>JAOXJM010000001.1:163820059-163833380 GCA_026413425.1 Tringa solitaria
AGGAAAAATTTCTTCACTGAAAGGGTTATCAAACATTGGAACAGGCTGCCCAGGGCAGTGGTTGAACAACCATCTCCAGAGATCTTTAAAAGATGGGTAGACATGGTGCTTAGAGACATGGTTTAGTGGTGGTTTTAACAGTGTTAGGTTGATGGTTGGATCGATGATCTTAACGGTCCCTTCCAAACTCAAGGATTCTATGATTTTATAATTCCTATGATCTGGACCTCTGTGAAGCTGCATGGGGTGCAATGTCCAGGCGCTGGTAGGGGGGCTGCAGGGTGGCTTCTTTGAGGAGAGGCCGGGGCTGCCCTATGCTGGACATAGACAGTTCCAGCTGGCTCCAACCGACCCACCCCAGGGCACAGCTGAGCCCTGCAGCTAAAGTGGTAGCATCTCAAGGAAAACATGTTTAGGAAAGGGCAAAATCCAATAAGATAGAGAGTGGAGAAATGGAAAAAAAAGAATGAGAAACAACAGAGGGAACACCATGGTCAGTGGAGGGGACGATGTGCTCCAGGAGCCCAAGCAGAGATTCCCAGATTCCCCTGCAGCCAGCCCCTGGAGGAGACCATGGTGGAGCAGATAATTCCTTGCACCAAACCAGAGCAGGCTCCTCAAAGGAACTGCAGCCAATGGGAAGGATTCATGCTGGAGGAAGGGAAAAATGTGAGGAGGAAGGAGTGTCAGAGAGGAGCTTTTAAGCACTGACCCCCCAACCTTGTTCCTCAGCCCCCTGCACCACCCCTGGGGGAGGAGGTGGAGGAGTTGGGAACGAAGGAGTGAGGTTGAGCCTGGGAAGAAGGGGAGGAGGGGGAAGGTATTTAAGTCTTTGTTTCTCACCATCTTACTCTATTTTAACTGGCAATAAATCAAAATTAATTTTTAATGTAGAATCTGTTTTGTCTGTAACAGTAATTGGTGAGTGATCTCCCTGTCCTTATCTCAGCCTGTGAGCTTTTCCATTCTGTTTTCTCCCCCTTGTCCTGTTGAGGAGGGGGAGTGAGAGAGCCAGGTGGGTGGGTGTCTGGCAGAAAGCCATGATCAGCCCATCACAGAAGGTTAAGGTGTTCATAACTGTCATAAAACTAATTCAGAGTCCTTCAAACTCCCACTGATCTAGCAGCAGAAAGCAAATGTAAAAGCCATCGCAAGAATATAAAAGGAATGAGCATGCGCTGAGCTGGTTATGAAGTGATGGGATACAGTGCCAGGAGGTGGAGCAATCCAGAGTTGCACCAGTCTGAGCCAAAACACTGACCCAAACCATTAAGTACTTCTTGTTTAACACTGAAAATTTTCTGTAGTTTTAGGAAGAGAACATCATAACCTACTTTTCTCAATACGCTGGAGCTCATCCTCATTTTCATTAGGCCCATTCACGATTGCAAGATAAATAGAAGTGCCATAAATAGAACTGTATTGGCATAAACATAATTTCTGTACTTGGCACTTGACTTAGGTAAACAACCATGCACTTCCCGCAAGCCTTAAGGTCATCATTTCACACTGTCAATGCAGTCTTCTACAGTGAGGCGATTTAAAGGCTGAACTGATCTTTGGGCTTTTCTGCTTTCTTCCATTGACTACAGAAAGAGTTTCGTACAGCACTGCCTCTCACTTGTGCATTCCTGGTACTCAAGGTGGGGAGGCAGGTCAGGATTTCAGCTGTAGCATGCCTTTGGGGATGTCTCCAAAACCAGACTGGATGGGGCTTTGAGCAACCTGGTTGTCCTGCCCATGGCAGAGGGGTTGGAACTAGATGATCTTTAAGGTCCCTTCCAACCTAAACCATTCTATGATTCTATGTGCAGACCAAGGGTCTCATAGGCCAGGCAGGTCTCCAGCGCACCACTACCCTGCACTGCAGCAGGGCAGGCTGGCTCCCAAGCTGTTGACATGGATAATGGTGGCCCACAAGACACCTCTTGGCAGCAGGATTTCATCTCTGGGAGAGGCAGGTGCTCCTGCCCCATTTTTCCAGCTCCCACTGAATTCCTAGGGCAGCAGGAGCCAAGAGTTTTACCTTACACAGAAGTAAGAGAGTGGTTGCAATGGCAGCAATTCCTCACTGCTAGGAACAGAGGAAGATGGATGTCATCTTCACAGCCTGTGAGTAGCCATCACATTGGGTTCTCCAAGGTTTCCAGCCAGTCCTCTCAGTGAAGGTGGTTTGAAGCTGTGGATGTTAACATAGAAGTAATTTACAAGGCAGCACCTTCAAAGTCAGCTTTCAAATGTTAACGGGTTGCTGAAATTACAGAATGCACAAAGATTAATGAGTGTAATCCCACACAAGTTTCTCCTAGAAAAAGAAAAACTGCAAGCAGTCTTTAAAGAATAAAGAAGATGTAATACAGCATCTAAGAGTTTGGTTGTTTGTCATAACTGGAACTCCTATGCCTTTGCTGAATCCATGTGGACATGCCTGGGACTGCCATTCAATTCAAGTGTGCGTGGGGAAAGTCTCTTGAAGGTACAGGGGTGTCCTGTCCATATAGAATCAGCTGCAGGACTGGGGACATGAGTAAGACCTGAAATTTATTTGCAAAGGAAATAACTTTCTTGCACTGAAAAACACACACCCAAAGCTTAAGCAGTGCATATGGGATTTTTACCTTGCTGTATAACTCCAGCTTGGGAGTGAACTTCTTCTACAGAGTTTGCAGACTCCTTCAATGGCAGCGCTGTTCCCAGTGAAACATGCAGCAAGTAGTTAATCATTAATTCTTCATGGTTCATATTTGCTGTCTGCTTTACTGCATAGAGTTTGATATAGTTCCTTCAAATAGACTTAATGCTGTCATTAGGAGTCACATGCTGGATCTTTATCTGA
The DNA here is from genome assembly GCA_026413425.1 of Tringa solitaria. Classification (NCBI taxonomy): domain Eukaryota; kingdom Metazoa; phylum Chordata; class Aves; order Charadriiformes; family Scolopacidae; genus Tringa; species Tringa solitaria. The sequence goes on from JAOXJM010000001.1 coordinate 163,822,896, forward strand.
ACTATTATCACAGTCCAGACATAGCAGTACAGCCTCCCTTTGTAAGCGAAAGTTATGGAGTTCAGAAAGGCTTAAAACTTAATAAATACTATGGTTTTTATGGTAATGGAACAGCTGCAGTGACAGACTGACACACACACACAAACCCTGACTGAGCCTGCCTAGTTGCTATAAACAGGTGCACCTAGAGGCTAAAGTTCTTATTTTTTTTTTGTCCATGACACTAATTTCATTGTCAAAGTCTAGTTTGACAATTGTGTGTGTGTTAGGATAATGTAAAGGAATCCAGACACATGTGGTGAACGGAATTCCTGGCTCTTGCAAAGGGGGTGAATTTTTAAATTGAAATTGCAGTTATCATTGTACGAATAAAACAGCCAGCCACTTGCAAAAAAAAATAATCTTTTGTTATTACTGGAAATTACAAGCTGTATGATATGGAAAGACTGCACTTAAAATAATAAAAATCACCACAAAATTGTATGAACTATGATACGTAGTGTTCATTCTAGGTACATTGTAGGAAGGTCTAAGCCTTTATTTTAAGATCTCAGACATAGCCTGGGAAAAGGTTCATATGTGCTTTAGAAGAGCTAGTTTCTCTCTGTGTTAAAGTGCACAAGTGGTAAGGCAGAAGCATTTGGAAACTTCAGCCCAAATGCCTTAGATCAGATCACTAGGCCTGTGGCTAACCTATTCAACCACACTAGAAACACTTTCCTCCTCCTCGCTGCACATTAATCTGCTTATTTCTTGGAAGATAATCTCTAAGATCAGGATCAACAGCAAATAATTGCATTTGGCGTTCCCATTTGTTGACACCTTCCATAGGAGATGCAGTGAATTTAACTTGCATTGGATGTGTCATCTCTCACGCAAGTGTTTTCTTCCTTCCAGACACTTTTGGAGAGTCTGTTTAACAAGATGTGATGCCACAAAAAGGCCAAGTGAAATCTAAATAGGTGACTGTGAAACCATCAAAATAACCTCTTTGCCTTTTAAAGGGTAATAAGCTCAGCTGAGAAGCAAATGATAGGAGCCTGGCTGTGTTAGTACAGCTATATAATGCTTCCCATAACCCAGCAAGATTATCCAGAGCGGCTTCCAGTATCTCCGCATGACACTGAGCTGTGCCGTACACACATACCCTCACCCCATGGATTTAAATAGGCAGCTTTCCCTTGTTTCAGGTAATAAAGGGATTTTCCTCATCCATGCAGAAAATACCATAGAATATAACAGAGATGAAGCCAATAAAGATGCAGAGAAATGTTCTGTAGAAATTAGAGTTATATCTTTTCTGAAAGTCTGTAAACCATCCAATAAAATTTAACACAGGGTTTCAACTCTGCTTTAGAAATTGATGAGTTGTTTGAAAGGTGAATATTATCTTTAAATTCCATATGATTTTCCTCTGACGATTGGAAATGGTGTAGAAATAGTCATGTCTTTTTAGGATTCATATTCTTCTAGACAGACACTGAACCCAGAGTTTCCAAAGACAGTTTTTGCCACCCCTCTTTTACAGAGTATTTCTTGGCTTTAAAATTGGCAGCTGTTACCTGAGCATTTATGGAGATGTCACAGTCAGGCTTCCTCTGCTTGATATCTGGAAAAGTCATCTTTACTTGCCTTCAAGAAATTAAACTTTCCAGACAATTTCCCTATAGCGAGACAAGCTATGGACTTGTAATGTCTCAAAATTGATTTAGAGATATTTCTAAGAGAATGCTCTTAATAATCTTCAAGCAGAGTAGTTTTGCATAAAGCCTGCTGGAAGGTGGCCAACTGGGTTTGAACTTCCTTGTGTTTAAGTCCAGAAAGTTCCACACATTTTTCAGAAACTAGTCTATCAAACAGTGGTCTGCTGTCAGATTTGATAAAAGTTAGTTACCACATGTGCTCAGTATATGATCCAAAACAGGAAGCGCAGCATCCGATGAAGTAAATGACAAAATGCCAGCAGCGGATATCTGGAATATGCGTTCCTCAAAAAGAAAAGATATTTTACCATTGGGCAATAGTTCACAGAAATCAGCTGCAATTGTCTCCTTTCACTTGATGCTCTGCAATTCAAATATTTGAATTGTTCTGAGAGCCTTCTCCACACCCCTTGAAATTACTGAAGAAAATGATAGTGATTAATCTCTTCTTCTGCCAGTTTGCCAATGAATGAAGAACATAATTTCCCTTTAACACTTCCGCAGTGTGCACTGCAGATTTACGAATTCAGTATAGGCTGTAATTTACGTTTATTTCAGACAAGTTTTTAAAACATGTATGCTTATTTATCAATCCTTAAATGCTTTAACCTTCCCCATAACCCCTACCTCACAAGGCAAGATTACAGTTTTAGTAGTGTCTTCCAAGATTGGCGAGGCCCGTTAGTTTTCAACGTTTCTCTGATGTCTTAAGCTCAGTCCCTTGCTCTCTCCCCTTTAGGGACGAACACCTTGATTAACATCACACAGGTATGCTCTGGAAACACTTGGCCCTCCTGTGACTTTCTTTCATCAATGTTCTAAAAGTTTCATCTGGTACTTTCCATTCCTGGTTTTGACAAAAGTATCTACATAAATACCTTAATATGTATACATTATATGTATTTTTTGTTTATACAAGATTACTACCTAGATATAGTAGGAACAAAAGCCCCAGACATGCAAATGGCAAGGCAAGTAAGGGGCCCAGTTGTGTCTTTTATAGATGCCAAGAGCCAGCTTTGGCTCTTTTACCTCTTTTTGCATCTTTTTGGCAGGGCTCACACACACCTGGACTGGCCAGAATGCATGTATTTATAATGCTTGCCATTCTCTGTTTGCTTGCTGTTTGTTGGTTTTGGTATGTCTTTTTTTTTTTTTTTTTAATGTAGAGGGCCTGAATTTGCCCACGTTCAATTCCTTCTTTTACATTACTGGTGGTTTTCTCTTCAGTATTCTCTTGTCTCAATTTTGTGTTTCAGTAAGTATCAATTGTTGGTTTTCTCTGTTATTTCCAGTACTGCATTTATTTTGTTCCACTTTTCCCTGCTTCTTTTACAGTCCTTCTCTAGGTATTTTGTGTCCAAGCCTGTTATGTATACAGACAACTATGACAACTTAGCACTAATAAGAATATAATATCTAAATAAGTCTGTTTCCCAGAAATAACTGTATTTCTTTTGGCTGTTCTGTGGCATGACAAATTCAGTTCTACTGGTGCCACCTAAAGTGAAGGGTTACTATATTTGCTTTCACTGAAGCCAATATAAACCAGAAGTAAATTAGAACCATTAGCCACACTAATGAAATTGGCAACATTTACCGACAGTAGCAACAGGAAAGGCAAGTGCAGTATATGATGATGCACGCACCCCAGCTCCTTTATAGATCAAGATGTGACTCACAAATTTTGGAGTCACTGAACTGGCTGCAATATAGCCTGGTCAAGGGTAAAACAAACTCCTCACCCGAGGAGAGATTATGTCACACATTAAGATTTAGTTTTGAGGCAGGCTTTTACAAATCGTTTTATTATTTTTCCTCAGTTACTGTGGGAAGGCTGGCTGGCTGCAAGATAAAGAAAAGAATAATAAGAACATTTAAATTAATTAACCAGAACTACCAGAAATGTTCACGTCAATCTCCAGGCTCTGGGTTTTCATCCCTGTTTAAGAAGTCAAGAAGACCCTGCTCAGAGGTTCAGCTAACAGCTCTAAATGATTACCCCAGAAACAGGGAGCATTTGAAATAAATGGAACAGCTGTCTGTACCGCCTCAGCTATAAAAGAGACTGTATTTCAGTGAAAAAACACAAATAATGAAGTATTTTCTCGGGCTATGCTAGGAGGCAATTGGGAGCTTTTCCCTTTCAGCCCGATGGTTCCCCCTGGAGCTTAGAGACCACCTGTTCCAAGGACCTTCTGGGGATGAATGGCTGGAAGGTGGATTTCCTTCTGAAACAAAACCAAAAGGCATGGAGGATGCCAACACTCCAGAGTAAGGGAAGGCTGGCTATTGTTGTTGCTCCAATTGTTTGCTTTTTTTTTTTTTTTTTCTTCAAATTGAAGGGTGATTCCAGCCAAATATTATGTGCTTGCTTAGGGCTTGTGATTTTTTTGGTGATTTGTCCTCATGCTTGGGGTTTTTTTGTATCTATTTTTAAAAAGGTCAGTGGAATAGTTTTTCTTCTAACAGACCAGGAGTGTCAGGAATGCACCTGAAGAGGGGTTTCCTGATGACTCTTATTTACACAAAGATGTTTTTAGTCATCTGACTCATGTGACAATGCCTAAGCCAGTGCAAACACCTGTTTTGGGGGCACAAATATATTACCATATAGCAGTTAGTTCTGCAGCCTGATGCAGAAATGCATTTTTTCATTATTTTAAATGAAATGAAACCTTCACATTTATAAGAAGAAATGTTTGGGTTATTTCTGGGCTAGGAGGAAGGATTATAGAAGAAACTTTTCTGTCACCTTTTTTCGCTTCCAGGTTTCTGGTGACCGCTGGGACAGACCCAGAACGATACAGCATAGCCTCTGCTGTAAATATAACAAGCAACAAACCCTGACCCCTCTCTGCTCCCATCTACACTGAGTAAGGTGCAATTTGGGTACAATTGACATCCGTAGAGGCACTTCTGGGAGACAGAGTGACTCCAAGGAGGTTCATGGCTATGTGGTTTATGCGGTTCATTATGAATTTTCAAGGGAGAATTCCACATTCTGGATGAGAAAGAAGAAATGGGTATGTTGTTTTAACAAAAATAACTTTTGGTTTTCCATTAAAAAAAAAAATCTCTCTCAAAACATGCAAGACTGTTTCATTAAAAAATAAAACTAATTTTTAAAGCATATTAAAAGCGTTAACACAGTGCCTGCTGCCAGAAGAGCCCCACTGCAGCGCTGTTGAAGGAAGGAGGACAGCATCGTTATTTATGAGCGTCTGCACTCTCTCAGCCTTTCATGAAACCCTAATTTTATCTGGCAGCTCTTAAGAATCTCTGAGAAACTGGGTCCTTTGTTACCACTGCATCCATCTAACTTCTGCACCTAAAAAGACACGGGCACTTTTTCATAAATAAAGAAAAGAAGTCCAAACTTTCTGACGTTAATGTCACACTACTGTTTTAGGCCCTAAAACTTCAAGCTCCTCTCTCTGGGCAACCACCAACAAGTGCCCCTTTTTGCTCAACATCCTACTCTAGCTTTTACAAGAATTTTGCCGAGAACAGGATCAGGCCTCAGTCATTTGTTTTCATTGGGGGAAAAACAAGACAAAACAAAACAAACAAAACCCCTTTATTACTCTTTGACAGGAGCAGAGTTAAGCCCGAGGGGGTTATTTTTCTCCCATTAACTTTTTCTAACCTCATCCCTCCCTCATTTTCTTTCTCAGATTTACTCCCAAACAGTTCATGCTTATGTGTGCATGTGCCTGTGCGTCCATCTGTGTGTATGTGTGTGTACGTGCACATTTATCCTTGTAATGAAAAGGAATCTATCTGTTTAGATAATTTGCTGTTGTTTGCAACATGATACAGCTAGTCCTTTTGACTTCAGCGTGAATAAACAGCCTGATCCCATAAAATAGGCCTTTTCTCTCCCGAGAGCTTGTTCCAAGATTGCGGAACCCAGGCTAGCAAAGAACATCTGCAACAGTTAGTGGAAACCCTAAGAATTCTTGTGAATAAATAGATTGGAAACTAAGTTGGAAATTTCTCAGTGAGATATAAATTTTAAAAAATGAAATCCAGTTGAAGTACCCAGTTTCCCTGGGAGAATACAAGTCTAGCCAACTCAAGTCTAAATACATGTGGTAGTGATCACTGTATGCTGTTTCCAGTTTATCATCAAAAACAATCATAGCAAAATTATTGTCATTCAAATTTAGCTTCTAATAAAGAAATGTTACACTTTTTATCATAAGCTTGATTGCAAGCCTTCATTATAAAGAAGATGTCAGAAAAAGAGGAAACAATGCATTTTTTAAAACTTCCTCTGTGTTTTTTTCCTTATTGCTAAATATAACCAGAATCCTAGATGAATGCTAACTGTATGAGTAAAAGCCACCAGTGATGAACAACACAGATCAGGTAGAGTTAAAGGCTGAAATTCAAGTTTTACATCGGTCTGCTCTTCAAAATATTCATGGTGGTAACTCTTTGCAGATCAGACTCGGTGAAAAACCTCTTTTCAAAGCCTGAGACCTCTTAACTATTTTGACTTTCACTTTTATACTCATTTCTTAGATGTGCCTTCTTCATTTCAGTTGCACTCTCACTCTCCTAGTTATTAAGTTAACACAGTCCCCTAGAGACTGCCCTTAGGGTTTTTTTTTTATACTTACCACTGGCACAGTGCTATAAAGCAAAACATTTGGGTTATATAGATTATAAGCTAATAGATAGAAGTTACCAGCTTCGTGGGAAATACTTCATTCTTTTTAAAAAAAAAGAAAAAAAAGGCAATATTGTTTGGCTTGATTTAGTAGAGCTTTGGTACGTAGAATAAATCATTTGCAGCTGGCTCACCCATGCACATGCTCTGGGGGTGAGGAACACATGCGTGTTATCAATTCATTATTTGTGCTGCAGTTTGTTACCACTCAACGTGCTGGACAGCGACATCACTGTCTGCCCTGCCTCTGAGGGGATAACGTTCATGGCAGTAGATATCAAGCTGTTGGGAAGAAAGCAAAAGCTAGACTGCGGTCGGATTAACATTTGATTGCCTAAACAGCACAGCTTTGAAAGCATGGGAAAATTTGCCTAGTGAGCAAGCTGGATTTTTTTTTTAAAAAACATAAAGCCTGCCAAGCTCCCAAACCTAAGGGGTAAAAAAAAAAAAAAAAGAGCTTGTGGAGAACTTTAATTAAAGTAAATGGAGAAATCTCCCCTCCTTCTCCTGAAAAGAACTTAAATATTCTATTTTAACTCTGCTTATACTGGCTGTTTTTCTCTACGAAAAAAAAAAAATAAAACCCAAAAAACTTCAGCGAGAAATTTTCACAAATATTCTCTAGTCTTCCAGTCCCTATTTCCCCTTTTTGCCTATTATCGTGAAGAGGAGAAAGCCTGCTCAAGTGAATACTGGCCCAAATTGTTCCACAAGACCTAGTGTTTCTCATAAATATGCACATGTACCAAGTGTTTACTCATTTTAGTCTACTTTGGAGGAAATATGAAGTTTGCTCCCACTCCTTGCTGTATGGATACAGGCTACTGAAGTGACTGTACTAAGGATGCCCTCTACTGAGAAAAAAAGGATAGAAGTCTAAATTGAAGACCTACATAGAATCTTCACTAGCTAGTACAGGTAATAAAAGACTGACTGTTTTCAGGAGCAGAACACATCGAGCTTTATTTCACTTTTCAATTTGAGAACAGTTCTGATGAGAGTTTGGACAGACTTTGTCACAGAATTGTAGGTTATAGCTAAACTAGTAAATTAAACTGCACCAGGGAATGTTCCCAAACAATTCGTCTTGATCACATGCATTGCTAAAATACTAGAAGAGTCCCCACACTATTTTGGCTGACAAGTTAGTAGCTTTCCAAACAATTTCTGGGCATATTTGGTAGTTAGCACAGGCCAGTATCCATCTTGAGGTGGAGTTGGCCACCTTGGTCTAGTTTAATACTATAGATACACATTGCTCTATACTAGCTGGCATCATGTCAGAAAGTGATCCTAGGCAGATTTAACTTATCAGTATAGGTGTAGCCTTAGAAAATAGGGATACAGGGAGCCTGATAAGATCATCTACTTCTTGCAGTGGGGGTAGATCATGCAAGACAAATGCTCACTGCTCCTGACAGATATTTGTCTATCTAGTCCTCAAAAATCACCAGGGACAGGGGTCCCGTAATCTCCACTGCCTGTTCATTTAATTGATAACCATACTTGGTTTTCTTCAAATCTAGCCTAAATACACCCTACAGCAATGTTAGGCAGCTATTCTTTTCGTAACCCAGTGGACTCATGAAAGAATCTGTTTCTTTACCTTTGCAGCTATCTTTTATTTTTTCTGGATAACAATATAAGGCTTTGGTTTTTTCTTCTTAAGATTAAAAATACTCAATTATTTGAAAGTTTCTTGTTGGTCAGGGTTTGCAGGTCTCTAATATTACACACATATATGAGGTATTTAATTTAAGACACTGACAAGTACCAGAGCATTAAAAAATTCAGTCAGCAAACTGACTCCCTCTGTATTGTCAATCTAAAGACATACACAGCTACCAAGGTTGAGTCATCTCTTCCAAAACCAGCTAAGATATATCATGAGTATGTTCTGAAGATACCTGTTTCTTTCCACTGACAGCAGAATTAGTCCAAGTTTGCTAACTCTTATTGAAATGTCTAACAGAGGAGTGCTAAAACAGGAGCTGGAGAAGGAAGGGTGTTCTATTATGGTTGTTTGTGAACAATGGCTAAAAAGTCTATCAGCAAATCCTGAATGCTTGAAAACCTGTGACATATTCCTGTAATAGCAACCACAGACCCAAACAGAGCCAGATAGCTTCCTGACAATATGAATAATTTTGTTCTTGCTCATATGCTTTCATGATCAATAGCTCTAGTGCAGTCAGCTAGCACATGGGCTGCAGACATTTATGGGAAACCAGTAAATGCTCTGCATGCTGAGAGAGTGGATCTGATGACCACAATGTTTGTGTTCAGAGGAGTCTCCTGAGGGAAGAATAGTCTGTCTGAACATGGTTTACGTGGTCTTTTTACTACTATGCACAGGATGACATACGTAGAGTGTAAGACACTACCAATCATTTATAAATGTGAGGATCAGAAGTGACAGGGTTCATCGAGCCCATTATTAGAGGAGTATCCAAAATACATCCTCCAACATTTTATCATGCTTTCAGCTATGAATAAGAGACAGATATAACTAGTCTTGTCCTTTCTAAGTGCTATCTTCCTGGAGCCTGAATATTTTCTACAGTAATAAGGAAAACATTTGTAAAGCATTTGGGGTTTTTTGCCAGAAGGAATGCAACACTGGAAAAAATATTTTTCAAATTATGTTACCCACATGCATTATTTCCCAAGTTTTATCTGACCTATCTAAAGGAAGGCCTGTTTTATTCCCAATTTCTGGGTCAAAAGAAGTAGCTTACTCCCTCCTTTAATACAGGAAGAGGAAGCCCACCAGCGTTTTTTCACTGACACAGTCTGGGCATTCTCCCGAGTCCCCTCCCTTTTCAAGGGTCTTTGAGGTTTTTCTGTGTCTTTTGATCCCAGAAAAGATGGAGCCAGACAGGCAAATGCTTCCCATCACTTGATGGCCTAGCTATTGTTATCTCAACTCCTTTGAAGCCGGGAACCTGAAGCTCTTATCTGTGCCATTGTCTCACCTTTCCTGTTAAGTTCTGTAGCCTTTCCTTTTACAGTTTCCTTTGACTTTGTTGAGCATTCGGACAGGCACCAGAAGGAGAGAAAGCAGAACCACATAGAGCCCCTGAAAGATTGCACAGATAGTTTCCCAGCATTGCTACAGAGGTAATTTCAGGGCATGCAGAAACAGTGGGTTTATTTTACATGCTTCAAGAAAGTCTGCCCAAAATATCACAAGAAAGTGATTGCTTGCTGAGTATGACAAATCACAGAGGGTGCAAGTTGGATGGCATTCCCTGGATTCATCCTCTTTTGAATGGAATGTGAGCCTGGAAGCTGCAACACAATAGTGTGAGACTGCAGGTCTCCAGAGGCTGAGACATCCTCCCACGAGCATCTCTGGTGACAAGGAGTCCTTAGATAAAGTTCAGGCATTTGAAATTCTTTCTGTGGAAGGATATTTTGCAATGTAACAGATATATGTGTAAAAACTGAAATTAAATCAATGCTGTGTTCTGACTTTGACAGTGTGGATTTTTCTGTATTGGCATTCTGACCTTGTGACATAGAAATCTTTAGATTTGCTTGAATAGTTGGTTACCTGATGAGGCAGCAGGAGTCAAGATTTAAGGAGATATCTTGCACAGATTAGTCTCAAATTATTGAATGAAGTGCCTAAATTAGGAGATCAGTATCTTTTGCATTCCCCTACAGTCAATGGAGGAAGAGAGAGAGGGGTTCTCCAACATACTGTTCAGAAAACATCTCTCTGAAGTAGTAGTTGTAATTATAATAAAAATTATAATTAAAAAATACAGGTAGGACAACATTTGCAGGCAGAGGTAATATCTGTTATTTGATCAACTGATGTGAATGGAAGAAATAGATGAGCCTTTAGGTACAGAAACCTTTATTCAGGTTGGAAAGAGAAGCAACAAAATCTTTGACGTCTGGAATTGGAATTGAATAGTATATCCTTTGTTAACAATTTTGGTATGAAAAAGGAGAGAGGTATCAAAATTAATTGTGCTGAAAAGAAAGGCATCCTTAAGAAAATCTATAATCACATAAGAGAAGAAGGAGTGGTCATAAATGCTGGGGTTTGGGCAGTTTGGGTTTGTTTTTTTTTAATTTTGCCTCAGTAGCTTT
>JAOXJM010000001.1:163842942-163856965 GCA_026413425.1 Tringa solitaria
GAAGGGAAGGGAAGGGAAGGGAAGGGAAGGGAAGGGAAGGGAAGGGAAGGGAAAGGGGTAACAGTTTTACTTTAGGAGCTTTCTTCAATACAATTTCTGTCTACCTTGGTAAAAAAAAGAGAAATTGAAGGGGAAAGGGCAGACACCTACTATTCTGACTCCTACTCCCAAGCCAGTTTTTCTTGTTTATCCACTGATAGTCTAATATAAAGAGGGTGTACACTGCATTTAGCTGGGTCCAGCTGAGCTCCACTAAGAGCTCTAAGGGCTCCACACACTCTTTGGATGACAGAAAGATGCTAAATAGCATTTATCCTCTGTTGTCAGTTTTCTGTCAGTGTGCTAACCACCCAGTGTCTCCCTTCTTCTGTCAGCATGCTAGACACTCAGCTAATCAGCAACACATGGGCAGTGTCATTATGTCAAATGAAAGTAATCATTGGTTTGACGAAATATCATTTTTCATTCTTTTTTTCCAAGGGTCTTGGGGAGTATTTGAGTGCCTGTCCTCCTCAGCTTGAATCCCAAACTGCTTTAGATGACAGACAGACACTCATTTCCTAGCAACAGCAATCCGAGCATTTGCAGGTGAATAAAACCAGGAACCAAAGGAGCTTTCAACTAGGTAGTGGGGCTTAGTGGTTTAGTGAATTTAGATTCCTGTGGGATTAAGCAAGACTGGAAATTGAGTGGCTTTTAGGAACCTAAGTCCCAGCACAAGCAGAACATTGCAGACTGCATCCCACTCAACATTTTTATCATCTGATATCTTAAACGAAGCGATTCAACCACCTACAGCAGCAGCCTGATTTCATTGTTCTTCCACCTTCTTCCACCATCTCCTTAACAGAAAGTCTCCACCAGCTTTTGAGCTTTGAAACTCCTATGAAAATGCCTAAATAAATTTTATGCAGGTGCATTTAAACACCCAAGCTTGACAGTTTGGGCCTAGAGCGCTCAGTTAGAATGTAGCCAGTGGGAAAAAAAAAATTGAAATTTTTTTTTCCCCATAATTGTGAATCAGTGATTATTTCAAAGTCGTATTTTGAATGGAGTCACTGTGAAGCATTACTTCAGAACTAGACAATAGTATTCACCTTATTTGACACATTTTAGTGCTGTTGCAATAGCTGATAACGCACAAGAGAGGGAGGGAGGGAGGAAGGGAGGGGGTGAAGGGGGAGAAAGACATGCCAGGGAATGAGCAGCAAGTGCTTGCACAAACCTTTCTTTCAGTTCAAGTATGTAAAGTGAGATAAATGGTCAAACTGCAGACATACTGTAAGCAGCAGGAGCCAAAAGCTGCTCCCCAGATTGGCAGCTCCAGAAGCCATCAGCACCGGATCCTCTCGGCAATTACCAGCTCGGAAATGTCCTTCCATTGATTGTGACGGACAAAAACCAGCTGCGCCTCAATAGCGAGAGAACAGAGGGAGGAAGAGACAGACGGCAGGACACAAACAGCACCAAACACTGCTGGGACCAGCTGCAGCCTGCAGGTCACACTTCCATGTCAACAAAAAAAAAAAAAAAAAAAGAAACAAAAAACCCACGTTATTTAATATTTGCCAAACACTGAAGTAATTCATCACAAGGTATAAGTGGATCTATAACGTCTGAGATCGCTGGTTGAAGATTAACTGGACGTATCGTGTTTCCAGTGCTGCGACCTAAATGGGAAACAGAATAGCCTGGACCCTGTAGGCGAGGCACTCACTCATTCTCCGCAGTAGCAGGGTTCTCATGCTGGTCAAGCCTCAGCCCTGTCGTTTAGGAAACCCTCGTGCCAGCATTATTTTGTATGCGTGAAGGACGGTGCTAAAACGGGACGGTGCCAGGCTGTCAGAATTCAGCTGATGGTGAGAGTCTGATCGCAGCTGCCTTCATCTAATCTAGAGCTTGTATAGGACAAAATTACTGTGAATCACCGACTGGGAGCAGAAGAGTCTGATCATTGTTTAAACATAGAGATAAACTGGCAAGGAACAGCTCACTGCTGGAGCGCGCCTCTAAAAATATCTGCTTTCCCCCCTGGATGTTCTTCAAATGGACACCAGGCTTCTTGCCTGTAAGAGGTGGCACTTCCAGAGAGGCAGAGTCACAGCAAGCTGCCTACGTTCACATGCTGTACTTGCTTCGCAACGCTTCAACTTTTTACAACAGAACAAGGAAAAATCTTTAAAATACACAAAACAGAGGGAAGTCCCACAAGAACTTTAGAGAGAGAAGAAATGATGCCACGTGTCCCAAAGTGGAGATGAAAACAAACAAACAAAAAAAAAATAGGCTGGAAATGGCTTGCCATTTCTAGTTTATTAAGTTTAGCACATCTGTCTCAATCTATAGCTGTTTCAATTGCAAATAAATATTAATTCAACCCGGAGAGTCATCCAGATGACTTTTCTGTTCCCTGACCTCTGGCTGCCTGCATCCCAATCGGACTCCAGCGCTTTGGGTAGAGAGCAATGCTCAGGTAGTGTCTGTGGAGCCAGGCAGTTCTGACAGGGAGTCAGTACTGTCCCTTGTATTGTCCCTTTGAAACTGTCATTTGCTGCTGCAGGCTCGAAGGCGCAGTAAGTGAGCAAGTTATGTACATTCTCATAGTTATTATGCTGTAACTAACCCATAGGGTGTTTCTACAATATAGTGTTTCACAGGATTTCCTCAATAATTGCTTCAGGATCTACCCAGGACTGTTATGCAAAAGCCATAAGTATGTCTCTAGAGAACTGAGTAATTATAAGAGGTTTTAAATAACACAATTAAGTGTTTAAAATAATAAAATGTATCAAGGTCGGAGAGTGATGAGAAAGTACAACAGGCAGTGTTCTCCTTCTCGCCGCAACACTCCTCCTGGCACCACGCAGCACTCCTTACGTGGGCTTTCCGGAGAAGCTTTCTGCACATCATAAAGGGCAGCACTCAATTCCCCTTTTCCTTTTCTTTGGTAGTAGCTTTGAGGCACACCTTTGCTGCTGCAAGACTCGAGCTTGTGCACAACCCCCTTTGCGCGTTGAGGGCGTAGGCGTTTTCTGCAGACCCAGCTCTCATTCAAGGCTGGGCTCCAAAGAGGCTTTGTACCCAGACGCCTGCCTTCTAATTGCTCCCATTCCACTTCTCTGCCACCTTCCACTCCTACTATCCTTCTGCAAAATTTCCATTCCACCTATTAACCCTCATCTCTTCTACCCCACTTCAGTAGTTCCCCATCTTGTTTACTGTTTCTGGAGCATATCATCCATTTCCTTCATATATTTTTTTCATAAAAGTTACTCGAACAGCCATGATGCAAATGCGAATTTAAAAGATTTTGAGTTTAAGACCCTGAAACTTTGTGATCAGAAGACAAGTTTTTCACAGATGAATAGCTTCCAAGGTAGTGAATTCACAACTGTAATGAACGTGCAAAATTAACAGGTGCTGCTACACAGTCAGTGTGGATCCCAAGGCCCCACTTTACACTTTCATTCTCCTCCTGACATTCTCCCATGCCAGAGTCCACAGTTTTTTTGCTTGAAGCACTAAAAATGCATGACCCCACGATTCTTCACAGGAACGCTGATGAAATGCAGCACATGTACAGCACAGAACCAGTTCTTCTGTCAGAGTGAAGAACCTCAGGTGGGGTTCCTGTGCCCTACTGCAGGTGTCTAAGCCTTTGATGGACAAGTCTGAATACAGTAGACAGAAAGAGGCAAACGAAAAATCAATATTTAAGCAAAACCTCTCATCTGACTCCCAAACATTATTTTTTTTTTCACAATGGTCCTTCAATAAATTTAAAAATGATCCATTTCTACTGAGAATAAAGTTCAGTGCTGACAGTTTGGAAGTCTGGTACAGCTTATTCCTGTGTACATATCCCATCAGCACTGCTGGAAAAGCGTTGCCAGAACCATTTGCTTAGAATGAAGAAGGAGAAGGACATGCCTGTTCTGGTTTTCTTTTTCATTCTTTTTTTGAATACTTTTAAGAGCTCTCTCATTTTTCCAAGAGCAGTACCAAGGCTTGTCAATACACATCTACCTGAAACCGAAACCCTAACAAGCAAGAATTGATGGATATGCAGCCAGTAAAATTTCAAGTTCCCTTCTGATAAAATTCCATCTTTCAACAGCTTTTTTAAGAGGTAGTTTTGCAGTGGAGTAGAGGAGAAGGAGTGAGGAACATTCCCCGCTGTATTGTCAAACAAAAAATCTTAACTAGCAATATGGGTAATTTTAATTCAATTTCATGTAAAATTGAATGTAAAATTGTTTTTGTTGTTTTGTGTTTTTTTTCTTAGAAGCAGTAGGCGTCCCACATCTCTATACTACCTGTTACACTTAGAAACACCCTCTCGGGGTAATGTAGCTGTCTCGCTGTATTTAACAGAAACCAGTGTAGCCACAGCACAGCCAAATTCCACCCCAGAAGTCAGATATATTACTTAATCGGCAAAAGGATGAAGGAACAAGCCTGACAAGAAACTTCCAAGTGTTGCTGTCAGAAGAAGGACTCATCTCAGCATGATCCCAAGAAGAGAATCCACTGGGAGAGAGAGAAAACTCCCTGTGTAACACCCGAGGATTTGCTATGACCAAAGTTTTCAGCATGACAACGAGGAGCGGAGCAGAGCAGGACTTTGCCCTGCCTGGAGGAGATGTGAACTTCTGATCATTAATAAAAGGCGGATGACTGACAACTGATGAAATCAATTTCCTTTATCACAGCTGGTGGTCTCACAATTAGCAAAGCTTAGGGCAATTACAGGACTTCAGTCTCTTCCCTTCTAGGTTTTGTGGGTTTGTTTAGATATTACTTTACATTACTGTGTTACTCCAGCCCTTCTCGGGCTGAAATGACTTTTCAGGCTGTGTGCCGAGGTCTCCATCCTGCAAACGGATCCATGAAGTCAGGCCAGAGAAGTTTGTGCACCAGCGAGGGGCTGTGCTGGGGATGGGCTTCCCTGGGATGAGGGTGTTTGGGATGGGTGTTGGGGCTGACGTGGCCATGAGGGATGGCAGAGGAAGCCAGCTGCTGCCCAGGAAAGCCAGTGGAAGCTGAAAGAAGGGATTAACCCCTGAATCCACAAAGGCGAGAGGAGATTTTTAATTGAGGAACAGAATGGAGTAGGGATTGATTTTAACACCCCTGACTTCTGAGAGTGCAGTGCAGCCCCGCACGAATTCAGCAGCAGCTCTGAAAGATGTAAGAAAGTCTGTCCTGGGAAAGTCTGTTACAAGATACGGGACTCTCATTCCTGTTCAAGGTTCCTTATGCAAAAAAACCCAAAAAAACCAAAAAAAAAGTCCAAGTTTATCTTGATTTCTCTTTTTTAGAAAGACAAAAGGATAAACAGGTGATGTGTCATCCTGGGTAACTCATGTATTTCAACACTTTGAAAGAATATGTAACATTATTTGTAATGTTTGCCTTGGCAATGTGTACTTACAGCATCCAAATCACCTCAGAGGCATACTGTGCTGTGCACACATGCCATGGAAGCCAGTGCCCCTCCTCACCACCCCGTGAAGGAGTTTCTAGTCAAAATAAACACAACAGACAAAAGTTGTGAAGAGAAATCACAAACAGGGAGTTGAAATGTCCTTGTTTGCAGCGAGGCAACAGCGAGGCAGCAGAGGACATCCTGATGTGAACTCCACCCAGACGTACCCTCACTCAGCTCCACCAGGAGCTTTTCCCAGGTCTCACCCCACTGCTGAAGTTGGGGAGCCAGGTCTTTTCTTCCAAACTGATCTACCCTCTTTTCTTCCATTCAAAAGATGGACTGGGAGGAATGTCCGCTTCTAACCAATAACACAGTATTTAAAGCTCAGTTCTGATTTGTGGGAAGCGGAAGAGAGCAGGAGGAAAAGCCTTGCCTTCAACATGTTCGGTTTATGCCACCATCAAAAATTTGCACAAATGAAGACACGGGTGAGCCTAACCTCCTGGGCAGGTAGCTCAGATGCGCTCACGTTAGGTAACGCAATGTCTAAACACCTGCATTTTCTCATGAATCAACCTTTCTGGTTTCCTGTCTCTCCCCACAAGAAAAATGGGAATAAAAGACTTCCTTCTTCCACAGGGTGTGTGAAAAAAAATAGGTAAGATTTATACAAATAAAATACAAAGATATAAGATGCTCAGACCCTGTATCAAGGGAATCACCTGACTGTTACTTATTTTAAGATGGGCCTTTTTTTTTAAGTGCCAAAATGTGGGTACAAAGACATTTTAGCAGAAAACTCGGCATACGTTGTCCTTTAAGAAGGACAGGTCCTCCTCTATGTAGAGTTTTTAAAACTTCCTCAAAAAAACAATAACCTGCCCTTCACCACCGCCACCCCCGGACTCTTACCCAGAGTCTCCGCAGTGTGCCTAACTAATCAAAGTGTTGTGTTATGATTACCATAGCGACTGCAATCCCACAGCTGCCTTGACATTTCATCTTCTGCTGCTTATAAAATGCTTTCTTTTTGCCAAGGAAAACTTTTCTCAATTATTTAATTTTTTTTACTACACATTGTTCACTTCACTCACAAAATAAACATTTAGGAAAAAAATCAGCAGAAACTGCCTTGGTTCTGACCACATATTTTGCTAATTGCTTTTATTCTTCTCTGAAGTCATTTTAAAGGTTTTTGAGGCTGTACACTAAAAAAATCTTATGTCTTACTTTGCAGATAAAGTGATGATTGTGCACTACTGTGTAGGGCCACCACAGGT
This sequence comes from Tringa solitaria, assembly GCA_026413425.1. Lineage (NCBI taxonomy): Eukaryota > Metazoa > Chordata > Aves > Charadriiformes > Scolopacidae > Tringa > Tringa solitaria. The sequence continues at coordinate 163,849,654 of JAOXJM010000001.1, forward strand.
GGCCAGGAGCCACCTCCAGTCTCCAGGTGCAAGGGCAGCTGCCCAGCCCTACCCAGCCTCCTTAAAGGGAGAGACACCAACACCATCCTCACCTTCCTAGCCACTCAAATCTAGCCATCCTGCTTTTCTGTCTCCCCACCCCACCGATGCTTTCAGCTCTCAATTCTATCAATCACTCGCACTTCCCATGGAGCTTTAAGACCGTCACCAGTTCTCCTGTCTTTTGAGGAGGTGAAGAGATAAGACAGTAAATGACTAAGCATGCCTTTTTTTCTCCTGCTCTAAAAGAGGGAAGGTTGTGCATGGTGCACAAGCCCCCAGGCAGGGTTTTGGGACTGCCAAAGAGGATGCAGCAGAGGAGGGCCATGGTCCCTGGCTGGTGACACAGCCGTAGGATCTAGCACCCAAAGATTCTACTTTTCACATAGGGATAAGTAGAAGTATCCCTTTTCAGATAGGGATAAGAAAGCACGATATGGTTTTTAAGTATATACAGAAGAGCTCTGCTAAATGCTAATTCATGTCACGGCTACTCATTTCATGAACAGCCAACAGTTTTTAATTAGCTAAGCCTGTCACCCCCTTCCATTTCCAAAATGAGGGAAGGACATAGCTGTTCTTTGAGCAGCCTGCGAGGGGTGAGAAAGCACCTTCTCTGCAATCTTTGAAAGCGCTTCCCTCTGAGACGCTTTCCCCTGAGATGCTTTCCCATCTTAGCCTGCATTCCAGCATGTCTCAGGGAGTCTGGTGTCAAGAAGGTGTGGGCTGGAGACATGCTGGGACATGGAGATGTGCACAGGACATATCAAAAAGCAGCTGGTTCAAAATCCCAGTAGGTTGGATCATCTGCAGCTTGACCAAGGTAGGAGACGCAGCGTGTGTGTGTGTGTGTGTGTGTTTGTGTTGAAGGGATTTTGACTATGGTAAGAAGAAGGTTAAAACTCAGAGCTGTTTGGGCTGAGAAGAATTAGGGTTTCAAATGAAAGCTTCAAAACAATTTTTAGCAATTTTTCTTTAATTATCAGATATGATGACAAATTAGAATTAACAACCCTTATCTGAAAAGCATGTATGTTTAACATGAGGAAGAAGGAAAACACCTTCAGAAGCAGTTAGCTTCCTGTCTTATGCTTTTTGAATCTAGCTGGTGGCTCACAGAACGGATCTCAAATATGTATATATATAATCCCCACAGCTAAAAGTCATCTATTTTAAAAGACAAGTGTTTGCTCACATGAGGAACATTGTACTCGAGAGTTCAGTCTTTGTGATCCATATGGATTTCATCAACTTGTTTGCCAGGAATTTAGGAAAAACAAACTTTATTCTTGTTCCTTAGAGAAATGGATTCAGTTCGTGGTCTGTGCAAAAAGAAATACAGCTTGGGAACAAAAAATCCCAGGGCATTCCTGGAACTGGAAGGTCAGAGAGCCAAAATAATTGATCCACTTAATATGTGAAATGAGTGACTTGCAATGGCATCTTCATCAGCACTGGAAGTACACGGTTTCAGCTTAGAAAGTGATTTCATGTCACATCCCATAAAGGGCCCCCAAATGTGAAGTGCTTTCACAAGCCGCCCTGGAAATAGACACCCCTGTTGCTCTGAGAACAGCATTAACTCCAAATCCCAGGTTCACTTTTCTGCTCTACCTTTGGCTTGAGAATTACTGAAATCCTCTTTTCTGGCTGGTCCCTCGGTTGTTACAGAGGTTGGATTGCATGTGCTTTCTACATTGGACAGGGGATGGAAAAGGAGAACTGCTCTCCAAGCACAGAGACAAATGCCCATCTTCTCAAGCCCCTGCCCAGTCTCCTGGTCACCAGACAAGAACCGTGTCCCTTCTCTCCTGATCTCCCCTGAGTCTCAGGACTGCTGCTGTCTTCATGTAGACATGGACAAGCTTCAAGAGAAGACTGGAGGCACTCCCACCTCCCCAGCCTTGCTTTGGACCACTGCACAAGGGCATTTTTTGAAGACGTGGTAGAAAGCACTGAGTTTCCCTGAACCTGGGTTTTCTACTTCCCAGGCTGGAATTATTTGGGAAAGGTTGCTCCTCTCATACACTTGGATGAATGTTAAATCTAAGAGCTCACCACTGTGGTGATATGAGAAGAGGGAACCTAACAAATGCTAGAGGAAAAAGTCCCTGCAAGGGTGGGAAGGATCTGACCAAACAGATGACACAGATTTACCCCAGCAGATACAAATGGCTTGTTCTTCCAAATATTGGCACGTACTGCTACCTCAACTGTACTCGAGGTGCCTATGTGCTATTCTGAAACTCTTCTTCTGCCTCTTTGAGGAGTTTGCTCCCAATAACAACTTTTTTTTTCTAGTTCATTCACTTCTCTGTGTCTTGCAATATTTCTAGGCAGAAAATATATGACAATTTGTCTCATTTGTGCTTGCATGTTTAGATAGATAGAAAAAAAAAACAACTTCAAATGAGAACCTTTTCAACTACCTTAGACCTCCAATCTAAAGAAGGGGTATATAGTCCACTAGAACCATGTGTACCTGGAGAGGTTTTGGTAGCTAAAGTTAGATGAAAGGAGACCTACCCCAAATTACTCTGTACCATGCCTTGGTATATCAGTTTGTGTATAAAGAATTTAGTTCTGTAACCCTAGGTTTGGTTTTCCAAGGTTGATGAAAACCTGCAAACCTCTACATAATTTATCAGTATTTTGTTTTCTGTATCAGAAAAAACAGGAGGTTTCTGGAAGATGTGTTAACATACACTGCTACTGCAAACAGAGGCATTTATCACCAACACTTACTTTAAAAGTACAGTCTAATGCAGGAAATGTATATTCTGATTCATTCTTAAAGCAAATAATTATGCAGATTAATCTTTATTCTGCCCAAATTTAAATAGCCAAGCCTAAAACTAATGCACCGCAAATCTTTATGGTTGCGACATCATAATATGGTATCTCATGAGCTTTTAAAGGAAGCTGTATTACTGCTTTGTGAGAGGTTTGTTACATTGAATCAATGTTGCATTAGAACCCTTTCAGTAAGTGAAACGGTATTACTCACTCATATAGCATTCTTGGCAAGCCTCAAAAAACATTTTTAATACTTAGGAACTATGAGACAGAGCCAGACAGTGATCCAACGTTTAGAACAGGACTAGGCACCTTATTTCAAAATTGCAGCAGAGGGGAAAAAAAAAAGAAAAAAAAAAAGTCATTAGGTTCTTAAGCCTAAAGGCACCTACTTTTGGTAAATGTTTCTATGTACCCCTGACCTCTAACCACAGTAGAGTAATTTAGCCTTTTCTTCATGTGTTACTGTGGAAAATAACTTGTGAAACCACAATTATTCTTCAAATGATGCTGAGAAAAACGTCCGTAGCTGATCTGTTCTCAGAAAATGAACCTGATGTATTTTAAGGGTGTGTGTGGGACCCGCACAGCCTGGCGCTGGCAGGGAGGGAGGGACTGTCCCTTTCTGTCCCCAGATGGAAAGGCCCCAGCAGAGTTTCCTCTGTCCCTTTCTCTGTCTGAGCAGTGCAAAGGGACCAAATCACATGAGCAAATCCATGGTTACCCCTGTTTAGCATTCAGACAATGACACTTGGCTTGCCTTTCTCATGGCAGCAACCACCCTCCAACACGTTCAACTCCTTGGGCTGTCCATCTCTCAATGAGTCTTCAGGTGGCTCTTGGAAACACGCTAAGAAAGCGTGTGAAAAACCCTGTGTGTCATGGGTTAATTTTTATGCCAACGATGGCTATGGCTGTTTACTTTTTAAACAAATGCCTGATATACACTACAACTGGCTGAGTGCACAGCCAAAAACAGATCACAGGAAATCTCTTTGACAGCCAGGAAGGCAGAATTGCTAACTGGGTCTGCATGACAGTAAAAAAAAAAAAAGAGAAAAAAAAAAACTTGTGAGATCTCAGGGAGAAAAGTTGATGCTACAAAAAACCCCCCACAAATGGTTGTTTTCTAAGAAGAGACATCTATTAATAGCACAGGCATAAATAACTCTTTCCATTTTATCTGGCGGATTATTGTGGCTTTTCACCCCAGTTTTTTTTTCAACGGAAGTAAAGAAGACTCTGTGATACCAAGCAAATAAACCAACCCAATAGAAAATTCTCACCAGAGATAAGAAAGCACACTAGGTTATTTACTGCTATATTTTTATATTTTGTTTCAGTTCTCCTTTGATCTGTGTTAACACAGGCATTAAACTGACAGCTTATGGTCACAACACACTTTTGAAAGCCAGTCACGTATAAAGGGGTATCAAATTGTTCATTTAGAGCGAGTTACAAGTTTTGGTTCTCGGTGGTCTAGGTTCATCCATACAGATAAAATGTTTATCAGCTATTTAAAACAGGAATAAATAGAGAAACTGTGTGTACTCCTGGTTTTTAAGGCATAAACATCTGCAGCAGACACCGGGGCTGATTCTCCTTCCAGTTATGGTGGTGTAACAAGAGTTGCTTCACAGACGGCAGAGGAATTTTAGCAGTAAATGAAAAAAGAATAAGGCTCATTGTGCTTTTAATTTTGTTTCATGTAGGCAAGAGGGGAGAAAATTGATTTTAGTCCCAGCCTTTTTTTTCTCATACATGTCATTGATGCATTTTCAACCCTTGGAGAATTGGTGAATGTGGGAATACAGGCTCTAATACAAAACACTTGGCCTGTTTTCAGTTCCTAACACATACTCCAGAGTTCATGCTATGGTTATCAGAAAGAATCTATGAAAAATGAAGCTGCACACAACTGCAGACCATCAGCGTGGCTTAACCCCGTCAGGCGGGGATGAAGCAGGAAGTGCTTTGTGACACTGACTGGCAGAAATACAAACTGATGAAGAAAACACACGGCAGGAAAGAGGGTCTTAGACGGTGAGTTAGAGCCGAGGACATTAACTACGACTACACTCTGCCAGGGCCAAGATCAGAGGAGCCTGACATACTTGTTAAAGGTTTCATCAAAAGGATTAGTTCCAGCAGCTTTTTTTAACCTTTCCTACAGCACAATTTACCCAAAGGTGGCAGAGGGCAATGGGGGCTGCCCTGTGAGATAACATTTTTAATTGTACAAATGCCATTCTTGATGTCATAATCCCGAGGTTAATGCAATTGCAGGTCCTGAGCAGATGTGCTGTAGGCTGCCCTTCGGATGGAGAGGTGGCCACGCAGACAGTGAAAATGGCCACAGCCCAGTGACGAATTAGGCAACCACCCTGGGTGTTTTCCCACATTGCACCCACATACTTTTGTACTCTGTTAAACATTCTTAGCCCCTATGTAAAGCAAACAAACAGAAAAAAAATATCATTCATACAATGTATTACCAAACACCAACAGCCAAGTATAACCACTGCCTAATGGGACAGACAGCTCGGGGGCAGGGCAAGGCAGTTGGTGAATGAAGGAAAGGAAAAGGGGAAGAGCACAGAAAACATCTGGATACCACCATGCTAAATCTTACACCTTGTCACACTTTGGTAGTACTGATTAATAAGAAATATGTTTTCACAAAGAGAACCTTGACATCTTCTGTTAAATTCAAATACACCTGCTAGATTTTAACAGAGATCATATTTTCCACATGGGGAGAATTTGTGAATGGGTTTGCAGATGACATAATCTTCTCTTCCTTAAGAAAAAGCATGTCTTAGAAGAGGTGCTCACACCATACCATTCAAAGAGTAAAGTTTTCTTCACTTTTAAACAGAGCAAATGGTTTGCTTCATGTGCTAAGCTGTCGCCTCTACCACCAGTTGCCAAGTAGGGAAGTGTACCTCATTGGTGTGACTCAAGTACACGAAGGTTTCCAGTTCAATTAAGCAAATGAACTGAATTTGGCCAAGTTCTATGTGGGGGCCAGCTTGAATATTTCTGCCCCACGCTTCCAAAATCTGCAGTGTGGGGCAGCGTAGTCCAGTGGTGTTCGCAGGGGAGTGGGAATGGGTGAAAAGCAGCAGGCTATGACACTGGGAGGGAGACAGCAGTTTTAAGAAAAAACTGTTCCATTTTTGGGGTATGCATTTGGGTAGGGTGTCATTAGGAGGTGCGTCAAGTTGAGTCACTCTCAGACAGGCTTCAGAAAGACTGGGGAAAACCAACAACTGGTCGTATTCTTGTTTCATGTCATCTGCATTGCCTACAAAAGAGGAGTTGCTCCTCTCAGGTGCAGCAATTGTGACTCAGCATCTTCTGCCCTCAGACCTTGTTTATCAGGTTAACTCTGTGCATCACAAGACTGAAGGATATCTCACCATGGATTCACATGTCTCTGGTAATGGCCACAATCTTGTATTGCAAATCTGGGGGAGGAGTTAAGAGAATATGAGATAGGACAAGAGAAAATGGCCTCAAGTTGTTCCAGGGGAGGTTTGGCTTGGATATTAGGAAAAATTTCTTCACCAAAAGGGTTGTCCGGAATAGGCCGCCCAGGGAAGTGGTTGAGTCATCTTCCCTTGAGGTATTTAAAAGATGTGTTGATGTGGCACTTAGGGACATGGTTTAGTGGTGGACTGGGCAGTGCTAGGTTAACGATTGGACTCAATGATCTTAAAGGTCTTTTCCAACCTAAACGATTCTGTGATTCTGTGAGGCTTTGATTATCAAGGATAAGGTTTAAGTTTTGGACTTTTTTAGGTTATTAAATCCTTTCTTGAATAATTTTGGATCCACGTGCCAGTTGGACCTTACAGTCTTAGGCCATACCCAAACTTCGACAGCGTGGAACTAATGCAGTTTATCCCTGCAAGAAGTACATTGTACAGAACACATTTCTTTAAACAAGTATGACTGTACAGTCACCAGGGCTGAAATTGCCACACAAACACTACCCTGAACTGCTCTTCATCGCTACACCTTGCAGCAGTTGACGAGGAAAACTGTGTATTTGCATAAGATATGTAAAAGGAGGGTTTCTCCTCCTAAATACTGGATAAGTTGGGAATAGGGAGGGAGAGAATCATACAGGGAAAGGAGTACTTAGTGTGGTGGAGCCAAGTCACTCAGCAAGAAAACTGATGGGATTGGGAGGGGAAGGGGTTATTTAAAACAGGAATTGGGGAAAAGCTAACAGGTGCTGGGGAGCACTCAGGTCAGATAAAGACATCTGCTAGAGATGTCAAGAGCACAAAGGTAACTCTGTGTCTGGGAGTAGAGGGTAGGATAAAAATGACAACTGAACAGGAAATGGGAAAGACTGGGACTGTAGAGGTACATCCCAGCAAAGAAACAGGGTGTCAGATGGCGGAGTAAAATACAAACAGACACTCAAAAACTGTGAATACAGATGCTTGTGAGGAGCCTGGAAGAA
>JAOXJM010000001.1:163887924-163901038 GCA_026413425.1 Tringa solitaria
TAACGAACAGTTCTCCTCATTTAATGAACACACAGGTACCTTGAAGTTACACGCTTGTGCATATATATACACATATACATTAAGATTCCAAAGGTTGAGACAAAAATCTAAATTGAAGCTTAATAAGTTTAGCAAAGGATTTAATCTTTTTCATCATCTTACATCCTAATAAACAGTCTCTGTGTTTACACTGATATTTTGCTATGTGAGGCACTTTTTTTCCTGCTCTCCAGGTTGAGACTCTAATTATTTTTTTCCTATGGTCATTTCTTCTCCAAATGCTTTTTACTTGTACATTTTTATTTTATTTACTTTCTTTTTGGTTTTTTAAAACCAAAGGCTCATTAGAACATACACCTAAAAAACCCCAAACACAGAGAATATTCTGCTAACCACTGGAACTTTGAGCTAGCCAGACACATTTTTGTGACTAAGGTGAATTCCGTACTGAGCAAAAAGCACTAAGATCTTGATCAAAAGTCTACTACAATTGCTGCTACCCAGACGTTACCAGAAATTGTCCTACGTTCAACTGAAAAGCAGCTGAAGCAGCAAAAAGTAAGCAGGCAGCTCTCAAGGTGCCCAAAAGTATACTTTCTGCATGGCAAATGTTGGAAAACCAGTCCAAGTTCAACCCATGTTTTATATTTTTCTGTTTAGAGAAGAAAAAACAATACAAAAAAAAAACCACACAAAAACCCCAAACCAAAACACTTTCCATTGTGTTCCTCAAAAAGAAACATTGGCTAACATTTAAATTTAAAAATTAGAATTGTCTGTCTCTCCAATTCATTTACTGTACATGACAGCTCCTTGGAAGTAGACCACTTCACTTCTCTGTGAAGCATGAGCACATTTTTCCAGATGTTGAAAGAAGGGAAAGAAGCAGAAAGAGATAGGTGAACACTGGAAGAGAGGAGAAGATGGCAATAAGTGGGCTCAAGCATGTCAAAGGACTGTGCAAAAGAAAGAATCCAACTCCATTCATTCACTTGTGAAGAGGGGCAGGACATGCTACTTCATGTGCCCTAATGGGAAAGTTATCCGAAACAATGAAATATACATCTGGTTGGCAGAGCTCCCATGACTTGATAATACTCCTCCGTGTCCTGCTAAGTAGCTCCGTTGGGTTAAATCCTTCTATGGTGTTCTAGCAATCTCGATATATCCACTTTATCAGTTTAAAACCACTGTTGGCTGATTTCATGCAAGACATTCATAAGACAAGGGAACGCTGGGGGCAGGATGCATACTGCGTGCCTCATAGTGCCTTTTATCCCAGGGCATATTATGAACTTTCTGAGTTAAAGTAAAAAAAAATAAATGAAATAATCAAAAACCAAAATCCAAAACCTTCAAACAATTAAGGCTGCATATAAGGCTCTCCTAAATCTAAGCAGGGTAACCTCTGTAAAAGTGCTGCAAAAGACAGTAAAAAGAGGAACCACAAGTGCACTGCTTTTTCCATAGATGCAGCGGGGAAAAAGTCTTAGGGAAAGAAAAAACTATTTTCATGCAAGTGAAAAAAGTGTCAAACCTCAAATCCCAGGCACCACAATGGGTTGTTTTAATTAAAAGATTTATCTGGAGATGATGTTTGTACCTGTAACAAGTCATTTCACTTCCTACTTAAATACAATCGCCTCAAACAGAATACGAAAGCATTCAACAGACTGATGCAGGCAGATAGAGAAAGTTTTAGGTAACATCATTTAAGACTTCTGGCATTTCTTGTGAGATAAACAGCAAGTCACAAACAGTCAGGAACTCTGTGTTGGTTGGTGTTCTTTTTAAAAATTTACTTAACATTTCATTCTAACATTTGCTGTTAGCCATTTGAGTCAACTGACTCAAAGGGAAGAGTGCCACCTACTGAACCAGCAACAGCTTACTGTGTTTTCAGAGCTAGGAAATAATATGGTTAGCAGCATTCTCCTCTGCAACAGAAAATCTTTCCAGATTCTGTATCCAAAATGCAAAATCCATAGTAGGAAAAAAGGTATAGTGGTGAGGGTTTGGTATATCCTAATGAAAAACGGGCAGAAGAGCAGAATTTGATGAGTGTAAGACTTTGAACATGGGCAGACAGAGCTCTTAAGGGAAAGCTGACATCAGGGGAGCACTGTGATCAGAAAGCATGAAGCCATTCTCTTCTCCGACTGAGAAACCACTGATGCAGTATGCATTTCAAAGGGCTAGAAAAGGACATTTCATGACCTATGTACAAGACAGCAGGCGTCACCTTCCTAGGATCAGTCACATTTCTCAAAATTTAATACCCGTCGTATGGGTTTATACATGTAAGTACTCAATATCACTCACTTTTCCATATGTTCTCTACATAAAGCTGAATTTTCATTACAGTTCTGCATCCCTAGATCGGTAGAAGCAGCTTAAAAAGCACAAATTACAATTCCCAAGAATGTACATAATTACATATGTAGAGCAGAATTTTTTAAGCTGTAGGTTATTTGAATAGTCCATGGTTCACACAGTAACACCACTATGGTAACCAACAACCTCGGGAATACTACAGAAATAAAAACAACACACAAAACTATCAGCAGCTAAAGAAAAACACACAGCTAAACATGTTACAGAACTCTTACTTACAATGACATGATTCATCTTTAAGTACTTCCACATTAAAACAGAAATGGTTTCAATTGCCACTTACCAAGTACAAGAAATATCCACCAAAGCCAGTACTGTCCATTGAAATATCCAGTAAAATAATCTGAAAACTGAAATTCATACAGAAGGCTTAGCTGCAGTGACAGATGACTAAAACACATTTAATGCACTATGCAAATACAAAAAGCACAGAGAAAAAAAAGCAAATTTTTAAAAAAGTAATGTATTCAACTAAAATGCAAAACTGGTATTTGTACAGCAATTTAATACACAAATAATATTTCTAGTGTCAGCTGATTGGTGGCAGTTTTCAAACCTCTTAAAATATATATGTGTGTGTGTGTATATAGAAAACAGTATATATAAAAAAACCTCCCTTTTATTACTTGCCAGAATCATCTGACATTTTCTGTTATAACAAATCACCACTTGTCGATTTTCCTTTTTTCCCTCCAATGCCTGCGATCCCAAACACATTACAGCAGCCTGCTGCTTTAGATATTAACACCAAAAGCCACATTAGTTTAATCTTATCAGACAGGGATGTTCTGCTGACCCCTCAAAAGAAGAGCTTTTGACCTTCTGTATACCCCCTACTGTTAATCGCTGCCAAGAATACCAGCCCCATAAAGACCCCCAACTCATTAAAGTCTTTTCATTTTCAAACCAGCATTCAGTTCCCAGCAGTGAGCTGAAGGCAACTAAATGAACCTTGAAGTGGCATTTCAACTGTTCCTGTTAGTGACCATGGTAGACAGTTTTGTCCTCCCTGTGATGTGGGAGGCAGCTGGAGGGCAGGGTGCGATGGTATTGGAGACAGGTATCTGTGCCTTTACCAGACTCCAGACTGCATGCTCCGCTGATAAAAAGGCTAATCAAATGTCTCCAAAACTCACAGAAGAAGCAGGAACGGGGAGACATGTGAAAAGTCCAGAAAGAATAAAATAACCTATTTAGAAGCTGTGCACACTTTTCATACACTTCTCATCCTACTGTCATCCAGTATGTTTACTGCATCCTGCCATAGTGCATCCCTGGCACATTTCAGTAGTATCAACCTAGAAATCACACTATTTGGTTTACCCTAAAAAAAAATAAAAATACTGGGCCACATATGCAACCAAGACATTTAAAGAACTCCAGATACAGTTGTTGTTTCAAGCAACCGTGCACTGAGATCCACGTTTTCTCCAGAATAAAGCTAAATCATGGGAATTCTTTAAAAGTTTAAAGTGTACTGTATTCATTTCTATGGGCCATCCAAGAAAAAAAATAAAGAAAGAAACAGAATTGCTAAGTTGAACTAAAGAATTGGCAGTTACATTATCCCTATATAAATACTAGCATTTCTATGATTTGGCAGAGTCAGCATTTCATATTTTGACACTTCATTAAGATATCAGATGAATACTCAATTCTCAAGAAGTTGACAACATTATTAATCCCATCTCACTTGCAAGTCAGTATTCTCAATTCTCTAAACATATATACCAATACGTTTGGCTTTTTTTTTGGAGCTACAATTTCATTTATTTGGAAAGATGATTTACCAAAAGCAGCAATCAAATACTAGCCTGTGTGTATTACTCTCACACTTTCTTTAGGCAAAAGCAGCCATAGTTGCAGAATTTTCTCAACAGCAAAATCGTGCTTTTGTTCCTTCCCCCTCCACCCCAGTAAAAACTGATACAGAGAGAACATGTGTGACCCCGGACAGTTTAGACACTATAAACTTCTGTACTACCGACCCTGAGTGAGAAAGGGCAGCACAACCTTCAGGAGGAGCTTGAAACAAAAGAAGAGGACAATTTTGTGCACACACGTCATGCTTGTGTGTCAATATTAAAACAAAAATGTCAACATACACCTTATGAGCTTTCTGCTGTTGTCCTCAGAAAGGGAGACAACACAGGAAGATGATAATCTTCACTACAAAAAAAAAAAACACTCCTGAGGTCTTGGAATTGGGCAGCTCTAATATTTTACAACTAGTTACAGATTATATACAAGAATTTAAATCTAGTCGAGAACACAGTAATTCCTGAAGGAAGTTAAGCATATATTAGCTTTTGCGTTTGTTATGCGCACATTTTCAAGCAGGCAGGAATAATAAAACTGACACAATGAGCGAGTTTTGCCCTCTGTTTAGTATGCCTCGAGGGAAACTGAAAATATCCCAAATGAATGCATAGTTGAAAAATTCATGTCTTCTCAGTCCCTTAAGATAAATTCCATCCCAAACCCTGAATTCCAACTAAATGCACTAGAATCACATCTGGTCCACTAGCATTCTCCTGCCCCGGGGAAGCAGCAAAAAAAGACCAAAACCACAAAAAACCCCCAACCATATCACTCTCAGCTCTAAGAGAGATGCAGGACATGGCCAGGAATCATAATCTCTTCTACCAACAATCCTTGTACTATCCTACTAAGATGAAATCAAGTAATTAAGTTACTAACACACACAAAGAATAAATAAATAAAAAAATAATTCAGAGTTGGCAGGGCATAAAAGATAACTAAGTTATCCAAGATCTCTTTCTTCATTAGACATGATAAGATTTTAAATATTGTGTCTCACAGACATGTAGAATCCAAGTTCGGAAAGAACCATTATGTTTCATCCAGCATCCACTTAGCTAAGTAGCTTTCATTTGGCTAACATACCTTTCTGAAAATTATCTAGTCTTGAAGTGAAAGTGTCAAGAAATTGTGCATCTAATATGGTAAAAACGTGGCTGACTTCACATCCAATTTTGACTTGACTCAGTATGTATCTTACAAGGAATAAAAGCATCAGATATAAGGAAGAAAAGTTTTCTCATTCCCCCAAACCCCGATAGGCTGAGCCATTTATAAATCTTTCACGTAGGACACTATAATATCAGTGACATTTTAGGTACTTGTTCCACTTTTTCTGTATGCTTTTAAATATTTGTGCAAAGAATGAGTCATTCTGCATTTATTTTAGTAGAAAGATGAACATAAAATGCTTCGTCAGATAAAAATAGATTGTTTCATCACTAGAAAGCATATATGAATATATAGCAAGTAAATTCTCTGCTAAAGTGGAAGTCAAAGAAAATTCTAGACACTCTGTTAAGCACTGGAATTTAATATACTGATTTTTAATTCCATTATTATATATCTTTGAATAAACTGTTATGGTTTGGTTCTACAAAAAGAGTCTGTACAGTGTGAATCAAGAAACATACCCGTACAATAAGAATCCATTTGATCAGGGAGAGACCAAATCCACAGATTGCACCATACCTTCCAGCTATGGTATTTGTTATACAGAAGGATAAACAAAATCCAATCCAGTTGAAAATAAACGCCACTATAAAATAAAAGAAACAGTAGCTTCTATTAATCTGTGTAGCTATGCAAACAGACTTAACACTAATTTCACTTTTAAACTAATAGGGACATGCTTACACAGTCAGTAATTCCCTTCCGGTAATTCAGGTTTTCAGAGATTGACTTTGAACCCAGGCATTCCCCATGGTATAGTCACTTAATAACAAAGCAAATGGTAAACAGGCTGGAACCTACTACTTCAAACGTGAAAATTCCAACATAAAAGAAAGCATTACATTGCTACAGAAATCTAATCAGATGACACTAGATATGAAGGGTAAATGCAAACAAAGGACTATAACATATAAGACTCGGATTGAAACAAAGAAGAGAAAAAAACCTTGCTACACTTTTATAACCAAAAATATAGTTATATGCACACATACGTGCATGTATCAAGGCTGCGTATTCAGCTTTATCCAGTTTGGATCGAACAGAATAAAAGTATCCGCTCTTGCTCTGTAAACATAGTACAGAAATGAAGATAAGTTGAAAAGCTGATGTTTCATTGGTTACTGTCTTCTCTTTTAGATCTATATTCAGGCATAAGATAAAAGAAGCCTTGGAAGTTTTACACAGAAGCTGAAGAAATCAAGAAACAAAAATGATGTTGAGCACATCTACCACTGTAACTTTAATTAACAGTTTTACACAACTCTAGTAGTTTTACAATTTCAAATTTCATATCTGCATATGTAGTCAGCAACCAACAACATCATCTGTATTGACGTCAGTTTGTGTGCATTAGGTCAAAATGCAGGAATTCCCAATTAAGTGATGTCCCATCTTCCAGAGTAAGTGAGGGCAACTAAAAAGAAAACCACTCAAAGGAAGAACTGGGGGAGCTGGTGGAAGATGGCAATTCAGGAGTTCTGGAGAGGACAAGATGGTGGAAAACTGAAAGCATTTGGGAAGCCCACAATAAACATAAAAACCACTGAAGAGCTTGGAAGGAAAGGGAGGGGGACAGAGGGGAACAAAACCCCTGCACGCAAATCCATAATGTTTTAAATCCCCAAACTTAGGGAAAAAATAAAACTCACAAAAATTCAGACATTAAATCACCACAGGAGAAAAAGTATGTCTTTTCAGTAAAAGTTTGAACAGTTACAACAAAACATTAGGAACAAAGAGTTGGTCAACAGTTTTCTTAATCCTCAAAAATTGCCTTTTTAAAAAAATCTATTTACCTGCATTAAATTTATTCCATTTGTGAACTGGGACATATTTTTGCTCCTTCCTGAAAGGCTCACCTAAAGTCTGACGATGATAACTAGAAGTATTTGCTATCAACTTCAGCAGCCAATTTTATTATTATTTTTCTACCCAGGGATGAATGCTCAAAAACTTCCCTAGGCAATTTATTTCTACTGCTTCATTACCATTGTTGGTAAATTTTTCTTAATGCCCAACTGGAAGCTTCCTCATTCCAATTACTCTGTATTACATCCAACATGGATGGAGAAAACATGGAAGTCAAATTCTTTCTGCATAAAGGAAGGAGCGAGGTTGACTGTGTATGAAGGTCAACCGGGCTCCTGGTAATCAGAGGGGAAACAAGCACTCCCAAAATAATTCCTTTATCTCCTTCCAACATTAGCAATTTCAGTCAAGTGACTTCCCCTCAGCTTCTCTCACATGACTCAGGGAAACCTGCGCAGCATTCGTGATGTGGACATAGAGAAGTCAGGTTTCCTAAATTCACACAGAAAATTCAGACCGTGCTAATCACTCCTCGGGAAGCAGAAAACCAGAGGCTGTGCTCACCCTGAGCTCGTGCAACAACCCCATCTTCCAGCTTGTGCCCACCCGAAACCCCCCAAGTGTGTATCCTTGATTGTGTGCAGTTTGACTGTTTGAAGCATCTAATAGCTTGGAAAACTGTATGAACACCAGTTCACAAAATTTTGGCATGGTTATTATCTGTTCCAATAGAGCATCTGGGGCAGTATGTATGTTTACATTTCTCCACACCATGAGATCTTATTGGTGGGAGTTGTACAGTGTTTACATTGCCCAGATGTTGTTCAAAAAGAGCACGTCAGATCTCTATATAAGAAATGAAACTTTGGATGTTATGATCAAACACTTTTCTCCACTTCTTCCTCGTTATTAACCCTTCAGTAAGGTTCAAATTAATATTCATTTTCCCTAGGTTGTAGGGAGGATCCAAAACTCCCTTCCATGGTTTCAAAGAATCCAGGTGAGCTCTGCAATTCCTTCTGGGACCCACAGGTGATATTTCTAAAACACTCCTTAAATATAAGAGAAAACCGTATCAGCCTTTTATTACTGTCCAAAATGACCTCCTTGACATAACGAATCAGGATGACTCAATCAGACATGACTCAAAAGACTTGAACACAGGCAGGTTAAGCATGAAAAGCAAACCCTTTGGGTCATGACAGTTACTTGCTCTATCACCATTACAGCTGTGTTCAAGATGGAACACAGCTCAAATTCGTCCCGTATTGTTGTGCAAAAAAAAAAAAAAAGGAAAAAAGTAATAATCATCACTGAAAAACTCACCTATTAACAACTTCCTCTGGCATTCTAAAAAGTTTGTACTATGCTGTGTAAGGCACAGCTGACTTAAAAATACATAATAGAAAAAAAAAACCACATTACGTAGCCTGATAGCAAGATTTCCTGCATTTTGCATTCGTAGCAAAAAGAATATATCTGCTAATATATTCATTTACCTCAGAATCAGGAACTGAGAAAACACCAATCTGACCAACACAGAGCAGATTCTTTGCTCACCAACATAATCAGAGACTTCAAGAGTAACACCAATTTCTTAAAACACATGATTTTACCACATATTAGAAATAAAATAGGCTGTTTTCCAATTTTTTTCCACTAAGTTTCACAATCAAGTGCTAGAGAAAAAAAAACACCTGTTCACACAAAGGGATTTTGTTCTTTACAGTACATTGTCTCATTCTATTTAATTACGTTAAAGAGAACAGTACTTTACAACTTGGATATGAAACAGGTTTGTAATTTGCATGCACCAAGCTCCTAGAACACACAAAAAACCGTAACAAAAACATCTGGCCACTAGATGGCCTCAAGATTGCAATTTTATGCAACTTGGGCATCTACCACTAGATGGTAGCTCCATATCACTAGTTGATTGCAATATGCAGGCAAGCTCAGTCAAAAGTTTATTTTAAAATATTTCGGTGGAATAAAATGAAATTAAAAAAGCTAACTTCACTGCTTTTTATTTAAAACAAAGGCTGCCTGCCTACGCCCCACACCCCCAAGACCTTCCTACCAATGCTGTATGTAACAGTCATGGAAAGAGGTGGGAGAGCACATCTGGAACAAGCTGTTCTTTCCACGCTCCTCTCACTACAGTACAGTGCCTGACACTGTTCTCTAAATTTTCCCTCATTTTAACTAAGTGAGGGAACTTATTCTATGCTCTCTCTGATCTGCCACCTCTACTTGCAGAGTTTAAATATATCCCACCCTAAAAAAACCTCAAAAGATAGCCATGCTGCAGATTTCATTTTAACTCCTGCTCTCTTAAATCTACATACATCAACTTTATGGAGACTTTTATCTTCTTATTAGAGGGACCGAAATACACCATCCACTATTTATGATCTAACCTTGTAAAGTTAAGCTCATTTTTCATTTAGTTCTCCAATTTCCCTAAGAAAAACTACTGAAAATTCCTATTACCGGTCTATAAATAGTATGAGTTTTTGTGAACTCCTCATACTATGAACACAAACAACAAGTAAATTTTATGCATTTCTATATGTAACCAGTATTCGTAACAGCCAACACAGATCCCAATTAAACATACACTTGCATAAATACTTTGCAATGTGTAAGCACTCATTTTATGCATTTCATTCATAGGCAAAGTTGGCAGTAACATACTCTCAGAATAAACAAGAAAAATTATGATCAGGGTATTTTTGTCAAATGTGTAAGAGTAGTGCTCTGTGCAGTCAGCCTCAGCTAAACAGCTATTTGAAGAGAAAGCTACCAGTTTATCCAAGTAAACTTCTGTATCCTTGAAGGTGTGCACAAGGTTCTGGGCACGCAGTTTTGGCCAACTGCATGTGAGGGTCAGAGTCTTCATGGAGCCTTTGATTCCGCTTCAGCTTCTGGATTTTTTACTACTACTGTGTTCCTAGCTGCAAGCTAACAAGTCTGTTTTCAGCTGTGATTTTAAGGAATAAAAACACGGTAGAGCCAACAATCCACTTGACCTTCAAGTGCAGTGCTAATGAAGGCCTGAACCAGGATTTAAAAGCAAGAACAAGTTCACACAATTCAGAACCTGAATAGGTTAAATACAAAAGGTTGCAGCATATAGGGAAAGAGATAAAAGGAAAAAAGAAAAATCATGGAATTATAGAATGGTTCGAGTTGGAAGGGACCTTAAAGATCACCTTGCTGATGATGTCATACTCTCCTCTGCCCTGAAGAACATATATCCTTTCTATGGTGCAACTCCAGAAAGAGGTCAGTCTACAAAACTCACCCTATATGTGTGTTTACATATTTGCTATGTGAGATAGACACATATATTTTTATCCCAAGATGCAAACAACACATTGTCCTAGTACATCGCATGCCAACATGAAAAAAAACTTCCGTGAAAGTTCTGTAACCTGCATCTGTAACAGTTAAATACAAAGACTGTGAAAGGCATTAAGGAAAAAAGAACTAAGATGAGATCTAGGTTGAAAGACATAAAGGAGATTTCAGTGGATAATCAATCAGCTTTCATCCTGATGAATGTTAAAAAAACCAGCCACACCTCCAACACCAAGCTTCCATCCAGGTTGCCAAATAAGTTACGTTTATTTCAGAAAGGGAAAATATCCTCAGAAATTAGAAAGAAATATGGAATTATCAAAACAGAAGCAGCTTCTTTCTAGAAGGACCTTATAGTAGCTACATCTAGCTTGTTCAATGCAGTACATTAGTACAAGATAAGACAGGCACAGCACACACACACTGAAGAAGTGCTAGTGTAGTGCTGGCTACAATCAGACAGTACCTGAAGACAGTACATTTTTATGTGCTAGTGGTTAGCTTAACCCGAAAATAAGGGTTGTTGGATTTACTCCAAAAATCCACCCACAGCTATTTAATTCACTATGCTAACATCAGCAGCTTTTATACGGCACATCATATCTCTCTTTCCATTTTTTTCTACTTAAAAATTGAGTGCCAGACTTCTGTGACCCAGGCGTTAATTCAAGTTGGTAATCCAACAAGACGATGACAAAATTTTCCAATTAATAGGTAACAATGCAGCCTTGTTATGCCTCAAAACATTTACTATGATTTCACTTTGTCCCCTTATCTGTGACAGATGTCACAGAAAAAAAATTAAAGTGCAATGTATTTGCTACCTCTGGAACAGGAAGAGTTTATATCTACGTACAGATAAAAAAATCCATCCATTACAGTACATTAATGCAATTTACAACGGCTATCTTTTATACTCCATAGGAAAAAAAAAGGTACAATTAAGATATACCTCAGTAGGTCTGGGATACATGATAACTTACTGAAAAATGCCAACATGAAGATGCCATCATTGCCCACTCTAAGCTGATCTGCATCACTGAAATCATCCCGTGGTGGATATTCTTCTTCCTGGATTTACAGGTTAGTGATAATTTAGTGACAAGTTTATTTTAGAATAACTATCTGTAGGATTAAAGTATTAATAATGTTTGTAAAGCTAGAAGAAAATTGACATTTCTGTAATACATCTACTTCAAGGAAGTTTTAATGAAAAATATTTCATATCTATAAAACAATATTATTTGTTGCTTATATTGATAGAGACTAAATTTAACTGAAAAGCTTCTGTAGAAGATATGTTCATGCTGCCTATTCATCTTAAATGAAGCTAAAAATTATTTCAGATGAGTACTTTGACAACCAAAACCAAAATAAATTTCTTTTCTTACTGTAACTATCTTGACATGCAGCTAAGCTATTAAGTATTTTTGCAAAAACATTACAGAGCATATGTATTTTTCTCCTGCCAGAAGTCTTTTAATGCTTCCCAAAAATATAGAATAAAGTTTTAGAACAAGGTTAGTATCTTAAAATAAATTGCTGATGCACCAGCACCGCACTAACCAATTTGATTATCCTATAACCTACAGAAAAAGATGCAAAGCAAAGAAAACCTCTAGGGACACTAGAGGGCGCGAGCACATTAAAAGTGTTTAAAAGTCTTCTAATATCGAAAAGCACAGTACTTTAAAGTCAAAGAAAAGTAAACAGATGTCAGTCAAAACGATCCAAAGATTTTTCCCATCGTGTCAAAATACTAGATCTTAAAATACTGAAAGTCTGAGTTTGTTTTGTTTCTCGGTACTTGATTTTCAACAGAACTTGGCAGACCTTATGCATGCAGTTCTGTGCACAAGTAAAACAATTGCTGCAACTGTAGACTGGCAAATGTAAAAGTTTTCACTTTCTAAAGAGAGCCTAATGAAAACTGTAAAACCAGTTAAACACATAACTTTTATACTTAAGTGAATAACATCAAAACAATGCAGAATGATACAAGTTAAATACTGCTGTCAGTAGCAGTAGTGATATGGTCTAGACATAAGCATGAGTAAAATTCTTTTCCTATTTTCTCAACAATTAATCATAATGTGTTAGAATTGAGATAAGAAATGAACTACAAAAATTAAAAAAAGAAATGAAGTGAGATCAGTTCAAGTGAGGTTTACTTAGCTGTTTCACCCACAGCAAACACTTACAACTGAAATAGTGTAATTCTGATTTTAACACATTATTCAGTCACTGCACTAAATGCTATTTTATATATTAAGTTCATAATTAAAGGGCATTGAATAACCATGATGATCTGAAGTTCTGTTATGGAATGGACATGTTGACCTTTGTCAATACAGCAAAATAATTTACCAGGGTATAGCAATTATAGTTTAAAATGTGCTAGAACAAAGTGTACCAACGCAAGGCAGCCAGGCTTTACCCTTCCTAACACGGCTATGAAACTCCAGCTGTGCTCTGTATTTCAGATTAATTAACCAAGACTCTGTATCAGATAACTCATTTTAAAACACTGCTCTTCACATAGACAATGCGAAGG
>JAOXJM010000001.1:163901138-163912404 GCA_026413425.1 Tringa solitaria
AGACAATGCGAATGATAGAACAAAAAGTTAGTTGAACAACAATCTTAAGGGGCTGTACAGCTGTACACAATTTCACATGTCCCTAAATGGTCATCTTAAGTGACTATGAAAGCATTAGTTTATTTAGCTCAGCTTCAATGCAGCTACAAGACTGATGGGGGGGGGGGGATGGAAGGAAGAGCTGAAAATGCATTAAACAAAGAGTTGCATTTGAATGTGCTTATCTTGAAATGTATGCCACAAAAGTTCCTTTTCAAGTCAGGACAACAGGAAATATTTTAAATTTTAATTTCAGAAGGTCTATAAAACCCCATAGAAAATAATTTTTGGACCTTTTTTAAAACTGCTAACTAATCTACTTCATACTGGCATTGCCAAACCAAATAGTGAATTACACTGTATGTAAAACATTGCTTAACAAAAAGAAAACTTTAACTACAATAACAAGTTTAGCAGGTTTCTCTATAAGCCCAAGCTACTCTAAGGCTTACACATGTGAGAAACACAGGTCAATATACAACCCAGGGACGTGAGAGAAACTCTTTGCAAGTAGGCACTGTTGTAGTAAGTGTGAACAAGTTGTAATTTATCACACTCCATGCCAAGCGGCAATTACTTTAAATTGACTTCTATTTTCTGTCTCCAAAAATTGTCATATGAAGATAATCGGAACGTTTAAGAAATGGTTTCCTATATCTACAACATTTAGTATCATGTGGTTTTATGACCAGTCCTGCAGATGGAAGACACTAATTGGCCACTGCTCAGGCCCCACTAATATTGTCTGTTTTTCACAGTGCTCTTGTTTAATCTAGTTGGTGTCAACTGCCTCACTCTTTCTTCAAAATATAGTTGTTTGCCACCATTCATTGAGGAATGAAAAAGGACAATGCAGAATGACTGTCCTTTCTGCTGATGCTTAGAACTAAATAATTTCATGGAAATACTTCTATTAGACATTGAGATTTTTATCAATGAGAATAATTATATATTGTATTTATATATTTCTTTCTTTTTATTGAGAAGAATATTATGTAACACCACAGACAAATCCATAAACTATATAATACTGTCTCAGTACCTCGTATTGACTTTTGACAAATTTAGCCATGTTAAGGTTCATGGACAGTATTTCTTGTTTGCTAAATATGCTGAGGTCTGTATAAACAAAAAACTTACTGTTCCTATGACCAGAGAAACATCTAAACAGCAAAATATATTGTCACATAAATGGCATGTCAAACAATAATTTCTGTAAGCGAAAGAACGTCAAATGGTACGCAGCATCTATCGAAGTTTAAGCTATTTACTCCTTAAACTACAGTGCCCTCTGTAGTGTTCTGCAGAGAGAAGACTGTTTTCAACCCCCCCCAGTGCTTTTTAACTTTTTTTCAAACTGAAACCTAGCATGGTGTATAGTGAGAAAACCACCTTTAGTCAACTACAGAACCCAAGTTTTCAGTACCCTCTTGGATAACTGAGATACAACTCTTCTCAATGCAGTGAATTTACAAAGAGAAACTACTGAAGAAAGGGTCAAATTACTTAATAAACCCCAGAAATGATATCTTCATAATACAAAACAATATGGAGAAGTTAATGGTGGGGGGGGGGAAAGGCACAATGAACCCCAGAAGCATTTGTTTGCCAGCAGGAAAATTCATAGTTAAAATCTAAACTAGAGAGAACTATACCATACCTCTGGACGACTGAGGAATATTTCATCAAACAGACTCCTAGACTCCCTAAACTGGGCGTGCTAAGCATGTAAAAACAGAAAAACATAAGACAAATGCAACTGAAAAGCATTAAGTAAAAGCCATTCATTGCAACATATAAACAAGTCATTTAACTGTTAGCAATATTTTTGCCCCTTTAAATTAACCTTTCAAAACTGACTCTGAGAATTTGAAAAGGAAAACATCGAAAGCCAAGGTAACTAATGCTATCTCTACTGATGACAAAGGGCTACTACAATTTCTTTGATACACTGAGCTATCTGGAAGCATTTGAAAAAAATAAATCTTTATGCACAATCTATTCTTGTAAGGCAAGCTACACAAAGAACTACAAAAACAAGCACTGAAAGTTTCAGTAAACGTTAGGTTTAGATTGTTCACACAAACTGTGGATGCAGGGCCTATGACGAAGTCCTTTAACACGATCCCACTCATGGTTTTTGTAAGATTGCTACATGATATAGGGGAAGAAAAAGAGGTAGCTGTTTATTAGATGTGCTGCCTTTTTATACCATTCTCTTCTGCTCAGTGAGTAGGTTTGTAGCCTTCGTTACTGCACACTGTGGAGTATACCATGAAACAATTATCAGCTTTGTGTATCACTCAGGGTAACATAAGGACATTTACGTTTTTCCAGCTGTTTACGTTATTGTAGTAACGAGGCAATATATCCTCATTTTTACAAGGAAGAAACTAAAGGCAGAGATCATAGCAGAGTTCACAATGGTAAAAGCATTGATTTCATAAGGCTGAAAATAAAAATTTAAAAAACTACGTGTTATATCATTTGTGCATGTTTTGCAAAAAGTGTAACATACAAGTCAGATCCTGCCTGCAGCTGCCGCTGCTTGTGATCTCCAAGACAGTAAGAGTGAGAAAAGAATTAAACTTTGCATTACTGGTATGTAGTTAAGTGACTTATCTGTTCTTCTATGGCTATTCAGAGCTAAGGATCAAAATCCTTCCCGTCAAGATGACAAAGTACCACTTTAACTATAATGTGACTTTTTTTTTTTTTAATTCTAGTAATCTGCCAGATTAAGACAGCCTTATTACACAGCCTTAGCCCACTCCAGTATAAGTCCATCAGAGTTATTAAATAAGGCAGGGATTTTGTGGCAGTATCACATGGTAAGGTAATTAAAACGGCATTAATTAAAATTGTGCTGGGACATAATTTTAATATCATCTATAAAACTGGAACTCAACTTCAGCATTTCTTACTTTTTTCCCCAAATCTCAACCTTTTACTGTTTCTTTAATATAGCTTGTGTGTGTGAATGTGCTTTAAATAAAAAAAAAAAAGAAAAAAGAAAAAAGAAAAAAGAAAAGAAAACAAAACAAACCAAAAAACACCCCACAGAAGCAAACTGAGTAGAAGTTCTATTAAATTTTATCTTTAGCAGTTAGGACTGTGCTATTAAGTACACTGAGTAGACATCCAATACTAACTTAAATAGTGCCATAAATTTACAACTTTTAAGCCAATCTCTGCTTTAGGGGAATGATGGTGTGTTCCTACTGATTTTTTCCTAAGTCAGTCAAATTCTTGTGGTGTCAGCAGCTAGTTCTTCAATGTCAGATTCTACTTTATGTTTTGGAAAAGTAGATTATGTAAAAGTTTATTTCTCACTTTGTCACCGTATCCTACTCCCCTACCTCTTAACTCCAGATTCCTTCTCCCTCCCTATTCCTCTGTTCTCACACACCAGCTTCAGCTCCTCTGCCTGTAGTACCAGGTTGTCCCACTTGAGTTCCTTTCTCCACCAATCCCAGCTGATCCTTCTCCCTCCTGTTTCCTCATTTAAATCTCTCTTTATTCCCTCCATACCTCTGCTTTCCATTCACCCTTGCCTTTTCTCATTTTGACTTAGACCCATCCTCTCTGATCGCTGCCTGTGCTCACTCTGAGCCAGTTACCTCCTTGCCCAAACTAAACGAGACTTCTCCTAAAACACATAAGCTTCAGAATCTCAGAGTCACTGTCCTTCTTCCCTCCACCTACCATTAATGCCCTTGCAGTTCAATTAAGCAGCTTTCCTCTTTCCTTCTGACCAAAAGCCAAGAATAACAGAACTACTTCAGGGCACATCAGAAATTCCCATTTCTAAGTTCCAGTGTTTTGACCAAAAACAGTCAAAAGCATTCCTAAGGTGTATCTACTCTTAGTCCCATAATCCTACTCTGATATAGAACGTTTGAAAATGTTTTCTGACAACAGCACACCTGCATTCCCAACCCCTTCGGAGCTATGAGCTGTCCTGCATGAACAAGTTTAGACTATCTCCACACATTTACAAAATTTGAAGCTGTCTATATCAACTGTGGAAATTAATTTTTCAAAAACTTGTAGTTTGGCCAAAGCTAAGCAGATTTTTCTGAGGAAAGGCAAAAGGTATTTCTGACATTGCAACCTGAACATGTTTGAAAGAGTTCTCCAAAGTAAAAAAAAAGCTTAAAATTACAAGGAAAAAAAACCTTTTTTTTTTTCCTCCTTAGCTTTGTTCTTGAAATTGGCTGAACCCCAGCCTGAGGTTTTCCCTGTGAAATTCAGGTCAAGGAAGATTGCTCATAGGTCTGAAACTTTCACTCCATGGGGTTCTACATGTACAAAGTTAAAGTAAAAAGAACCTTGCAAGAGAGTTGCACATGTCCTGTCTGAAGTATCACAGGACTGGTAATGGTACTTTATAAATTAAGGTTTGGGTTGCCAATGTTCCAAGTAAGTTTAAAAGGTTTATAATTTCAGATTGAGTGTTTCATTCAGACCAATATTTCAGAAAAAAAGTTTTACTTATAAGACAAGCAGTAAGGACAGACTACATAGAATCCACGCTCCTGTGAAAGCAGCTAAAAGGTTACATCTGGGGATCATCACCTCATCGCAGAAACTTGGCAGGTAACCATGCAAATGTTCCTGGTTCCCTGTTGCATTTAGTAAAACAGACTTGTGTAACACCTTCACTGGCGATGTTACACAAATTCAATTTAATTTTAGCTGTGCATACCTTAAAGGTGAGTGTTGAGCACTGTGATTACAGCACAGCAGTCAAGGAAGGAACAGCCTCCCGCTGGGTGAGCAGACATTTTTTTCCAGTCACAAGCACACTGCAGCCAGTGAGATTTTTAAATGCATCTCAAATGCTTTCACATTTGATCTGAAGGTGGAATTTTTTAGTGAAAGCACTGGAAGCCTAATTTGGGCATAGTATATTATGGCTGATACGACCAAACAACAGAATTTCCACATTCCAAAACTTTTAAGTAAAATTCTTCCTTCTTTTATCCTCAAATTAACATTTAACACTAATTGCAGATATCCATTTTTCTATCTTGAAGACTCTATTCTTTATACTGTTAACTCTTACAAAACTGTAAATGCTGAATGTATACCTATTACTTACTTTACAGTAACTCGTGACATGGTTTTGGTTTTTTTTCTTATTTTAAGTACTTGGAACATTTCTTTGAACTTCAGTATTAAAGTTTTCATAAAACAAACAACAGAGACCTTCCCTTTTAAAAAAGGTCTACAGTATTTGGGATTTTACCCCTTCAAGACTGTTGGAATTATCCTGCCTCTCTAATGTTCTACTTTGATCATTAATTTATTTTATTTTACCATTTGAAACACTAAATATCAGCAACAACTCTACAAAGTAACATTAGTAGTGGATACCTAATTAAAAGATGACAAAATACTGGATGAACTATTAAAACAGGGCAAAAAATTGGCTTTTAAAGCTTTTTAGACAGCAGCTATGCCTCAGAAAAGAGTGAATACGATACACATTTGATAGTACTTTACAACTAACTTAGACTCTCTACACAAAACCTAAGCATCCAAAATATTTAAATCATCAGCCCACCATTATTTTAATAAATAGGCCATAATATGGGCCCAATTTTTAGAAACAATTAGAGTAGCCTAACATGTTTCACAAAATTGAAATCAAGCAGAATCATATCACTTACTCGCTGGGCAACTTCTGCTGCTGCAGCTGCCATTGCTGCAGCTTTGGCCTTCTCTGCTTCATCGTAAGTAGGAAGAGAGGTAGCTACACTGTATGGAGGTGGTACAGGATAAAATTCATTGTGTGTTTCTGTTCAAAATAAAGAGGTTATGCATTTTTAAGCCAGAAAGATGTCAGGAATATTAAATTTTACATGCACATAACTACCGAGCTTTAAAATAATTATTTTTTTTTTCAACGGAGGCTGAAATTGATGATATTTGTATTTCAAGTTAAGTTTTAGGAAAATCAACTTATTTTTACAAAATAAAATAGTGAATAGGCCTTTTAGTTGCTACTCAAGGCAGAAAACTGAATCTAGATGCTGCAAGGAGCCAACAGATTTATGAACAAAAAAGTTGCATTTGCTGAGTTATATTTCTAGGCATTCCAATCAAGGCTTTTTATCAAATCATACAAAAATATATGCACAGAAACATCCTTAAAAAAAAGAAAAAGCTTTTCATTATTAACATCAATTAGTGTCCAGTAACAATCATTCTGCATTTTTATTAGCACGGCCTTGTTGGTAACTTAAGTTGTTCTGTGAAAATCAGTATTTCCAAGATTTCAGTTTTTACCTCATTCTTTTAAAAACGTTTCTTCTATCAAAACGGACTACCGGCTTCATTATTATACAGCGAAATAGTAAAACATCATCATATAGAACAAAATTATTAACCAAACAAATAAAAGCTATTTAAAATATAACTTGAGCTTCCTTCTACACCCAACAGTAGTTTGTAACAAGATTGCTTATGTGGTAAAGATTTGTCAGCACAGGTCACATGGTAAAAAGATTTGTCATCACACAACCACAAAGATGTTATATATAGGGATAATTCTGCATAGCTATGTATTTACTTGCAAACACTGTCTCAAGGGACAGGAAATTTATTCTTTAATCAACATTAAAAAATTAGGCTGGAGGTTACTGTTAAAAAATTTATTTGGCACATGGAAGATGCAAATCCAAACAACTTTGTTTAAAGAAGGACCTGGATGTCACCTGCTGTTAAGTATCCCATACCCCAAAGAAAAGTTGCAACCTCATGAGAAAGGGAGCAGTGAATAAATGGAAAAAAAGATTTGTTACTCATTTTTCACAGTAAGTTTTACAGCAAAATGCATCTTTTCATGGCAATATTTTCACCAAACAGTAGCACACACTTAAGAAATTTAAGTTTTGACAAATCAATGCTTTGTTGTTTTGGGTTTTTTTTACAAAGAGAGAATGAAAATTGCTAATGAGGTCTAACAACAGAGCACTACTCAAAGATGTAGATTACATGTGGAACTGAACTACACCAAGACTTAAATAAAACCTATTACACTAATTAATGAACGTCACTTAGCCTAGTAATTTGGAATAATCAGTATAATTTAGAAGTTCGCTTCTTCTGAACAAAGCAGGCAAAGGGCTATGCATGAAAGCAGAGCTTTTTGCTGCAATTGTGTGTGTAGAGAAAGAAAAGAAAAAAAAAACCACAACCGCAGCATCGTACCACTTTGAATCAAGTGCTGATTCATACACACTCCTCCCTGACAAGCTCTTAAGTAAGAAAAATACCTGAGGTTGCAGCTGCTTCTACAGCTATGCTACAGTAAGGTGGAGGGGAAGTATCTGCTTCAGATAAGGCTGCTGTCTGGGGCGTCTGGGTAGTCTCTGTAGAGGTGGAAGGCTGCTCAGCTGCTGAAGACTCCGGGGGGTCATCTTCGTTGTGAAGCTTAGAAGAAAAACACACAGATTTCAGAGGCATTCAGGGAATACTTCCTACGACAAAATCTAGTACTTGCAGAACCATCTTTAAAAAAAGAGAGAAGATTTCCCTTCAACAAAACCAAAAACTATTTAGAAAACAGCATGTCACACATGACTTCTTTAAGGAGTCCAGTTAAATCCATTTAAGCAAACAGCTAAAGATAATCTTAACTGTCTTTACTCCCTCCACCCCGCCAATGGATTCCTTCTCATCAGTCATGTTCACAGTCTTTAAAATCTGCTTTTTAAAAATGTTTACTACACGGGAAAATGCTGAGTATAAAATACTTCCTGTTATATTAATATTTGAACACCATTACACTTTTTTTTCCCCAAAAAATTCATTCATAAAATGTATTAACCCATTTAAAAACACAACAGGTAAGCAACGCTGTCTTTTGTTGTACTAAATTAGAAGAAATAAAAAATACAACAAATTTCTACTCCTATAACTGGGATTTTTATACTTTTGCATCTTGTCAGAAAACTTCTCCACTCAAATTCTGAGACTTTTCAAAACAATCTCCTGTTCTTCACAGACCAGAAAGAATCCTTTCCCTATGAAACTTTAAGTTGCTGGGTTTTTTGGTTGTTTGTTTTCTTAAAATGCAGCTTTAAAAAGCTTAACATCCAACTAAGTATATATAGAAAGAAGAATTTGGATATGCAAAAAGGTTGATTAAAACCATGGAATTCAGCTCCAGCAACTAATATCTTTTCTTAAAGAAGGAGGTTTTGATTATTTTAGCTAAATAGATAGTGTTTCAAATATGAATCAAACTTCAAGAAGAAAGAGTATTAGCATTAAACAAAAAAGCACTGGTTGACACTGGTGTGAACTACAAGATAAAATACCTAGAAGGCAGCTGCTGAAGCTCCATATTTAAAACCCAGAAAATAAGATTAGTAAATTGAACATATCTGAAAAAAATAATTCTATAACTTCAAATTGGTAGTTTCTATGAACAA
The DNA here is from genome assembly GCA_026413425.1 of Tringa solitaria. Taxonomy (NCBI): domain Eukaryota; kingdom Metazoa; phylum Chordata; class Aves; order Charadriiformes; family Scolopacidae; genus Tringa; species Tringa solitaria. The sequence continues at coordinate 163,909,622 of JAOXJM010000001.1, forward strand.
CTTGCAGAAAAATATTATTTTAAATTCAATAACAAAGTATTAAGGATATATCTACATTAATTTCATATTAGGCAAAGTACAATCAGATTACTGGAAAAAGCGCATTCCCAGAAGAAAAAATATTAAATTCTCTGTTAAGTAGCGTAACATTCATACCGAAATTGTTTTATATCCAGAGTATATCAAAGTGCACAGAACGGCTGAGACTGGAAGGGACCTCTGGAGGCCAACTGGTCCAACCCCCCCTGTTCAAGCACGGCCACCTAGAGCCAGCTGTCCAGGACCACGTCCTGATGGCTTCCGAGTATCGTACTGGGCAGCCCAGACTTGGGCACAGCACTGTGGCCTCACCAATGCCAAACAGAGGGGATGGGTCACCTCCCTCAACCTAATGGCAATGCTTTGCCCAGTGCAGCCCAAGATACCACTGGCCTTCTCTGCTGCAAGGGCACACTGCTGGCTCATGTTCAAGTTCTGCACGTTACAAATTCTGTGCGTCTCTTCCTCATGAAAAACTAAGGATAACAGCAGGAATTAAAAGCACAGAAGACATTCCAACAGCAGGCAGGTAAATTGAAAAGATGTTCAAGGGAAAAACAGAAAATGCTTCAAAAGAAATTAGTGCAACAGACCAACTTCACGCAATTTTCACATGGCTCCTTCCACACTCTTCTGTTTAAATATATCAAATTAGAAGAAGTGACAGCATTACTTGCTAAAGCATTTTTAGTTGTTTTTCAGGAGTCCTTCCAAATACTGCATTCAAAGAACTATAGTTTAAAGGGTTAATCTATAAATACGAACTACATATATATGCACACACATATGTAAGCAAATATATACACAGGCACAATATACACACAAGCACATACTGTTAAGAAGTCACCTTCAATGGAACTGATAGGGGTTATTGAGGGGTTTGGGGTACTGAGCAATCAGGCTATTTAATGGCTAATGAGCGATGCTAAAAAAGTAGTAACCTGAGAAATATGTATAGCAATGTAGAGTAGTTAAGGCCAAAGAAAACAAAATCACTTCAAAAGAACCCAACGTATTTTAGGGATACAGAAAGCAAGTGAGAAGACAAAACACTCAATTCTAAAAATATCGAGCAGGTCAGAAAAACAGCCTGAGAACTATAAACGTTATGGTTCTAAATTAAGCACTATAATTCACAAGAAAAATCTAGTATTGCAATGGATACGGCTAAAATAAAATAATTTTTTAAATAAAACTGTCATTTGCTTAGCAATGAAACAAATCACGGAACATTACTGGCACACTTTTACACTAATGGCTGGTACACCCACCCTCATCTGGGATTTGTGTGTAGTTCTGACCACCCCACCACAACAACCTGGTCCACGAGCAGGGGAAGAAGTAAAGCCTACTTAATGGATTTCTGTTACCCGCATTCTTCCTCTCCTTTCATCCTCCACTTCAACCACCCTAGCACGCCATAGCATGCGCTGTCGCTATCCTGAAGACACACAGAGATCCTCAGCAGCTCGTTGGTCAAAGATCACATTACTACTCAAAATCCACTTGGCCATTTCCGAGGAAATTAATTTTGTGTCTTCTACCCACTTTCAAGGAAGTTACCTTCCTCCAAATTTTCTGTAATTTAGTAATAGTTACAACTGATGAAAGTAACATGAGGACGGGAGAAGACCACACGCATGGGACTTCTTGCCTTCAAAGACTGAGTTAACAAGTCATTCAATTGTTATAGCAACTGCAATTAGGAAACAGAAAAATTCCATCCTAAGGGCTCCATACAAATGAGTCCCGTTATGTCCTTTAGTGCATTCAAAAGGTCTTTATTTTGTAGGGCTTATATTCAGGGACCAAGCATTCCTATTCATTCTGTCTTCTACTATACAGACCTTTGAGAAATTCTGAAAGGCATCAAGGTTATCCTAATGCAGCAACTTCAAGAAAAATCATGACTCCTTACAGAATACCCCGTCATAAAAACCGTAAGAAGTGGACTAAGCAGGTGTTTACACCTAAAATAATAAACACAAGTTGCTCCACAAACAGAAACCAGCTTTCGTTAATTCTTGTTCAAGTGTCCTGTCTGCTAGTCTCGCCTCGAGGCAGTAACTTCAGTTTCTCGCAGGGAACTCCACAGGAGTAAAACCCAAACCAAAACAGTAAAAGCCCACAACCTGCCCCAGCAAGGTGGAAATTTTGCCTATGCCAGCAGCAGAGACAGCGGTGGTTGAATCGTTTTGTCTTGCAGCAACTCCGCCTTGTCTTCCCAGGGCACTGCTTCTCCTCTGTGGAGTCACCAGTTTGCTTGAAACCAGTAAGAACCTGACTACCTTTGAGCCTCCCCCTTCCCGTTTAATTTTGGCTTATACTGGCTGGTAAATTTAGAAGTTATTTTTGGAGACAGGGGAAGAAGAGGCCTGACACTCTGCATAGGTTCCATTGCCATAGAAACCAAGCTAAAAACACTCAGAAGGGAACAGAATGCGTCTGTTTCGAGCCATTACTTATGCTACATACTTAAATGTTACCTGACATATATTTAACATCGGAAGCCTAGAAATCATACCTAAGATCTTTCTTTTTTCCAATAGTAAGATTATTTTGCCCACTTTTTTAATTAAAGGACTAAGCAGAACTCACAGTTCATCATCCCAACCTTCTCCCAAGCCCCTAATGAACCTTTATATGGTAGTAAGCAATACAGCTGTTTTTGCCAAAATTATGGTCAAAATAATTGCCAGGACCTGTTAAACTACAGACAACTGTAAATTAGTACCTTCCCCCCC
>JAOXJM010000001.1:163917648-163932753 GCA_026413425.1 Tringa solitaria
ACAGGACAAGGGGTAATGGTTTTAGATTGGAAGAGGGGAGATTTAGATTAGATACTAGGAAGAAATTCTTTACAGTGAGGGTTGTGAAGCACTGGAACAGGGCGCCCAGAGACTCTAAGGTCCCTTCCAACTCTAACCATTCTATGATTCTATGCATATGTTCATTTCTCCTTGTCTTTTCTGTGATTCAACCCAAAATTCAGTGAGTGCTCTCCCATTTTAATCTTGCACAATTTGGTGAATAACAGCTCCGCAACTGCTATGTCCACTGCCTTGGTGACATTTTAAGCGTTCATCACTTTCAACTGCCACCACCCATTTCAGATACCACTTTTAAGAAGGCACCTACCCTTTCACCTTCTGTAGCTCCTCTTGTGAGATCCCAAAATGGCGTATACAGCGCCCAGGTTTCATACAGGGATGCTTCCTGTTCATTCTCACTGTCTTCCCTGATGATGGACAATGTTTTATCAGGATTTATTGGCAGCTGCCACAAACCAACAGCTTCAGCAGACCATCAGTGACAGCTCCAAGAATTGCAAATCGAAAGGTCATGTCTTTACTTAACAGCGGCTTTATAGAACCAGTAGAGAAAACAGACCCCAGTCACTCTGAAGTCCCACAGAACATACAAAACAAGTAAACAATAAAAGCAGAGGTAATAGGAAAGCCTGTAAAATTAGGAAACGGACAGGGCTGTCACCAAGAGCAAACTCAATATTCAACAGTTAGCTCCTGCTTCCATTTTAGCCTAAAGTCATCCAGGCCAAAAAAAATCAGTGTTGATTGAAACAGCCGAGCATTTCTCTACATTTAATATGCCTGTTTCACTTAAAAGCCCAAGTACAGTAGGAAGGTTCAAGCACAATGCTTCCTAATGAAGAACAATCCAGGAAAATGCTAGAAATGGCAAATTCATTTTACAGGCAGTGGGATAAAGAGGGATTTTTTTAATTTTTTTTTCTGGAGAAGTATCATGGTAATTAACTGCAGGAGCATACAGTTGAGATTTGATTTGAGAGATGTAGGCAAAAAACAACTCTCGAGTTTGTTTCCTGTATCACAGCTACATAAACGTCTTCAAAAATTCTGCAGTAAAACTCTATAAGAAAAACTTCAAATGTCTCAACTTTATTGACAACACAGAGGTTTTATTGCTTGTGCATTTGAATAAAGCTAGTTAAGCAGAAAAAGCTTCTTACTTTATAGTACCGGTTAGCCCAAAATGAAATCATTAATTCAATAATACCTAAATCAGAGGATGTTATTAATCAATAAGAGCAAACCCTCTTTATTCTTATTACAGGGTCAATTGTGCCTGACTTTTCAGCATATCTCATTTTCTTAGTAACTGGAAAGTGGAGTATTCAAGCTCCTCAAGTTAAGGTATCAGTAAATCAAATCATTAGAGAGATAATACAGACAGAAACTTCAACAGCTTAAAAAAACCCCACACACACATAACACCAGCTGAACATGCTTTTTATGCATTGCATGCAGAAGAACAGGCTCTACTAAAAAGATTCTCATTTTGATTTGTGGTCTTCTTTCTCTTCCATCCACTATGGGACTCACAGCTTTAATAAAGTTTAGCAGCAAAGATAAAATTCACACAACACTGAACATTAAAGGCCCTTTCTTTAGAGAATGCGTTTTTATGTCTCAACAGATCATATCGAGTTTTTTCAACCCTGCTGTTAGAGCTAAAGAGTGTCGACTAAGCATTTTAAAGCAATCCTACAAAATATGTGGCCCAAAGGACAATTCTCTGGATCTCTCAGCTGCTAGAGAGATGATGGGCAGGCACTTTCCAGTAGGTCAGGTTTTTGTGGTTATGAGGCAGCTGAACAAAACTAACAAAAAAGCAGCAGTCTAGGAAGCTCAGCTCATCAGGGGAGAGTAGAAGATGACCAAATTAGTGCTACCTGTATACCACAGGGGATATTAAAAAAAAAGAAAAATAAAAAACCCAAACCCAGTAGCAGGCATTGAGGTATGTGAGAAAGCAACATGGGCCACATTGCTCATCATCAGGTGTGGCCCAGCACTGCAGGGCTTTAGCAACCCGCTCATTTGTTCGAATTACACACTCTCATTCTAGAATTTGGAAAAGGGTTTGAAGAATATACAGCTTATGCAACCCTTTTTCCTAATCATGTATTCTATGCATTTGATGCAAGTCAATTTTGTGACCACCACCGTGAAGTTTCAATTAAGAGTCTTAATGCTTCAGTACATTTCTTAGAAATGCCTTAAATACTGTTTCCCTTAAATTGCAAAACATGACAATTACCACAATCAAAACGGACAATCCGTCTCAGAACACTCAAGGCTCTTATCCCAATTGTCTCATGCTTTACCAAAGGTATCACTCACTCCTCAAAGACAACAAGCGTTAACTACATGAACCATTACGAAAGCAATGCTTAAACATGAGCTTGTGTTACTTCACAAAAAAAAAAAAACCCAACAAAACAAACAAAAATACCCCCAAAACACCACCAACAAAACCACCCTTACTTTCTGCAATAAGGAGACAGAAGGATGCTTATAGTATCAGTTGTCAATAACTTTTTCTTAAGGTTGCTCTATGTAACTGTTTCAGATTAATCAGGGAAAAGCTAAAAAATGTTCAATAATTCAAACTATGTGTACACCTTCACCAAGGACATGATTCTGACCTCTCCTACAACAATAATCAGTCAACATTAATAGGATTACTGTCAAAAATTGTTCAAAAGCACAAAGTAAGTTTGTGAATATGTTAAGTTATCATACAATAGCTGGAGACCAAAAATTTGTTCAATTTGTTTACTGGAAAGCCATGTTTTACAAGAAGGAAGATGACAAATCTCTGCCAAGCACCTTGAACAGTAACTCGAAAGAAAAAAGTGATTACAAATAGAAATAAAGTAATATACTATTGATATATATTGACTAGATTTTGTTATGTCTACACCACCCAAAGTTTGGAGGTTTGTTTTCTAGACTGTTCTGTCTATTCCAAACACGAGTTGGAGGAGGCATAGCCAGGGATGGGGCCGGGGGGTGATTCAATATCTAATGTTTTGGTTATAGAGTGACTGAGAAGTACATTAGACTATATCAGGTTTAGGCTAATCTTACCCTACGATAACGGAAACGATGCTTAAGTGGAACAAATAGTTCAATGTTAAAATGGAAATTTATTTTCCACTTTCACTGTAAAACTCAAAGCCGTAAGACATTTGCATCCTGACATGTGCTGTGAGCCCCGGCTGCGGGAGTCTGAAATGACTTCAGCACAAAACAGAAGAAGTTAGTCATTTTCATCAAAAACACGGCTGGCAAAGGGGGTGCCCGTTTTACTAAAATCAGCGAGCTGTGACAGCACTTGTCCAGGAAGTGGGAGACCTAAGCCTGAGGCAGCTCAAACCCACAGTCTTGGCTGTGCAATAGCTTCATTTCAGTAGAACAGTTGGCAGTGCCTCTCCAACATGACAAGTTGTCAATTTTGTAATGTTTTTAAATTTATTTTTTTTTTACTCATAATCTCTTAAGATTACTTCTCCATTTGAAAATGACTTGTCTGATGTAGGTGTACTGGTGTACGTCCATTTGTTCATTCCTCTTTCCAAAGTAGCTGACGCACCTGAATCCTAGAAGGAGGTCTGAGGCTACCAAACTCAACACAACCTTCACATCTACGACTGTAAACTAAGCACTGAGGTCTCACAAGGTTAGGCATGATGACATTACCAGTTGCCGCATATTCCTTGTTTTGTCAACGCTGTCACTGGGAAGAAAGTTTCAAAATAAGCCTAGAGTTAGCCATTTGTCAAATGTACCTCGTTTTCCCCATCTAGAAGATGGCTACTAACATTTTGTATTAAACTAACTCTTGGTTTCTGAGATTAGCTTGATGTGGTTCCTACTGTATTTTTCAGATACGAACACAATGAGAGAGTGCTTAGAGTTTCCCTTTTCAAGAGTAGCGTGAAAAGAACATCTAGCTTGGCCACATCACAGCTGACTTCTGCTAACCCTGCTATTTGAAGGCATTTTATTCCTGCTACTGAACTTTTGCCTTTTTTAATAGGATTAGAAGACTCACCAGACGTGGCATGTATGCATGCCACAGCCCGAAGCTGTCTTTTTACATTACAAGACTTAGTGTCACTGCACAGATCAGGTACCTCTTCCTTTTGGCTCTGTACGTCTTTCAAGAACTTAAAAATCCCAGTGTTTCACAAGATAGGCTCAGCCACACCAACAGCTTCCTGCCACCAGAAAGGTCACTCCCGTCCCTACCCTCTCCCCTCCTGCACGACCCTTGTGCAAACCCAATCAAGACCTTTGGAGAAAAATCCAAGAGGAACAACCCGGGTAAGCGTGGCTGGTCTATACCACTCATATCGTGTTGTTCAGTACGGTAAAACTGGTGCCCTATATAACTAAATCAATTTGTGTGTTGATAAAAACCACCCTATGTCCCCTCTGTGCCCACGCCAAAAAGAAAGGAAGCTGCCCACATGCCACAGCCTGTGCCCACATGAAGCAGCAGAAAGCTATTCTAACCACGATTACTCCTCTTCTACCAGTCAGGCAGCGTTTCTTCCTGTGAATCAGACGCAGAGCTGGGTGTTTATCCCCGTGGCCCTCTGAAAGAGAGATCCAAAAACCAGCCAGCGATGGCAACACACAACATTAGCCCACCCTGCTTTAAATTTACAAAAGGGAAGAGACAGAAAGGATTGTACCCGTTTGGTACCTCATCACCTTGACTTCGGAGGAGCACTCAAAGAGAAATGAGGCTAATTTCCTTGTTCGTATTAAACATGACAGTACTTAAAAACTTAACCAAAAAGTGAAAAAAATGTAAAAATGTATTGCTTTTTAAATGTTAACTGCATCACTACTGTATCTATGAACATACCTCAATATTTATAATTTCTCTTCTTCATAAAAAATAAGGAAAAGTGTTTATAAAAACATTAAAGCTATTCTTTCAAGTAAAAACCCACTATGTTCGATAGCCAAATTTGTCACAGGTAAAAATGTTCCAGAAATAAATTCAAAAGTTAAAGTGTTTATTATTAAATTCCAAAAAACAATTAAGATGCAAGGATAGCCCGTTCTTTGAAAGTGTCATGGACCTCATTTTAGAAGATCCTCATTTGCTCTTCTAAACTATTACCGGTGTGTTCAGTGTTTTATGTGCAAAAAGCCAGTACACTGAAAAATTTTATCTTCAACGATTTAGAGGTTCATATTACTAAAAATACCCGCACAACTGTCACAAAAAAGCAACAGTAAAGCTTATCACTTAATGCATCTCTACTCCATAGTTTTCAATACGATAAACATAGTCCCCTAGATGCAGTGTTTTATCTTCCAGTTATGACATCACCACTTGATCTGTGGAAAGGAACAGAATTTCCCTAACGTAAGCTAGCTCAATCTGTTCAGTAACACTAATTACATAAGAGTTCTTCAAAGACAATTAATACTATAGGAAATATGCTAGATATAAGCTAGGGGTCTTACAACAAAAGTGTAGAATAAACAATATTTGGGCTTTTATTTGCCAATCTCTATTAGGCTCAGTCCCTTGAAAAGGAAGGGAGGAGGAGGAGACATTTCTTTGCACACATTTCCTGTGTAGGTTGACTTTCATGTGTTTGAGAGCTACAAAGACAACTTGACTTTGACTCAGGTTTTTAACCAGATAACATTGTGAGAGTAAAGAGTCAATGACAATGGAGTTAAGAGGTACAGAAAATTAAGCCCTATCTGAGGTAATTGTAAAGTTATTCACAACACGTAGCATTACAAAGGCAAATGGATTCGAATAAAGTGCTTACAGGAGCAATTTTCACCTCTTAACCCTGTTTCTAAAAAGCACACACACAACTTACATCCATTCAAGATTCACACACTTTTTAGAAATCACGATTTCTTTATCCCTGTATAGTGCTGTACAAGAGCAGGCTGTTGTTTCTGAGTCTTGCATCACAATGTCTCTTACGAACTCCACCAAACCCAGATGCTACAGGGGCACAATAAGTTCAGCAACAGCTAAACTGACATCCATGTGGACTGCTGCCTTTGGCTCCATCTGCCCTGGTTTGCATCTACCACTCACCTATCTAGCTCTGACCACCCCCTAAATCAGAGGATGATGACTACCTGACCCCAGATTGATAACCCAAAGCTTTAATCAAGAAAGACTGTGGGGGAGTGGTGAGTTGATTATATTTCTTAAGCAGTTCAGCATGCAAGTCCTGCAGCTTTCAATGGGATTTCTGTGCGTAAATCACTCGTGTCTTGCACGCGAAGTCTTCCCTTGTGACTCAGTTATCTGGAAAAAATCACATTTCACAGAAAAAAAAAAAAAAGGCAACCCCAAGCTTTAATGCTTAGTTGTTCACCCCGTTTTACGCACTGCAGAAAACGGCTGCATTTCTTTCACTTTGTTTCAGTGTGGATTCACAAAGCATGATTCAAATCACTTCTTCTGCAAACAAGCTGGACTGGGAGCAAACATTTCAGACAAGACAGTAATGCACAAATTAAGGTCAGATGACAAAGAGCTAGAAGGAAAAAGAATCAGGAGAATGATCACTGAAGAACTTTTATTATAATTTTCCTGAATTTGATGCTTGAGTCCCCTTATCCAACAAGCAGAATAGGGGAAGAAAAATTAAAAAATACGACAACAAGGAAATGACACAACTGAACTGACAATACCTGTAAAGAATGTAAAACTTAAGACACATTTATCAACAGGACTGCAGCATGCAAGTGACTAAGGGGAAAAAAAAAAGAAAAAAAGGAAGTAAAGCAAGACAACAAAGGTTGGCTAATTTACTTCTGATGTCATATTCCTGCAGGGAAGCATGACAAATTCTTACCCATCAATTAGCTGTCTTTTTGCCCTATGAAGAGAGGACAGAAGAGGAGGGGCAGAAAGCAATACAAACCACACATGCCCACGGCAGACAGTTACGTAAAGCTGATGCACTGCCTGCTCTTTGCCCACAATACACTCACTTTGCTGCAACTCCAAGTACCAGCTTTTTAACAGTTGCCTGGCTTTAAGATTTTTTAACTGTTTTTTATTTAAAATGCAGACGCACAAGAAAAAAGATTAAGAACGAAGCTTTAGTGCCGTTTCTGATGGAGATAAAAAATAAGAGAAGCTGAGGGTCAGCTTTATGATCTGACATTTTCTGTTTCGTAAGAAGTCATAAAACTGGCTTGTTGTGCTAAAGCTCAAAACTGAATTTCCTGCCATTCTTAGTGTCCTTTATTTTAACTTACTTGAAGAAATCACAAATAAAAAGAGGCAGCGGTGAGACAGCCCCTTCAACTTTGGTGAAGAGCTACTGTCACTGCCAGGAACAGAAATGCAAGTCAGTAATTCTTTTGATAATAACATACGTCTATAATTCTTTCTATTTAGAAGAGAGCTTGCTCTAAATATGGCAAAACAGATCAGTTACAACAGCCAGAATGGGTGAAACTAGGAGGGAAAAAAAAAAAAAAAGCATTTGCTATTATTCACGAAGAAGAAAAAAAAAAAGACAAGACATACAGGGTCATAGCAGAAGTGGTCAGATTTCATAAGCTTAACACTAGGGAGTGAGACATTCACAAAACTAATGCGATAGTAGGCACATTAAGTCGTACTTCTCTTCTATATCTTGTCCTTAAAAATTAGGACACAACCACAAAATCTGCAATAATCTACTGCTTACTACTTCTCATAGCCATTATGTAAGCAAATATATCATAAAACTTAAGATCACATGCTTGAATAATCAGGTGCTAATTAAGTACATCTGCAATTGCCTCGTTCCTTCCATTCGCTGACCCAACACAGCAAGTAAATAACATTACAAAAATCTCAACGCCTAGCTGTCAGATACAACAGAGAGAAGATAAAACACATGCTCTTTCCTATAGGACAGTAATCAGTAAGGTCACATTTTAGACTCTGGAGTGCATCAGAGACTGAGGTAGCACCTTCATTGTTACTTATAGCAAATTCCATGGAACTTAAGATGCTGTAATTGTAAAGGCTTCAGAGAACACTTACGTAACAAAATTCGGTGACACAAACTGACCACAAAGTTTAATATACACAGGGAACCGACTAGGCCAAGCGCTACTGTCAAATATTAAGATCAGCCCTTTTGGAAGGCCGCACCAAAGAACATTTACCCAAAGCTGGGCACCAGCACCGTAGCTGGAAGTTCCTAATCAAATGTAACACAAAAACATTACGGAGGCAAATTATTTCTTCATTCCATCTCACCATGTGTTTTCCTACTCCTTTGAGTAATGCGATTAAAATTTCCCTTATACCTGTCTGAAGTTTAACAGCATACGCTTTTAAGGCCTTTTAGAACATACCCAGGTTACCTCAGGCCTGAGGGAAGCTAGTGTTTGCAGGCTCTTAAGAAAACGCTCTGCCAGCATTTTTATTCTCCGTCACAAAGGAAGAATGACTTTCCGACTTCTGCTGATTCCAAACTATGGAAGGGTGTTGCAGAAAAAGAAGTGTGCTGGAAAGCACTGACCCATAAAGCACTTGGCAACCGACTAGCATCCTAAAGGCATACGTCACTCCCCAGAAGTCACAGGGCGCTAGGTGTGTTCGTCAGCCATATGACAGTCCCAGTATATCACCGTCCAAACAGCATACACAAATTTCCCACACTATAAGACTATCAAAATAAATATTCCAGACCTATTATAAGGGTTGTCCTGTTACTATTTTCCAGATCATAACCTAGAAACAATCTAAGCACCAGCATTTAGTTCAACATATGCACAGAAGTAAACGCGATTACTTCTGTGGACGTTGTTTTTCACTGCTAAAGCTGTAAAACACAAACAAACGTAAAGCACACATAAGATAAATAATGGGGGATTTAGCTAGAAGATTGTTGCAGGAAACTGAGTTACAGGCAGTAGCAAGGATTTCAGACTGCTATAACACAATCTTACATACCAGCAAAGCCATGAAGTACAAGGAACTGAAGGATAACGTCGAAACTTCTGAGGATGCTGACTGCACTTCAGTATTTTGCAACCAAAAGCTTATGTATTTCGAGCACAACTGACATCAAGCTACGGACTGCAAAAATTCATGAGTGTGAGAAACAAGCGGCGCAATCAATTTGGGCAGGAGGAAAAACTCTGCCTCCTGAATGGTTATTTCTGTGGAAAGGTTTAGGAAGGAAAGAAGGGAGATTTAAACTGGACTCAGTGAAGGGCTCAAGACTGCACTTTAGTGAGGGGTGTGCGTGTGTGTGTGCACACTCGGAGGCTTGCTGAAGGTCAGTCTTCTGCACTTCACGGTCCCCTGCATCTAATCTTCCATAAGCCGGTGCACACGTGTGTGCCAGTACACACGTACACACACACACGTACACACACACACGTACACACACGGGTTTACAGATTACGCTCCGTCCCCTGAGTCAGACAGCCGGGAACCGCCACAAAACAGGAAGGTTTTAGAGCAGAAACGCCGCTTCGCTCCCAGGCAGGTACCGCCCCCGAGGGGAACCCACTCGCCCCCTCCCTCCCCAGGCGAGGCGGGGACGAACCGCCGCCCCGCTCCCACCGCTGCCCCGCTCCCGCCGCCGCCCCCGCCGCCGAGGCCCGCCACCCCCTCACCGGCGCTGGGGGGAAACCCGCCATCACCCCGACCGGCACTGACCACCGAGGGGGGAGACGGAGGGAGAGGAAAGGCGGCTTCGCTTCCCGCGCAGGCCGGCAGCGCGGCCCGGCCCGGCCGCCCCCTCAGAGGCCGGGCGCCAGGGGCTGCCGGCGGGGGGAGGGGGCACCCGGGTAACTGGGCAAGGCCCGGCTGTCAGAACCCCGCCACCGCCGGGGCAGGGGAGGGGACAGTGCGGCGCTCGGTCCCGCACTGGCGCTGGAGAAACGCCAAGGGGCCCCTGCCAGACCCCTTCTTTTGAGAACGGGGGCGGGAGGGGGGGGGGGAGGGAGGACGGGCCGCCCCCGCCCCGCCGCGCCACCCCGACCCGGTGAGGCGGAGGGCGGGAGCTGGGGGGGGGAGTGGGGGGTCGCCGGAGACTCACCACTTGGTAGCGGCTGGCGGGCTGGTGGTGGTCCATCCTGGCCAGCCGCAGCTCCTCCGACCAGCCGCGCGTCCCTCGGCCCTTCCCCCGCCCGCTCCACCGGAGCCGCCGCCGCCCCGGCCCGGCCGCCCCCCGCCCACCTCAGGGGCGGAGTCAACGCAGGCCCCGCCCACCCACTGCGCGCTCCGCCCCCGCCAGGGGAGGGGCCGGCACCCACCCCGGCGCGGCCGGGCGCGCATGCGCAGGGAAGGTGGGGGGGGCGCCGGCAGCCATGTTCTGCCCGGGACCGCCGGTGTGAGGCGGCGGCGAGTGGGGTAGGTCGGCAGGGAGAGAGGCTTCCCTCTTCTCCTCGTGTGTCTCTCGGGGCTGTAGAGCCCGAGGTATAGCCGTCGGTCTGCCGCCATCACCATCTGGCCCTCAGGGTTGCTGCTTGCTGTCCATCCGCTAGGCCGAGGGTTGTTAGGGGTGCGACCAGCCCTGCTGGTGGCCATCCTCAACTCCCCCTGTGCTCAACCCTAAAGAGACCCCACCTCGAATACCGGGTCCCTTGCTACAGGAAGGATGTTGAGATTCTGGAGCAAATCCAGAGAAGGGCAGCAAAGCTGGTGGAGGATCTAGAGCATGGTCTTGTGACAGGTGATAGGACAAGAGGAAGTGCCCAGAGTTGCACCAGGGGAGCTGTAGGATGGGTATTTGGAAAAATTTCTTCACAGAAGGGGTTGTCAAACATTGGAAGGTTTGCCTGGGTAAAGCGGTGGAATCACCATCCGTGGGGGTATTTAAAAGATGGGCAAATGTGGTGCTTAGGGACATGGTTTAGTGGTGGTTTTGGCGGTGTCTGGTTAATAGTTGGACTCGATCTTAAAGGTGCCTTCCGACCTGGACAATTCTATGATTCTTCCTAGGTGGCGTACGTGGCATCCAGCTCATGACTGACTGCTGCCACGTCAACTCTTTCCCCACTCTGGAGGGCTATTCTGTGAGGCTGTTATGTCCCAAACCTATGTCTTGCTTGGATATTTATCTCCATGGGGCAAGAAGAATTAGGATATGGCACAGAAGACACCTCACGGACGTGGGGAATGATATTGAATAGGCATCTGCCTAAAGTAATTACGAGTCATGAGCCCATTTACCCTTTGCTCCTTTGAAGGCAAAGCATCATTCTCTGGCAAGAAAATGTTGTGACTTTCTTCTCCTCTCTTTGTCCTAAAACTATAAATGTTTATCTGTTTCTGACCTCCTGGGGTAAAAACAGAGAAAAACGCCTTCACCCATAGTGGCATATCAGATGAGGATGACTCATTCTGAGGCTTCCAGACTGTCAAGAGATGTAGCTGTGGTATGAAACAACTTCGGAATAGCTGTAGATGCAGCTCCTAACTGCAGTGGAGAGGGGTGTCTGCGTGCGTACTGGAGTATAGCTGATCTGCAAGGCAAATGCTGTCACGAAAGCAACTTCTTGCTGTCACTAATGGCTTGCACGCAGAACTTTATCCTGCAGCCCAGGTCCTTGCTTTTATCCAGGCTGCTGGGTAGTGTGGGGGCTGACCTGTGCAGCTGGGTAAGCGTTTTTGTGCAGGCAGTTATTACTGGTAAGCTGGGTGAGGACTGGAGGGAGTGGAGTTAAGTCCCAGTAAGTGCGCGTAGGAGGGCAGAGAAGTGGAGAGCGAGCTGAGTTTTGTTTCTAGACGTGGGTGGGAGTGAAGATACACAGGATTATGAAGGAGGAGGAGGTAGAAGTGTGAGGCTCTCTGCGTGTGCCCGGGAACTTGCTTGCAGCCTGAATCTGGCTAATGCAGTGGTTATTAATGCTACCCAAACAAAACAAGTTTGGGAAGTTTGGGCCCAGTCAATTGTTCATTGCATTTGTTATGTTCCTCATACAAGAACTCTGTTGCACATCAAAAGCCCTAGCAGTTAGGAAGCGAAGTTGGCAGAGAGCTACAGGTTAGAAATGGATTAATGATATTATTTTCCTAACAGGATTTCCTCCTTTTTTCTTCTTTACATCTATACATAATGAAAGTTTTTATGTTTAATTATTCTGTCTTAAAAGGAACAGCTATTAGTACAAGTCATGCTGAGTTTAAGCATAGTTTGTACAGAGTGCTGCACTGTGCTTCAGTTACCAAACAGAAGGAAAATCTCTTAATTATATTACCAGATTTCACGGGAAATGGAATTTGGACCATTCATGTAATAGGTTTAACTTCTAGTGTCTTCTGTATTGTTAGAAATAAATTTCCTCAAAGTAAGCTGTTTCCGAAATGTTGCATGTGAAAGCCCAGGAAGATAGTTTCTGAAAAGTGGTGTACAAATCAGAAATGGAGTGTTGATCTGAAATTTTGAAGATGCCACCTGACTTCCTTGTCTTTTTGTAAGTAGGGACAAATTTTGGAAGGATGATAAAACTTGTGATATACAGAGACCCAACTTCTTTTTCTACAGGAATATTAGTGTACTTATGGGACTTAGGCACAAACCAGATAATGTGAGTAATGTAGGCTTTAAATACGTCCATCTTTCAGTTCTCATTCTTTTTGGAACATTATAACCCTGTTTTTTTAAAGTTATGTAACTGGATAGGAGGCTATGTCATTGCACTGGTAGAAGGCTAAAAAGGGAAGGTCATGCATGTCTGTCAGATCTTTGTATTTTCAGAATAATGTTATCTGTATATTTTAATTGTCTGGTTCCAGAGGTTGTGACTACGGCATAACATTATTCTATAATGCACAGCTTGGCAAGCACTAAGGCACCTTTAAATCACAGAATCACAAATGGTTGGAGTTGGAAGTGTCTTCTGGAGGTCATCTGGTCCAACTCTTGCTCAAGCAGGGCCACATAGAGCTGGTTGCCCAGGAGTATGTCTAAGATGGCTTTTGGGTATCTCCAAGGATGGAGACTCCAAAATTCCCTGGGCAACCTGTTTCAGTGCCCAGTAACACAAATTAAAAAAAAAAAAAAAAGGTGTTTCCTGATGTTCAGAGAGAACCTCCTGTCTTTCTGTGTGTGCCCATTGCCTCTGGTCCTGTCACTGGGCACCACTGAAAAGAACCTGGCTCCATCCTCTCTGCATCCTCCATTCAGGTATTTATATACACTGATGAGATATCCCCCCCTGAGACTTCTTTGCTCCAGGCTGATGAGTCCCAGATCTTGGAGACCTTCCTCACAGGGGAGATGCTCCTGTCCCTTCATCATCTCGGTGGCCCTTTGTTGGACTCTCTCCAGTATTTTCATGTCTCTCTTGTACAAAATACATATGCACGCACATATTTATGTGAGAAATATGTGTTTCAGAACTATTAGGACTTTATTACTTAGATGAACAATTCGTGTTAACTAAAACACTTTAATACTAGTTTTAAGATTTACTTTTTCAGTTTGACCTTCTTCAACCTTAAGGACAAACAGTGACAGGAATGGTTAGCACTGTTTTCTGGACCCTACAGTAAATTGGTTATTGTAAAAGATCTGTATTTAAGGAAACATAAATAGCGTTCTAAATAACGTGTAAACAAAATAGTGTCAAAATGACATTTAAAATAAAGTGTGCTTCAGATTTGTTTTAGGAAAGAAGAAACATTATTGGTGTTAGTCAGCAAATTTTCAAGAATTTAACCTTTGCTCCACCACAAAAACGAGCCAAGAAAAGAATCTTCTTGGTAGTAATAATTGTTGCAAGCTCAGTTCTGCGAAAAGTTGACTTGAAGGATGTGATCTGAATTCAGACAAGTCTGAACGTAATTGCACAAAGGCAAGCAGTACAAGACTTAGCAATTTTAAACTTGTTTTTCATTCATCATTCAGTCAATGACCAGCAAATAAGGAAGCGCTATATTTAACTTCACCCTTCTTCACCTGTATAAGCCTATTCAATTTTTTAAGGTTTTTGATGGAACTTACACAATAGGTGGATTTCAGAACTAGGTTCATTTTGTCTTAATAAGCATAAAACCAATACTCTGTATTTATATCATCCTACAGTTTCATACTATTTTAAGTAAATATGTTTACGGTCTTTTTTTGCTTGCTGTACCTTATAAAGAATTCAGAATAAAAGCTGTATATTTTTATCCAAAAACTGAACTAAAGAATTAAAATTTCAGATTTTGTAGCTTCATTTTGTGTCTTGATCATTGGTCTTCAAACGTCTAATACACATAATGTCAGTGGGAAATAAATAGATTTTTCTAAATTTAAATCTAATTAGATTAATGCATCTAATGTACTCGTGGACTGACCTGAAACCAGGCTGTGAATTCACTGATTGTGGTTGGTTTTGTTTTCAAACTGTTTATAAACGATTTAGTTTTACTTCCAAGTTCTTTGTTATGTAAACTACACAAAATTTCTGATCGATATGTGGGTTTAGATAGATAGCTGCTTTAAGCAGGAACTTGGCTTAAAGAAACCACGGGGGCTGAATTTCTTGGAAACAAGAAGAAGTTCGCTTAGTTTTCTTCGTCTTTTCTTCTCTTTTTCAGGCAACACAGGCAATGCTGGAACCATCACTGACAGGAACACCAGGCTACTTGTAAGATCTCATAGCTGAATACAGGTTTTCAATTACGACGTCATCATCTTTGTTTCAGTGTGCATGTACATGTGTGTAGTCTTGCGAATCTGGTCCTTGGCTATGTACAAATACTGGGGAGGTGTATCTGAACCAGCTTTAAACATCACTACTGCTCAGAGTGGGAAATATCTCAAATATTTGCCTTGGTCTAGGGTGGATTTTGCAGTCTGCGCTGGTCTCTGTTACTGCCATAGCTGTTTCCTTTTAGTCACAGAGACACTTGTAAACTATATTCTGACAAGTGTGTCATTGCTGTGCTTATCTCTACTTTGTCTAAATTAATAATGCGGTCAGACCCCTATGACTCTGTTTGCCTCCTGTACAACTTACACTAATTACCTTTGCTGGCTACAAGCATGGTTAAAGGTAACGGGCACAAACTTGAACATAGGAAGTTCCATCTAAACATGAGGAGGAACTTCTTTA
>JAOXJM010000001.1:163940046-163951312 GCA_026413425.1 Tringa solitaria
AACTTGTGTTCCTTTATTTGCGGTCTCTCGTTTGTTCCTGGGGTCTGCCTGCGTCTACTCGCACAACTGAAAAATGCAGAGATTCGTATGTCAGAGAGAATAGCGAATCAGTCAGTATTCAGGAAATCAGTGCTGGTATCCTCTATCTTTTAGGATAAAGAGGCTGATACCACACTCTTTTATACTACTTTTGTCCATATATAGCAGGGAAATTAATATATCCAATAGATCAAGTTGCTAATTCATTTCACTGTTAGTACCGTTGCCCTTAAAGGCGAGTAACTGTATTTAGTACCTGTGTTTGTAAACTCTATTAGAGTTGGTTTATGTGATCAACACTTCAGTCATGCTGTTTAATCTGAAAGACTTAAATACCTATACCAAAAAAAAAAAAAGAATACCTATGCAAAACCAAATGATTAGGGCAAAAATATCAATGAATCAGAGTCTATCAATGGCCCCAATACTAAGTGACTGGTTACTGGTTTAATTCCCAGCAGCATGAATAGGAAAAGTAAACACACTAAGCGGTGACTAGACTTCTTTCATTCTTCGTGTCTTCAGTACAGAAGTCTGGCAATATTCAGGACACAAGCACAATCCCAACAGACACTGCTAACTAGAGTATGTCTTAAATATGTGCACTATGTACACCACAAGTGGAATATTCATAGGTAAGTGCTTAAACTTGGTTCTTCAGAAAAATAAACCACCATATGTTGACTTCATATTGAATTTCATGCAGAGTTCAAGATTTGAAATACCTGCCTCCAAATCTGTGATTGAATTATGTCCAAGATAACCAAGAAAAGGTGCAGAACCACAGCTGCTCTCTGCTGTTTTCACAAAATGAAGCAAGCATGAATGTAATGATTGCTTGTGATTTTTGAATAATCCCTCCATGACTCAGTATCTCTCGTAGACTGTAAAATTTTTCATGACGTTCTCTTCTTTTTGCTTCAAAGTGCAGGGTGTAAGCTAATTTTCTTTCATAGTAACACCCAGAGTATGAAACAAACTGTCCAGTTTCCCTGTACGAGAGCAAAACAGAAGAGGCTTCTGATGTGCAGGACCTCAGGTCCAGGTATCTCATCAAGAGTGTGGCAATGGATGCAAAAAGATACAAGTAGCAGTTTTTTGGTGTTTTATGAAAGCACATAAAGTTAGCTTTCTAAGGCCATAGGAGGATCTTAAATGTCTGTCTTGATTTTAAGACAGCTGAACATACGGATAGTTTACAGTAATGAGAGTTTAAGTTTATTTCTGAATTGCAGGTAAATGTAGTGGAATTGCTGTTGCTGTCAACCTTGCTATAGAAAATTCATAAAGGCACAGGAATGAACTCTTCCTGAGGACCGTTTCCTTCCCGTAAATTTCTATGGGACAAAAGCAAATTTCCTGCAAAAGCTCTCATTCACCTCAGTGACAGCAGAATTGGGTACTTAAAAAAAAGGAAAGAGGATAAAACCAAGGTTACTTAGCAGCTAACTCTAAGGGGAAGTATGTTTTCCCTGGCTACTACAGAAGAGCTACTACATTTTCTGGCATTCCCCTGAAGCAGTGTCCTTGTCTGTAGAGAGGCTGGATGAAAGCTCTTGCATCACCTTTTATCAGATGGAGGCACAAATGCTAAAGATGTTGTGCCAAAGTACACATTAGTATTTGATTTTTTAAAAATACCATTGTGTCCAAAGCTAAAGAACAAATACAATTTTTTATTTTTCCTGTATCTTGGTACAATAACATGTTGTCACTTCAGCCAAGTATGAATAATTCAGTGAATCACCGTCATTTCTTTTTAAATGAGCCTAGAATAAGATAATAGTGCCTTTTGCAACAACAGTACCACAATAGTAGACCTTCCTAAGGTTAAAATAAGCAAGACTAAAATAAACATCTTTAAACTGTAAAGGCCAGAGACTTTACATGTCCCTCACTGTTTTGGTATGCCCAAAGGCATGAAGCGGCTATAAAAACAGGATTCGTAAATCCCTCTGAAAGAAATTCTCAAGTGTCATCAAGCTGCTGTATTGCTCCAAAACTTTTTTTTTTTTTTAATTATTATTATTTACTAATTATTTTCGGGAATAGCGTAGATATCCCATGAATCAGCACACAGACCACTGGATTTTTAAAAAACCTAGCCATAAGATGCTATTAACTTCCGACAGTTATTACAGGAGCCAGTTCATGGGAAAGTTAGGCTGGATTACTGCAATTATTTCCTTTTGTTGTCTCCCTTCAGATTATAGTTGCACTACACAATTTACCAAATCAACTGGAAATGTTTGATTTAAAAAAAAACCAAAACAACAAACAAACCCACACCAAAAAGCCAAACAGAAAACCCCACACTTTTCCATCATTTGAGACTGGAGGTGAGAGTCATCTGAAATGCCCTAGGACACTCAAAACAGGGATAGTAGAACCTAGGGGATACCTCAGTTTTTTGAGATGTGAGATGCCATCTGTCTGAGAAACCTGAGGGCCTTCCAAATGGCAACTGAAAGCTGAGGCAACTGAACCAACCTTTTGTATCTTTTCTGTCTAATTCTCTTCCTTCTCCCCACCCAGCTCAGGAAGCCTACACAGCAGCCTCTCAAGAAATGAAGAAGGAACTCAGAGTAGCAATTCACTTTTTAATTGATAAAATTATCTTTCTTGGATATTTTTTTTTTAAGTTCTCAAGGATTTAAAATGGCCACACTGGCTTAAATTGTCACAGAAACAAATGATTAGTAAATGAGACAGCAACAGGGTATCAGCAAAGGCTACAGCAGATGAGTGAAATTCTGTATAGATCCATAGCTATTTCCATTAACAATCTGCTATTACAAAAAAAAAAAATAAAGCCCAGACAAATAATGGGTCATTTTAAATTGTGCTGTTACATAAAGGAGGAAGGGTGTTCAGGGAGAGATAATATCCTGAAAAAAAGACTTTTACACTTGCCTTTTTCCCAGTTCTAGCAGTTATCTAATAAATTAAAATATCTCTCCTGCAGGTCTTGCCTCATTTCCACTCCCGGACTGTCATGAAAAGCACAACAATAGTTCCACACATATTTTATAAATCAAATTATAAACTTTAGAGGCGATAGAGCAAGAGATCAAGAATACTGAGAACAACCTGAATTTCAGCTGTCAGATTCTCTTTTGCTAGCCATTATCTGACTCTGTTGGAAATATCTTTTTTTCCTGGGATTTGCTGGATAATAAAATTTAGTCCTATAGTATTCCTTCCTGGAATCTGACTGGGTTCCAATCAAGTACTAATGAAATGTAAAAACTATGGACAGTAATAATATGGATGGTCTAATAGCCTCTACCTCTCAACCATTTCATATTTAAGGAATATCTTTAGACTGCATTACTCATATTGACTTCTTTTCTATATCAGATACATAGAGTTGATAGATACACTTTACATATGCAAAATTATAAGTTCAGAAGATGTTCTGAAAAATGATTATACCTAGCTGGTGGCCACTTAACTTTTGTCTGTCAGAATACTAATTAGGGAAGTTGACTGTGAGTCTGTAAAGCACTGAAAGGCAGTGAAAAAAAAAAAAAGCCATGGTACAATAAAAAATGGAAGACAAACAGCTGAGTTGCCCATAAAATACAATGTTTTGGAGGTATCCAAATAAAGATAGGGATATCAGATAATATTAATAAAACAGGCTTGTGGATTTTAAAACTGTGTGAATGTTATGGCTGATCTTGACGCAAACAAGGAGGCTGTCAGTATGGCAACAGGAATGATACAAACAAGGGTTTTGATAAAGACTGGAAAAGAAAAACTGAGAACTGATGTGCCTCAGAGATCATATGTCTTTGGAAAGAGTATCTCTGAAAAATGTGGTAAGGCAGAAGAGAAGCCAAGGACAGCCTTGGCCTCTAGGTCATACAAAATGCTCCCAAAAGCTACCAATAGTAGATGTACGGATGCAAAAGGAATATGGGAAGATAGTATCACTGAACTGGAGAAGAAGTTCTGATGAAGAACAAAAATGAGCATTTTTTTTTGTTTCAAAGAATACCGTTATAGAACAATTGAGGGAAGATTTGAGTTCATTTCTTAATTATCTTATAAGTAAACAACTTCTTCTGGAAGCAAATAAGGGAGAAATTTTTAAAAGAAACTGAAGAAGAAATTTAATTGCTTGGCAACAGCAAGATAACAGATACTGGTAAATCTCTTGATTAATTATTAAACACATAAGATAATAAAAAGACTTGTTAGGCTCAGTAGTCTGGAAATAACTCAGCAGAACAAATGCACATTAACATGTACCAAATTTTGAGAAAGCACAGCACGATTAAAACATTATCATGGCATCTCTACCATTAATGCCATCTCCATTACATTATCCCAAAAATCAAAGGAAATGGAAATATCAATATGAGATTTACAGTAAAATATCCCTGGGATATCAGATATTTTTGCATATGTTAGCATTTCTAGCTACTCAAGAAAAACATGGAAAATACTATTAAATATATTGATTTTATCAAATCTGAAAAAGGAACATCATTACATTCTGTAAGAGACTTGAATTTTGATGAAGAATTAGTAATCTCAAAAGATTTAAATGATAGATGCTTGGAACTGAAAAATGTACATGATAATGTAATAATTTGGTAATGATAGGAGATACATAAAATACAGAAAATAGAGCTATTGGATTAGGAAAAAGAAATTTAAGAACAACAAGATGAAAACCAAACTTATTGTTGTAAGTTGACAAATAATATTAACCACCAGCCTGCAAACATAAATATCAGTCAGTTAAAGCAATTTAAATACCTACAAGCATTAATTGAGAATTATTTGGGGACAGAGTAAATTAAGGCCTTGCTGCACAGACAAAATGCTTATAATTATTCTTCAGATAATTTTAGCTCCAAAAATTAAATTGCAAAAGACTCTTTCATATAAAAGATTCTTAGAAGTTTTGTTTTCTATGGGTGGAACATTTGAGTAAGACAGACAATTCAGTATATTATAAAATAAAGTACCAATTTATTTTTGCTATTTTTTTTTCCATTAAGTTTATAGGAATATAATTGTCATTTGAATTTTCCATCCCTTCTTCCAGAATACCTTGAAATAGTAAATAGGTTAAGAAGGAAGGAAATGTTCAAGTGTCATTTTCCTAGGAAACAGGATGATTCTTTCAATCTCACTGCACATTTTTCCACTGTGGGTTTTTAAAGGATCATCACCCCCTGCAGTGACTGCTGAAGAAATCTGTGTTCTTTAACAGAACTAAACATTTGATACATTTGATACAGCTCATACCTACCAAAAAATTAAAGTAGAAATGTGTGACGCAATGCTATACATTACTGATACAACTGTTTTTCTTATTAAAGCAATCTGAGGATTTATGAACATCGACGTACTTAGGTACAAGTCATCCCCTTGATATTTTCAGGGTTCGTTAAAGGCAAAAGCAGCTGTGCACTTCAAGGAATGAAATTTGGGCAGTGGATATTTTTTCCATCTTTGAGCATCTTAACATGAGGATTTATTTTACATATTTGAAGCCTTGTTAGTTCATCAACTAGTTTTTAGACATAATCTGCTTGAAAATGCCGTGCTGTAACAAAGAGGGTAGAGGACTATAAGAGAACCAAGTCAATCGTGTTGCTATTTTTATCACAACTGTTTGCTGATGATAACCTATCTGTGTGCATAAATTATGTACAAATGGGCAATGGAAGGAGTATTTCTGGGCATTTGCTGAGCAGCCAGAGGAGGGGAAAGCAACACAGTGCTCAGAGGGAGTGATCCAGCTGGCAGCTGGCATGTCCCCTAGCCATCAAGTTTCCTCCTGCATTAAGGGAGAACTCTTTGCCCTGTACTTGCTCAGTTATTCAGGCCAACATCTTTTTAAAAATAGGTCTATAATTAGGCCCTAAATACATACATTCAGCTTAAGCAATCGTACTTTCTGAATTGTCAGGCATCTGGAAATTTCCACATCAGCCGGCTGGTTTATATTAAGAAATCAAATGTACCAAGGACTGTTCTCTGGCACTAAAGGCAATTGTCACGGAGCTGCCCCCACCCCCGTACCTACGCAAAGGCTTATCTCTCCACAACAGGGTGGTCTGGCCTAAATTGTCTGTTGGGAATGGTCTCATACCCATACTGTTACCCAAACCATGCCTGGGAACTGTTAGAAAGCTGGGCAAAGCCCAGACTTGTCCAAGGGATTGTACTTGCATTTTCATGACATAGATTCTCCCATCTTTTTAAGATGGATTCTCCCATCTTTTTAAATTGCTAGCACAGGCATGGCTTGTAAGCACTCCTAGGTGCTCAGGGGCCTCATCCCTGGTGGTGTTCAAGGCCAGGCTGGATGGGGCTTTGAGCAACCTGGTCTAGTGGGCGGTATCCCTGCCCATGGCAGGGGGCTTGGAACTCCATGATCTTTAGGTCCCTTCCAACTCTAACCAGTCTATGATTCTGTGACTTCTAAAAACAAGGCCTCTTGGCTTGTTGTTTGGGTTTTTTTTTTCTCTTACTTTTTTAGTGTTCCTGTTTGGAAAATATTAATCTAAGCCACTTTGTTCCTTTACTAATGTCAGTGAGAAAATACCTTCCGTTCCATCTTTCCCACTAGACTAGATGTTCCTTCCACCGCACTTTCTCAGATAGAGGGTTACACATTAACCTGTGCAAGTTAGACGTGGACTGGTGCAGTACTTTGGAGATCCAGTCCTATTCTTTGCACTGGACTTTTTACGCAGCTAGACTCATCCTCCTGCTTGTATTAAACAGCATCTTACTCTGAGTAGTCCACTGACATCAGCGTGATTGCTTCTGGTGGAAATAAATAACAATGGTGAAAACCAACGGAATACATAGTTCCTGGGAGTCACTCCCCACCTTATTTTCCATGGGTCTGTGACTGATTTGGGTCTCTGTCACACAGCAGTTGACACTTGGAGGCTTTCACAACCTAGTGAATCAATAAAGGAAAAACAGATCACAATGCTGGTTTAAAAGTTAAAAATTAAATATGTCCATGGTAAGACCAAAGCTGTATAAAAAGGAAGAAAGATCAGTGGGCCAAGCATTTTCATCTCCTCATGCTCATTTAAGCTTTCCAGCAAAAATAAACATATAGTTACTTGGTTTGAAAGACAGAATGCCATGAATGTTCCAAAGACAACTCTTACAAAGCTACCTTTGTGAATTGCTCAGTTTTGCTGGTAAGCAGAATGTACCCTTCCTTCCTCAATTACCTTCAGGCAGTCACCAGCGCGGGTGGGTGGCGTGAGATGCACTGATGGGGGCCGTGTCACGTGAGGACAGGACTGGCCAACGAGAATTCCCATCAGGATTATATGAAAGGAAACTTAGGGACAGGAAAATTCCTAGATTTAACTGGCATTAAAGACTTGGGTGAGAGCCTAATCACATATTTTAAGAAAGCAATACTCCTTCAGACTTCAGATTGTTTTGAGATAGCTTCTTTTTAGTATTTAGAAAGTCTAAGAAAAGAAAGAGTGGTCTACCTATATTTAAGTGTACTGTGGTACGGTGTGCCACAGAAAGTGGCAATGAGGACATATCTAATTCTCCCGTCACTGACAATTATAATCTGAAAATTGACCCAAACTGCGTTCAATCATTCTAATTTAAAAATTAATTAAAGACTTTTTTATCTTCTGTTTGGATGAAGACCACAAAAATTCATAAAAGGAGCCCCTATTCCTCCTGATTTGCCATTAACAACAAAAAAAGAAGTGTATTTTTGTCAGAGCTATCTGCCTCTTCTGGTATCAATTTAAGGAGGGAATAATCTACACATGAGATCTTGAAACTGTGTTTTTCAGTTCTAAAATACTGCAAAAGAGAGCAGTGAAATTGCAACATAAGCTAAGATGAAGGCATCAGTTTCCTCCATAAGTAAGTAAAAAGACACTGCTCCCTATTGAGAGTGCAGCAAGCCTTAGGATCCTTCAGACAGAAAAAAAAAAATCTAAGCAGAACTTTGAGAAGAAGCTTGAAGCTTTTAAACATCTGGTACAATTATTAGTGTGGTTGCCTGTTGTGCTTACATCTCCAGTTGAGT
Organism: Tringa solitaria; assembly: GCA_026413425.1. NCBI lineage: Eukaryota > Metazoa > Chordata > Aves > Charadriiformes > Scolopacidae > Tringa > Tringa solitaria. The sequence continues at coordinate 163,948,139 of JAOXJM010000001.1, forward strand.
TGCTTCAATACATCAGCTGCACAAACACAGATAGAAAAAGGAGCTGGAAAATATTTAGTATATTTTTCCTCTGTTCTTCAGAGAGGCTTTAGGTCTTTTTACTACTTTTTCTTTTTACTTCTTTTTCTTTTTTCTTCTTTTTCTTTTTTCTTTTTTTTTTTCCTCTGAGATGGCACACAGAGTAAAATCCAACCTTTTATTATGCCAGTGAAGTAAGCAGAACTGAACTGGAGATTATTTTTCCCAAAGCATATAAATGTTTAATGTTTATACCAAAACTTCCTTATAGACTACACCATGGTCAGACTAATAAGGATATTTCATGTGTATAAGAACAACTGAAATCTCGATTCTCATTTTTTCATCTAGAAATGTTCACATTCAGCCTGTGCAAAGGGCTATAGATTGATTTTGAGACTCCAAATTGCATTTGAAACCCCATAATATTCAAAATGCTTGTGTGACATCAGTAACATTATTGCAAAAGGAGAAGCACCTGGCAAAGTGGAGCGGCATTACAAATAAGTGCATAGAATGGTTACGCATTCTCATATACCCATAATATTAATTTTCTTATTTTTTCATATTTGGGCAAAATCAAAAAAAAAAATTGGATATGTTATTAGACCATTGTAATGGAAATGATAAGTAACATTCACATCGTTATCAAAATACTGTTTTTTCTAAAAAATGAAACAAGAATTTAGTATGATTTCTTTATTATTCATAGCTATAAAAAAAATAACTGATTAGGCACTCCAGCCTAAAGTCTAGTGAGCTTTTCCATAGAAATCAGGACTGAAATCCTCATTTCTATACATCACTCATCTCTCAAATAGTCATAGGACTTCAAGTGATAGTGTCTCGATCAACAGTCACTTTCTATTTTATCGTAGCATATATTTTGCAGGGGAGGGATAAACAACTGAGTGAGAATAATTGCTTCCATACCTCAGCAATGTCTGTTTTAATAACTAAGGATGTGAATACCAGTTTTACCAATCAGGCTTTTAACGCAAAATATAGAAGGCTTGTATGAGACCTGTTTTTAATACTATTTATTTTCATTTTTGCCATTCAAGTAGGTGATTGTTCTGCAGATATCCACAAAAGTAATGACTAGTTCAATTTAGTGGAAGGAGAAGTTGAAGAGTTCCATATCTAGAGATAGCACAAATTAATCACTGGACTGAGTTCAGTAAAAATCATGATTAAAGACAATAGAAGACTGAGTATATAGTATTTGCTGTAAATACTGATGGCTTTTCTGTGAATGTCTACATTACATACAGTTACTTAACCTACAACAGTTGTGAGAAAAGTGTAAAGGAGGAAGAGAAGTCTTTGAATCCTAAATGTGTACTTTTAACAATACCAGCATGAAAAAAGTAAACCTAGGCTAACGAGATCTGTCCTCAGCCCCTCCTTTTTAAGAGTCAGTATTTGAATGAAAAATTCTGGAAACATAACGGCAATTAATTTTGCTGAACTGATAAATATGGTTCCCACAAAGAAAATGTGACTCTTCTGCAGTGGTCTTCAGGCAAATAACTAAAGCATGTTAGTACAGGAGAAAGACTCCTGTGTGTGGCAGATGTTCCAGTGAAGAGCTTGAACAGGGATAGCATTAATGTTGCCATCTAACAACAATAAAAAATATAAATTTGAACAGTTTTTGCTTTCTGTGACAGATATATGACATAATATGGAAGATCTCCTGACATATAGTAAAGCATGGGTATTGAGTGAAGCAGATAGTAGGAAAATTTGTAAAACACAGTTCAAATATTCTTTCAGGTAATTCTTCATCAAGACATATCCTGCATATGTTTTCCCAAGTGTAAAATTTACATGGGAACGGTACTTTTTATGCCATTTCTAATGAGATGTCTGAAATGTAAGAACATAAATGTGTTTCAAGACTGAAGACCAAAAAACAGGATGATTCAGCTTTTGAAGGAAGTGAATCACAAAGTGAAAAAGGAAAGCAACATTATTTGGATGTGTAACTGAGACGTAATTTTATCTACTCAGTTGTTAAAGACTTAGGGGGGGGATGTTTAAAACACTCTTGTGTTTTAAAACAATTTTTTCCTAGATTTACCTTTCTGTTCTCTTTCTTAATCATGAAAGAAATTAAAAATAGTTCCAAGCAAACAACTCCTGTCCCTTGCAACCTAATCCAGGATAAAATACATTCCCATTCTAGAGACATACACATGTGAGTCCAAGTAACATCCTAACCCTAAGGAGAGCTGAGTATGTCTTGAAAGATGCCGAGGGTTCTCAGTTCCTGGTGGCAGGAGCACTGTGTATGTAACTAGTGTTTAAAGCAGTGCAAATACTCAAACCAGCTAAATCTGAGTCAAAAGCAGGACTGCTTGTGTTCTTGAAGTTAAGCACCCACTTAATATCAATGGATATGATTTTTTACCAATTTTGTTACTTAGGAGGTATTTTCCTTATAATAGGTTAGCAAAATAGATGCAAATCAGTCTCTAACTTAGAGTTTTCTGTAATAGTGTAGTACAAAATTAATCTGTCAATATATACAAAGTCTAGAGTTTGCAGTAATTATGGAAACAAAATGTACATGTCTATGGATGAGATGCTGAAAATAAAAGAATGGTAATCAGTCCTTATTTCTGTGCTCAGAAATCTCAACTTTGCACCCTGCTGGGAATTAGCAATGCAAACTAACTTCAAAGGGAAATACACATTCCCAAGGCTCAATCACACATGTGCCTTGGGGTGCTAACGTTTGAAGACAAAATACACCGTGTAGAAGCAAGAGTTGTGTCAGGAACACCTACGCTTTCAAATGCAGCATCACATTCTTTCTTTGAATTAGTATGAGCAAAGATGTTGTCACTTGAGTCACAAAGGAGAAGGGTGCTAACAGGCAAAGTGACAGAAGAAAAGCAACATGAAGTGTCTTGGTATAATGAATATACATGAAAAACAAGCCAAAGGTCATAAAGCACAGAACACTTAACGAGGCATGAAAAGTACTGGAAGGGGAGAGATGGGGAGGGACTCTTTATCAGGGAGTGTAGTGATAGGATGATGGGTAATAGTTTTAAACTGAAAGAGGGGAGATTTAGATTAGATACCAGAATGAAATACTTTCCTGTGAGGGTGGTGAGGCACTGGAACAGGTTGCCCAGAGAAGCT
>JAOXJM010000001.1:163967281-163981484 GCA_026413425.1 Tringa solitaria
TCCTGATACAGGCCAGGATGCTGTTGGCCTTCTTGGCCACCTGGGCACACTGCTGTTCAGCCGACAGTCGACTAACACCCCAAGGTCCTTTTCTGCCAGGCAGCTCTTAATTACTGGGAAGCCACTCTTCTTGGGCAGTAAAACCCCCACACGAAGCATGTGCTTCATGACACGAAAGCTGAGACCGCGGTGCCGTCATCAGCGTCACAGCTTGCCTCCAGCCTCGGCCAGGCTCATGGAGCCACCGTGCTTTTTCAAGGTACGGGGGGCCTTGCTGCTGCCTCCATCAGAGTGGTTTGCCTGAGGGGACTGGGGAACGTGAGCCGCCGCTTGCCCCACATGCAGGCACAAATCCAGGTGTGGCTCTGCCGCGTAATCATCGGCTCACGCAGACCAGAGTGACACAGTCAGTACTTGCTGACTGCACTAAGGAGGTTTCTGGAAGATGAAGCTCTGCTGGTTGGTGTCATAGGGGCAGAGTTATGAGCTATGTCTTTCCTTTCCTGCTCCACCACATTTTGGGAAGGAGAGGAAGTATTAATTACACCCTGGGCTCTTTCCCAGTCATCCTTCACGTAGGCACAAGCAGGGGCTAAGTTTAATTTTGCTGCTATTGACAAAGTGGAGCAATCCTGTCCCTGCGTTAGTACAAGCTAATGAGCAAGTGCACAACAAGCTGTCCCCGCGTTAGTACAAGCTAATGAGGTTCCACAACACGAGCATCTTGGATTACAAAACCGCCCCATTTCATTTTGTAGAACACGAGGCCATTTAGAGATACACAGTATAGACTCAGCACAGGGTGACTTCAGAAGCGTGATGCCGGTTGTTAAATATCCACTACTGGTAATTTCTCTATATTTAAACAATAATAAAACCCACAGTGTTTGTAGATGCGACTTTTGACTTTAACAACTCTGACCTTGGCTTTCAAGAAAACCTGTTGAACAACTGTTACGTCAGTTCAGAAAAGCAATGCTCAGTTCTATGACCTGCAATCTCAGACTAAGTGCTACTTACACCAGCTACAAATACTTCAAACACCTGTGGCTTTAGGACACTCTGCCAAAAGCCTTTCACAGAATCATGGGATGGGTGGGATGGGTGAGGTTGGAAGGAACCCCTGGAGGTCATCTGGTGTAAAACCCTTGCTCGAGCAGGGCCACTTAGAGCCCTTTTCTCCAGCTGTATCAGCTGTCTTCTTCTGGCAGCAACAGAATCTAGAAGAGATACACGTTCCCATAGCTTAGGACTGTTGTATAGAAAGACCATGGTCACAGAAAGTTGTCTAATGTCCACAGCATATTTAAATTTCTGTGTTTCAAGACTAGAGGAGAATATTCAGAGCTTAAAGACCTTCTGCTCTGAGAGCTTTTACAGGCCCCAGTTTTTAAGTGGCAATGGCTCAGTTTGATTCAATTCACCATGCAGGAGTCAACAGTAAAAAAGCAAAGGACTAAACATTCACATAAATGTTGACCATTTTGAGGCATAGTCAAGTAAGAGTAATACGAAGCTGACATGCTGCTCTGTTGAAGCACTAGTGGGTGTATTCATGGATAAAAGGAAGCTCAGATGTTCAGGAATTGATAGATACTTGCTAATTGTGAAAGACGAAATGGGGGGACTTCAGGTTTGGATCCATTCCATGACATGATCCTCAAAACTCATATTGATGTCTCCCAAGATGAAATTCACTATACAGTAGAAAAGGAGCATCAGGGAAAATATCATTTTTCCCTTCTACACAGAGCAAAGGTGGGGCATCTATAGATGTAGATCTCTCTCTATATATATATAGAAAGCAACTCACAGCAAAACCCAAAACGCAATTAAAGTACAAACTAAAAATCTGAGCAACATACAAAAATTGTTTTACTCCATCAAGCCATCCTGATGCCATCCCGTTTCATCAACCCTGCTGTTTCAGGGCATGCTCTGATGTTAGGGACTGTGATACACTACAAGGACATGGAATCCTTGATCTCCAGATCATCCACTCAGATACATCTGAGGCCTGTAATGCTTAAATGCTTTTTCTGGGAGATGCTGGGGGCCCCATGACTGGAACTGGTGGATTACCAGTGCAAAACCAGAATCACGTTTTACACTAGTAGAAAACCTACAATCAGAGATTAATGTTTAGATCCAATTGCAAATGGAATCACATTTTCCTAATTAAAAAGACGAAGCATTAGAAGGATAGCTTGAAGAATTTCACAATGCCATACACCAGTCTGGCAGCTTCAAAAAAAATTTAACTCACTTAAAACAAAACAAATCAAAACCAAAAAACAAACACACAAACAAATAAAAAAGAAGAATAATTAACCATTTTTCTGTACGACATAAACACTGACTGATGAAAGTAGGATAGATTTGGCAAAAAGATGCATGTGCCCAAAAATTTATTCTATTCTACACCTGATACAACTACTTTTTGTATTAAAAAAATTTAAGGGAAAATTTAAAGAGGTCTATGAATTTTCAAGAAAATGCAAGCTTTCAAAGAAAAATCTTTAACACTAAAAACCTGCAGCTTTTCACATTGCCAAAGATTGTTTATGAGCAGAAGTCCAATGGCTTTGGAGAGGAGTCAGAAATAAAATCTCGGAAATGTTGGGAAGGATTGATATCTCTCTCTTGGTTGGCAACATTCAGCTCTCACATGAGTAAGTGAAACAATAAAAATGTGAATAAATACAACCTGTTGTTTTTAGACATCAAAGGTCACTTTGATGTGATAAGTTAGATAAGGCTACTGCAAACTAACTACACACCAAACCTATGAACTATATGAATTATTATATATGAAAACATCTATACTACTCTGAGAACTTAGCAATGTTTTCGTAAGCCAAAAGGGGTGTTAGAAATTGGTAATTCTGATGCACGAATAAATAAGGGAATTAGATTTGTATTACTTTATCAACATAACAATTTATTTCTATTTTAAGACTGTTGATGTTAAAACACAGTTTTTATGTTAATCCAGAGCATATATATTTTTGAGATTTCTATTATTTAGTTCCCACTAAATATTTGATATCCGTAGATCATATACATGATACAGAATATCACTATCAGTTAGCAACAGGAACCGATTTTTTAAATGAAGGTGTCAAACTGTTGAAATCTGAGGAGAACATGTTCAATTCTCCTTTTGCTGCTTTCCAGTCTTTTCAAAGATTCATTCTTTTCCTTGGTATCTTCTTCAGGGATTTAATTGTACAGGTAGGGATGAAACTTAGGGTATGTTTTATTTTCCCTTGGCCAGTTTATGAATCTGGCATTGAATATCTACAGGAGAAACAGGAGAAACAGAAACCTATTTGTGTCATGGAAATATGACATCGTAGAAATTAATAATTACTTTGATCCTTTGCACAGATTCTCTATTATGTTGCATTAAATGAAACGTCATCTTCAGGTTTGGTTTTTTTTCAGTTGAAATACTGATTTGACGTGTGACTAGAGCTTGATTTAACTGAAGACTATTCCTTCTGTTTTTAAAATTAAGAACCTATATATATTGTGTCTTAAATAGAAACCACCTTATGTATAGAAGACACTTTATATTTTAGAGGAAATGGTTTCCTCAGATCTAATAGTAGTTTTACTTCCTACTCCTCCAATTCCTGCCATGAAATGAAATGAAAATTGCCTCAAAGATGCTACACAATATTGCAGGTGTGGGAATATTGCAGGTGTGGGATTTAAACCTTTATAAGGCCTTAAGATTTGAAATCTGCAAACTGTAGGACTGGGAATGTCATCAGCTTTTATTTATTTATTTATTATAGTTACTCTGAATACCAGCACAGAAGGGTGGTAACAGCATACTTCTATCAACACAGTAACGTTCAAAAATTACCACATGCCAACAAGTCTTACCCAGTGCATAAAATGTATTCATGAAATCCTTTTGCTGATCACAGATTTCATTTATTTACAGCACTGTGCTTCTGAATGGCTGGAAAGCAGTTTAGAAATGAAATGTCAAACACAGAGAAGTTGCTACTATGCTATCCATACACTTTATGTGGGGAAGACTTAGAGGCTGTGTTTTCTTGCTGGCTGCTGCATATTCAAGGATCAAAGGTAGTTACAAAGATGAGAGTGAAGTGGACTGACATGGCCCTTGCCTGAATTATTTTCACTAGACACTGGCTTTTGCAAAGGATTAAGAGCCAGATCCAAAAACAAATTTAGATTCTTATCACAATGCCTAATTTCTATATGCCTGTCCCTTCAAAGACCCGTCAGAATCCCAAGCTTAGTGACCCTTTTTACATGTTCAGAGGGACTTAACTTAAAAGTTGCTGACTGTGAGCCAAGGACTTCTTAAATGTCTAGAGAACGGTCTCCATAGAATTTGAGGCTCTGGTGATTTTCTGTTTACTGACTGGGTACGCTGTTCAATCTCCACTATGGAAGGAAACCAAAAGATATCTTGTAATTGGAAAGTCCTCTCTGCAGTATCAACTAAGCTGGCAGTTTATTTGATTGGCTTGCTAGACTCTCCAGTTTTCAACCAACTTTCAAGGATGATAATCAAGCCACAAATAATTGCGTGCAGGCAGCCATAGCCTCCTCCAGCTCTTACTTAGCTGTCTCAGATACCAGTCTTCTTGACAGTCTCTCTGCTGAGGATAAGTGCTTCCCAGTGGCATGAAAAATTGTAAATAAGTGTCATAATTGCCAATGATCTTTGCTCCGTTAGCAAGTGCGGTGAAGTGAGCTTTCTGAAACAGAAGTAAGTATTAGCAGTCCGTGATGGGTCCCCAAGAGCAGGATGAAGCTTGTGATGGATCTTGAAGGAGTTCCCATGCCAGGAGAACAGGCAAGAATCCTACCTTATATCCAAACATGTCTTCTCATCTTCATCCCTACTCTCTAGGGCTCCCTCTGCTGCTATCCCAACTTTGCATGACAAAGGTAGGACTTCACGATGCTCATTTGACAGGTCAGCCAAGACCACGGTTATCATCTAATCTAAGTCAACTACCTGAAGTTCCTCTCTATCTGAGGAAACCAAGGAGGCAGTTCAAGAGTCATCCGCTCTGCTCTCAAGAAAGGCAGAGTGAACGATTTCTTTCAAATACTCGCTTTTCTTCATCGACTGTGCAAAATGCCTCACTCGGGAGCTCAGGTGAGACGGGGGTACTTTCGAAGCCCACCAAACCAAGGCAAATTCACCATGGCCATTTCCCTTCGCCACTCGGTTATTCCAGAGTCCTGGTGAAAGCAGCAGCATAGGTCAGCTTTTCATGGCCAGGCCCCACACTGGTGGGCACTGGTTTTTGGGGGGCTGATCCATGTGCCCCCACTGCTGTTGCCTCTGGGGGTGACCAAGCAGACGCATAGGCTCAGCTACTCCTTCAGGTCCATCATGCGGGGCCTGGACCAGCTGGGTAACTGCCACATGCCTATTGGTGTCAGCATCCACCTCCTCCCACCACACACAGGGCCCAGACTTGGTCTGGTCGGGAAGACATGGGGACTTTACTGCCAACACCCATGTTTTCAGAGAATTTTTTTACTCCGATCGTTTCTAAAAAAAAATTAAATAAATTATTTTTTCTGTCAGTTGCAGACATTTATGGGAGTTCGCGCCAGGGGAGGGACGGAGGGAGGAGTCCGCTGTTGCCTCCCTTTCTGCTTCTCCAGGGCGCGTTTCCTTATTCCAGCGCTTCTGCCGGCTACTCGGGGGGCCGAGGGAGAGCTCTCCCCTCCCGGGAAGGCGGGACAGGCCGCTCCCGGCCGCTCCTCCCAGCCGGGCCGGGCTGGGCCGATGGTCGCCACAGGCCGCGCTTCCCTCCTCCCGCCAGCCCCCGCGCGCCGCGCGTCCTCGCGAGACTCCTTATTCTCGCGACAGCGGGGCGCCGCCATCTTACCTGCTCGCTCCCTCACTCCGCCTGGCGCTGCGGCTGAGGGGAGAGAGAGACCGAGGGGGGCGGCGCGGCGCGTTGCGTTTCAGAGCCGCGTTCGGGGCCCGTCGGCTGCGCTGCCCTCCGCTGAGGCGGGGGGAGAACGGCGGAGCGGCCGGACCGCGCTCTCTCGGCCCGAGGAGCGGCGAGAGCGGGGCCCGCAGGGAGCAGGAGCAGCCGCCACCGCCACCGCCACTCGGGTGGTTCCGCCCCCTTCGTGGCGCTGGGCCTCCGGCCCCTGCCAAGCGGCCTCTGCCGAACCAGGAGGCGGCCTCGGCGGGTGAGCGGAGGCGCGGCGGGAGCCGGGGTCCCGGCCGGCGGGGCGGCGCGGACCCCGCCGCCGTTGTTGCTACTGCTGCTGCCGGGGAGGCGGGGGGCCCGGGCCACTCTGGATGGTGGTTAAAATGATCATAGAAAACTTCGAGGCGCTGAAATCCTGGCTCAGCAAAACCTTGGAGCCCATGTGAGTAGCTACAACCCCTTCCTGTCTCTCCCGCCCCCTTCCCAAATCAATCTCCCCTTGGAAAAGACGGGGGATCCTTCAGGGGAGGGCAAGGCCGTGGTGGGGAGACCCGTGAGGGCATCCTGGGAGATTGCCCTCCCGGCGCCCTTCTTCCTCCGGCCGCCTTCTGCTGTGGGGGGCTGCATCGTCCCCCTGCTCCCCCGGCGCCGTCCTCGGCTGGGAGGTAGAACCGTCTTTCTCCGGAGGATGCAGCTTCCCCCCCCTAGCGACCGCCTTCGTCTTTCCCTTTGTAGCCCAGGGTAAGCGGGAGATAATGTGTCTGCCTGTGCACCTCGCTGTTTTTCCCTGATCTCGGCCCCCGTAGAAGCCAGGTTAATAACCACAGCCCACCACCCCGTCCAGTGACCGTCCCCGAGACAGCTCAGGTGCCACTGGGACGTTTTCCAGGATCCTGGGATCATCCCAGCAGCGTCTTCCATAGACTCGTCGCATGTCGTTCTCAGTTGTTTTGAATATTTGACGCTCTCTTGTTTCCCTCTCCCCAAATAAAAATTGCATCAGTAGAGCTCTTGGGAGTAGGAGCCCCAGAGAATAATTTGCCTATTTGTGAATACCTGCTTGGCCTCTGAGCATAACATTCATGTGAGTAATTGGGACTCTTCTGCAAATAGTTCATGTCTTCCTTCTTTGAATGATATTTTAGTGGAACTGAGACGTGGACTCGTTTTTAAAGGTTTCATCTTCTGGAAGTATGGTGTTTATAGGCATTTTAGATCAAAACATGCACTTTGCTTTTCATTCTGAAGCACCACTTAAACATGTCTGAATTAAATTGCTGGAGCTTGATTTGGTTCAATAGAACTAGAATGTATAAATTAATTCTGGTATTAACTTTTCTTTTGAGATGTTTGGCCACGGTCAGTTTTACTTTGATGCTGTTGAATGGGGGGTGGGGGAGAAGTCTGCTTTTATGTCTTCTATAGCCATTAGTATAGCCAGTTAAGTATATATATGTACGCATATATTTTGTATGGCTTATGCCATACAAACACATGAATGATTTTAGGAGAGCTTCACTTGTGTTTTGGAGGGGGGTGTGGTGGTCTTTTTTTTTTTCGACAGGGCGTAATCCAAACCACATTGAGATAGATGAACTTAATTTCAGTGGACTTTGAATTAGGCCTGCAGCAAATTACACTGAGTGCCTTTATATAAAAGGTTTGACCCTTAAGACTGTGGTAGGACTTTATTATTATTTTTTAAAATTTGAAAAAAGAAAAGCATTTTCTTGTAAAGTTGTAGTTTTGGAAAGGTAAATTAATCTTCCTGTTGGGTCAGTATAAAGTAATATTAGAATAACAGAGCACATTGTGTTTTCTGGTATCAGATCCAGCTAGTCCTCTGTTCCGAATGCTCCCTGTTAGTCTCTGGATACTTTCTTGCATGAATATTCTCTTAATGGCAATCAGCAGTTTGATATCAGTGTTCAGAGTGTGCTGGTCAAAAGGCTTGGAAAAGACAGTATTTATCTTTGAAAGATTTGTCATTAACGAAATACATGTTGGTAATTTGAAATGATAATTCATATACACTTACCTCTTAGTTGGTCAGCAGCTGGAGATTGATACAGTAGCTTCAAACAGTTTACAAGGAACATTTTTAAATGCTATGGAACCTGTAATTGGAAGTCCACTAGTGGAGTTTACAGAAGGGCTTCAGTTGACTTAAATCCCTTTATTGAGTAAATACACTAGGATTTTGTAGATCTGTATCCACAGTTCATTTATACAGCTTTTCTGCTTTTCTTGAGTCTTACGCAACAGAAGCTGAAGGTTGACTTTGCCAGTGAATAATGAAAGTTTCCTGTTCCCAATATGGAAAGTATCGAAAGTTTGCCAGATACTATTTTAGTTGGAGATCAGTGTGGTTCTCCTCAAGCTCCATTCATTAGTGATGTGTAGCAGTAACTTCTTATTCTGGTAAAAAACTCAGGTTGTTCAGTGTTTCTGTGTTTGTTTTAATATTTTGCTGTGGTATCTGCTAGTGATAATCAGCAGTTAAAGGGTGAAGTTGTGATTCTCAGCTTTTCTGATCAGTGTGATTTTCTGCTTTTTAGCACTAAAAGGATCAACATGTTTCTGTTCAGTATAATGCAGTATGTGAGCAGTTCAAGTGTGGTTCGCATGCTGGAAAACCATGTCACGGGGTAGGGAATTGCTGACCTGGAAGACATTGAGTTCTCTGAATTTTTAGCTTTAGGAGGAAACAAGCCAGCAGGGACTGTTAAACTCAATTGTCATTCAGGCTTGTGGAGAGTTGGATGTAACTGCATTATTCCAATAAATGTTGGAATTAGTGGAATAGTGTTATCATTTCCTAGCAGTCAAATACTCTTGGAGCTGCCTGTGATCTCAGCTATCTGAAGTGTGTGCCTACAGCCATAGCTTCTGGCTGTATGAAAATTTTAGTGTGCAGTTACTTCTAAAGAAGTAACTGCTGTTGGTGCAGTGCTAGTACAGTTAAGCCCTAAGTGCTGGTTGTCTGGAGACGTTACTATATCCTGAAAATAATTTTTTTATTTGTTTTTCCCTTTTAATGAAACAAAAAACCCATGCCAGCTGTTTATTATATTGTGGTTCTTCCAGAAACCTTTAGATGCAAGACAGGCAGTTGAATTTCCTACTTAGACTAAGAAAGACAACACTGTATTAGACTATTATGGAGGTGTCGTCTTGGTAGTTTGAAGGGGAGAAGTGTATTTAAGAAGATACGTAAATAAATTTTATACGCGTGTTCGTAGGTCTATATTTATGTGCTGGGTGTCTAGAGCTGAGTACTTAGAATGTGCTTTATTTTCCAAATTGAATGTTTCCAAGTTACTAGCATTTTTAATCAGGATGTATAGCTTGTTCCAAAGGCCATAACACATGTGCTAGCAATATCCGTAAAGCTTGTTTCATTTTATCATGGAGTTTTATCTTTAAACTACCGCCATCCCTCAAGGTGTTCAAAAGACAGGTAGATGTGGTGCTGGGGGACATGTTTTAGTGGTGGTTTTGACAGTGTTAGGTTGGTGGTCGGACTCGATGATCTTAAAGGTCCTTTCCAGCCTAGACAATTCTATGATTCTACTTTAAAGCGTTAGCAAGAATGCAAACTTTTTAGTGTAATGAAATAAATGTGCTACATAATTGGATGGACTGGATGTCATTTGGTGGTTGGATTGCTTTCACAATGGGCCTCTTGGAAACGTTTATAAGCAGGAATGTTTGGAGGAGAAGGATGATGGAGGATTTAAGTTTGGGAATTTTTTGTTTGCTTGTGGTGGGTTGTTGGGCTTTTTTGTTTGTTTGTTTTGGACCGCTTTAATGCCTTTGGCAAAGCCTTGGTGATCCTCCATACAAACACTCCTTACCTGAGTCTAGTAGTGTTGCAGTGAGGCACAAACTGCAAATGCTGGAGTGTTTGCACAGTCCAGCTCTGCTTGAGGGGTGATAATTCACTAGGAACTTTCTACAGTTGTCTAAAGAGAAGCTGCTTTTGTGGTTTTGGAAGTAACTTTTTGAGCAGCTCAGTTTGGTGAAAAGAGAATTACTAAATATGCACGCAGAACCCTTACAGATACATCTATGTGAATGTAGTACCAGTGTAAACAAAGCGGCAAGGGTCTTTTTTTATGCTGTGGTTGATCGGTATTTGACCAGAACTATCTTGTGTGTTCAGCTCCAGCCAGCTTTGTAAAGAAGGCATTTGTCAACTGTTGTCTTCGTTGCTTTTAGACAAGTGTCCTTAGTTTCTAGTGTTACACACTTTTTATTGTCCGTTGCATGGCTCCCATAAATGGTTTGAAAATAATGTTAAACTTGTAATACAACCTTGTGTCTGTCACTTCTAAAACCTGTTCTAACATGGTCTTCACTGAGCCATATCTATTGTGGTGGGTTTCTTTTCTGCAAGTCCATTCCAGATCCTGTATAAACTGTGTCTGTAATCCTGTCTGGAATATCAGGATCTGGCTTGGCAAAGTTCCAAGTAGGGATGTCTTTTTTTTTTTTTTCCCTTTAATTTGTTTGAACCTCTACCTGTGAAGAAATCAGCTCTTTTGTACTAATGCTGCACTCACCATTTTGCCGTGTAAGATGTAATGTTCGCCCCCTTGCCCTAATTCTTTACTGTGGAAAATTTTCTTGTTTTTAATTACTTTGTGTAAAGTAAATTTAATTAAAATCTTCGGTGGCCCACTGAATTTTACTCACAACTTGATTAAGGCTCCCATATCTATTTTTCTCCACTTTGCTGTATTTACATTCAAGTACTAAATCAAACTTGCAAAGAGAATGAAACAATATCTAAAACAGCGTTTATGTAGTATTTAGGTGTACCTTATTAAAATGGAAAAGTTTTTTTAATTGGTTAATTTTGTAAGTGATCGTGGTATTGTAACACGATATGTCAAGGGGAATAAAATCCCAATCATTTAAAGAATATTTTGAGTATATCATTGGAATATTTTGTGGTAAACGGTCAGTATGCTCTGGTATTCAGTTATGCTTTCACTACTCTGGTTTTTGTTTGTCATGCTTTTCAACCTTTGTTTGTTAAAGTTCATCATATCTTTTTTGTTGGTTGAATCTTTGCTTAATTGTTAATAGGTTACCGGTTAGCTACCTTCACCCAGTTACTTAAGAAATGTGGTGAATAAAAAGGGTTTAACAGTAGTGTAAGGAATATGCTAATAAGCTAAGACACTGAAAGAATAGAAATAAGTTAAAATGAAAAACTTTTGGCATTCCTTTCCACATAGATGTGGCATACCATCCTACCAGTGACACTTAACAACTCATCAGGAGGTTTCAGTCATTTCCCATGAAGCTTCCTAAGAAGTTGAAAAGCAATAGATGTTTCTCTTCATTTCACTTACTCTGTTAACACTTTGCATTAAGCTATTTATAAGTAAGATAAATAAAGCACAAACACACGTCACTGGTATGGCCCTCTCTTAACACTAGGTAGTTACTCTTCTGTATTTGTTATGAAACTTGACAGTTTGTTCACCTGACTTCTGGAGAGCTGCTGTGTTTGAGAAATCCAGGTTCCTAAATTAAAGTGCTGACACTGCTGCACTTCTGTGTGAAAATACTATGATAGAATTAAAATATTGACGTGATAAGATGTAGTTGTAAGCAGAACGTAAAGAGGAGAAAATTATTCCTGTTACAGGAAACCTTTCTTGTTCTTACACTGAACATCGGCAGCAAAATGGAACCCCTTGGCTGCATCACAAATCATAGACACGCAATGATGACTTTTGCTTTCCACATTGAATGCGTGCTGGACGACCAGCAAGCTGACAGCTGTTCTGCCACATGAGAGCTGGCTTGAATCTAGAGGTGGCATTTTAAGCTGCTGGTTACTGGTTGCAGCTGTATGAGCATGTCGGATCTAGGCATCATGATAATTTAGAACTATTGTAATGACATCAGTAATTTATGTAACAACATTCCAGGCTGTTGCATTCCTCAGTGTGTTTCCGTTACTTTAACTACTGTTAAAGACAAGAGTGGTCCTTCTCGTCTACAGTAGCATCTTAAGATAAAAGTTGGATCTTGCTGAATGAATCTGTCATTCGTTTTACTTACTGAACGCTGTAGCTTTTTATAGTGTTTTTCTTTTTAGTAGCAACACAACAGAATGGTACAACTGTCTAAATTAGAGTAAGTGCTCTGCTCAGTATGCAGTGTACATTTTTCTGCACCCACTCAGCCCTGCAAATATCAAGTGTGTCTCTCAGCCTTCAAACAACCATGTCCACCTTTGCTAATGTCATGACTGAGAAGTATTCTAGAGAAGTATAAATATTAATCTTTAGGCAACAAAACTAGACTCTGAAATTGGGGCTGTAAATTCCCAGGATCGGAGTACAACAAATAACATGTACCTGCATGCTATTTCCTTTACAGAAAAGACCATTCGCTGCCTGGAGGACTTCAGACATGCTTTTGCGGTTTCAGTGTATTGTGGTAGATTAAATTTGTCAAGGAACTAGTTTCATCTTTTTGTTTGTACATTCATTTTAAAAAACGAAGAAAAAACCCCAACCGCCTTACGTAGCTTTTTGCCATTTTAAAAAGGTAGTGTGTGCACACTAGCTGTGTCTAAAATGAAGTCTAGATTAAGGGTTTTGGCATTAGCTTGAAATAAAGGCAAAGAAATATATCTGAAATGAACAAGTAGTGGTTTTGTTACAAGGAAACTTTATGGAAGTTTCTCTTCCTCCCCCAAGCACGCTTTTCTCCCTAAGTAGTAACTGTTCATTTTGTGAAAACTGTCAGATTACAGTTTAAGAGCTTCAGCATGGGAAACTTTTTTTTACCCTCCAGATGGTAAAAAGGTTAGGTACCATATAGTTAAACACTAGTTATGTATATCTCCCTTTGGTAATTTGCATACATTTGCCAAACATTTTCACCAGAGGGTAGACTTGGAATGCTAGATTTTTCCTCATAGGAAAGGCGTGTAGAAAAGTATAAATTCAATTATATTGCCAAAAATCTTTAAAAAATCAAATTTATTTTCTGTGTAATGTTGAGTTGTTGTCTAACAACTGTAAAATTTAAGCAGCGGTTTGTTTTGCCATGCAGTGAGATTTTTAGCAAAATAAAGGATTATCCTCTTGTTAAACTGATTTCTGTAGTGTTTACTACAGCACCAGAGTACCAGGTCTGCACCAAATACTGTAGATATTACTTCTAAAGAAACGACCAGACATAATTACTTTTTAAAGGTTCCAGTTCAAACTGGCTACTTTGCATATTAGGAACTGGCTTATATGATGAATTGCAACGTGAGGAACTTCATAGCACTGGAGATGTGGGTTTTTCTGAGAGGAAAATACCTGGGTTTAGATACTACAGACCTTTCCTCTAGCCAGTTAGTAAACACCGTAAAAGGCTTCAGCTTGGTGTACATGTAGGGTACCTAGAATGTGTATCTCTACTTGTTCTATGCTTTGTCATGTTGGAAGAAAGTTTTTTGAGGAAGTCAGGCTGGAGTAGGGCAGGCAATGCTTATAAGCTATTTAAATATGTGATTTTGTTCAGGTATATTCTCATCAACTTCAAAGTTTGTGTTTTTCTCTCTAAGGCTTGAGGGTTGTTTACTGTATGCTTCTATTCAATATCTTTTAAAATGGTTCTTATGCAGTATTTATGTATGAAGGTATTTTGCTGGTTTAGCTTACCTGCCTTGTTGAATTTATTTTTATCTGTTTTGGCAAAGTCTTTCTAAGTCAGTATAAGTCTGGTGTTAATAAGGGGGTTTGTATGTACAGCTACACCAGTAACATTTTTTTGCAAACAATGTCAATGTGTTATGCATCCACTGAATTCACAATTTAAGGCTGATGCCTGTAATTGCTTAGTGATTATAAAAATCAAAGTGGATTCTCATAACATACTTAGTATTTTATATTTTAAGATATGTAAAACTGAGTATTAGAAATGGACGGATTCAGTTGTGTTTAATGAATCACAACATATTCAATTAAAAAATAAATAAATAGAAGTGAGTCCTCTTCAGCCAAATTACTTTCCCCTTCTCAAGCATTCATTATTTAAAAATATGTATATATCTTTAAGGCTTATATTTATTTGTAGCGACTTCAGCTTTCCTCCTCTGCTTTTTCTTTATTTGAAATAGTAATTTCAAATAATGACTGCAAAACCAGATGAGATCAGAAACAAAGGATTTTGAAAGAGGGATTTTGAACTGTTCTGTAAGGTTTGTTGCAATTGTGAACTCTTGCTCCTGC
>JAOXJM010000001.1:163981584-164009159 GCA_026413425.1 Tringa solitaria
TGCTCCTGCAGTTGAGCAAAATATTTGATTGTGTTACTTTCCTTTTTGAAGCTTTTCTCTGGTGGACAGCAGTTGGAGGTATCCAGATCATTCTCTGAAAAACATGTAGAGCTCTAGCAAAAGAATTCTTTCATCTATGCCTGTATATTAAATACTGTTTATTAAAGCAGGATTACAAGAGCAATCTCCCTTGTTTCATACAGAGAAGTAGGCACTGCGTATTATCTGACTGGTAGAGTACAGGCTCTGCAAAAAAGCATTACTAGAGGTAAAAAAATATTTAACGTTACTAGTTAGAATCATACATTTAGAAAGTGGGTGTAAGAAAACGTGCTGGGGTGTTTAATCGTAGCAAGCACCGGGATTTACTTGCTGCATTGGAAATTAGTTCAGATTACTTGTGCCAACTGGTTTTTGTTTGTTAAAGAAATGAGAAAAGAGGAGGAGAAATTTATGTGATTACTGATGATTATTACTGCTTGCAGCACACACCTTCAAAAAGTTGAGGGGATGTAGATATGGGATTCGAACTTGAGAAGTATTTTACATGTTTAAATGCATATGAATGTTTCTAGTAGCCAATCTTTAGCATAAGAATGAAGTCTAAATTTGTCACATTTTTAATGCACAGATGCCATCTATGCTCAGATCTGTGTTGTACCGCACCATATTCAAGTTAAACTAACTATTCAAATCTGTATGTAAGAACTGAAAATGCATATCATTCAGTGAATGCTAGAATTGAAATATAAATTTATTTTTAAGTGTAACTTAGACTATTTGCAATGTGTAGGTGGTATTCTCATTTTTCTGAATTGTCAATTAAGGACCTTTGTCTATTAATCTTACAATTTGCACTAATATAGTATACTTTATATTAAGTCCTTGGGCTGCACAGTATCTTTTGTTGCCATCTGCATGAGTGCCTTTCCTGTTTTCTTTAAAGTGACATCACTTAATAAAACAATGTCAACTGTAAGAGCATAACATGGAAGACAGGTTTCGAAAAACTGATAAAGCTAGCTCAAAATGTGTGAAAAATCCCTGTATGCACAGCAAAGATGCAGCAAGCACATTGCATACTATTCACTCACAAATTCTGTAAAAAAATACTGTCAAACTAACATAAGAACGTGTTTATCAGAAAAACTCAAGGCCCCTATAATCCAAACCAGCAGATTTTGACTAAACCAAAGGATGGAGAATTTATAGACAACATTTCAGAATTCAGTTTGAATAAAATATAGAAAGGAATTGCTTTTAAAGAAAGCAGCTCTCCCTCAAACAAAACCATTAATGATAGTATCCAGAACTGACAGCTATATCCAGAACTGTAATAGCTATAAAGAACAGACATTTTCAGGCAGACCTGTATTCACAGTTCTGCAAAATTTAAATTTACTTCATGAGACCTCAATCATCTTTCCTCTCTTCCACCACTTCAAGTTGCTAGCAATTTAATTCTAGCATCACTTAAAAAAAAATAGTGAAGAATTTTATAAGAGTCTAAAAGGCAGTAAAAGAACAGACTATAACCTTGTTAAATCTATCTAAAATGCTAGCTACAGAAACAAGCATCATCTTCACAATAGTGTGGAGAAAAGAGATTGGTTGGTTCTTTTCAAGCTTTGAACAACAGATATATAAGAGGAGACATTACGTTTCAAGTCAGTACATAAAAAAGGAAGTTAGCCTTCGGCTGTGTAAAGATCGTTAGCAGTTTAATTTTAAAAAGAAGAAATCACATACAATCATGCTGTCAATTTACAAAGACATTCTCTTCATCTCAATCTACCACAAAATGTGTCGTATTCATTACTGCTTAATTAGCATCAATTTGAAGTAATGTATCTGTTAGTATTCCATAAAAAAACCCAGTATTTGTTAAATAGGCAAAATAAATACAGAGTTATAACTTGAAAGCATGTAAGTTCTTCCAGTTGTGTACAGGGGAATTTCTACACTGACGTACTGAATACTAATGAGCTCAGTATGCTTGTTCTGCGCTGTTCAGATGTGGTTGTATCTCATATGGAGTGATACATTCTAAGAGGGTGCCACAGGAGAAAGTGATTTTGTGTTTTGGAAGTTAAAAGTCCATTGATGTACCATTGATGCATTGAGGATATTTTCTTGAGAGTATTTTGGAGTTGAGTGGATGGATTGAAATTTTGAGGTCATTCTGAAGAGGACAATACTGGTAAGATTTCCAAAATCACCATTGGTGGGGAGTGAGGAAGGCACTAATTGTTTGATATTTTTATACAAGCTTTTTGTTTGTTTGCATTTTTGGGGTTGTTTCTGTTTGGGGGCAGGTTGGTGGGGTTTTTCTGTTGTTACACCTTTTGGAGTCTAGGTGGCTTTTCAGACAAGATTTTCCATTTTCTACCCTGCTCATGAGGGAGGAATTACTTTAAACTGAATATGAGTTTAGGCACTACTGTAGGAGCTGGGAAATTTAAGTATATTGCAGTAGGTAGCAGCAGTGGGTTTTCCCCTTACAGACTGACATTTTTTTTTTCCTATTTTCACTAAATAATTTTGAGTGCATGTGTCATCATTTCAATCCGTTGTAGCAGATTTTGAAGCGACAGCTGACTGTATCATCAGATGAGAACGAAATTTATGGAAATTGAAATAAAACAATTCAGCTTATAATGTTTGGAGCAGAGGATAGAAAGGAGAAGAAAAGAATTGAGGATTATCGTGTAAAAAGTGCCCCCTCCTCCCCAAATTGTTTTCCTGTTACGACTATAAATAGATAATATGAAAATAGCACACTAATTTTCTGAGGCGTGATGCGGCTTGAAACTGGGAGAGGACTGAAGAATCTTCTGTAGTGATGCTGAAGTTGCATTAAGGAGCGGTAAAAAAAAAAAAAAACCAAAACAACATAATTTTGCAAGTTTAAGCATTGCAAAGTTATGAAATGCTGGCAGTAGGGCCTCTGGGGACTGCACTGGACGAGAACCCTGACAGCAGCCTATGACGAACACTCTGTTCAACATCAGGCTTTCAGCTAATCTGCGTGGATGATGCACACAGGTGCTGGCAGCGTAGAAGAGAGCGTGCAGTCTCACCGTAGGAGGTTATTTATGTGCCTGCTTCTGAGATAACTTGGTGCTTGGACGGCATTTTCTTCTAGATAAAGAACTGTTAAAATCTGAAGGGGGGTAAAGCGGATGTGATAGTTGAAGGAAAACATTTCTGAAGAATTTTCAGCGTGAGGTCTGTTTTTCGATTAACAGCATATATTTGTGTTTGGTCAGTTTAGTGGTGTGGGGGTTCTTCTGGAATGTAGACTGATTGTGAGCTCTCATCTCCTGTATCTATGAATAATGCAAACTAATACAGAATACTGTGGTATGCCCCGTAGCAGCTCAAGTTGCATTTATAGCATGAAATTCTGCTATCGCCTGCTTTCTAGAGGATGCTGAGTTATGTTTGAGGGTTTGACCTTTAACTTCAGAGCACTCTGTGCCGGGCCCAGGCTATCCAGAGGATTGCTTGAGGATGGATGCTGACAGCTCTGCTTCCTTTGCTTATTGGATAAGTTTGCATGGAGGACGTTGCTGGCTGTGCAGGAGGTAGCTTCTTTGGAGACAGGAATTAGGGAGTGTGGTGTAGCAAATGACTTGTTTTCTTTTGCCCAGTGTCATTCAAAGGATCAACATTCAGACTCATAACTAAGCTTCAGCACTGACTTTTAACTTGTTTTAATGTGGAAGAGTTTGGGAACTGCAGTTTTATTCCATCGTTGTAACTAGTGGACTGTGCTGGAACAGTGTTTGTGTGATATTCAGTGCAATTCCCTGACCGCAGTTTAATTTTACTTCTCAGTTATTTTTGCTGGAGAGAAAGTAGAGTTAGGATGCATCAAGGCAACTTTTCCCTCTTGTTGTATTTATTTAAAACACTAGTATTAACTTTGATCACCATTCAAACAAACTAGCTATCTGTATCACATGACCTCCGTGTGTGTGTGTGTTTTGTGTGGTCTGAGGTCTTCCTTTGATTTGTGCTGAATAATGGGGTTAAATGGTTTAAGAAAATGCTGCTGTTCTGCCTGATAAACCAGTGTCTAACTATTTCATTAGTTACTGTTTTTGAATTAAGAAGTGTGAAATGGTTTTCTGCAGTATTCTCACTTTATTTGGCAGGTTTTATTCTATAACACCACTACAAAGTTCATTGTAGATTACTATTCATGAAACATTATAATAAAATTCTGTCAGTTACATTAAATAGTGTTCTACTTACTGTGGATATACAGCTCACTCTCAAATTCTTTGTTGATGTGCATGAGACCATCAACTTTTACACTGAAGGGCTCTATACTTAATTTTATATTGAATTTAGATGTCTAAAACAGGTAATAATCCCCTAAATTTCACTTCATTGTCTGTGTACCTCTTACAGAGGTTTCTGTGATAGTATAGTATGATGTTTTGATCCTCTATATGTATTGGTTACAGCAGTTTCAGACATTAACTTCTGTAATGTAATTGCTTCTATTTTTTTTTTTTTAAATTAATCTGTTTTAGATGTGATGCAGATCCATCTGCCCTAGCTAAATATGTCCTGGCTTTGGTAAAGAAGGATAAAAGTGAAAAGGAACTGAAGGCATTATGTGTTGATCAGCTGGATGTGTTTCTTCAGAAAGGTATGGTCTTTGTCTTAAAAATTAAGCTTGAGTGAAAAGTCTGTCTTGTTTCATTCATTCTAACAGTCTTTTACCATAGAACTGTATGTTTATCTCTTTATTAGCTTTGTTACTTTGAAGTATATAGTCCAATTGTCATGAAGCAACTTGTTTAAAAAAACAGGTGTATAACACAATATGCATATATTAGGTATATGTTTTGTGTCTGTTGGTATTCCTGGAAGAAAATTACAGATGTTAAGAGTTATTGCCAGAATTAGTAGCATTGGATCTCTATATATTCCAGAAATATTCTTCCAGATGTTTTATTAAAAGGCATTAAACAATCCAGTGATTGAAAACTTCTATGAAGTATTGTCATTATTTACATTGTTCTTGATTTTGTAAATGTCCTTTTAAAATATAAAATTAGCAATAGATTATTTTAAAAAAAAACCCTACTCTTCATTGTTTTAACTTTAGCGAATAGTTGGGGTTTTTAAATTAATTTGTTTTTAAAGCAAATGTTAACTGAAGTTTTGAATGATGATGTATGCTTTTTACTTCTAGAAACTCAGATATTTGTGGAAAAACTGTTTGATGCTGTGAATACAAAAAGCTATCTACCTCCACCAGAACAGCCATCGTCAGGAAGTCTGAAAGTAGAATTTTTTCAACACCAAGAAAAAGAGACAAAAAAAGAAGAGGTAGACATTTATTTTATTTTAAATTTATGTCTTTTTTTTCCTCACTCTTGTGGTTTGCTTGTGTGATTCAACTTCATTGTGTTTACTTGTTTGCTAACAGTAGTTCCCAAACTTTCACTACAGCGTTAAAATATGTCAGAAGATTTGTGCTTTGTATTTGGAGTACTGCCGCACAAGTTTTATAAAGATAAGTGGGTGCTTCAAGGGTAAACCGAAGTGGTTCTGACTAGGCAGATGTAAATAAAGTTATTGAGTAGTGTAAGAGTTGCAGGACAACTGACATCAGTTCTTTGTTCAGGATTGATAATGTTGTTCTGCTGCCTTTTAATTCCTCTTAAATCCATTCTACCATTTGGAATGGCAGTCCTTATTCCTCCAGCTGCTTGATTCAGATAACATCCTTATTTCACCACAAATGTTTATGTTGTTCTTTGAGACAGAAGAGTAGCTTTGAACTTTTCAACAGCAGCTTAGGTTTGGCTGCGTAAAAACGTTTAACTGTGATCTGAACCAGCTAACCTGTTGACAAAGAAAAGACCTTACTGTGTCAATCATTAAATATTCATGTCTTCCCGGATCTGTCACTGCTGCTTAGTATGGGGTTTTGTCCACCTGTAGCAAAAGCAGATGTATTTTCAGTGAAGCACAATAAGTATTACTTATTCTGCTTTATTTTCTCCCAGCCTGTGCTTTGAATATTCCTAGAAATAGAAATCCAATACGTTATGAAAGTTCTCTTAAACACATTAGGTGCAAAAATACTATTCAGTGTTACTGCTGACTTTGCTCAGCATTTTCAGTTTTTTGTTTTTATGTGATTGTGCAGAAGCTTCCAGACAGTGTACTCATGTTTTGATCTAATGTATATGTTTTATATTCAGATAGTTAAAGAGGAAGAACGAGAGAAAAAGTTTTCTAGAAGACTAAATCACAGCCCTCCTCAGTCAAGTTCTCGTTACAGAGATACCAGGTAATAAATTTTGCTTAACCTATTGTATTATATCAGTAATCGTATGGATTTAGATTTTTATGGTGGTACAAAATCAAGTATTTTCATTCTGTATGGTCATGTAATAAGCCTAAAAATAAGACTTCTATTGTTTCTGTGTTTATGAAGCTAAATGGCAACTATGTAAGTGTCAGGGTAAACTGTCTTGGAGTTTTACATACCTATCACATTTGAGTTTTATGACTTGTTTTTATGTTAGACTTGTAGTCTATATTACAGCAGTTACTCTGCTTGGTATTGAAATTGTATTGTGATAATTGTAATCTAGAAGCCTTCCCTTTAGTAACTGTTACCTTTTGGTGTTCCAGCTTGGGGAAGGTGCAGTATTGGGCAGAAACACAATTTTAAAACAAGTTTTAAAATAATACGGATGGTAAAAGTAAAATGGTTAAACCAAATAAAAGAATTGTAAAAGTCTTCCGAGGAAAAGGGAAGGGCTGTAGTTAGATTCCATTTGTAGCTTTTGCCATTTCTTAAGGTTTTTAATGGTAGTTAAGTTTTTAAAATAAGGCTTCATAATTCTTGTCATCAACCTACAAAATTACATGTTTAGAAGTCGTGATGAAAGGAAAAAAGATGAACGTTCTCGGAAGAGAGATTATGACCGAAATCCTCCCAGAAGAGATTCCTATAGGGATCGGTATAACAGAAGAAGAGGAAGGAGTCGGAGCTACAGCAGGAGTCGAAGTAGAAGTTGGAGCAAAGAGAGATTGCGGGACCGGGATCGAGACCGGAGCAGAAGCCGGAGCAGAACCAGAAGCAGAGGTACCAACAGTTGGTCTCTAAAATACGGTGAATGTTGCCTACAAAATTTAGACACTAAATTTAAATGCTATGTTCAAATGCACCAAAATTTCCTCTATTGTTCCTGTTTCTTTGTTCAAATTTAGTTTGATTTTCTGTGGCAGTAACGCTTACGTGGTTATGTTTTCAGTGCTTGCTTTCCCCTTTCCCTCCATTCTTCTCTAATACCTTTGACTGTGTTGGCCACTTGTAAGTAATATTCTAAGAGAGGCAGAAAACTTCATTAAGTTTTAGGAAACTCAGAATCTGGTTTGGGAAGATACAGAAATTAATACCCATTCTGGGGAGGTAGAACTGGCAGAAATTACCTATTTGGCAGCAAATGACTTGTCAAGCAGAACAGTACAGCTCTGTTTTTTTGTCTTGTCCCTTTTTCCCCTCCTTGGTTCATAGGGAGGGGCTGAAATTATTACAGTAAATATTTGCATTTGCACATATACTGGTAGGACTTAAGGCTTCAGTATAGTACTCTTTCAAATTAAGCTTCTTTAAAACCAAAGCTGTTTATTCAGCTGAAAAGAATGCTTTTTCTCCCAATACTGTTACTGATAAATTGGAAAGAGCTTTGTTCTGTCTTAAACAATGTAGCAGTAAAACCAGTCCAGTTTAAGTTTCCTGTGTATTATTTTTCTTTCTGTACAATGGGCCTTAGTAACTCAGCCTTAAAAGTAGTAATGCAGAGTTCTTGAAAATATGTGAACAGGTAGTTTCCAAACAACTTACGAATGAGCAAGTTAAGCGTGGAGCACTTTAAAAAATTACAGTGTGATTAAATCTTAATTTTAGGTTTATTTTACATAAACTGCAATGGTAATGTCTTATAGACAATATCTTACAGTGAAAGCTTTGTTTCTTTTTCTAGGTGCGTTAAGAAAAGCCTGTTTTATCCACGCTTATCTGCCATCTCTAAGATGTTTTTATTAATGTTCCTTTAATGTGGGGTTATTTGAGTCTACAAACTTACCTCGTGACCGAGCTCTTCTGATTTAATCTAGATACTGTTTATTTGATGGTAATATTAGAAAATTAGGAGAATAGTTTGTATATATTCAGAATAAAAGGTCATATTACTGCTGTCTCTGTCCAGTGTTCCACACCTGTCAGTCATCATTATTTTCTTTGCATTCGATAAATCCGTTGGAATGAAGATAAAATGAAGATAACACAAAGATAAAACAATAACAGTGTCTTGAAACATTAAAGATGTGTAACTTTTATAGCGTTTTCAAGTGGCGGTTACCTTTTTCTTGCCTATTGCTTCCCTTTATTCTGAAGGTCTTAGAATATATGCATTACTACAGAAAATATACACTGCTTGAAGTTAAATAGGGTTTCTGCTTTACTGTGGGTATAGCTGTTATTAAAATACCTCAGTGGCTGACTGTAGTTTCAAGATTGTTAATTTTTCTGATTAAGCCTTTGGAGTGTAGAATCATGGAAGAGTTGAGGTTGGAAGAGACCTCTGAATGTCGTGTAGTCCAGCACTCCTCCTCAAAGCAGATAAACTGGAGCAGGTTTCTCAGGACTCTGTCCTGTTGGGTTATAAATAACTCTGAGGATGGAGACTCTACAGGCACTCCGGGCAACCTGTAGAGCATTTCAGTTATTATTTTTATATTTTCAGTCGAATTGATGTGGAGTAGAGATACTTAAACAGGTTGGTGTCTGCTTTTGGTGAAGATGTGAAGAAGGAATCATCCAATATAACTTTTTTTTTTTTTTAATACAGAAAGGGATTTGGGAAAGCCAAAATATGATATGGATAGAACAGATCCATTAGAGAACAATTATACTCCAGTTTCTTCTGTGACAAATATTTCATCCGGCCACTACCCTGTTCCTACACTGAGCAGCACTATTACTGTTATTGCTCCTGCTCATCATGGAAATAACACTACTGAAAGCTGGTCAGAGTTCCATGAAGAGCAGCTGGACCACAACTCCTATGGAAGACCTCCGCTGCCAAAGAAACGCTGTAGAGATTATGATGGTAAGTCTGTATTTTTTGCTTCCTGCATTGGCCCCTTTCTAAAAAGACTTAGGTAATTTTCCTTTCTTTTCCTAATCTCTTCTAATACTGTGCTTTTTCTATTACACAATTCTTGAAGGCCACTTTTTATCCTACTTTTTCTTAACTTAGCTTAGAGACATCTTTCTTTATTAGCGTTTATAGAAATTTTTTGTTTCAAGAACTATTGTATATAGATGAAAAGTAGTATATTTATATAAAAAAGTTACCAAAAAATTCAGTTTTGCTCAGGTTTTCTGTCTTTTGTCATGTTCAAGCCAAATACTGTATTTGATAGTTTTGACCATGATTAGCACCTTATTTCATACTATCCGAGAGATAATTTCTGTCTAGAAAGCTCTAGAGCTGCAGCTTCCCAGGCTCATGTTAGCCTATTTTTTCCATGTAGGTGTTTCTTAAAATTGGGTGGCTTTTTGTGCTAATCTGTGTCTTAAGCTATCATTTTTCACGTCTTGTGCCAAAATCCACAGAAGAGGCCGCTGTGGTTGGCACCCAGTCAACCTGTTAGCTCAAAAGAGTTTAAATTTCCCCCTTGAGTTTCTCCTGAGGTTTTTTTTTCTTTTTTTTTCTGTTGTATACCACAATGATGAGATTAAAATCTAGGCCAGTTTGCATTTGGAACTCTGATTAGAATAGAATTTGGTTTTCGTTGAAGAAAAAGGGAAGCTGAGCTCTCAAGCGTTGTCAGAGTTGTACTTGTGAAGAATAGCTTTGCCACTAAACAACACAGCAATACTGTGGAGCAAGTGGAGTTGTGAAAGTGCAGTTTTGTTTTGAAGTTTTCCTCTAATGCAAGCTGAGCTGCAGAATGTTGTGTCATGGTCTCCCAGCTCTACGGGTTTTTTAGAAACGAACAAAACATGCAGGCTTAGTGTACTTCTGAAATAACATCTCCAGGCATGACACTGGGACTTTGTAACTTTAACAGTCTGTCTTCTATAGCAGCTTATTATTTCCAGTTTCTGAGTATGAAGCAAATAGAATGTGTTGGAAAACTGTGTTATAGTTGTCCTCAAATTCTTACTGTGGTTTTCTTCCTCCCCCTATGTTCTTGACCATTACTAAAATCTGTCAGTAGATGTTTCTTCCGTTTGCTTTTCTCATGGCTGCCTGTGTCTTCTAAATATATAAGCTTATCTCTTTGTTCTGTGCTAGCTGGTTCCAACATGCTGCTTTTTTGATCTGCACTTTCACGTTTTTCTTTCGTCTTCTGCAGAACTTCTATTTTTCCTTAACGTTTCGATTTATATGTTCTGTAACTCTTCCTGAAGATGAAGTAATACAGAATGCTTTTCAGTGTCATGTTTTGAGGAAGTGGACACTCAGTTTTCTTCCTGTTTTACCTGAAGATGTTTTGAACTTTTCTCCCACATTGCATTGTATTGTATTGAGTTTTTTGTGGATGCAGTTGCTAAAGAGATAATCATAGAATATTTTGAGTGAAAAGGGACCTTTAAGGGTCATCCCATCCAACCCCCCTGCAATGAGCAGGGACATCTTCAACTAGATAAGTTGTTCAGAGCTCTATCCAACCTAACCATGAATGTTTCCAAGGATGGTGCATCTACCACCTCTCTGGGCAACCTGTTCAAGTGTTACACCACCCTCATTGTGAAAAAATCCTTCCTTATACATAGTCTGAATCTTCCCTCCTAGTTTAAAACCATTTCCCCTTTTGTACTATCACAGCAGGCCCTACTAAGAAGTCTATCCCTGTCTTTCTTAGAAGGCTCCTTTAAGTATTGAAAGGCCGCTATAAGGTCATCCTGGAGCATTCTCTTCAGGCTGAAAAACCCCAACTCTCTCAGCCTGTCTTCGTAGGAGAGGCATAGGATCACTTATGGCCCTCCTCTAGACCCGCTCCAACATTTTCCTTGCATGTAAAAGAAAAGAAGTAAACCCATACTCAGTTTTATTTATAGGTGTGTATTTCATATTTACACATGTATATATATATGCATATACAATACATATATGTGTAAATAACACAATTTTTTGCTCTTAGATAATTGCATGAAACTATAGCAAAGTATTCTAATTCTTCCCAAAATAATTGCAAAGGAGAAAAAGGACTTGGAGTGAGTTTTCTCATGTTGGAATTTTACAATATTAACTTCTAACTTTAATAGGAGTTTCTCAAACCCAGTATCTGCACTTTTTACTTAGAAACACTGTGGTTTTTTTAATTTGGTGACAACTAGATCTCATTCTTTGCTTCCACAGTTTGTTACAATGCAGTGCCAAATTAATTCTTCAAGAAAAATCTAACTCCTGTGTTTATTCTGCTAGAATGTTACTGCAATCTTCCTGTGTACTGACTGTTAAAATAAACAGCCAATTTAGTTTTCTAATATAAATTTCTGATGGTATATGAAGCTCTTAATTTACAAAGTACTGCATTACACAGAAAATGTCTCATCTACTGTGAATCAAACTACAGCTGTTGAATACTAAGAACATTTTATTTTTTTTTTATGTTCCAGAAAAGGGTTTCTGTATGAGAGGAGACATGTGCCCATTTGATCATGGAAGTGACCCAGTAGTGGTAGAAGATGTGAATCTTCCTGGCATTCTGCCCTTTCCAGCACAACCCCCTGTTGTCGAAGGACCACCTCCTCCTGGACTTCCTCCCCCTCCACCAATTCTGAGTCCTCCTCCTGTTAATCTTAGACCTCCAGTGCCACCACCAGGCCCCTTACCACCTAGCCTTCCACCTGTAACAGGTAATTTTAAAAAAGTAAACCCTATTTTTTAGTAGAAAAGCCTGGGTGTTAACTGGGTTATGTGCAGTGCAAAAAACTGTTTTAAGAATACCACCTATATTTTACAAAGTTGTACTATGCTCCGCTATGATATAACTTACCCCACAGTGATTGGGTTTTTATGATAGTTGTTGTAAATTTGATTGTTGTAAAATTTCTATTTTACATGTGAATCTTGAATATGGAATAATATTTTAATTGTGTTTAAGCAAAAGCATGGCATGGCAAAACTAAATTCTTTGAGTTTTATAGGAGAAGTTGTCTGAAACTGACTACTGTTGGAGAAGGGAAAATCCTGGAAACATGATACTGGGCACCACATCAAATTTATACCTGAAAATATGTCATTTTCAATTAATTTTGAAACTAAACTTGTAACTAGGAAAATTATCCAGCTTGTTTACTTTTTCATTGGAAAGTACTTTGGCTCAAGCACTAAAAATTACATGAGGACTTATGTGCCTGGTTCTCATTTATAAAATAGCAGTTTAGTATTGCGTTCCCTTGTATTGTATAAAAACTGGTATGTTAGTTTTACGTTATTATTCCCTTCTCTCTTTTTTTATTAACTTAGATGTCCCACTTGGTAAAATTATTCAAGAATAGTTGATATTTGATATTGCTTGAAAGTTTCTTAAACTGCTTTCATTTCTGGTTGATAGTATGTTTAAGTAAGATCTGAATTTATTTATTTCATTTAATATAGAGAGTAACTGTATTGCTGTGGTGATCAGTTCTGCCTCACATGCTCTTTCCATATCTGTGGAAAGTCCAAATATGTGACTTTGTGTCTTTTTCTGAAACCTGGTTTTGCTAATGATTAAGTTGAAGGTCAGGCTTGACTGCCTGGCTTTGAAACTGTCACGTAACCTGTTGTAAAAAAAAGTTAAACCAAACAAACAGAAAAACCACCTCAGTTTTAAGAAAGATCCCTTTGGCTTTCCACTAGAGTTGTAGGTTTCTTCTTGAGTATTTGGAAAAATAATATCAATCAAGTTAGTTACTGTCATCAGAGAATATTTTTGTTATGCCCTATTAAAAAGTAGACTTTGTTTCTTTGAGAGGGTTTTGTAGAGCTTTAAAGATCTTCTGTTGGTGAAGATAAATACTGGGTTAGCAATTAAATTTTGCTCATAGAAAGAAGGTGTGAGGAGAAATGTTAAACTATTCAAATGCTTTTCTCTATAGCCTTAAGTTCTGAGTCATTTTCTGGTAGGGATGGTGTCATATGAATGAATGGTAATGCATCGTGTCTGTATACATGCCCTCCCACCCCCTTTTTTTAAATAGCCATAAAAACCTTACAGATCACTTTCCTTATGAGTCGATAATAAATGAATACGGTGTTTTTCTTTGTTTTTGACAGGACCACCCCCTCCACTTCCCCCATTGCAGCCTGCTGGCATGGATGCTCCCCCAAACTCAGCAACTAGCTCAGTTCCTACTGTTGTTACAACGGGTATTCATCACCAGCCGCCTCCTGCTCCACCCTCTCTTTTTACAGCAGGTGTAGTACTGAGGCTTTGCCCACAAGGTTTGCTAAATAGAATAACATTGATTCATATTATACTGTAGTTTTTAGAGATTATAATTTTGTAGTTCGGGAGAATAAGTTTGTGTTATTTACATTGTGACAGTAATTACAGTGACGTAACACTTTTTTTTTTCTAGCTTAGTTGAGAAGTAAAATTTGCATGTAAAATGTGTGTCTTGAATATGGAATAATAGTTTCAGTGTGTTTAAGCAGAAAATTTGACGTGACAATTTTAGGATGGTTGTAACTCTTCCATTGTAAGTGTATCTAGTAATTAAATGAAATGTTATATTTGAAACCTTAGGGGTTTTAACTGCAATTTATTTTAATTAGACAATTTCTTTGTTACCAGAAACGTATGACACAGATGGCTATAATCCTGAAGCTCCAAGTATAACAAATACTTCAAGACCTATGTATAGACATAGAGTACATGCCCAAAGACCAAATTTGATAGGACTCACATCAGGTGATATGGATCTACCACCCAGAGGTATGCTCTCAAAGTTATACTTAGATTGAGGCAGTTTGTAGAGAATATAATACTGGAAAACAATGTTGTGTTGGTTTTTTTTTTAAACTCTTAGTTAAATCTTCTTGAAATTTAATTGAATAGGAAATTATGCTCCTAGTTGCTTTGTATGTGCATTTTTACAGGTAAAATGAAATCTCTTGCTAGAGTATTGAACAGTTTACACTTGGCTTACACAAGTTATTACACTTGTAATAACTGGTCACTTCGTATATCTTTTATACAAAAATATGTTAATGTTTCTGTACCAGACTCTTAGGATGTTTTTTGCTGTAGAGAGGAAGGAGTAATTTTTATCTGGTAGCAGACAGTTCGGTATGACTAATCTTAACCTCATAGTTCCTATGTTCTGGAAGAAACAGCAGCATACAAAATGAGAAAGGAAGAGCGATAAACCCATTTATTTTTTTTTTAATGTGGGTTTGTTTATGTTTGTATGTATTTATATTTAATAATATATTTTCAGTGAGGAGTCCCCCAATATGATTCCTGTTCTTCAGCAAGAGCCACTCCTCTCTTATGCCATCCCTAAATCTTACTCTTAGGTCTTAGTGGTCTGGAGTACTGTATGCTTCCCATCATGACCATTTCTGTGTGTGCCATCTAATAGTACAATGGAGGTGTTAGCAGAAATGGCATGAGCCTCAGAGTATTGTAGGGGACATTGTGAATCAGTCAGTGTAGTCATCTTGAGGCAGATGTCTTCTTTCACACCTCTTTTGTTTTCCTTGTGGATGATGTTACTGTGACAAAATGAAAGCTATTAGCAATTTTGATCTGTCACAGCATCTGTTGGTAGTCAAGAAGAAAAGTGACCAATATTTGATCCAGTTTGAACAAGGATTATAGTAATTTCAAAATAAACAGTTGTACTTTTCAGTGCATATTCAATGTGAGCAGAATACCTTTTAATACAGAAAATACAAAAAATATTGTAAAATCTTTTCATCTGTTTACAGAAAAACCTCCTAATAAAAGTAGTATGAGAATAGTGGTAGATGCTGAATCCAGGAAAAGAACAATTGGTGCAGGGGATGGTGGAGTTCCTACAAAGAAGACTTGGTTTGACAAGTGAGTGATCATTAACACAAGGTTGGCTTAATAGTTGGAATTCCTTGGAGCTGTTTTCTGTAATGTGAAATATACATAGATCTGTACAAATTGCAAGCAAGTTAACCTGTGAATTAACTGATTGTACTAAAATAAGTCACACTATAAGAGTGATCTGTATTTAACTGTCTTCTTTCAAAGGCAGTATAGAGATAGAATCATAGAATGGTTAGAGTTGGAAGGGACCTTAAAGAACATCTAGTTCCAACCCCCCTGCCGCTAGAGCAGGTTGCTCAAAGCCCCATCCAGCCTGGCCTTGAACACTTCTGTTACTGACGGAAAATGCAGGGTGCAGTACTTAGTGTCCAGATACACATGGATGACAGAAGGTTTGAGGGGATTTTCAAGAGATGACTGGGGTTGAGGAGAGCCTTGAAGTAATAGTTATTTGAAGTGTTGTGGGGAAATTCCATGGAGTAGCTGAGAAGTAGTTTTTGGAAAGAAGCAGTATGGAAGTCGGCAGGACTTGCCAACACTAGCAAATTATTGTGCATTATCTGGCAGATTTATGCACTGGGCTATGCTGAGAGTGTTGGTGGGGAAAACTGCAGGTATATGGGTCTGTGTGCTGTATTCTTCTATGTTTTTCTAAAATAACTGTTTTTTCCAAGTCTGCAGATCTTTCTGTGTCACATGCACACATGCTCCTATGTAAGCGTATATAATTTAACGTTGCGTTTGCTAGCTTGCTATGGATTTCTGGCTTGATTTTTATTTGTTGCAGGCAAAATTTTAACAGAACGAATAGTCCAGGTTTCCAGAAGAAGTTGCAGTTTGGAAATGAAAATACAAAACTTGAATTGAGGAAAGTTCCCCCCGAACTTAACAATATCAGCAAACTTAATGAGCACTTCAGTAAGTTTGGAAACTTAGTGAACTTACAGGTAAGAGTCAACAAAGAGAAGGCAGTGTGCTTTTACTTGAGATAGTTGCTAACAGAAGAACATCAGTTGTTTTATAACTGGATCCCTGTAACTTGTTTCATAAACATGTTCTCATTGTTTTTAATGGAACTTTCATTGAAGAAGCAGAATTGAAATGTTCTAGTCATCGTTTAGATTCTGAACAAATGTTTTCCTCACAGATAAGACTTCAAAGATACCATGTTTAAAACATTGAAAATTGATTGGAAGTGTTTTTCCTTCAACCCTTTTCTCAAGTTTGGATCTGATACCATAAACCCTCTGTATTTTTTTTGAGATAAGTCATGAATACAGTAAACTTGTAGTTCTCATCCAGAAAGCAGTCCCTGTGGTACAGTTTCTTTCTACTCCCATGGTAGTGGCCGTTTATCCCTTGTAGATACTTTGTGGTGTATCTGAGTGACCCACATTTATAAACAGAAATAAGCAAACAATTAGAGAAAGATACAATAGAGATGCAAAGAACTAGGGCCTAACTTAAGTTGATGTTACATATTTCAGGCTGTATGCATAATGTCAGTATTACATACCCCATCTCTGAGCTACTCAGTCTGATCTTCATGTTTTGTTATCAACAAGATTCAGATGCTACTTGGTGTTCTTATGTACGCTTTCTCGTTTGCACTGAGAGGTTTAACGAAGAGGTGTAATAGAATATTTTTCTGTGTACTGATAGAGTACACAATAAGCCTCCTGTGCCTGCCTGAACACTAAGGGAATTTAAATCTCTTAATTGCTTTTAAGACTTAACCCTTTCCATAATTCACCAAAGAATATTGGTGTATTAGCAGGCAGTGTGATTCAGTAAGGTAAGTAAAATTGTGTGTGAATGTGTATAGAGAGACAGACAGATAGGCAGGTAGATAATGCGAGCTGTGCTCTTCTTCCAAAAGGTACAGTTTTTATTCTTCGAAGGTGTCTAGAATAATATTTTAATGCTTAAAGGAGGAAAACAAGAATGAACTTTGCTGTCTAGCTCTCATACTAGGTAGGATACTTATTAACTGACCTCTGTATTTTTTGGTAGCAGTTTTCTTTACTTCAGTGATGCTTTGTCTTCTCTTTTAAACAACCATTTATAAATGCCACTAGAAATACTGTTTGACTATTCAGGTATTTTACTTCAGTTGTTTGTTTTGGGTTTTTTTAACTATTCTTAAAGTTTATTAGCTTAATCTCAAGGTTTTTTCTTGACACCAGACTTTTCAAACAGAATCATGAACGGGAAGTATCTATTAGCTGACCCATATCAGTTTTAAATTGTAAGCCTCTGAGCCTTGAAACTATTGATTTTACAATAATCGAGACACAAATGAAAATCCTGCATGCAGTAACTTCTGTTCTTCTGTTTTAAATCTTAGGTTGCATATCAAGGTGATCCAGAAGGTGCCCTTATTCAGTTTGCCACACACGAGGAAGCAAAGAAAGCTATATCAAGTACAGAAGCAGTATTAAATAATCGTTTTATTAAAGTTTATTGGCATCGAGAAGGCAGTGCACCGCAAATCCAACCTACCACACAGAAGGTAGAGGATCTAAGTCTATTATATCTGGAATGTTAAGTAAAGTATAATCTTTTAAACATTTTAAAAAAATATTCATAGGAAGTAAACTAAGTATTTTTGAAGTAATGAATATTTCATGTAATTCTTTTCTGAAAGTTACTCTTGAATTCTAGATTCTTTGACCTCAGACAGAAGGTTCAGGAGTTGATTAGCAAGTTAAGACTTTAAAGAAAGCCCTTCTGTGACTTACAGACAATTCCACTCTGTCATCTCATGTGAAGCAAGATTTCATGCTACTGTCTGCTGGATAACATCTATTTTGCTTTAACTAGCATAGGCTTTTTTTTTTTTTTTTTCTTCTGGTGAGCATAAGACAGCAGAGTTACATTTCTTTTCTTGGAGGGTAATCTCCATTTTCTTCCAAAAGGTGCTGGTTTTTTGCAGTTTTTTTCCTTTCCTGTTGAGTATGCATACTGCTATAGAAAATAGGAGTAGAATTTGTTTTACACAAAGGTACGTGTACGTACACAGAGATACACACACATACATATATGTAGAGAGAGGGGACATGCAAACGACAGGGTAGGAGGAGAGCTGCATTAAGAGACTGATTGTGGGGAAATGGATCAGGGACATCTTACACTTTTAAGTGGAGAGGGAGGTGCTGGTCTCCCTGGTTATCCAGTGGCATCGGGAGAGGTTCAGACTGGACATTCTTTCCAGAGAGGATGGTCAGACACTGCAACAGGCTTCCTGGAGAGGCAGTCGATGCCCAAAGCCTGTTAGTGTTTAAGAGGCATTTGGATAATACCCTTAATAATATGCTTTAACTTCTGACTAGCTCTGAAGTGATCAGACAGTTGGACTAGATGATCACTGTAGGTCCCTCCCAAGTGAAATAGTCTATTCAGATCTACGTTTTTGGATTGAACTGCGCAGCAGAGCACCTGTTGGTAGTTGTCATGTGCGCAGTAGCATTGGCAACTTTTTAAGAATGTGAAACAGCAATTAACTGTTGTGAAGCTTAGATTCATAACCCATGACAAGCCAATTTGGATTTGTTAGCAGGCATAGTGCTTCTATTCAAACATAAGAGGAAACTTGGATTTTCCCAGGTTGTGTAGGTTATTGGATAGAGTTATCGGTTAGCTCCCGGTGTAGCAAGTCCTTCTAAATACTTCTGTATCCTACTTCATTGGATTTGCTGTCAGCAGGGAACAACACATTCTATACTTAAAAAATATGAAGCAGGCTCTGTAGAAGAAAAGTTCATGTATATAATGAACAGATGAGTTATTAGAGGATTATTCCAGTTGCTGCTCTCAAGTTTTTAATTTCTTCTTTCTCTGGATGGCATATGTAATCATCACTCAGAATCAATGACTTGTTTTTCCATGGCAATCCTGCTGTAGGGCATTTTAACAGTTTCCTTTCTCTCCAATGCACTATTTTTTATCAATAAAAACTCAGTTTTAAGGACACCTATCTCAGTATCTCCTCCGTTGTCATCCCATAGATTTGAGTTTGGAATCAAACTCATAAATGTGATGCTTGATCTGAACTAGTGCTACTCAAAATGGTATTTATTTTCTAAGCTTGAATTACATCTCATCAGCCAGAAGAGGGCAGCGGAGTATGTAATTTGCATTCATAAAAAAATTACCTCTCTTAAGAAGGATAGCTTGAATAGTGATTGCCATCAGCTTATTTGCTGATTATGCTATCCAGCTTGGCGTATTAACTCTGTATTTTCAAGCAAGTATCTGATGTGTATATTTGTTACTTTGCAAAACTTCAATTTTAAATCGTCTTACGGTTTTTAGTGATGTTTCTAGCTTCCCAGCCCACCATGTCTGTCAAGTTAACCTTGATGGTTTGAGAAGGAGTTCACCTTAGTACCAGGTGACAGTATTAAGGGTTCCCATTCCACAAAGGACGGCCTGAAAGGCATCTGTCAGTAGACTACAGTTTGAAGTCTGTTACGGGCGATAGAGGGCGCACAATTACAAGAAAAATTTAAACGGGAAATCCGAATTGTAGGTGAAATGCTTTTATGTTCTTCTACCCTAAGATACAACGATTATCAATTTGTTGAGTCAGTAAAAGACAATTTCTAATTCATAAGCCTTTCAGGAGCATGAATACTTACTTCCCTTTTCATTAAAATTAATATTTGGTATCAAATCTACAAGTAGTATGGAAACTCTCTTTTACAATACTTCACATACTATAAGTATTTGAATTTCTGTCAAGATTTCTGGTGTGCTAATTAATTAATTAGAGCG
Source organism: Tringa solitaria (assembly GCA_026413425.1). Classification (NCBI taxonomy): domain Eukaryota; kingdom Metazoa; phylum Chordata; class Aves; order Charadriiformes; family Scolopacidae; genus Tringa; species Tringa solitaria. The sequence goes on from JAOXJM010000001.1 coordinate 164,001,427, forward strand.
GAATTAATTTTACCTGTATTTATAATGATTTCCAGACAATTTATTTTTTTTCTGTCAGGCTCTAAAGATAGGCTTTTTAATTTTTTTCAATGTAAAATCATTTGGCTTTTAAGTTGTCCCTTCAGTAGTGTCTGATTCTGCACAATTTCTTGACCATTGCTGTTACCTCAGCAGGATTACTTTGGGAAATTCTGCAAGGAGTGGAATTACTTAGTAAAGATGGTGGGAGTCAACCTTAATAAATCGTCAAATAAAAGGCTTCTGCCAGGAAGCAGAAATGATATGTTCTCTACATCAGTGGTGCATAAACCAACAGGTACTGGGCTTAAAAGGCAGTGCAGGAGATTTAGGTTAGATAAAAAACGTATTGTAGTGCTAAAGGATGCTGGAACACTTTTGCCAAGTGAGTTGATAGGACCTCTTTCATTGAAATCTGTAAGAACGGGACAGATAGAAACTATCAGTAATGGCTTAGGTATAACTGACTTTGCCTTGGAGTGGAGGAATGGATTAAGTGACCTCCTGAGGGTCATAAATATGACAGGAAGCTTGCTTGGAAGCATATTTGTTTCATCTGAAGTGTTTAATGTTTTTGTCAAAGAAACAAAAGATAAGATGTTAGCTTTCAGGGCATATCCATGGTAGGTTCAAAGATTAGCTGCTCTGTATGCTTTTTCCGTAGTTGCATGACTGCGTGTCTCCATATCCTTCTTTCTTTCTCTGTTTTGTCCAACTTAAACACATAGGAGATGAAAAGAGATATACCGCTGTAAAAAGCGAGAGTCTTTATGATACAAGTTTGCATTCTGCTTTTCCATAACTAAATGAATGGGTGATGGTGAAAGATTTGTGAAAGGAATCAGAAGACAGCTTATTACTTTTTATTCATTTCTAACAGGTGAAAATTAAGATAGTCTAAGTAGACTTGATTCACAGAAATAGACCAGACTTGTTTGACTTCTGAGAGCTGCAAGTGCAAAACAGATGCTATTGCTATATGCACTACGCAGATAGTCAATATAACATCCTAAATCTCATGAAATGTTTATTTTTGCCATCGGGTGAAAAAGCCATTGAATGCTAGAAAGGAGGAAGTGTAAATCTAAATGCCATTGCAGCAATTTCCTTCTGTATTTATTGAACTGCATTACTACATACTGTAGCAGCCTTTTGTTGTTAATAATATAATGATGTGCTTTTTTGGGGTTGGGGCGGTGTTACAGGTAATACAACCCTTAGTTCAGCAGCCTAGTTTACCGGTAGTGAAGCAATCAGTCAAGGAGCGATTAGGTCCAGTACCTGCAAGTAACATTGAACCTGCAGAAGCACAGAGTGCCAATACAGAAGTCACACAGGTATGTATGAAAATCAGTTGTGTTTCTGTTATAGGTTCCATAGTGTATGATTGTAGCCATTACAGTTACTCATATAGTGCAAGTATACATTTACTACTTAGAAGTGCATCTAATTTGATTGTGAGTGGTGTTTTCATACTCAGAGTTTCCTCAGTGCAATGATACTTGGCTTTCTTACCCAAGCATGGTATTTAATTTTTAATATCATAGCTTTGTACTTAGTTTAAAAAAAACCACAAAATACTCTGACAATATTTTGAAAGTGTTGTGTTAGATTGCAGTTTTCAGTTTTAAAAACAAAGCTGGCTGCTGTCCAAAGAACTAAAAGCTATCCTCATTTTAATATTATATATATTAAACAGCTAAAACCATTGGAGGTGGATGGTCAGCATCTAAAAGTTTTTTCAGTGTTTGTATGTTACCCTCAATACAAGGAAGACTTACAAGTGCATCTAATGTGGCACTGTGTGACCACAGTACCAATACGAATATCGACACGATCTGGCATGTTACTCCCATTGGAAATAACCTCATAACTTTTAAATTTTCATTAGGTTGAAGTATCTCATCATTAGTATTGTGTCACTACTTTAGTTCTATTTCTGAAAAGAAAGATCACCACACTTTGGAAAACACTGGTAGTTTAAATTCAAACAATTCGGCAGTTGATGTCTACAAATACCAGATTATAAAACACAGAAAATGAAGTGAAATTAAAAAGGCCTGTGTAGATAATCCTCAGGCAACTAAATTGTCATGGGTTTCTTGCAAAAAGTATGTATTGTAATCTTTGATTCCAAATTTGAGTTTATCTTTGTCTTCTCTAATCTAGTTATAGATGTATATTAATGGTAAAATCAAATATCTAAAATTCATTTTATCAAATAGTTTAATATTATTTTTCTTGTTGCTCAAAAGTCTAAGGTTTTATTGGTTAAATACGTTTTTTCTGAATTCTTAGCATTTGGAATTACACAGGAAACAGTAAAATATTCATAAAGTAAAATATATTTAAACTATAATTTGGTTTTGTTTTCTTAGAATGTGACTAAATTATCTGTGAAGGATAGACTGGGTTTTGTGTCAAAGCCAGTTACTCCAACAACTGAAAAGGTAAGAGAATATCTCATTCTCTTCCTCTCACATTTAACTTCAGTAGAATGAATTTTATTATAAAATCTCTTGTGTCAATATTAAGTGTGTTTCATACCATTTGTATAAGTTTAGTTTTATGAAGCATAATATATCAAAACTCAGCAGATGGCTAAATGATTATAAGAAGAATAAAATACGCTGGGGCAGAAGCTGCTATTTTATGGGTTTCGTTTTAATGTAGTAGGTTCCATCTATTCAGTCATGAAAATAACTATATGTTCCAGGATCCTGAGTTGTTAGAACAGTACAGAAATAAATTTAAACATAAAATTTGACAGTACTTATGAATCTATAGAAAGCCTCTCTATAGAAATGTTTTTGGGCTTTTGTGTCCCTTAAAAGGTAAATATTTACCCCCTTGTTTGGTTTTAAAATGTGCAGTATTTGTGAAAAGAGAAAAGTGGAAATTAGTAAGTGTAGAAAGGACAAAGAGAGGTAAGGTGGGAAAGGTGCATTGGAATGGTGCTTATGAGTTACATATTTTGCCCAGCGGTTGCAATTTTCAGAAGACAGAGCTGTTGATGTATTTACTTTAGTAGCAAAGTTTGTGATGCGTGTTTACAGATCTATTTGGCACTTTCGGGGACAGGTTTCCCCAGTGCTTATAACACTCATTTGGGAAGAGTTTTGGTAGAAAGGCAGCAAGTTTTACCCAATAACAAGATTCCTCTGCCTAGGGGTATATCTTTCCTGTTGAGAATTGGCTTGACCTGAAATGAATGAAGCATCCACTGCATTTTCCCCCCACCTCCTTACAGTATGGCAGTGAATGCATTTAGTGGAACCTTAACAAGTAAAATTCACTCCAAAGATACTATGCTGTACTTAGCATACAAAAGTAACAATGTTTAATGTTGAGTTGTGGTTGTAGGATATGTCTCTGTGACTCGTTTCAAGCCAAGCGGTCCACCTCAATACATTGATACTGTCTTCTTGCCTGTATTCTGTTGTTGGTTTGATTAGTTGCTTTATTGTTACCCTAAATTAGTTGCAGATAAATATCTTACTGTGTCTTCCTGAACTGCATTTTACATACATGCTGTCTGCCTACTTTAGAAATAGGAAGCCTGCTTGAGTTTGAATGGAAATACTTTTTAGTAAAAGGGTTGAGTTACCCTGAAACACTATTCTACAGAGAAAAAAGTCATGCTAAAATGGTTTTCCACTGTGTTGTCTTATAGTACAGGCTGAATTTGATTAGCTGCTAGGCTGTTCACTGGACTGGTTGTGAAGCAGCAGCTTCCTTTGTCATTTTTAGTAGGGTTCTGAAACTTTATTTGACTTTTTTTTTTTACCTGTTGCTGTCCCTTTACAAGGAAATACCTTGCTTTGCAGTGATAACACTTTATAAACCATTAGACGTTAAAAGATTTGCAGCTATTAGAAAATATAGATGTCATGTCCTAGATGTTTTTCTGCTTCAGACTGAGTGCAGGGTTTGACAAGAACTTTCCAGTAAGAAAGTAGGTAGCTGTGCTTCCCAAAGAGCAGAAGGAAAAAGAGATGAAGCAGTCATCATGGGGCCTTTTAAGGTCTGTACAGGGACTCGCAATTTATTAATTTGTGAAGAGATTCACTATTCCTTCTCTTGAATAGTATTAAGAGATTTAGAAGACACTAATGTGTTCCTTCTTGCTCTCCTCTATTAGTTGATACATGTACATCTGCTGTGGCATCTCTCCTTGTATTAAAAGATGAGAAAGCATGGTTCACTCTGCCATGAAGAGAGTTCAGGGCAAAAAGAGCATGTCAATATTTTTGACTTGACCTGGTCCTCTGTTTGTGATGTAGCTTGTCTTAAACCTAGTTTGTAATAGGAACTATGTAACTGGGCTCTGCACATATTAATGTGGTTTAATAAGTTAAAAATTCCTTCATCTCATTTTCAACAGCCTGCTTAGAGCATTTTATATCACCCTTTATAATACCCCATAACATGCTTGATTTTTGTTCTTTGTTGTTTTTTTTTTTGTTCTCCTCTGCACTGCCTACTCTAGAAGATACTTTACTGTGGGAAGAAGTAGTATAAGTAGTGCAATGAAGTCAAAAGCTTTTATATGAAGTGTTCCTTTTGTAAATTCTTCTGGTATCTTCATCTTTTCTGTCTTTCTAATCTTTCTTGGCTGTTTTTTTTTTCTTCTCTTGTTGGTGGGCATTGTGTCTATTTTATGGAGTGCATGATGACCAATAGACTCTGCATGCATCTTTTAATTTTCCACATATAAAATATTCTTAAACTCTTGGAAATGATACCAATTGCAGAATTGCTGTGATTTGCTAACAAGGTGGACAAGATTATGCCTACATTATCTCCAGCATTTAGCCATGGATTTTTTTAATACTGATGTGGCCAAAATGTCCTTAAAGGAACGTGATAAGAAAATGGAATAGTCCAAATCTTCATGTTTTGTGGAGAAGTATGTAGTACGCTTTAGAGAGGTTGTAAAGCAGACATCTTTGTCATGGAGAAATTTTCCTATCTCATCGCAACTGTAGGAAAGAGAACAGAGACATAGGAGTCTCTTCCTTTGCTGTGCAATGTTGAAGACTTCCTGTACTAGAGTTACTTCTTGTTGATTGTGCAAGCTCTAATTTGCACAAACTGCATATGAAGAGGAATTATTGTATCTACTTTGGACCTTAGTCTCTAAATTTATGTTGAATTTTTGCTTGGAAAATTCATGCAGCCAAGAAAAAAATTTGTTTTAAACTTTAAAACAAAAAAGAACTTCTTCAGTTATTCTTGCGAAAATCTCAGTATTCTGTTTCCTTAATTATGCTCAAATACATAAAATGTTATGTGTTTGAAACTTGGAAGTACATGTAAAATCTCAGTGGAAAGGATTTATAGTCTGATGTTTATAAATCTTATATATCTGACATGGTGCTGCCTCTTCAAAAATTGTTTAACTTCAGCAACTCCAAATATAATTGTTACACCAAATTTTTATATTCCATATCATCAAAATGGACAAAAGAAAAGCTTATTTTTTTTAAGAATTCATGTTTTTTTTAAAAAAATTGAAATTCACTGGCAAAACAATAAAATGATTTCCTCCTATAGGTTTTATCCACTTCTACTGGCTTGACAAAAACTGTGTACAACCCTGCTGCTTTGAAGGCAGCACAGAAATCTTTGCCTGTTGTTTCCACTTCCGTGCTAGACTCTAATGAAGCACAGAAGAAAAAACAGGTAAATTAAATACGCTTCTTTATAAAATGGACCTAGATTGGGAAGTTGTGACCACTAGAGATAGTGCACTATGTATAGTCATCTTAAGAGCATAGGTGAAACTAGTTACAAGATGAAATTCACTTATAATGGTTTCTTTTCGAAGGACAAGAAAATTTGGTAGTGTTTTGTTACTTTTTCAATGTACATTCAGGCAGTTAAAGCAGGTTTAAAACTCAAAAAGTTCAAAATGTGAAACAGTTTATCCTGGAAGCAGAGACTCCGTGTTGAGGCAGGAATTGTCTATTGTGAGTGAGAAGGGACTATAATATAGTCACTCTTCTCTCCTAAGCCTTTCTAGAACTGGTCTTTAATCTTAGTGTATTTTGTACTCGAGGTCAAAATTCTTTCTTCACTTGAGAGAGCTGAGAACTGTATGACTCTCATTTTCTTGTTTCCAAGCTGTAGTTCCCCTGCATCCATTTTTATTTTTTGCATAGTACTAAGTTTTAACTTTTTTTTTTTTTTATGTTAAAGAGGAAATGCAACAAAAATGGATTGGAACTTGAATAGGTTGCTCAGTTGTAGTTAAGCTTGCTTAGAATTTTCGAGAAGAGCCCTAGTAAAGCTCCTTTTTCAGGCTTATTCTTATCACTTGGGAAAACTAAATATAGGACAAATTAAGAGTTCAACGCTAAGTTAGATTGAAACATAACTACTAAAAACAGTATAATGATTGAACAAAGATTTTGGCCCATTGGTAAAATTCTGTAAGTAATGTCTAATATAATTTGAAATAGCAGTTTGTAGATGCTTGTCAGTTCTGGCAATGGTCCAGACTTTAAAGAAACCACTACTAATTTGGGGATTTTATTTCATATTTGTCCCTTGAAATGTGTTTTTCAGAATTAAAGACTTTAGCTTTCAAGTTAAGACACTAAGTGCCTGTAAAAAGGCAAAAAGCTTTTAATAAAATTGACTCATCGTAACAGCTGTAGGGTTTTTTTTGAGAGAATACACTGAAGACATGCTAAGTGATTGGCTCTTTTTTCATGTGCTCTTCTTCTCCTTCCTCTCTTCAGAGATTTCTATTAGATTATAATACTACTTGTGGAAAAACATGATTTTGTGGGACTCACTCCCTCCTTTCCTCCTGTCTCCCTAGTTTTTCTTAGCATTCATCCCCTTGTCTTATCTTCACTTTACCTTCAGAGAAATGATTGCACACTATATTGCAAAACTAACAATTCATGCCTCAGAATTTGTCAGTATTTGGGAAGACATACAGAAACCTTATTACTATTTCTTTTTTTATGGCTGTTGTTCATTTACACTCTTCATATAAGATAATCCTCTTGCAGTCTGATCCCAGTTGATTGTTGATCTAGAGGTGCAAAATAATCTTCTGTCTCTCCTCTAGCCCATTAAATATGTTGTTATCAAAGCTCGTGTTTTCTGCAAGTATTCTGCTATCTAAGACTTCCACATTATGTATCTGAGAGCAAGACCCAATTGCTTTCTCTCAAGCAGCATTAGTAGGAGCTGTGACACCTCCTTCCGAGTGCAGTATGTCACAAGTTTATCAGTTTCAATTTTAATTTTTCATTTGCCCATTGCAATGTCAAGACTCTTGTTTTTAGCAGATTGAGTGGTAGTACTTGTCACTTCCAAGTTCTAGTAGTCAAATGCAAAAGAGGTGGTTTTCTTTGGGTAACATTTTGATTTTAGAAAATAGAGTGTATCTTCTTTTTGCTTGTAACTGTACTGGAGAGTGTGTTTTAATTGATGGACTTGATTTACAGTTCCTTTCAAGATACTGTCCTTGCACGTTTGAACTATTGTATTGTAGCTCTTGCAGGAGTGTATTGTATTGCCTTTCAGCTTTCAGTTAAGTTCTGTAAGGGGTTACCGTGTATATAATTAAAAATGAAGTCTTCTCAGCACAGATCTAACTAAGAAAGATCACTAGATCCTTCCCTAATTTGATGATGCATTGTTTTCCAAAACATAATTTGAAATCCTGCCTATTAGTACCTTGAGTTTCTGTTACT
>JAOXJM010000001.1:164011122-164029798 GCA_026413425.1 Tringa solitaria
TTAAAAGTAACTGCAGTGTAAAATACAGTGATGTACAGTTTTGAAAAGAAATATCAAAAAGAAATATTGAAATTATCTCTATGTAGTCACTGTAGCTTCCTACATCGTTTGTCCGTCAGGAAAAAGTTGAAGCAGCATATTTTTATCCTGAAAATGGACATAAAATATACTTCCTGGAAGTCATTGTATACCTCTTAAAACACTTCAGTTGCAGTGGAATACTCTACTGTATTTTAGAGGGGCAACTAACAGTAATCATCACAAAATTCAGGGACTAATATTAATACTCTTCTTCTCTTTTTTTTTGAGAAGAGATTTTTCTTAATGTTTTTGAAAGAGAATGGACTTTGGTGAGAAAATGTTTCTGAGAGGTCTGACGGAAGTTACGTACTTGTAGAGTGAATTTGAACTATAAAAACCGTAGAAATTGGGAATCTTTTCCAAGCTGCATTTGATTCTTGAAGCTTCATGTTTTGCAGAAATACTCTTCTGCTGGTAGTGCGCAGTGCTTCATAAATTTGAGCAGGAAGAATAGGTTATAACAGTTTTGATCCAAGAGTAATGGTGGTTGTGGGTCGTGTCACATGTGAGAGAAAAAATCCAGACCCATAGAAATGAAGAAGCAAGTTGCATCGTGAAATCTTGGTAAATTCTTGACTAGAAAATTCGTGAACGCAGCATTTTAACCCATGACGGTTATTTTACCCTGAGAGTGGGCCAGGGAGTTCTTAGAGCAGACAAGAAAATAGCCTGATAACACAAAACTTCTCAAAATGGTTGAGATAGGAAAGGGTCTCTGGGGATCATCTTGTTCCATCACCACGTGCCACTAAGAAGAGTGTCTTCTTACTCACACACTGAGTATTTATACACATGGATGAGGTACTGTCCCCCCGCCACCTTCTCATCTGGAAGTCAGACAATCCCAGCTCTGTCAGCATCTGCTCAAATAGTAGTTGCTCCTGTCCCTCAATCATCTTGTGACCTTTCACTGCACTTTCTCCAGTTTGTCTCCCTTGTGCTGGGGAGCCTGGAACTGGACACTCTGTATGCTGCCTCACTACTGCAGAGTAGAGAAGGGTTACCTCTCTTGACATGCTGGTGGGGCTCTTCCTAATGCAGCCCAGGAGGCTGTCAGCCTTCTTTGCCAGAAGGATACGTTACTGTGCTCATGTTCAACTTCTTTTCTACTAGGACATCTCAAGTCCTCTTCATCAGGGCAGCCTGTACTGGTGGCTGGAGTTATTCCTCCCCAGGTGCAGGACTTGGCATTTCCCTTTGTTGAAATGCAGGAGGTTCCTCCTGCCCCGTTTGTCCAGCATGTCAAGATCCTTCTGAATGGAAACACAGCCAGCTGGTATAGCAGGCACTCCTCCAAATTTTGTATTGTCCACAAACTTGCTGAGGGCACACTCTGACCATCCAGTTCACTAATGAAGATGTTAAACAGTACTGATGGCTGGGCCACACCACTAGTGACTGGTCTCCAGCTGGACTTTCTGCCACTGATCAGAATCTTTTGAACCCAGCGGTTCAGTCCATTTTCAGACTATCTCACAATCTACTTATCCATTTAGCATGTCACCCTCTTGGCTGTGAGGATGTTGTGGGCGACAGTATTGAAAGCCTTACTGAAGTCAAGATAAAAAAATTCCACTACCATGCTCTTGTCCTTTCCCATTCAGCAGTCAGCCCATGTTTTTCACAGCAGTGTTTTGTTGCTGATAGGCCTACAGAAGCCCTTCTTGTTCCTCACCCCCTCTACCAGATTCAACTCCAGATGGGCTTTGGCTTTCCAGACCAGTATCTGCATGCTCAGACAGTTTCTCTGTATTTCTTCTGTGATCTGACGCTGCTTCTATCTCTTATACACCTTGTTTTTTTGATTTAAGTTTTGTTAGAAGCTCCTTGTTCATGCAGGTAGGCTTCCTGCCACCTTTGCTTTATTCTGTGCGCACTCTGAAACTTGGAAGGCTTCTTCCAAGTGTCTGAAGAAGGCCTCATCTACTTCTTTTACCTGATCAGGCAGTGCATAGTACACACCCACTGCAACGTTACTCATGTCGGTTTGCCATCTTAATCCTGATTTATAAACTTTTGACTGGCTCATCATCTGTGTCCAGGCAGAGTTGCACTGTCAAAGGGCAGCTCCAGCTCCTCGCCATTCTGGCTTGTCCTGCTGTGAGAGACCATATCCATCCACTGCAGCACCCCAGTCGAGTGAGTTTTCCTGCAATGTTTCTGTAGTCTCAGTGAGACTGTAGCCCTGTAACTGCACACAGGCATCTTAATTCCTCTCTTTGTTTTACATGTTGTGTGTATTGATGTCCAGGCTCTTCAGAGAGGCACTGATTTCCCAGAAGACAAATGATACTGTTCTGTAGGTCCTCCCTCATTTGTGTGGACTGATATGTGTAGTGCTTGAGCTTGGTTGCTCTTCAGCCCGGTTTTCTTGATCTTGAGATCTCTTCTGTGGACATTGCCCTTTACTTGGCAGCCTGGTCCACCACTTCCTTGTGTGATTGTCGGTTTTACTTAGTTAAGTGAGGCAATATGCTAATTTGAATTACAGTTTTAATGAAGTTCTGGAGTTGGTTTTCCATTTCCCTTGTACTATGGAAAGTGAAGAAACATTTTAAGCAAACCCATTTAATAGTGGACAAAATATCCAAACTGTAGAAAAGTTGATTTTATTGATGGCTTTCCTTTCAGGGAGATGTGCATTATCTGTGAGCATTTTTTTGTTAACATTTGAAAGAGAGAAAGCAATCAGTCCCATCTGACTTAGGCAAAAGTCAGGAGTTAACAGAGCCTTCAGTTAAAATGTACAACTTTTGACAATTTTCTGAAAGACTTTGCTCTAGGTGCTCTTGCATTTGCTTAGCATTTAAAACCTGGGCAGCTCAGAAGACCCTGCAGACTTGAAGCATTAGGTGGATGAGGCCCATGTGAGTGTGCCATTATCTTTACCTATTTTTGTCTTGTTCCAGTTCACGCAGATTACAAAATAGTCTTCCCCCCGAGGGCAGAAACCTTTGCCGCCTCTTGGTGTGTCTTAAAGGAGGTATTTTCTCCTTGAGACCTGGCACAGCTCTATAAAAGAGAAATCAACATTAAGAGCACTAGAAATAAACGTCAATAAACCTGAGACTTTCTTTCCAACACCCATGTCACTGGCTGCTTTGTGAGTTCTAACTGCTAGTCGTTATTAAACTTCAGAGGTGCTTGTTTTGCCGTGTCACTGAGGTGTAGCAACACAGTGGGATTTGAGAGAAACACTGTTTCCAACTTTGAAAACTTTGAAAACCATTATACAGGAGATAATGGATTATTTTTTTTTCTGTGGTTGCTGTAGATAACAGAAAATGGGGCTGAAAAGGGGTTCAGGTTGAAGTTACCAGTTGAATAATCCAGCTCTTTTTCTTTTAAAGCTTCCAGGAAAAAACAAAGAAACAAAAAGCCCCTTCTTTATCATTCAGTGGTGATACTTGGTTTCCAACTGTCACAACTGCGAAACCTTCATCTCTTGACAACCAGCCTTTGAATACATTACATGCTGTGGTTTTGAATCAACGGGTGTAAATGTAAAACTGTTTCACAATCATCTATATTTTTATCCTTCATTTGTGATGTCACTGGAACATTTGGCTGCTGTTTTTTCCATTGAAAAAGAAAAAAGAAAAAAGCTTCCAATTTGGAATGGAACTTCAAATAAACTTTTCATGGTCATGTAAAGCCCTTTACTGCACCTGTACCAGCACCTGTGCCTCAGTGGTTGCAATGAACATGTCAAAATTTGGGTTCAGAGACACCTTTCAGTTTCATATTAATTTTTGAACTTTCTAATATTTTTTAAGGTACTGTGTGCTGGAAGGCAACTCCAGGTGCATCAGAGACCAACCTTTTGTATAGAGGAGGTCTTGTTGCTCTGTTTTTTCTACTGTGGTCTGAACAGAATTACCAATTACATAATAGTGATAAGCTTAAATGCTTCTTCTCATTACTGGTCATAGATTTTTGTATTCATTCATAACTGTACTGCCTTTTTTTTTTGTAGAATCTTTTTATCTCATCATCAATACCATATAATTTTGCATTTTCTATTTTGTGTATCTCTGGTTTAGAAAAAATTCCATTGGCTTTGGCTTTGTGTGATAGTCCAAAAGCTTTGACATCACCAAGCTCAGAAACATACTACTACACACTGAATTTTTTATCGTGCCAAGCAGGCTCCTAAACTTCTGCTTGGTTTGTTTTTGAAGGTGTAAAACTAGCGTAGTAAGCAGTATACCTGCAGAGCTACAGCTGTGATCTGAATTAATAAGCCAAAATTTCGTTAAGCTTAAAATTTCACTACAACTGCTAGTTTTCAAATTCCCTTTCCTTAGACTTTCTAGGAATTCGTTTTCCAGATAGAGGTGCTGTGGCAGATTTCTACCTTACCTGGAGGCCAGCACTGGCCAGTCCTTAAGTCGCTGTGTATTGCTGAAATAGCTCGCTGATAGGAGCCTAGCAATAGATTCTTGGGGTTTGTTGGAAGTTTTTTTTCCTCAGTAGAGAATGTGTACTGTGGAACTAATAATTTACTGTAACAATTTCTTAGATGCAGAAAGAGTTACTAGATACTGAACTGGATTTATACAAGAAGATGCAAGCTGGGGAGGAAGTTACTGAATTAAGACGAAAATATACAGAACTACAGCTGGAAGTATGTTTGTCTCTTCTTTTGTAGCAATTAACTCTAATCAAATATTTTCATATATGTTTATTATTTTGTATATTGTATCATAAACTATATTTTTCCAGAGTGCAATATTAAGTTGCATGTAAATGGAGGCATTTAGCAATAATATTTTTAAAAAGTCACTTTCTGAATTCTACTGAGGTACAGAAATAGTGTTGTCTTTAATTTTGATCACTCATCTATTTAAATTCTGTATCTATTTAGATGACATGATATTTTGTAGATACGTGGTAGCAATATTTCCTTGAGAGCATGTTTTTAAATTGTTGCCTATAGGTGGTGTGTTTGATACAGAAGTGTTAAAAAACACTGCTTGATCTTTTATTCTTAAGTGTTAGCTTCCTCCTAATGAGATTAACCAAACAGGCTGAAGTATGAAAAGTAATATTACTACAGCATTGTTTTCAGGAGAGGGAGAATTTACCAAAAGGAAATACAGTGTTTCAGAAATGTTCAATATATAGAAACATGCTTTTTCTTGAAGTACGTGCTTTCAAAAAAATTCAGAAGGCTCTCCAGGATTCTTCATAGCTATGCCTTTTTTGAGAAATTCTGAATGCTGTTGATATTATTCTGTGTTATATTACACTGTCTTGCCTATATGATTGTGTAACATCTGCTTTATTGCATGATAATCTTATCTCTTTTTACTATTAAGCAGGCTACTGTGTCGCTTAAATCCCTCCTGTGTTAATGAAGTTTGGTCATGTCATGTATTAACTACACGTGAACACAGTGCACATATATACGACTAAGTGGCATTAAAATCTTTAAAACTACGTTTTTATGCAGCTTTGCTAATTGTGCAAATAGGTCTGTTAGTAAGGCAAGCCAGTTGAATAGAGATGACATAAAAGCTTATGTTAACAATATGTATTCTGGTAGTGAATAGTATTCCATAGGTTTACCGAAAGCTGATTTATAAATTGTACATTCCAGAAAATATGTGAATTGAATAATTTGTAAAATAGCAGTAGAAAAGTAGGTGCTCGTTCCAGATAAAGTTACACTGTAGTTAGTGTGCCAATCCTACTCCATCTCTTGTTGAGTCTGTTTGTATTTGGAGTTGGAAAAAAAATTGTAGCTTTTTCAGGAAAAGAATTTTTCTTAGTTAAATGATTATTCTGAGGCCCCTAGAAAATACTGATCAAAGGATGGAGAAAAACAGGGTAATTGGTAAAGCACACCTCTATGTTTCAAGAAATAGCATGAAATATATCCCTTGTATAATTTACAAGAGGGATATGGAGTTTTTTCCCTTGCTATTTGTTTGATTTTTTTTTTCCGTATTCTTACAAATTCTTTAGAAAAACTTATCCAGACATTGTCTTTGTGACTTTAACTCCTGCAGTATTCATGTGTTGCTTCTGTGGCTCATGACCTGCTGTTCTGTTCCAGGTGGCCCTGGTTTTACTCTAAGAACACAAAATGTGCAGTATAGCTTGATTGTTTAGTCAGCACAATGTTTATCTTTCTGGATTATTCATGTAACCATTTAAAAATGTTTAAAAAAAAACCCCACAAACCAACACCAAACCCCACAGGATTCTCTTTACAAAAAGTAAAAAGTGGGCTATGTACTATTGTATAATTATCTGAATAATTTCGTTAATAAAGCCATGAAAGATTGATCTCCTCATGGATGATACCACTGGCATGCATTAAAGTAGTACTGTCAGTGCTTGAGTTGTAAACACTGTACAAAATGTTAAAAACATTGTTACGGTGATTTCATTAAACACTTGATTCCTGCATCAGATCTATTTGGGTTTGAAATGATACTTTTTTCTTTGTATAAATGCTGAAGTTACTTAAAAGCACTTGAAAGTGCTTTTTTGAAACTTAAAATAACTTTTGCAAATTACTTTTAAAATGGCTGTCAGAGGTAGTCAATCAGCCTTTTGACTTTTCCTGCAGAGTACATGGCAGTTCTTTAGAAGGGATGCACAGGTATTGTGGGAATGGAAATTAGTGAATACACAGAGACAAATTTTTAACAAATAATTAGTCCTTGGAGGTGCTCATTAGAGTCTCTGTTTCATACCTCACAACTCTGTGGCCAGAATCTCTACTGCTGGATTGATTCTGGTCAGAATAAAAGTTTTGGATGGACTATGAGAGACAAATAAGAAGACAAAGATAAACAAATGAAGTAGGTAGTCACCATGTCAAGAAGATTTGTTCATGACATTTCAATATTGTACCGCAGTTCCTTTCTGCTATGAGGAATTATCCTCACAGTTAAGGGCTCTTTTGGTACCTGTTTTTAATACCGTGTTCTTTATTCCTATTTCCATCCTATTTCTGATCTGTTAATAATTAACAGCATTAGCTTTTTGATGTTACTAACGTGTTTGCCTTTTCTTATTTTAAGACCTATAAGCTACTATTTCTGAGGCTTGCTTGGGGATGTGTTTTTAGGAAACAACAGAATGCGTTTGTTAATTTTGCCTAATATTTAGATTATGAATTTTAATTCATCAATATGTTATGTATAAACGTCTTAGGCTGCCAAACGAGGGATTCTTTCTTCAGTTCGTGGTAGAGGGGTTCATGCAAGAGGTCGGGGTGCATCACGTAGCAGAGGTAGAGGAATACGAGGCCGGGGTAGAGGCAGAGGAGTTCCTGTGCATGCAGTTGTGGATCATCGACCTAGGGCATTAGAGATCTCTGCATTTACAGAAAGCGATAGAGAAGATCTTCTCCCTCATTTTGCGGTATGTGGCAATTTCACTTTTTCTGTTCTTTGGGTTGACGTTCTTCTATCGAATGACTTGTCTCTCGATTCAGTTCATCTGGAAATACTATTTCGGAATTAATCTTTAACATGATATACCTGTTCATGGGAAAAGAGGATGCACCAGAAAAAGGTGAAACGGAGAAATTACACCATTGTTTCAACTAGTTGTAATTATAACCACATAGCATTTACGAGACTTGGGTTTTTTTCTTAAATAGAAAGGAAATTGGGAATATAAAATAATGACTTATTCAGGATATGTGTAAAATTGTTATAAATTTTTAGGCCTAGAAAAATAAAATAACTGAAGGGATGGTGAGAACAACAATTGATTCAATGCCAAACTTTCAATGCCTGAAGTCTCTTTATCTATATTGAGGTATCTTTACAAATTTTCATTAAGCACTTGTTATGCTTTTGCCTAACTTTCTGAATTTAAGAATCAAGATGAGAGTTGTGCAGCTATATTTAGATCTTGGCAGGACAGCCAAAGGTTCCTATTTTTCATTGCTGTAAGCTTAAGAAGTCAGACGTTTTTCTATTTTTTTTTTTGGTTGCTTTTTTCTAAAAAATTATAAACTGATGTACGTACTTTTTTAGCAGATTTTTATTTTCAAATACAATAAAGTGAGAAATCAAATTTGTAAAATTCTTATCCTCCATAAAAATAAGGTTATAATAAAAGGAAATTATTTTATGGAATGAATGCTAAGAATATCTAGCATAAATTGTGTGAATCTTCATCTGTGTTGTGTCCTGCCTTCCCCCTCCATTGATTTTTTTTTTTTTTTTTGGCAGGGGGGGGAAGGGAGGGTGAGGGAGAGAGATGTTTCAATATTTGCTTGCAGTGGTCCTCTCTGAAGTTAGAAGTCTAAGAGCCAGTAAATCCAGTAAATTCTACTCCAGTCAGTTTACATAGTATTTCCTGTCTGGCAGCCATATAGGCAGCTTTTCAAGAGAACAAGAGCCAACAAAGACCTATCTGTCCTTTTAAAAATAAGTAAAAAAACCAACAACAACAAAAACCAACCAACCAAGGAACCCACAACAATAAAAACACGACTATTATACTGCCTTTTTATGGTGTCTGTTTCCAGGAGCTATATATATATATACACGTACAAAAATTTACATATATATTTTGTTCCCCTTAAAAACACCGCATCGTATGTATATAGGGGAACAAAAAGGGAAACGTCGTACCCATAAAGGGAACAACATTATTTTCTCTAGAGATGAATGACAGACCAAGCACTTAGGCATACCTGTATATATATGTGTGTGTGTCTATTTAAGGGGAACAGAAATACTTTTTATAGAGAAGTATGATGGACTGAACATTTGAGCAATGACTTCAGAAATATTTGCTGTGAAACTAAGAACATAAAACTTTTAAATGAAGCAATGCAATCCACTTGTTCAACCATAGGACACTTCTGAGTCCAGTTTCAATGATGAGTGTAAGAAAAAGCTTACTTTCAATCTGCAGCAGTATATTTTGATTTAGTCTGTCTTATGAATATTGCTGAAGTAAATTTTGCTGATCACTTTTCATATTTTTCATTTCATTATGTACTTCTTTTAGTGACTAAAAAGAGTATAAAAATGAAGACAGAATCTGTTAAAATATTGCTGTCTGCTGTCAGTTTATGGTCATAAATTTTGGTTTTATTGCAGAGAGCGTTAAACTTACTATCTTTACAAAAATACTTAAAAAAAAAACTTAGTAGCATCAACAAATTCTGTTCACAGTGTTAGTAGTATAACACTGAGAAAAAATGTTAATTATTTCATTTTGCAGGTGTGCATTTGCTGTTTTAAACTTGCTTCAAATTCCATGGAAATGCAGTGAGCTGTATTTCTGTTTCTGTGATACGATATCATAACTCTGCACATGAGCAGTGCACTCCACCTATACAGATATGTTGGGCATTGCAGCTTACAGTGATGGCAGCATTAAAGGTAGCAAATACCATAGATACCATTATAGGAACAGATGGGTCAGGTTCTTAAGATGCTGAAATCAAGTTAAGTTTTGAAACTTTTTCTGCAGTCCTTGTGTCTAATAAATATTTTGTAGAACAGTTTCATGCTAGACTAATGGAATCATCTCAAGATCCATTTTTGCCTATCGAGAGGGTATTGAAGCAGAAGAACCTCTATTTCTGTCATAATTTTACTTCTTATCTGTATGGTTACAATTGGGAAATCTGGACATTACAGTAGTTTTACTTGCACTTCTAAAACACAAAAGTAACTGTATTTCTTGCAAAGATAAGTACTCTGATTGGCATTCAGGCTGTGAAAGGTACACTATTCTAATTTTACATGATTTTGAGGGCATTGATTTAGGACAGCATTTTTAGAGATGGAGAACTATTTCACTAAGCCTTTTTTTTATTATTTATTAAAAGCAATATGGTGAAATTGAAGATTGCCAGATAGATGATTCTTCTCTCCATGCAGTGATTACCTTTAAGACAAGAGCAGAAGCTGAAGCTGTGAGTATAACCTTTGTTGAAAATACTCTGCAAAATTCAACTGTGTTATAATTATGTTATTCTTCTATATTTGAATAAATGTAATACTGCTAATTCTTTAAAAAACATTTTAAAAGAAGTATGACACCAGAGTTTTATTCTAGATTAAATTAATCTGTCAGAACAGTGTATTAATGAAATTCTTGGGAAATTATGTTTATAGCAAGCTCAAGTACAGGATGTAAGAGAGACATTCAGAGGACGCACTTGGGAATTGATAGCTGGATGTCTTGGTTTCTCTTTATTTAATTGCCAGTTGTTTCCACCTGAAGACTTGATACCCTCACAGTCATCCTGAAATTTCATTGACATCCTGCAGAGTGAGCCTATATATTTTGTTTGGGATCAGTTGGAATTTACCTTTGCCTGAAAACCTGTGATAGTGTAAATATGATTTGATGTGATGGGATTTGCATTTTTCTTTTTTAGCCTACTTTATAGAAATTTAGGAAATTATGGAAGCATAGAATTATTGAAGTAAATTTTAGAGATTAAAATCCAGAGTTGAGGTATGTTGCAGTTCAGCATCCTCATGTATATATCATCAGGACTTTGTACATTTGGCTCAGGAGGACTTGTGCCTTATTCAGTCCATGGTGTAGGCAGTATGTGAACCTGTGGAAAATAATGAACATTCTGCAAGTTCTGCAAATTACTCTGTTTTCTTTAAAATCTTTACATCACTTTTGGGAAGGAATATCCTGAAAATAATAGGGACTCCAGAAACAATGGATTCGTATTTTCAGTATGGTTATGTTGAAAGACTTCATTTCATATTTTGCACAAGTTTCTGTTTTTTCTTAAAGTTCATCTTGCGGAGTTTACTTGAACACAGTTTTCATACCTGGCCATACTCTTCTCTTTTTTTATACTTTATCTTGAGACACCAGTGACCTGATGTTTAGTATTTCTGTCATTTACAGTGCAAAGTAAGCCAATGGGGACAATAGTTTTGACCACATACAGTATCATTATGGTTACGTATTTTGAGAAACAGTTTGATGCATGTGCCACAGATCCTTTACGTAAGCATTGAAATTCTGTTTGTGAAGCTCTTGGTTGTAGCAGTGATGAGCACTAACTGTATGGAGATTATAATTATTCTGTAAAAAAGGAAGTATAATTAATGGTACAGAGTATATACTGAGTGATAGGGAAAACCAGTACTGTACAACAACAAGGAACGCAGTTCACCAGTGAACAAAAGTTCTGTGGAGGATAAGAAACACCTGCTCACGGTTAAAAGCTGTCAAAATTAGTATACTCACAAGCGGACTGAATTAAGGTTGGAATTTTAGTTTTGCTACTTCCTGACAGTGGGTACTTCATTTTGCAGCTTCATATTCTTTCACAATGTAGTTTACGTAAGAAATATTCTTAAATATATTGAGAGGTACTTCTGCTTCCCTGAAAATAAAAATAGATCACTTAGAAAATAATCTGGTTTTATGAACTGTCAAAATAAAGTCTTCTCCCATGTGGAGTGTGATTCACAACGAAGATCTTGAAGGTGTCTTACTGCAGATACTTGTTTATCAGCAAAATTCAGTTTTTACTGTTAAATCTTGTTTTGCCTAAAAGCTGGCATGGAGAATCTTTTCAGTCTTAGCTAAATTTCTGTACCCAAAAAGCAGGGAATTTTAGTATTTTGGAAGCAAACACAGAAATGTAAAGATAGGAAGCACCTGGAAAAGAATGTAGTGCAGAGAATAAGAAAGATGTGGGCAGGGGGAGAAGGGTGTTAAGTTTGGTGGGAGGTTTGAAGTCAACATTATATACTTTTTTCCCCTTTTTTTTTTTTTCTTATTTTTTATGATGCATTTCAGTGCATTTGAAAAGCAGTATGTTTTTCCGCAATCACTCTCAAATAGAATAGGTAGAGTTTTCAAGCTGTATTCAAGATGAAATTCAGAATGTGCTCTGGAAAGTGGGGATATTTTAACAGCATCAGAATTCTTGATCAATGTGCGAGATATCCACGTTCCAGTTAGTATTAAAACTTTTGTCAAATGACTTTGTGTCTAATTGCACCTTAATTTTTAAATTAAAATTTTATGAAAATTGTGTTTGATCAAATATAGCAAAATCTGTATTTTCCTTAAGATATTCTTATATATTAAATATATTTCCACTGGAATTTCTGTGTTTACTACTAAAGCAGACTTTAAGACTGGCAATTGGAAAAATTGTAGAAGGTAATCATTAAAAAACTCTGTTGAGGCCAATTGTGAAATAAATGCAGCTAATATTTTACCTTCTTAAATGAAAATAGGCCTAGGCTTTATGACCATATATGTTCTAGCCTGGAAGGAAGAGGAGGATTCCCTATTGTAAAATGTTGCATTTTTATGTAGTAGTAATTTCTTCCAAAGATTACAAGTTGTTTCTGGACCTAAATGTCACGTATAAGTACTTTTAAAAATTCTAGTTGTGTGACATTGTGATGAGACCGTGGACAAAAAGCTCCTGAGCTGCATTTTAAAAAGCATAGAATCTTTTAAATTTATCATAAATTTATATGTACAGATTTAAAATTTATACCTGGGGACTTTAATATCACACAATTCATGTTCAGATGTCATTGAACATGTAATTGTTTCTACATTTCACATTATGCTGTGCTTTCAGATTGTACTATAAATCTTTTGTGACCATGACGGTTATTTCGGAATGTTGCTAACGCTGATTTATGCTCATTCATGTTACTTTAATTTGAACATACTATTTCCAAAGCAGCCACTTAATGCAGCTGGTACTTAGAAAGGCATGAATATCCCATAAGTTAAAAATTTTTACATTTCAATTACAACGGCTTTACAGGAAGTGGAGCGTTTTCCAGTAGATTAAGTTATAATCACAAAGGGGCTTTTTGTAGTTGTTTGGTGTTGTTTTAATATATTAAATCATTTGTATTTGTGGGATGTCTTACTACTTCCAGTAAGTTACGCATTAACAGTTTTGTATCCATCTTTGAAAGGTGAAGAACCCACCAATATAATGCTAAAGCCCAGGAAGCTGTTGGTTCAGTAGGTTACCCATATCACCAGATGGTTTATGGTTCTTGAACCTCATTTTCTTCTGAATATATTTTGATCATTTTCCTGAAAGGATGTGTGAATTCCATGCACAGTGAATGCAGTTGATTTTTTTTAACCTATTAACAGTAATTCTGTATAAACATATTACAACTTGGATTTTCTTTTGAAAAAGCAGACTGTTGGTTTACTTCTGGCATTTAAGTATTATTGAAGTTAACATTTCCTCTGCTAAATATATAACTAAAATGTCTAAACTTGTTTTAGGCTGCAATTCATGGATCTCGTTTTAAAGGACAAGAGTTAAAGTTGGCATGGAATAAGCCTGTTGCTAGTATGTCAGCTGTTGAAACAGAAGAAGCTGAACCTGATGAAGAAGAAGTAAGCTTGCTTTTTCTTT
The DNA here is from genome assembly GCA_026413425.1 of Tringa solitaria. NCBI lineage: Eukaryota > Metazoa > Chordata > Aves > Charadriiformes > Scolopacidae > Tringa > Tringa solitaria. The sequence continues at coordinate 164,024,582 of JAOXJM010000001.1, forward strand.
TTTCATTTCGTTCTGAAGATTAAATAATATAACTTCTTCAAAAGAAAATGACCTGTTGATTCATACTTCTGTTTTTGAATCTAAGTCATATTTTGATATCAGAAAGTGGATTTATCTATAAATACACTTCTTTTCTAGGTTGTTGAAAGTCCAGTTATTTTACTTTTTGTTGTAGAAATGTTTCATTTCTTACACAATAAAAAACTCGAGAGGAAATACCTAGAAAATGGAAGGGGTGGGTTTGAACTTGCATGAGAGAGATCGAGGATTTTGTCCAGAAAATGGGGTTTTATACCATCTACTTTAGGCACTAATTTCTTAGAGGATTAAATTTCAGAATCTAGGTTTCATTCATAGAGAGATATGGTTTGGAAGATACAAGTGAAGGAATAACTTATAGCATTTACTGATTTCATACAGACATCTAAAGTACCCCAGTTGAGTGTTAGTCCTTATTGTGATGCATGAAAGATATTAAAGCCTTGTCCAAATAACCTTAATTGGTTAATGCAGGAATAGTGGGGCAACATTTCTTGATGATTTAACTCGTTGCGCTCAGAACTGTGAATTCTGAAAAATAAATGCCACTTGGGGAAGAAGTCTTTTTTTCGAATTCATTGACTGTCAGTTAACTGTATATACATAATTGCCATAGAATAGTTGAAGTACACCTTGACTCACTCGGTGATACTAGATTGTTTGTTTGTTTTTCCTATGATATTTTGGCAGGTTTGCCGTAGAAGCAGCTTCATAAGATTGTTTTGACATAACCAAATCTGGTTATTCTTTTTGCATTTTGTAGTATTGACTTTCTGGTTTGGTTTTTTTTTTCCAAAGAAAGCCGATTTGTCTCTTTGTTTTCCGTCTCCAAAAATGCTGATTTCTTTTCAGCATGTCAGCCAAAGACAGGTAGACTGCCTCCACCACTGTGTATTCATATTAGGCATTTGTGCATTCTGACTTACTAAATATTACTTTCCTTCTATACACAAACCTCAGGCATTGTCAGATAGTAACGAGCTGTGAATGAACAAAAGAGCATCTTAGATATTTTGTCGCTTCTCCTTCAGGGATGTATTGTGTTGCCTGTTGGAGATAACAGCAATGTTTTTCGTTGCAAGGACTCTACCTTATTGAGAGATCTTATTGAGTAACTATGTCACTGAGACTTCTCCCTTTTGTACAATGAAGAAAGGGCATGCAGCGACATGCAAACACTTTAGCAGAGTAGAGGAAGAAAAGTAGAGATTCATTGGTAGGTCAACTACAGCGAGATTCATCTGAATATACTGAGTTTAAGAGGGAACCTCTGGGATAGAGCTAGTGGGAGGAAAGGGAATGGAGATCCTAACGAGCTACATGCACTGGCTGCTCTGGCAAAGGGTGAGAAGACAGATTTACAAAGACTTTGGGTCTAAAAGCTTGATGACATCTTGTCAGCTGAGAAATGTTAGCAATAGTGGGATACGTCTGTTTTAGGTAATGGTGGCTCTCCTTAACAGGAGTCATCAGATATGGAAAGAAAACGTAGGGAAAAGACTGCATGATACTATTTTCTGTAATTCATAAATCGATGGACTTATCGAAAACTTTCCAGATTTTCAAAATTTAAGTAAAAAGGAGAAGTAACTTTGTTATTAAGAAATCATTTCATGATTCAAGTGTTGACCTTTATTGTAGATATTTCTCTTTTTTTTTTTTTTAATTTAGCTGGTTTTATTTGTCTCTAGGCTGTTTCTGCAGTCATTCCTTGGCTAGTAATTCTTGTGGAAAATGGATAGGAGTTGATCTTGGATCAAACCTAGCTCTTCATTGTTTTTGTATGTTTGCTGAAATCTTTGAAATAGCAAATGTGTAATATATAAAAAACAAACAAACAAACAAAACCCAAACAACAACCTAGTTTACCTGTGTTTCTGTTAATAGTGTTACTGATTCTTACTTGGTCCAGTGTTCACAGATTTTATTTAACATGGTTGTTGTACTTACCTCTGACCCTTTCCCATTTTCAAAACAAGCCGAATACATGTAGGTCTTCTGTCTTCTTTGTGTAACCAAATTAGTCTTCCTCACTTTCACCAGATTTCTTTACACGGGGGATTTCTGTTCAATAATGCTTGGGAAATCTAGCATTACATAGCATTCTTTCCTTCTATGGGCTTTTTATTGCTTCTAACATTTGGTTATGATCCCCAGGTCCCGCATGGATGAATTAAATAATTTCATGTTCATGTGCTGAAGCTCAACCAATTGCATAGTTGTATTGTTTAAAATTTGGTATTTATGCGGGATTAGATTGGGTGTGAAGAAGGTTTTTACAGTCAGGGGCCTGAATTTCACTCATACATTCTTTCCAGATATGAAATGTCTTGTGTTTCTGCATGCCTACAACTTATCATGCTACTTATTTAACTTCATTTTATAGCAGCTATTGTAAACACATGGAAGAGGTTTCCATCATTTTTCTGTGGCTAAACTACTATTTTAGTTCAGCTGAGGAATACTGCGCTAAAGAGGGATAGGAGGCTTAAGACTTGAGTGAAACTAAATAGCTTGATGTTAGGGGAAAAAAAAAGGGAGCTGGGTCATTCAGCAGAGTGACGTTCTTAATGACAAAACAGGGCTCCTAGTCCGTTTATGAAAATATGAGGTAGGTCTCTTGGACTTGGATACTATAGAAAATCCCTGGTGAGTAGCCACTCAATTAGGAAAGTACCTGATCTTCCTAGATGCCTTACGACCTGCACCTGCCTAACAAAGAGTTGACTCTACTGAAGTCAACAGCAGATACCTAGGAAGAGTGTAAGACATCTAAGTAGAGAAAAGCTTTGAATTACGGTTTGCAGTTTGGGGACCCATTGTCAGAGGTGTGGTGTCTTTGTAGTTGAAAGTCCTTGATAGATGTTTATTTTATGAATTTGTCTGGTTTCTTTAGAATCTAAAAAGCATCTCTGATGTCCTGCAACAGGAAATGCTACTGTTCAACTATGCCTACCAAGAATAAGTATCTTTGTATGGGACCTGCCACCTACATATTTAATTTTGATGTTCTGCTGCTCCTGCATCAAAAAGAAAACCATCATTCACTCTTGACTTTCTCAGAGATACTTAATATATGTGAACTCCTGTCATACTTCCCCTCAGTTACTTTCTCTCCAGGCTAGAGAGTCCTTGTGGTTGTTGTTCCAGGCTCTTTGATCGTCCCTGTGGCCACTCAGCCTTGTGCACCTCAAGAGTTCTGCATTGTGCGGTGGCCAGGATGACTCCTTTTTGATAGCAATGTCCTATTTTGCATCTAGACACCAAGGAAAGAGCCTAAATCCTCAGAAACCTGTGTTTTAATCTGGCTCAGAGTACATGAGCATACATTGACAAGAAAGGTCGGGTGGTGACAGAGCTGCTGTTTAAAAGGCACTTTTCCACAGGCAAAAGTAATGAAGATAGTAGTTTTTCCCCTCTTGTAAGGCAGCCTAGTAAAAAGAGAGAAAGCTTAGTTCTTTTCTAGGCTTTCTTCAGCCTAGAGCCTCACATCTCTCCAGAAGGCTCCCTAACTTCACAAATTAACCTTCACACCTCTTCTTGAACTTGGAAATTCTCTAGCAAAAAACCTACAATTACTGGGACAAGAAAAATAAGCAAGAAAGACCGTAACTGTTATCTAACAGCTGGGAGACTTTGTTAGGGAAAGACATCCTTGTGTTTTTGTACTTTCTTCAGTTACTGCAGAAATTGCTGTGATAGGTGCAGTCGTCAAGTTCTGAGACAGAATAGTTTATATATACACTCTTGTGTCTATATATATGCAGACAAAAAATAAAACAGACTCACTGTTTGTCTTCCTGTTTTAACTTTACTTCTCTGAAGCCTGTAACTGTCGACGTGAAATGTTAAAGATTTTGTCGAGTTCATGTGTTGTTACTGAAAGCAATGGAAAATACCTTAAAGTATTTTGTCTAAATTTCTGTAAATACCTGTCTGCCCACCTTGCTCCTTTAAATCTTTATATTGATTTTAAGCTTGGTTAAGCTGTCAAAATGAAAATGGTCTCCGATTCAACCTTTTTGATACTGTGGTACAAGTAGATTAAGCTCTTGGATGAAAACAGGCGTAGTCATTGGTAACATGCAAAAACTAACATTGGTTTTCAGTAGGTCGTCTTAAGTTACATGCAAAATTGCAGCTTGGGTACAAATGATCTGCTGAAGAATCATAAGAGCTATTTAAGTATGAGGTGCATATGTCCTGGTCATTTTGAAGTCCACAGGGGAAAAAAAAAGTTTCATTTGCCATTTATTAAAATATTTATATAATACATACACACACAGCTTACTTTTTGGAAAGCCTTACTGTTGACGTATTCAAAATATATTTGCTCTTTATTAAATCACAAGTACCAGGGATTTGTATTTTGTCTTTTGAACTTTTAACGTTTTCTGACATGAGTATCACATTTTTCTCTTGAAGTTTCAGGAAGAATCTTTGGTGGATGACTCGCTGCTTCAAGACGATGATGAAGAGGAGGAGGATAATGAATCTCGTTCATGGAGAAGATGATTCAACTGATCAACAACAATGCTAGAACTGCACCTGTGTTGCATTAGTATTACCTAATGTACTTCTGCATCTTTGTATTAAAAGGGGTTTTGTGATGAAGTTGGATTCGGATATAGACTAAAAAGCAGCTGGTCAGTTACACGTTTTGAGAGATTGATGTTTGAGTTACATTTCAGTAAATGATTGCTAAAGACATCATACTAGGAACATATGCAATGTTTTTATTACATAGTTCTACAGAAAGTTACAGAATTCTTTGGGTTCTTTGTAATTTACCGAATTGGTCAAACACAAATGACCAGAAGTTGTTATAACATAGATAATTTTTGTTCTATTCCAGATACGGAATGAAAATTTGCATTTAAAATCTTTGTGAATGTTTTCAGAAATGAATAGATAACAGTACTAAACTGAAGTCTCTAAAGTTATGTATTCATAATATTGCATAGTAGTATGCTTAGGCTTTACTATGTACTAGCCTTTTGTTGGATTTGTGTACGTATTTTACCTATGGGTTTTAATGATAAAGTGTATGACTGCTTTGCATATAAGTCCTTATGACTTTAAGATGTTAAAAAATAAAGAAATGGAATGGTCTTCAAAAAAAAAAAAAGAAAAAAGAAAAAAAGCAATAACCAAAAAAGCTAAGACAAATGAAAAAAA
>JAOXJM010000001.1:164038811-164050602 GCA_026413425.1 Tringa solitaria
TCCCTGCCCATGGCAGGGGGGTTGGAACTACATGATCTTTAAGGTCCCTTCCAACTCTAACCAATCTATGATTCTATGATCTACTTCAGCAGGTGGCTGAGAAGACGTTAGTGGTGGGGAATGCTGGAGCTGGAGAGAGGAGCTGGGATCAGTAGAGCTCTTCATCTCACAGTTCTGGTTCAACCCAAGCTACTTCCATTGGGAATGCCGGCGCCGTTGTGCTGTTCTCAGTTACCTGTGTTTAGCTCAACTCTTGGTCCTTCCCTTTTCCCTTCCTTAATTTACGGGATTCAGGACAAAGCATTTGACAAAGCATTTAGTGAGCAGATCGTGGAAGCAATTAGGAAGAATAGCGTCACCCTCGTGCAGGCTCCTCAGAAACACCAGGCATGCTCTGGCCCCACGGTGACTGCTAAATTGGAAGCTGCATGGCCCAGGATTTGAGCTGTGACCCTCTGTACCCCTTTGGAAGTCAGTGAAAAGGGTAGTCTTAGTAGCCTTATGAACAGGGACTCTGCTGTGGGAGCTCCTTTTGGTGGATACTCAGGGGTTCTGACAGGGGCAAGGGGGGAGAGGCAGTCTCAGATGGATTAAGGATCGCCTCCAAAGGAGGTGTGAGAAGCCCTGGTAGAATTTTGTCAGGCCTTTTGGATCTTTGCTTAGCTTATTGTGAGCATAGCAGTGTCGTGTGTGACTCGTGCGTCAGTACAGCGCTAATGCAGCAGCAGCAAGCTGCTTAGGAGATGTTTTCTCCTCCTCCATGTTGCCGTTGTGCTGTGGGGCCCCAGTGCCTGCACTTTAGCTTTCCTGGGAGAACTGGGGTTTGCCAGCTGGGTAAAACAGCCCCGAGGCTAGGCTGCAGCAGGAGGAGATCGTTCCCTCTAATGGATCTCTGCACACAAGCTAAACCATTAGAAGGGAACGCAGACATTTCGGATGGCATTTAGGGACCTTAGCCAGCCAGGGGAACCAAGCAGGTTGGAAGAGAGTGGAATCAGTGTAGGGAAGTACCATGTGCTATAGGACTTGCAGTTAGGTTAGACAGCGTCAAGGCTGGTTTTGTTGAAGTTTGTTGTTGGCTGTTGGCGAAATAAACTACCGATATTAAATCGCTAGAAGGAGGTGCTGAGGCAGATGGAAGCTGAGGTTTCGAGTTTTTGGCCAAACAACTGGTTATGTGCATTTTTCCTTTCCTGCAATCCACCCACTGCCTGCCACACCTGTGGGCAGCCCAGTTTGTTGCAGAAGAGACTTGGTGTAAAAGATTTGGGAAATACTGCTAAATCCACAGAATTGAGCAAGGAAATCCTGATCCTCTGCCTTGTGCTTTCAAAGAGGCTTCCGTCTGGAACTCTAAAATAGCATCCAAGATACCTAATGGTTGAGAGAAACCTCACTTCAGTGGTTCCTTCTGGATGGCTTAGGGATCTGGGAATTCAGTGTGCATTATTATGAATCCCTGTGGAGTATGTTGTGTCATCAACAGTCAGTTGCTGTTTGGAAAGACTACTGTCCTTTTCCAACCAGTCTTTGTGTGTTCAAACCTGTTTGTCCAAGTAAGTTTAGCTTCAATAGATCAAGTAACAGATCTTTGCTGTTATTTAAACTGTTCAACCCTGTTGCCTGAGTGCACAAGTTAGGAAGCAGTTACACAGCAAGTTAACGTGCAGATCATAATTTCAGATGGGAAAATGAACGATGATGAGCTATTGCAGTACAGGAATATAGGATCCTCTTTGGTCATCTTGGTTGCACAATAAGCTGGAAGGTACGGGTCTGAACTCTTACATTAACAGGAACTTGTGTCAATTTAACCTTTAGAAGTGGACACTTTTGCACGGCGAAGCATTTCAGTGCCTGACTCCTTTCAGATATCTCTCCAGCTGTCTGAAGAATCGATGGCCCTGTCTTGCCCTTCTTTCTCTGAACAGATTGGGAACCAATCTGAACATTTGAAGTGTCAGGAGCCATACCAAGTACTGTCTTCTCTGAGAGAGATTGGGTATGCTTTGATGGCTGCTCTCTAAAATCAGGTCATCAAAAACATTCAAAATGACAATATTAATATGAAAAGAAAGGTAGACTGTAATCTTACCTCTTTGCTGGGAGTCCAAAAATCACAATAAAAAGCAATTTTCTACTTTTATCTCCATGGACCCACTGATCAATTTACAGAGATCTCAAAGCTGACAGTAGCACGTGTGCAAATCTCTAAAATGTATCTGGATACCATCTATGCTGTTACTTGCAAAAATACGCATTGCCTTTTGAAGAACTCAACAGTTTGTTTCCTTTCAACTGTCCAAACAAAAAATGAATAGTCTTCTTTAGCCACTCTATGGTTAGTATTAGTTAGTGGTTGTGGGAATAGTGTGTTAGGAACCCTTAGCATCAATGCTGTAATTTTCTTTACAAAGATACAAGATGAAATTATAGATGATGTAGGTTTCTCAGGTCCTTCTGAGTTTTACACCAAATATTTATGGGAAAAAGGACAATTACATACACCTTGTATGTAATGCACCCATAAATCAAATGAATGTTGAGAAAAGACCATCAGTGTTCTTGCAACATCAACTGTTCCTGCCTGTAGCACCGCACCTGAAGAGTTTGCAAGGTGGTACACTGTGGTGGACTCCAAATGCCTTGATGTCATACAGTCATGCCATGGTTTAGTCTGCTGCCTACCCAGCACTATCACATTTCAGCATGTCTTTGGAGCTTTTGCTTTTAGCAGAACTCACTGGAGACAGGTTCAGTGTCTTGTTCCATGTCTGAATGTTGGTCCTCAGCCTCTTAGTCTACATCAGTACCGGTAAATTAAACATGGCTGGGACTGTTCTCTGACGCTGAGGCCAACTGGCATGGAACAACTCTCATACACGCTACTAGGCTTCAAAACAGGACAGCCCCATCCACATTCTCTGCTGGGAAAAGGCTCTGGCTTGGGAAAGCTGATGCAGGTCTCTGGGGTGCTAAGGCCTAACATTTCAACAGTGCCGATGGCAAAGTTCCAGTGCCTACAAGATACGCTGGACCTGCTTGCTTTACTAATTCAGACATGGTCTGAGTTGTGCCGTATCTTTAAATGCTGAGCTTTGTCCAACAGCAGGAGGCAATGGGATCTAGTTCCTCTGGCAGGTGGAGGGGCCTTAAGGAGGATCTCTTCTTTGGAAAGGCCATGACAGTTGACAACGCTGTTCTGCAAGGAATCCATCATCTCAAGCTCACTAGCTAAAAGAGAGCAAGGGTACTTCTGAAAAGATCCTAGTACTTTCAGTAGCATACAAATAAATGGCAATTAGCAATCAAAAATTCATAGACACTGTGGTAACTGTTGGATTTAATGAGAGGTGTAAAATACTGATGGTCTTGTGAGACAGAGTTAGAAGAAACCTTATTAAAGAAAAAGAATAAAATCTTAAACTTGAAATACAAATAGGCCATTAAATTCAAACTCTCCTATCATTAGTAAGGTTCAGAGTTCTCTTGAACTATCCACTGAGTATTATCAGCCATATTCAAAATTAACCTAGCAATAGTGCACTGCTGTAATCAAAGGGGCAAGGTGTGATGCTTTTCTGGCCAAGCCTACTGCAGAACTGCAGTTTCCTATAAACTGACAGAGAGGAAGTTACACACAGACAATTCATCCTTTAGCCCTTCATGTGTAAGCATGCTTTCTAGCATAATACATCACCTTAATTATTAGACCTTATGCAGCATACCAGAATTCTTTGATTTTTTTTTTCTTGTTGCCAAATTACATTGCGAAAATATTTTCTGTGTCTGTACCTGGATTTCCTCAGCCACGCTCCCATCTGTCAATGCAGGGTGAACGCTTTAATTGCTTAATCAGCTTTCCAGGTCTCCCATGCAGGCACAAAAGCACCACAGTGAGTTGTGTAGTTATGTGGTGGTGCATAAGCGATCATTAGAAGTAGTTTTCTCAACTTTTGTATTCTAGGAGGCGACAAGCACACTGGATTTGGTGAGATTATAAACAAGGTTATTTACTAGCAGAAGCTGATGTTTTTCTCGCCTCTATTTTTACGTTTGAGGATAAAGTACAATTTATGTTCTGGGCATCATCTTGTGGAAGTTCTAAATCACTTCATGAGGCTTTCAGCCTGGCTTATGTCATTTATCCATCAGTACTCAGTCCATTTAATCCAGGCCTCTCAGCTGTACAGACCTAGCTCCTGTTGTGAGTGATCGGCCTGCTTGAGTGCTCCCAGCTTCTCCTGTCACATCACATTTGCATAAAAGAGGACGGATAACCAAATTTGAGCACACAAATGAAAATGCTAAGCGCTGAACCTGTCACAGTTGTTGTTCAACTAATTGTGAAAAATTTGATTTGCTGGCTTTTCACTGTTTATCATGTGGACCCCCTTCTCAAATTTGCCTTGGCTTCTGCTTCTGTACATGTAGCTTTTAAACCCTCTACACAAGCAGCCCACCCTGGGGATTACTTACCTCTCCTACCAGCTTTTAATGTTGGCTCATCTACTTGACTAAATTAGGCCACCATGGCAAACAAACACATAATTAAAAACCTGGGAAAGACAACTGCAGTTGCACTTCTAAATTGATTTTGCAGTCTATTACTGGTATATGTCTTTGCATTTTGCCATTTTATCTTGTTCTATAAACCTTGAATATGTCTTGGCTTTTGCTTATATATAGGAGGAACATATATTATTTCAAAATGAAGACTAAGATTTTCTTCTCAAAAGGGAATAGTAAATAAAAACACATTTTTATTTCTGGGTATGTTGTGGCAGCCTGTTACAGAGATGAAATTAAGACCCATTTTTAAACTGACATTGAAAGCCCATGGATAAAGTATTATTCAAATTATTGTGGTATTTCAAAATTCTGGGTTTTGACTTAGCTTTCCAAATGTACTTACAACTGCTGTCATACTTATATTTCAGATCACCGTCTCTTAACTGTATAATTTACACATCACTTCTTATAATGTATACCAGAAGGTCACCAGTTAAAACAGTTGAAGGTTACATTGCAGTTTTGTGAGGGAAGAGAAGGTTCAGCCAAATGATTATCTATACAAAAATGAAAAAAAAGCCCAAAACACCAAACAAACTACATATCTAAATCATCCGTCATTTTGGTATCAAGGTTGGTTGTACTCTGAATGTGCATAACTATCTTGATTTGAGAAGGTGGATGTATTCACTATAGTATTCACTATGGACATAGTGAATACAAATCTACGAAGACCATTGAAAGCTTCTAAAAACAACCTGATAGAAGCTGGTATTTAGACATACACAAATAATTGATATTTTCATGGAAGTACTAAAATATTGAAATAATTGTTTTCAAATTAAGAAAAAAATTGTCTGCCAATATGACCGAAATATTATTTTAAAATAAAATTGAAAACATTTTGCCTGAAATACTTTTTCATTTCATTTCATTCTGTTGGTGAAGGGGGAAAAGTCCCTGAAGTAGCCTTCATGTCACCTGCACTTCTCTGATAACAGTGGTAGTAATATGGCATAATCGCTTTCATAAACTGATCAAGACCTATCATAAAACTGTAGGATATTTTAATCTGTTTCCTTGGTAAGGTTGTACCAAAAAAATGGCAAATTTTTCCATATTATTAAGAATGATATAATTTTTAGCTTAAACTGATTTATACCCGGGTTAACTCCTGTTAGCTATCCTTCGTTTTAAATAGCTTTTCTCCCTTCATGATTTTCATGAACAGCCGTCATGTCGCCCCTGCCTTCCTTTTACTAGGCTACATGTGCTGAACTGTTAAAGGGCTTTGACAGACAAAGTCTGATGCATTTAACTGCAGCGATTCAAGATACTAACATTCACAGCCCAGTGTGTTGGATTTCGCTGTCCTTTGCTTCTTCATCAAGTTTTGCTCTTTTCTTCATTTTTACCACTGAATTCTACTGTCATTAAAAACACAACTGGAGAAATAGCTCGTGCTGCACTCTACACTCACTGCAATTTGCTTGTTTGTGATCATGAGAACTCTTATCAGTTTCCTTGTTCTCATCTTTCCTCCACATCATACTACTTTATCTCCTTCCTCAGTAATAGCTTTCCAAAGTTGATGTCTTTTCCTGCCCTCTTTCTCAAGTTTGCCAATGAATTATGCTAAATACACAAATCAGTTGCAAAATAAGGTATCTGGAAAAGTGAGATACAGGTGTGTCTGGCCCACAGCCTCAAATGAGGAACAACAGAAATTCAAGAAATGAGTTAGCTCACAAAAAACTTCATTCTGTACTCGACAAACTGCAGCTACGCTGCCAACAGGTTTGATTCTGAAAATCAATGAAGGAGGAGCTCTTGTTCCAGACCAAAAAGATGGCTTGCTGATGTTGTTTCATCTTTTAGGTTACTCTGAATAACCTTCAGCAAGATGTTCCATACTGAACCTAATATTCCTTCCCAGCTTCTCCCACTTAGAAAATATATCCTGGTAGCTGAAATGTCCTGAGATATCTTTATGATCAAAGAGGCAGAAGATGATTTATCTACTCAAGAAAATAAGTACCATTTCAAAACCTATTTTCTTCTTATAAAAGAGAACAATAAAAATTCCTTAGTTACCTCATTCTCTGTCAGTGAGGATAATATCTATTGAGAAACTGTTATATTTTCTTATCATGAAATGATTTGATCTGGAAATATCATAGATAAGTTAAAGCTAATAGAACCGAATTTGATATTTATGCACTTGCACCATATTGGTCTTAGGAAGAGCTAGGCTTATGGATAAGATTCTTTCCTCTGCTTTTTCTCAGATTTTAACAAGAAAACAAGACATTAATTTCTTGCCTTGTTTCTAATTTCACTTATAGGAACATGGAAATTTTATTGTTGAATCCTGGAATTTCTTCATTTGTTAAGAAAATAATCCTCATCCCTTTACCTCCTTTACCTCTCTCTGAACTGAGTTATGTGTATTAGTTTTATTCTGAAGTAGTGCAAGAAAAGGAGAACGGAAGGAAACAACTATAACAGCCACAAAAGCAGCTCTCAGGGTAAGTTTTGCAGTCAAAATACTTGTGACGGTAGTACTTAAAGGCAGTTTCTGAAAAGCGAAATTAGATTCTAAACTTAGTTCATTAAGTTTATCTGTCTCCTAAGTAGATGTGAACATGCAGTTCTCCAAACAGGGTTCTCAATGTAAATGCCTGATTTATAATTTCAGAAACTACATTGCAAAAAATTCTTTCAAGTTCTATATCCTTCAATATCCTTATCCATAACATGTTTTGCTAGGCAAGTCAGAGAAACACAGCAGAGTGAGGGCAAGAAACGTGTTTAAAATTTTGAACAAGTACTAATGGAAAATGTTTTGCCATATTCCCTCAGCTCTAATAAAATGTACACTTTCCATTTATCCTTCAACTGGATATCTATTGATGTTTGATTAAAAAAAATCTCCCCCGCTTCTGTAAGTACCTTTGTGCAATTCATGGGAATTTTCTCATTTTCCCAGGTCTGCTTGGGTAAATAAAGGTTTCTCGTCAGCTCAGTCTCTTAGGTTGGATGTTAGAATAAACAAACTTCAATTAACTTGCTTTTTGTTTTGCTTTAGATTGCAAGTAACTTCATCAGCATGTAAGAGAGACAACTGCTCCACCTCTCCCTATATATTTTGTTATACAAAGCTGACCCTCTTCCCATAAGCTTAGCTCTTGACTATAGCTCAATGCAAAAGAAAAAGCACACACAGAGAAAGGATTAGCCGGTTACACATACACATCTCCATGGTCTGTGGGTATATGCAAAGCCAGACATATGTTAAATTGCATGTTATTTTTACATTAAAAAAAGAAAACATATTTACCCTATGGGTAAAATATGTGTTGACCTACTGTATTACAGTATAAGCATGAACAAGGTTACATTTTCCCCCTTTCTGCTAAATAATAAGGCAACTCATGCTGAGGGTGCACTTAAACTATACCTATAACTCTTGGAAATTCATAGATCGTAAGGCCAAATGGGACCATTATGATCATCTTGCCTGACCTCTTCTATAGCACAAGCCATAGGGTTTCGACAACATAACAGTATCTGTAATTTCATATGTGTTAGAGTGCTATTTATAGGATATATATTGTATTGAGATGGCAGAGTATTCATTGCTCTGAAATTCTGCTAGATAATTTTGCTATTGTAGTGGCACCTACAGCATTCTCAGTTGGTACATATTAATAATTTAAAAAAAATCAAACAGAATTTCATGTAATTTGCTAAAAATGCAACTCCATCTAGTAAATCTGCTTGGGACAACAGCTGCAAAACCATATTTTTAATGTAAAAATTCAGTTGCTACAAAATAATCCAAGTAGTTTATTAATTACCAAGTGTTGCAGAATCTGAAGTCTAATGAAGACAAGAAAAATGACAACTGGTCCATTGCACTAACTGAAGTATTTGAGCAAGGACAGAGAAAACTAAAACAAAATTTGTGTACGTTTCACAAGGCTAACTCTTGTCCTGTATCAAGAACTACGGTGTTTGGTTTTCATTCTCATGGAACCACTGCTATAAATGACTGCTTTAAATGGAAAATGATTTTAATTGGTGACTAGTGCAGAAGTAGGCACCTGCACTGTTAGCACATCTAAAGCAAACCTAACTGCATCCTCTGCCTTGCTTTGTAAAACTATTACCCTTTCTTTACATGAGGAAGTAGATTTAAATTTTTTTTTTTTTTTAAAAACCAAAATCATTAGTCCTCAAGTTTCATTTCCTACCTATCTGAAAACCAGAAAACCTACTCTGCCTCTTCTATAGGAGTCACTAATGAAATGTGCTACATTGAACAGCCCTAAATGTCCCAATCAAACCAAACCAGCTTCACTGCTCAAATCTTGGAAAGAGATAGTATGCCTGATATTTAAAGATAAGAATCCAGATATCGCCCATGTTTGTATTTGCTGCTGGGAAGGGAGCAATAAAAGGGCAATTAGCATTTCTACTGATCATTGGTTAAAATGATTTAGCCCGCCTTTTAGCAGAGTAATAAAGATCCTTGAAGTAATTACATCATTTTGTTAAATGCTAAGAATGATGAGATAAAACAGCAAGGATACTGTTGGTCAAAGATGTTTATCTGTGTGTATTAAAAGCTTTTAAACATGATCTTGTAGAAAAGCCGGTGACATTCAGATCAGTCCCTTCTTCTCCCAGTCTTCTCTAAAATCTAAAATTTAAAGACATATACTTACACAAACAACTATGCCTTAAAAAAAGCAGAAAACCAAATATGTCATTTAACAGAAAGTTTCAGGAATTAGCTATCAATAAAATAACCCGATTTTGTAAAATCTGAAAGGCTTTGTTCAGAGAGTCTTCCTGCTATGCAGAAGCTTTGACAAACTCCTGTCACAAGCGCAGGAGGAGGGCTGTGTCTTGAGGTTTGCTTTTTGATCCATTCACTAGTAAATTCTTCAAGAACCTAGATAATTACAACATATAGCTAAAAAGGTTAGTTTAAAAGCAATTTTGAAAGATATTTCAATGGAGCGAAAGAGAGCAGGGATGAGGAGACCAATTAACCAATTTTTCTTGGCCTTTCTCTCACATGCAGACACATTCTGTACAACCCTCTGTTTTGATGTATTATTTTAATTAATCCCGGTCTTTTGATTTCTGCAAAAAGAAGGTTAGCAAATATAACAATGCTCGAGAGTTTCTTTATCGTAAAAGACACATAATTTCAAGCATTTAATAAGGTAGATTTATTCTGGGTAGTTTAGTTTGCACATTCACTCAAACAGCCCTCCCCAAAGACAACATTAAAAATGTGATTAGTTAGCTGCCATCAATAACACAAAATAGGAAAACACTCTCTGAAGGGACAGCTTTGTGGAGGGCACTGCACAGTGTGTAGTAAAAATATATGGCCTAATAAGTTTACATTTGCAGGCTCATTTGTTAAAACTCTTGAATTTCTAATTTGTGTCGGAAAGATAAATGGATGGGGCCTCAGTAAAGTGTGAGATTAATACTGATGGATGGGGATTCAGATTTTTGCTCGCCTCTTACTTCCCTATAACCCAGTAGGCAGTTTATGGGGAAAACCAAATGTAAATAAAAAAGAGGGCATTATTTACCTTGGTCAAGGCCAATTACCAGTTATATTGTTCTTTTCAACTTTATTGTTTGGATGTAAATTATCCTTATCTAATTATTGTTTAATGCATTTTGGTAATCAAGCCCTTACAAAGTGTAATTAGAAGCTAAAAAGGACAGGCAACCCGATGGTTACTTTGAAACACTGCAAATGCTCAAATGGTAGAAATGGAGGCCGCTGGAACCTTTAGGGACGTAAGAATAATAATAATAAAACATATTACATAATAAAAACTGCCCTGTACCTGAATCAAAATACTCACATAAAATGAAAATGAGCTGAGGTTAATACAAATAATAAAACAGGTGGGATCTGCATATGCCATGCAGAGTTGATCTCAAGAGCCTGCCTTCCTCGTGCAGAGCCAGGGTTTTGCTGCTGGTGCGCTCTGAGACAGGGTAGGTGACAGCGGTACTTCCCACCCGTCTGGCAGGACCTACCTCTGAACTTGGATGAACTTTTCCAACTTCGAGAACTAAGTTGTCCTTATCTAAAGGTTCTTATGTGTTTTAGATTTGTGACCAGAACAGTCTTTATAACTCACCAATGTTTTAGCTGTTGCTGAACTGTGCTTGCTGCCTCTGTTTCTCATTCCAACCACACCAGCAAGTAAGCTGAAGATAGGCAAGAGCTTTGGAGGGGGACACAGCCAGAACAGCTGATCCCAGCTGACCGAAAGGGTATTTGATACATTACATGGGGGAATAGTCTTTCCAAGGTTGCTCAGAGACTGACTGAGCCGTGGTCTGCTGGTGGGAGGTGGTGAACGATTGCATTTTGTATCATTTTGAGCAACCTGGTCTAGTGGGAGGTGTCCCTGCCCATGGCAGGGGGGTTGGGACTAGATGATCTTTAAGGTCCCTTCCAACCTGAACCATTCTATGAGTCTATGATTTGTTTTGGTTTGGGTTTTTTTCCTTCACCTATTAAACTGTCTTTATCTTGACCCCACTGCTCTCTCCCATCCCAGTGCGGGGGAAGTGAGCAAGCACCTGGTGTGTGCTTAGCTGCATCATAATATGTATGGCAATGTATTGCCAAAATAAAACTGAAAAAGATATCCCATATGGACAGATATAAGCATTTCTTAGTTTAGTAAAAAAAAAAGAAGGTGAAGTAGTGACTTGACATATTCTATGTAAAAAGAAAGCTCTTCAAACCCTGTGGGTAACTTTTAACAAGGGTAACTTTTAACGAAGGTAACTTTTAACAAAGGTAAATTTTAACAAGAGTAATTTAGATGGTGATTCACTGTTGTGTGACATCCTTAAATTAAGATTTGATGTCTTCTTTGAAACAATGCTCGTCCTATTTTCTGTTGAGTGGGCATTTGTATCTATGCTCCACTCTTGATCATAAGCATTTTCAGCTCCTGACCATGGACTTTTGAAATTACCTGCCTCTCTGTGTGTTTTGCACAGAGGACCTAAAAGGGCAAGACGCACCTTTGTCCTGCAACTCTTTTATAAATGGTGGACTGTAATTCAATCATAAATGACTGCACATGATACAGAAACTACTGACTCAAGTTCTACACCCAGTGTTATGAAAGAGTAGAGTAGAGTAGAAGAGGAATAGACTATAACAAGGGAAAGGGAAAGGGAAAGGGAAAGGGAAAGGGAAAGGGAAAGGGAAAGGGAA
>JAOXJM010000001.1:164090233-164100452 GCA_026413425.1 Tringa solitaria
ATTCTGCAATGCATTAGCAGCAAATCCTACTAAAACTAGATAGGAATGTATTACCATTTTGTTTTGTGGGTGTTTAGCTAGTGAGTAAATAAAGAAGTATTGTAAATTAAGCATTTAAGCTTCACTGCACAGAAGCGGCTTTTAGTTACAATATATACTTGTAATATGAATTACAGCTGTTATCTCCAACATGCTTTATTAGCAGTTTGAAGTTGAAGGAGGAAATTACAATATTGCAGTGTTATCAGAAATGTATCTGCACAGGGTTAAAAATTAAAAAATGAAGTTCTCAAAGTTTTGACCCAGGTAACAATATTTTTATAGGTACAATCTCAAAATGTGCTTTTTATAGTTAATATAATAATCCCTTGATATGTAGGATTTATTATAGACAATCATGTTTTTTTCTTAAAAAACTTCTGGGGTTTTTTTCTGTTTCTCACAAGAATTGAGACACTCCCTTTTATTTCCTTGTTTCTATAATAAAAAGTCTTAAAACTATCTTCAAAATAAGACAAAAAACAACGTTCATTTTTCATTCAGTTCTGCCACATCAGTACTAGTAAAAAGCAGCAACAGTTTTAAACTCCCCAGGCTTCCCTGTAGGAAGAGTTCACACAGATGAAGGCTGGCAGTGTGCAGGACTGCTCCTTTGATATATAAAGTGTTTTATGATAGAGACGGCTATGCCATCATTTTGGAGAACTGCTATATCTTTATATAGATATCATATTTGTGCATAAAAATGAATGTTATTATGTGTCTTGTAAAATTTATTTTGGCTATCTGAAGGGCTTCCTAATATTCCATCGAGTACTCCAGTTTTCTCAGAAACGGATGTGGCTGGTGGTGATTCATCTTGTGCAGAATAATTAATTGGTGTTTTCAAGTGATGATCAATCTAGAATGATGTGATTGGGATTATTTGCTTAAAATAGTATTTCACTTATAGAAGGTGTATGGTTTCTGTCATTATTTTGATGTGTAGTGGCAGAATGCTCCAAATAAAGATAGCTGGAACGGCCTGTTATGGAAAACAGGGAAAAGAGCCATATTCTGTTTGAAACTATGGGATGGTTTTCATTGAGTTCATGCAGTGGACTCCTGGACATAATTAAATAGCATGTGGAATTCATAAGCTCAGAAAGCTCTCTTCACAAAGGCATTGCCCTAAAATATGTAGTTTTAAATATCTTTAATGAAATCCTCAGAGCAACAAGTAACTCCCACTCCCTACAAGTGGATTATTACAGTCTTCACAGCCTTGTGGAAGTTTTAATTGAAGGGCACTACTTAAAGGGATGGTGTGGGATGACTCTAAGGTAAGATTGATCAGTACAGGCAGAATTTTATTACAAGTGTCAATTAGATTGAAAAGTGTTATAAAAAAGATCATTTGCATAGCTTTAGGGGACAAGGAGACACATTATTCTGAAATCTCCTTTGCTGATTGTTTAGTGATTCTCTAAGGGTAACAGGGAGGAAATATTCCCTCCTGCAAGAGGAGACAGTAGCCACTTTCTGACTGGCTTTGATTTAAAGCTCGTTAATGAGATATGTGCAGCTAATTAAGAGCAGGGAGAATTTAGCTATATACCACAGTGGAGAACAGCATTTATCAGAGAGGGTCGGACTATAGCCCTGTAGAAGTTCAGTGCTGTGCTACCAGGAGCGATTCAGTTCCAGCGCTGCAGAGGAGGGCAATATGGCAAATAGCTAAAGCTGGTTGAAGACACGTTTTTTCCCCCTAGAAAAATAAGGTTGCACTGACAATGCGTTCTCTTAATGAAAAACCTCATTTTTGTTAATTCAACACAGTAAAGACAAGCTCTTCCTTTTCATTTTCATCCCTTTTTTTCCTCTGGAGGGAAGGGACAAATTAGCAGACAAAAAGCCTTTGGCTATTGCAACTATATCTTTTTTGGTACTTGAGGTAGACCACGGGAGTGTCTACAATAGCATTTTAGTTGGGAGCACAGGCATCCTTCTGACACAAGTCTTCCTGCAGCTCTCCATTTCTCATGCTTTTGTTTCCATTACAGAAAAAGAAACATGATCACAGAAATGGATGTGCATGAATTAGATTTCTTTTTATACTGAAACACGTCTGAAAGGTATACTGCAGGCAAGCACCTAGTCTGCTCCAGTTGCTAGTGAGCATCCAGGTCCTGGACCAATCTAGAGATAAACCACAGTAAAGAGCTTTAATAATACTGTTGGGATCTCAGCGCCAACAATTTCACTCCAGTAATTTCTTCCTTTTGGGCTGCACTACTTGCAGATACAGCAGGTGTCTCTCTATATGACAGTATAGTCACTCCTGGTGTGATTCATAACCACACCACTGGTGGTGCAGATTGACTTGCCCTGTGGCACTGGAGACACATCTGCACTGATCCCACACAATAGACCCAGGACTTACAGAAAATTCACTCCATGTGGCATGGTGAAGGCTGAGCAAGATATCCACAGCACCTAAAAGGATAGTAGGTGTCTGTGTTTAGGCAATGTAATCCTGCCCGCTATCTGGGAACTCATCTCCAGACTGTAGGCATCCAGCCTTCAGTATACAAACATAGGCAACTGCATATAAGCTTGTTGTTTATATACTATTAAGATAAATAGAAACCTTTGGCCTAAATATAATGTTATTTTTAGATGTTCTAGACACCTGCCTGGCCCCAAGGTCACCTATCATATAGAGTCATAGAATCACAGAATAGTTTGGGTTGGAAGGGAGCTTAAATGGTCATCCCATCCAACCTCCCCTGCAACAAGCAGGGACATCTTCAACTAGATCATGTTGCTCAGAGCCCTGTTCAACATGACCTTGAAAGTGTCCAAGGATGAGGCCTCTACCGCCTCTCAGGGCAACCTGTTCCAGTGTTTCACCACCCTCATTGTAAAAAATTTCTTCCTTATATGTAGTCTGAATCTTCCCTCTTTTAGTTTAAAACCATTACCCCTTGTGTCCTATCACAAGAGGCCCTGCTAAAAAGTTTCCCCCTATCTCTCCTGTAGGCCCCCTTTAGGTACTGAAAGGCCACAATAAGGTCTTCCCAGAGCCTTCACTTCTCCAGGCTGAAAAACTCCAACTCTCTCAGCCTGTCTTCATAGGAGAGGTGCTCCAGCCCTCTGATCGTCTTCATGGCCCTCCTCTGGACTTGGTCCGTCAGGTCCACGTCATTCTTATGAATGCTGAACGCGGTACTCCAGGTAGGGTCTCACAAGAGCAGAGCAGAAGGGCAGAATCACCTCCCTGTACCTGCTGGCCACATTGCTTTTGATGCAGCCCAGGATACGGTTGGCTTTCTGGGCTGCGAGCGCACATTATTGTCTAGTATGGTGTAGATATCACATATACAATAGAATAACTCAAGATGCTGAATCCCACTTTGAGACAGTTAGTGGAGCCTACAGAGTCGTTCAGCCACCCACAAGTAGATGTAGGACATGATTTAGTTGCCCAGATTTATGGAAAACTCACAACCTTCTTCAGGTAGCTGCATACCAAGGTGGGATACCCTACAGTGCCTAAAATGAGGCAAGATGCCTGTGTTTATCATACTGTGGAACTGAGGAAAACATATTTTGTCATTTGCTTTGTCACTTCCCTTGTCCTTATCATCCAATCTTTTATGTGTCTTTGGCAAAGCCAGCAAGTCTGCATTGCCAGGTGGAAATGCAAGGGGTTTGGAAACTCGATGATCTTTAAGGTCTCCTCCAACCCGAACCATTCTATGATTCTATGATTAGAAATAGCATGAAAGTGAAATATTTTGGGAAAAATATTAATAAGAAAAAAATCAGACTTTTGCCTCTGGTCCTTCTATTTCTGCGCCTTTTCCAACAGATGAGTTCCCAGCAAGACCAAAATGTATGGTAAGAAAAAGAATGTCGCTCAGTATTGTGTGACTTTGGAACTTTTCTGCACAAGGCAAAGCATCTCATATGCTCTATTCTGGAATATGAATGTCGTGTCCTGGTTGTTTTTTGTCCACAGATAAGTAATAGTGTTTTTCAGGGTCGTGAGATCACATTCTTGAGGGAAATTACAACTAGGTATCTATTTCAGAACTTTGCCAATACCACAAATATTCATCTATTTATTTCATTTCAAATTTTATTTTATTCAGTTTTTAGGGGACAGGTTGCAGTTTATGATGAATACAGTTTTGTCAGAAGAAACTTTTATTGTGAATACCTGTAGTTTCTCTGTTGTACTTTTGGCCACTTAATCTCATACAATAATTTCTTTGTCATGTGAACCAAAACTCTAAAACTACATCAAAAAATAAATTGAGAAAAATTACAAATACTTCATTTGATGCATTTATAAGTAGACGAGAGGCGTAGTCATAATGTGTGCTATTGCTAGATGCAGGTCTCTCTCTTCTGCCATTTCTAGCTAGCAATTCACTGGTGTTAAAGCAGTTCTTGCTATTCATCTCTCAGTGCATCACTTTGTACTTTGTACAATTAAATTTTAAACCATTTTCTTTACCGCAATCTCCAGAGTCATTTACCTGTTTCTATAAAATATTGCAACATTCCTCTTTACTGATGTGTAATCCAACTTCATGCCACCAGCAAATGTCATTTCAACACAGCTATATTTCTTGCCTAACTGTTAAATGAAAAAAGTTTGCTCTGAGATTTTTAGGAAACCTAGTAAGAACTTCCTTCCAGTTCAATAAAACTTGTAATACAATCCCTTGACTTGGCATATATTTTTGTTGTCTCTGTGAAAACTTACTCTTTCATCAAATTTTCTCCTAATAATGGGCATAGTACAAAAAACAGCAGCTACTCAACAACATATCCTCCTCTAAAGATATAGGAATTCATCTTCTCTCAAGCACAGTAACTCCTTCTACTTCTACTTGACTTGATGGCATAGCTTATTTAGGTAGCTTGTCAACTCAGCATGACTTGCTAGTGGTCAAACTGAACATGCTGTTCCGAGAAACATATAATTTGGTTAACGCATGTTAATTTGCTGCTGGTTTTGATCATTGACTAGAATGTAACACAGAGATCAGTGTTCAGTTTCGTAGATGTGCATGCTTGCATCTGTGGAAATTCACTTCAGAATCACAGAACTGTAAAATCGTAAAAATGTTGATTGGAAGATCATCTAGGCCAAGCTGCTTGAAGTGGGACCATGTTTAATACTGGATTAGGTCAAACAAGGCTCTGTATAGTTTTTGGTGGATACAATTTCTCATGTATTTGCTTGAGTTCTTTTAACTTTCAAGGAAAGCAAAAACAAATGGGTCACAAGTAAGGGTGATGTGAAATTCAGATTTGCATTTGAATGAATATTCGCAGATCTCTTTCATATTATTCCCTCAGGCCATGAAAAGTACAGGCACAGATTACTGAGAACTCTCTAGACTGCCTGATTGATATGGTTTGTATTTGCCATGTAAATGTATAGAGTTTAATACTGTATCTATACAAATATAATGCTGATTGACAAACTTGCCCAGAAAGAGTCATCTCCTAGGAGGAGGAAGTCATTAACATTTTAAAAACCAAAATCCTAAAGGAAGGCTGTTCAGACACTGCAAAGGAAGGTGGTACTTTGAAATGTGCGAAGGTATGAGCAGTCAATATTAAGGATTCTTTTGTTTTTATTGAAACAAAATTCAAGGATTTTATTTTCAATAAGAGAAACACTTGATATGCAAACTAGAAGAATTCAAAAAGGACTGAGGAATAATTAATTTTATGATATATATTGGAATACAAAAACAGAATTGTAAATTGCATATTTAAATTTTAAAAAACAAGAAAATGTACAACATGTTAAAGAAGCCTTTAGCATTTGAGCTCCATAGAGGACTATGAAGGGGAAGGACACTAGCTCTGAATATAGCCTACTTGCACACAAGTTTCCATAGAGCAACCGCCTAAGCCAAACAACATGCTGCTCTACAGGGGGAATACCACCATTTATTAGGTAAGTTTTTTTACCTAGGTAACTTATAGCACATGAGCAAGAAACCAGTTGAGATCGTTCCCCTTTATCCTAGTGCCATGCCTTGAAGAATGAGAAAGTAGTTTCCATTTTAATGAGCAGTTGTAAAGGAGGATGTTAGTTCACACAGCATCAGGGACAGAATTGTTGATGGCACGAGCAAGAAGTATGTTGTTTTTATCAACAACGTTTGCTGCATCTTACAGTTTCCTTTTCAGTCCCTGTGAACCATCTTGTCAGAAAAGGTCCCTGCGCTTTTCTTGTTGTCCTCAATCTTCTTTGCCTCTGTTGGTCCTATACATTGTTCTTTTCCTCTTGCTTTCGGATTCCCTTCATCCTTGGTCTTTTCACTGTTTCTCTTTCCACTCATTACTTCCTCTCCTGCCTGCTAAAATGGGAGACATCTTCTCAAAGGACAGCCCACATTCCATAAATTTTAAACCAGTAGAGTTTGTGAGCATCTTTCCTAAATTTTGCTTGTCCAAAAAAAAAAAAAGACCACCACTGCTTTGACCAACTGCATAGGCTGTTTTCATCTTCCTCAAAATACTGAGGAAGGATGACCAACAGAATATGAAAAGCTGTGCTTGAGTCTACCTGCTGAATGATTACAGAAACCTAGAACTCACCTATCATTTATTGCAAGACTTGCAGTTAATCTTTAAAATTGCCACTTTGTGCGGTTGCAGAAGTCAGTTTCTCACTTTTCTGCAACACATCTGAATCAGAACATGAACACGGTGGGGCAGGCCTGCAACATATTGAACTGGCCTGCTTCCTATTAGCAGTGTGAACCAAGAGCTCTCTGTGTGATTCCTGAGCCGTGGGATGACTCACTGCAACTTGCTCTCTGCTGGAAGGGGATTTGATGGTGCCTGCAAGATCCAATTCCTTTCCAAAAGCAGAAGGTGGTCCCGTGAGCCTCCCACACTAAGCCCTCTTAGGCTGGCCAGCCAGTGACAAGTAGAACAATTCATGAAAGGTGGTGTAGGCTATATTTAAATGCAAGCTGTCATCCTTGCAGTTCAGCTGTGCCAAACCAAAAGTTGTTTTGAAATGCACCAACCTGGGGAACTAGAAATGCAGTTTCTAGAAGGCAACTTCACCTCTTTTTATCTCTAGACCTGTAGTACTAGGATTTCTCCCTCATTCCCAGCATAATGGATGTGATGACTTACAGATAAGTTTCATAATTCTCCTTCTCAGTCTTGCCTGAGGGTCAGTACATTTCCTGAAATCACAGCCTTCTTATCAGGAAGTCACTGGAGGTGCAACTCTGATTCATGATTTCTCTAGTAGCAAGGGAGTTTCCAGGGCCAATCTATTTGCTCTTCTCCCCCACTTGCCACAAGTTATTGCCTGTGCAGCCTTACTTGTTCAACTGCTTGTGCAGTCAGAATCTAAAACTGGTCATTGTAGTAATCCCATATTTTACAAGACTTCCAAAGACAAGGGGGAGGATGCCAAAGATGATTTCTCAGCAATGGTAACTAGTGTTCAATATTATTTGATACTTAACACACCAATGGGAGACCTTGCCAGCTGCCTGCTGGTTCCAGGCTCTCGCAGATACTTTAATTAAAGTTTTCTGCCCCACTCTTCCCTTTTCTTTCAGTTTCCCCATCCCCCCTTATCTGCCCTTCTCGCCCTTATCCTCTTATCTGCTTTTAACCCACATACTGTCTCTCCTTCTTCTTGGATTTCAGCATAGATCCTCCACTTTCTGGGGGAGAGTGTAGGAGGTTTCTGTGCCCTGATCTTCTCTTTGGCCAAACCTGCGAGGCTCGCACAGGGGAAAAAGCAAGCAAAGTTTTTTCCTGTAGGCAAGACTGAATGGAGACTGAAACTTCTTCCATCAGGAGATTGATCATTGACTTCTGGCAGTGCTCCTCATATCTTGCATATGGTGCGCTTTTTTCTAGTGGCATTTATAGTAATACACAGAGCAATTTATAAGGATGTAAATCAGTGAAATATCCCATTGGGTTAAGGAAGGCAGAGCTCCTCAGAGACCTGTGGGCAGGAACACATTTCTTTGAGCCTGGCTCAAAGTCCACTGAAGGCACCTGGAATCTTTCAAGAGGTGTAGGATCAGTTGTGACAGAGGACAAACCATTGCTTCTCTTGGTCTATGCTCTATTTATAAATACAATTGCAGATGCAGTGGACTAGTCTTGCAGTGTTTGATTACTCACTGCAAACACAGGTATTTTAAAGCTGTGGGTGAAAAATAAGGATCTCATACTAGGTCATCTTATTATTGCAATACACAACTATGACAAGTGAGAAGAAATGAAAAAGTGAAGTTAATGTTTGTTCTGCAATAATGAATTGTTTAGAGAAAGAAGTTTTCTTAGGAACTATTTGCTGCAGAAGGTTTGGTATAGCAGGTCTGATCCTCCCTAATATGAATTACACATACAACCATAGATATACCTAATATATTTTAAATACAAAGTGAGTACCGATTGAAATATGAAATCTATTGCTTCTTCCTTGCAGTTTCAGCCACTTATATAATCGAATTCCAAGATCTGTGGTTTTAATAGTAGTGTGGTTTTTCTCTCACTCAGAGTACCTCCCCCAGAGTACTAGTATTATAAATGGTTTTTAACCAGAAAATTGTAATAGATGCTGTTGAATTTTGCAGAAAAATAAATTAATTGTTACCTGATTTAAGTGAGCTCTCAGTGACTTTCATCAGTTGTGAGCAGAATACACATTTGGTTTTAGTCTCAAATCATTCCAATTTACAAGGTTGAAAAGTGCATAACAAATAATTTTGGTTGGTTTTTAAAGGACAAGTTGATTTTGCATTTTTACTAGCTGCCTTAGAATATTGTGCTCATTTCTAAGAGGCAGAAATTCAAACAGCTCTTCCCTAATAAGATAAAAGTTGTAGAAAACATGCATTTGAGATTTTGTAATTAAGTACTCAATTTGAGCACACTTACAAATGCCAGAGGTAATGATTCTTTGAAGTTTATCTTTCATAGTAATCTTTTCATACTACAAAAAAGACAAGGAATACTGTGACCAAACAAAATTAGAACAATAAATCAGATTAGCCCTTTGCTTAGTTTTTCATCAACCAACCAGTTCAATAAATCACTCTGCATGGCCTATACATTATGCTTACTGCTTTTCCTGTATCTACATCAGCACAACAGTGTGCCATAAAATGGTATTTGATATATGCAAAGTGAGTCAATGGATGTCTTAGAAAGAAAAAAGAGAGATTTTTTTTTTTACTGCTTTAAATGCAGTACTGTTTCTAGAGAATATTTGGTTGGAGATTTGGTTTACAGCTGTCTGTAGTGGTACAGTAGGAGCATGCAGTAAATTTCTACAATATTGTGCTCCTACAGACAAAGTCAGTTACTGCCTGCTATCCTAAGCGACCAGGACAACTTTAGGTTTTGGAATGTGAAGGTTAAAGTCTGTGATTCATTTAGGTACACCTGAATTGACATATCTACATTTTCCTTTGAAGTTTTGTATATGCGGCATGTTCCCATCTATGTCTGGTCTCACTGGTGGAGCTGGTCCACGATTCCATTCCCCCTCTTCCATTTTGCAGTCTTTCACAAGATGACCAGCACACTGGGAGTTTCTCCCAGCCTTGCACAAAGTCCCACGTGTTTCAGCTCACACCTTGTGCCAAAACTCAGTGAATCTGTGCATGCATTTTCATGGTACGGTTTACAGACAGCAGGAGCTTGAGTCAGCCTGACTCACAATGATCAGAGAAAGGGAGAGGTTAGGCAGTACTGGAAATGTTATTGAAGAAAAAGCAAAGAAATTCTGTTTTCTATTCCCCCCGCTTCTCACAGTGAACAAACTGTGCAGACCTCAAATTTGACTGGAAATAAGGAGAGTTGATAAATGAGCGTCTTTTAACCATCCCAAGGTAACAATAATGGATAAACAAATGAATAAAGAAATAAGAATTGTTCCTTGATGCATTGTTGATTAGATCCCTTATCTCCTGGCTCTATTTCTGTGCTTTTTATGTTATCTATTTGGTACCTCTAAATAGTTGGAAACAACAGTAGACACAACCTAAGTACAAACTGGATTGATGAGTATCTTGGTCTTTTTGATTAAGTTTCCTGCTTTTTGAAGTTAAGACATTAAAACTGCTTAGCACAGAATATTTTTTACTTATAAGTACTGATTTTTGTGTGAAAATATTTTTTTGCTGAAATCAAAACTACTCTTAGGAGCAGTGGTTCT
>JAOXJM010000001.1:164100552-164114804 GCA_026413425.1 Tringa solitaria
GGTAAATTGTATATCCAGATCACAGGAGATCTTCATCTGCATTTGTCAAAGCAGGGACACACATGGTGATTTTGCATGTCTTAGCTTAAAGTCTTTGGATCACAGAGGACTTTTTTTGTCTTGTGTTTTTTCACAAATGTTTGTGAATGGATCTAGTTTTCATTCGGTATAAAATTTTTAAGTGATTAATCTAGAAATACTTGACAGAATGCAGCCTGTGTTACCCTGTTAGCTTCATCTATAAAGTGTGCCAAGCAAGAGACTTAATAGACACTAGGCCAAATGGAGTATATTCTCCTCTCTAATATGCCTTTTGACTTATTGAAGACATTTATAGCTGGAGATTAAAGTATCAAAGAGCCTGAACACCCTCTTTTTTACAAAATATGTTTATTAACTACAGTATGTTTATAATTAAGCTGCACAGCTACAGTCCATAGTATCTCCTTTCTTTTACAAAGGAGGTAGCTGGCAAGCCATTAACTCTTGGCTTGGTCCTGGCCAGGAATAGAAGCTGAGCCTGCGAAAAAGCTGACCTGTGTGTCATGGGGAGTCATGTTGCCTTAAATCAGGCAAGCTAAATCTTGGTACTTTTGATAACTACTTTTTAAACCATTGGACTTCAGAGAGCCCAGAGCGAAACCTGAACGTTGTATTCTTCTATCTCACAGTAGCTCCCATGAACTAATCGCTTAAAGGCTACATGAGCAGTGAGGACAGCTGTACTCTGGTATTTGCTAAGGTGGAAAAGCCGAACTTACCGACAAGCCATTACTTCTATTACATTATTTTAAGTTTCGTAATATAATACATTATATAAATGTGCACTTATAAGACTCCTTGTTGTTGCTTACTTGGGGAACTTGGATTTGTTGACATATACTGATTCATTCAATCTGATTTTTATAGTGCTTCAGTTCCTTCACAATCAGAAGGTGATTCAGTCCATTTAAGATTCAAAATTAATCCTCTCTAATGAGATGTCTTTGGTCACCGTGATCTCTTCAGGAGACAAATTTGCTGGCTTCTGATTTTAGGTCTTGTGTCCTAAGCTCACTGCTGTGATTGAGGGGAGACTTTATTAATGCTTATAAATATCTGAAAGGCAATTTGAGGGAGGATGGAGGCGGACTCTTTTTAGTGTTTCCCAGTGACAGGACAAGGGGCAATGGGTGCAAGCTGGAACATAGGGAGTTCCACTCAAATAAGAGGAAGAACTTCTTTACAGTGAGGGTGACAGAGCACTGTAAAAGGCTGCCCAGGGGGGCTGTGGAGTCCCCTTCTCTGGAGATCTTCAAGACGCGCCTGGATGCAGTCCTGAGTAATGTGCCATAGGGAATCCTGCTTTGGCAGGGGAGTTGGACTAGATGATCTCTAGAAGGTCCCTTCCAACTCCAACAATTCCATGACTGAGGTGTTTGTCACAGTGCTGTTCTGTACACAAACAAACAAGGGATGTCAATCTCACTCCTTTCTCTAGTGTCAAATTCTTGCTATAAAAATCAGCTGTTTATATGCATCCCATTTGTTAACATAGTATACTATTAAACAATATTATACACTGAGAGCCTCAAAATATGTGAGCTATGAAGATCAACACATCACAAAGGTACGTTATAGCAGATTCTTAGTGACATTGTATATTGCTTCTAGTATTATAATGTAGTAGGTGGGTTGGGCATAAAACTGAATATGGGAAGGATTCTTTACACTTATTTTTATTTTTTCATGTATTTATATAAGGCAAAAGACTAGCAATTATATATTCCTGAGGAAAAAAACAATACATGAATATTGTTAGTGAAATAATTTTAAAAACATGAGATCTTGTTGTCTAATATTACCTTGATTCTCAGGTACTTGCCTTTTTATCTCTCAGTCGGCCAACATGAGTCAAAAAGTGGCCTAAAGGCTTAGACGTTCCAGTGGTTACTCCAGCACAATCTAATCTGTGACCTCTATCCCTTTGGTTTTTATAATGTCCTTATAAAAACATAGTACATTTAAGTATGCTTAAAGTGCTACTGGCTATAATTAAAGTTCTGTCAGCCTTTCCATTATAAATCCCTCTTTTCTAGGTTTAATATCTCAGCAGTTTCAATTCCCACTGGGCTAAACTTGATACAGAAGCTGTCAGCATGAATGCAAATCCCTCCTACCTTCAAAAATATTTTCAATTCATAAAGTTGCTGGTTTTTATTGAGTCCTACAGTTTGCAAAAGTATTTCTGATTAGCTCCCCTCCCAAAGTGTCTTGCATTGTCTTTTCTCATCTTACAAAAATCAAGAAATAAATGTGTCCTAACTTTGAAATGCAGAAACACACGGATGGAGTTTCCTTTTCCCTTGTTCTATGTTACAGATTAAGTGCAGATTCTACCTGTATTGAAAACTGCTGAGTTAAAACTAGATACCCAGACTCTTCCAGACTCCATCTGCTAGGATGTGGAAAGCAAAAGTTAATTACCTTGGCCATAAACTATTATACCTTATATAATACCTCATACCAAATACATTTCCTGTATTTATTTTGTAATACTGGACTGCATTCACTAAACCTTTGATTCAAGGTAAGTAGGTGACATGGAGAAATTAGTATACCCTGTTTAATGAATTCCTCAGTTTGCTGATAAGTCTAGAGCTACTTAGTACCCCTCTGCTTGACCATCTACTACTTCAGTAGTTCAAATTGTATTTCTAAATAGGAAGGACAATGACCACTTTTGGTCTCCAGTATCAGGAAAATAATATTTTGAAATGCAAACTCTGGCCTAAACCAGAAAGAAGATAATTGTCAACAGTTTGATGGTCTTCTGATTTTATTGATGTCCATATTTCAAGTTATTATGGAATATTATAGAAAAAAAACATCGGTGTTTCCCTCTTTCTTACAAACGAAATCTGTTCATTCTTTTCCGGTTCGCTCTTCTATACAGACTTTCAAACAGTTGATGCCTTAATCAAAAAATATTGCATCAGGACTTCTTGATCTCTTCCATTCTGGGTCCATGAATATTATATTCCTGAACAGAAACTCAGCTGTAAAGTTGAGTTCTCTCCCCGTTCCCTCTAAGCTTGTGACTAGAGCATATTTCTGGGACTGGAAGCAATTTATGGGACTAAAGACATCAGAAGTAGAAGGACTTCAGTCATCCCATTCTGGGTGACTGCTTAAACTTTGGGCTGTTACAAGAAAGGACCTATCTGGCTGTTAAAGTGGAAGAGGTCATTTCAGGATCTGTAGCTCAGTTTCACAACCACAAAACACTGACTGAATCTGCAATATGGGTATCACATACCCAGATTTTGAAATATATTATTTTTCTTTGGTGTTTCTATTTGGCTGCCCTTGGTATGCCAGTGACCATGAGTCCTGCTGTTCTGAACCCCATTCTAGCTAGTGTATCTAGAGGCATGCTGATGCACAAGGATTCATGGCTATGCATGTAAACTTAAGTTTTAACACTGCAAAAGAAAGAATAACCCCCTCTAATTTTGTATATATAAATACACACACACACACACACATACATATTTATACACATACACTTTGAAATACACTTTGCCTTTGAGTTGGTTGCACAGTGGCAAATTTGGAAAGGGAAAAAGGAGAAATTGTCAAAATAACCCAAATACTACTGTTTTATCAGCAATAGCAGGAAAATAATGGCAGCTGTTCAGCACAGAAGCTCTCTGTTAGGTCTGAAATAGACTTCAGTCCTAAATACCACCTGTGAACAAAGTAGATGGTTCCTTATTAGCATCCCCTCTCCTCTGGAGATACCTCTTGCCTTTTCTTTTGGAGATGTTTGTGGTGGGTTAACTTTGGAAAGCTCCCACCCAGCTGCTCACTTACTCTGTCTCCTCGCGTCTCTGTGCCATTGTAGGTACAGTGGTTGTAGAACTGCAAAGCTCCATGATTCCTGGAAAAGTGCTTCTAACTAATAACAAATAGCAATCACATCCATCTATGACATTTCTTTTTTTTTTTTTTTTTTTTAACTGTGCAGTTCTAAACAGGAACCAAGACCAACATGATGGAGTAAAGCAATCAAAATAACTTCTTACCTTTCTTATACACCATGAGGTACAGAGGTGCGTTGTCGTTTCTACCATTACATTTCTAATGCAAATTGATTAACAACGAAATTAAAAAATGGGCAATTGTTATTAATCTGTTTAACCTTGTTACAGTTTTATTAATACATCTGGCTAGAAAGAGCCATATTTTAGTTGAAAAATGGTAATATAGCTAGAAATGGCTTGAGAAATGGTTGAGAACTGAGAATTTCTAAATGCTTGGGAAAACTATTGTTACACCAAAATTATTTATTTTCACACATAAAAGCAAAATATTAGTGGAAGTGTTTGAAAAGTCAACACAATGAAGTATATATAACTAAAATTACTCTTAACACAAAGCCTTTAATACTGCAACACTGGTTGCCCTATCAGTTTAGTTCTGTGCCTGTTTTGGTTAGAAAACACTGACTGTTATAAGCATGCAAGTGGAATGTATCAATAGTGATGTAAAGACTTAGTCTAAGCAATAGTTATATTTGCAAAGGGAATAAAGAGATTATCAAAGGATTATTAATGACACCTTCTGAGATTTCATGTTTCTCATTGTCACTTCCTATATTATTTTATTATTTACTGTGACAGTAAATAACATAACAAATAGCAAGAATCATGTGGAAAGTCATTAGATTGATACACACTTTTGTCATGTTATCATGTTACTTTTTTATGGCTGTCTTAGATCTGATAAGTACCCACAAGTTGCCTAAAACTATGGACTAAAATGAAAAGAGTGCTTCCTTGCAAAAAAAAATAGATTTTCTTTCACTGCAAATCAGGATATTTGATGCCTTTTCACCAATTATAACTCATGGGCCAAACTCAAGTATGTAGTATGTAGCAGTATAAATTATCTTTTTGAAAATTGAAAGGTTATTCTGTTAGAAGCTGAAGATACTAGACATTCCTGAATAAGAATTGAAGCTAGCTGTATATGTGGAGTCCAAATTAGCCTGGGATAGCACTGATAAGAGAAAAAGACACAAGAAATGAAAAGATGTATGCACCATAAAATAGTAAGGAGTAAAAATGAGTCAGAGAGACGGTCAGGCCAGTTAGAACTAATCCTTCCTAAATCTCAAATAAAATATGCAATCAAGAAAAGTTCAGCGTCCTACTTTTGTGAAAGAAAAGTTGAATGCAAAGTGGTGCTTTTGGTCTAGTTGGAGTAGAGCCCCGGTGCCAGAATACACAGACACTTTGTCTGCTCAGAAGCCTACAGCTGTTGTGCTTTTCAGTTTGGTTCACTTGAGTTCTTTTGTCATTCAGGTGCTCTGCCTTATTGAACTAAATCCCCATGTATTTGGAAGTCACTGAAAAGAGGCTGCATTTGTAGGCAGTCTAACTGTGCTTGTTATTGTTTGTGACTTGAAGTGGATTCCTAAGATGGTGGAATAAAATATTAATGAAAATGCATTGGAAATGTGTTAAAGCAACCATTTCTGAAATATCTAAAAAGAGAGCTTTTTTTGAGGGGAAGGAAGCACTTTAGTTTTAGTTTTTAAATATATTTATATACATATAAATATAAATACACACACAAACAAATGCACACGCTTTTAAATGGTATTACTTTTTAATGTATCCATAGAAATCCAGCTGCAATCACAGAACTTTGTAATAAACTATCTCATTTTATTTACCGGACAGAAGAATTTTCTGATCTGCAAATAATTTAATACTGATCATAATATGTGGGAGGAATGTACTATACCAAACACACTGGATTTTTGTAAATCTCTTTAATATTGGCAAGATCTAACAAAGATGCATGCTCCTATTACAGGATTTACACAATGCTAAATATTTTTAGATTGATTTCAGCAGAAGTACTCAGGGAGGACTCTTGCAAGAGTCTCGAGAGGATCTAGTTTAGCATTAATTTTATACAAATGAAAAAACACAACAAATGTAATACAATTTGAACATTTAATCTGGTTACCTTTTAACCTTTATGAAATGGTAGACCTTGTGTTTTCAGTGTAATAAATGCAGGAATTCTTCCCTAATGTAAATCTAAGTTTTTTTCTTATAAAATTGATTCTACTTCTGTAATTCTGTATCTGTCTCAAACAAATGGTGGAAAGAGGAGTAACATGAAGAAAAAGATCAAACGATTGCACACAGATTATTGTTACAACTAATTTTTCTGTTACTTGCAGATACAAGGGTGTTAAACTAGAATAATGCACCTCAAAGTGATGCAGATCTCAGCTCTGTCTATTTTTTTTTAATTTCAGCTCAGATCTAAACATCTTTCTCTTATGAGATGAAATATACAGTAAGAAAATGACACGCCAGCTCATACAAAACTTAATAGGAAAAAGTTCTGCTTTGTTTTGTAAGGTTTTTGGATCTGAATGAAGGCATTATTAAATGTCTTAATCTTGGCTATGTAATGCACATCTGGGGTCTCAACACCCTTATGGGCAGAGAAAAGCCAGGATAAAGGGGCAGTTGTTAACTTTATTGTTTCTGTAGCAAAACTAAATCAACATGGAGTCACGAGCTCTGTTTCTTTTGTGAGAAATGGAACAAAGAGTAAAGTTTTCAGTTCTCCTCTGGTTCAGCTTATGAGCTGTTGGGGACATATGAATTAGCGCTCAGCAGCTGAGATAAAGTTACCAGCCGAGATAGTCTGTTTGCTCAGAACTCTTCACTGAGGTTTTAGCTGTGCATATTCCGTGGGCACATATGGTCAACGTATAAGGGATATTTATGTACCTCACCTCCTTTGGCATTTAGGTATCTGTTCTTTAGGTCTGGCTGAAGAGGTTCTGGTGTTATAACATTTCTATAAGTAAACCTGACACATTAGAGCACGAGTTTATACTTTCTATATAGCTATTTATGGTGATTTGTATTCTAGTGAATACAATTTGCAGAAATGTGCTTCAAATATTTCAATTCTACATGCTGATCCTGTATGGTGTAGGAAACTTGAATGCTGCTTGACCCCCTTAGAAGCTGAAAATGTGTCAGGTGCTCTTAAATCTTACAGCTGTGCATGGTTTCCATCTAATCATTTATATTGGTTTTATCAGGGCAATGTCACAATATCTTACCAGTGTGTGTCCAGAAGATAACTGTGCGCATAATTCTAGGTCAGGCGTTTAGTAGTTGCCAAGGTTTTTGAAATGTTCCAGATAAGGCATGGTAAGAGGTAGTAAACTGAGAGGATGGTTGTCTTCATATATCCTCTGAAAGCAATTTGATTTTTCAAATTATGTTTGCGATAACACTGAACACATAAAGACACTGATGTATTTTAACACTGTTGCTAGAAATCATAAACAATTTTTGTTGCTCTAACTCCATGACGGAAAAGAATCAGCCAACTTGTTTTGTTTGCCCTCAAGTCATGGTAAAGTGTTGTAAAGCTCACAAAATTAAAAATGGCAATGAATAAACAACCGAATAATTTCTTCTCTGTTTCCAGAAATTAAAAGTGGTTTCTTTTCACCAGCCTAATTTTTACCTTCCATTTGTTCTCTTAAATGCTTCTCTGACAGATAGTACTTCACAGCTTCGTAGATGTGGCTGTATTTTTCTGAGAGGCTCAAGGACCTGCAATTTTTATTGTAAACTGCAGTGAAGCAGAATGTTTGGGTTACTAATGAAACTGCACACAACTTGCTTAGAAATAAAAAGGTAAGAATCACAAGGAAATGCAAAGCTGTCTGGACAGAAAGACACTGTTCCTGGGCTAATTAAAATAGTAATAAAAGAGTAAAAACATGTTTTAAAGAGAAAGCAAAGGAAAAACATAAAAATTCAAAGGTAAAAAAAGGTGTAAGTTATCAACCATAAGAGATCAAAGGGCTCAGGACACTTCTTTAACAACGTGAGCTCTTTATAAAGCAGAATAAACTATCATTGCACAAAAATTTTCTCAGGACAGAAGGTATTTTTCTTTAAACTAAAAGATGGAGTGCTGCATGTGATAATTACCTCTCATGATACTGTTGGATTCCAGGATGCAACAGGAACAAGGATCTTACTGAAAGCTGCACACATATCATTAAATAAGGCCCCCCCTGTAAATTTGTTTTTCACTTAAGAATATCACACAAACATTCTGTGAGACAACAAGTTTGTACAATTTTGCGTTGCATTTCACGACAGAATAAGTAAAAGAGCCAGTAGTATGAGGTCTCTGATAGTTCTTCGCCAAAATATTTTGCAACTTCTTTCAAGTTTATATTAAGTGCTTAAGATCTGTTGCTATTAATTGTCCATGGTCTGAAAATTAAAGGAAGTATTTTATTGGCATAAAACTCCTTATTCTCTGAAAATCTGAGCAATAATGATAGATAACATGCTTTGAATACTGATCTCTCACCATGTCCTCCTGCATGCCCTTGGTGTCTCACTGGAGCTCCCCAATTCCTGTTTCTCTAGACCAACAGTTCTTCCTTTGGGGAAAGCAGCAGTAGATAGGATTCAGGAATGTTTTATTACAGTTAACGGTCTTGCCTTGCCTTTGTTACAATTTTGAGAGTAGAAGCACAGAAGCAAATTATGACAGTGTTAGTTAATGTGATTATAGCACCTCAGCTTTTCTCTGGTCTGTGAGTTACCTACATTCTTTGACTTGTACAAATAAGCAGTGAGGTGCTGTGCATTTAACTCACTAAGGTGTGCTTACTATTGAGTGAAGGTGCCAACACAAAACGTTGCCATTGGCTGGTGTACTGGCAAGTATTCACATCCATTGCTCGTCAGTTTGTTATATGTATGCACATACACTAGAAGCGTTTCTGCCGTTGCTTTTTCAAACTGACTAACCAGCCAAAGATTCAGGATCTTTCAGGTTGTTCTTGTAAGGTGACTGATCTTAGAGTCACGTTTTTCTTTAGTGAAATTCTGACCATTCTATTTTCTACATGGAAAGAAACAGCAAACCACAGCTCATAACTTTAAATTTATTTTGGTTAACAACCTCCAAAAAGCTTTCTCTGTAGGTTTTTTCTCCTAGGGTTTTTCCACGCTCTCTGGACCCATGCTCTGTTTCAGCATGCTTCTTCTAGTCTCTGAATCAAACCCTTCGCGTCTGTTTCAACATGATAATCCCAGCACAATTTCACACATCAAGAGACTGAATTCCTGAGCAGGCCTGGTGAAGTGGGATGTGGGCACATGAGAGAGAGGGAAGTTATCAGTGACATAAATCTGTCTCCGCAGCTATTTTCAATTAATATGCGTCTTCATGGCCCCAAAATTTCAGAGTGAGAGCAGACCAATGGAGAAGCTACCAGCTCCTTTAGCCTTAGCCCTTGAGGAAAATGCTGTGCAGATGCTTTCTTGACCTAGAGACGGGCATATCCACTGACATGGGGACACTGCACCCGCAATACGTGTTAGCCTTGGACTGGGAAGGCACAGCTTCAGCTACTTCAGATTCCAGGTGTATAAGTCTGCGGGTTCAGTGAGAGTGGAAAGGATTTCCTTCACTTGCTGGTGGTTTTAAAAGTCACCGTGCAGGCCTAAGGAGAATAGGCATTTTGCATTTAAAAAACAAGGAAGGAATTATGAGTTTTAGCATACTTTTGACCATTCTGTTCAAAATGAGTTAATTAAACTCCAGAGATGAGGAAGACCTACTGAAACGTTGGGAACATTGACCTTTTCCGTTGACTGTCACCTTATTTAAATAATTCCAGGTTTAATTAACTGACTTGGAATGAATTGATAAAGGGTTACTGTCACTTACAATTTCTCCTCTTTGAAATGTACCAGTTCTGTGCAATTGCTGTAGCCTCCTATGTTCACCCTAATTATTAAAGTGAATAGTTTTAAAAGTTGGATTTTTACTTTAAAATCTTTGATAACTGGATTATAAATACAACTGGAAACATTTAATATGGTAAGTTTTACATAACATATACATAAACACACATACATACAAATATATGATGGTCTATAACACTTATCTAGATCCGTCATTCTTAAAAAAGTTAGATTTTTTGCTGAAGTTGGCCATAAACATACAGAAAGGGTGTTGGCATTTGTGTATAATGAATTCTAATAATGCTCCATGAAGATTTAGAAGTCCCAGCTTCTCAAGCCAGATAAGGATCCTAACTCAAGACCCCGTGAATTGAGAAGTACCTTCAAAATACCTGAGACAAGAATTTGGTTATGTTGATATAGCCCATAGGCTGAAATTACAACTTTATCAGAAAAAAGGAGTGTTTTTCTTTTTAACCTTCCTATTCTGATGCACTTACAGCAGTCTTTAGCTGGGGAGCCAAGGACTACCTGAGAAATGGGTAATTCATTACTCTCTGAAAGGTGGAGGAGTATCTTTCCAGAACACAGGAATGATGCAGCCTTGGGATATTGTGCTCTGAGACTGGCAGAGCTCTGCTGGCAAAAAAAACCTCTAGGGTAGTAGTACCAACACAACTGCACTTATTTTCGTTTAATACAGTTCACTTTCTTATTGAGAACCTAAAGTGCTGTTAAGCTGGTTTCACTGGTATAAATAATGTTCACAGGCCTACTGTTCACAGGTAGGGATCCTGGTATTGCATACTGCCAAGGTGCTCATAATGCAGATCTGGCCTAAGGTACCAAACTAAGTAATACATCCTTAAGTCATCTATTACTGAAACCTGCAGTAGAGACTCTGTGGAATATCTTAGTCTGAATCTCTAAGGTCAAGCAGTATCTTCATTTTGTGGGCCATCAACAGGACCGTTGCAAAAGACTTATCCAGAGCCAACACCCAAAAAGGATCCAAAACATTTAGGCACTGCTAGAGTTGGATGGTCCATTTAGAGTAAAATCCTCTGGCCTTGTGTGTACGGCCACATACGTATGTACACGTAAATGTACGTACTTATGGTAGTCATACTTTTTGGGATGCCTGCCAGCTCAGGGAGGCTGAAGCTTGCGAAAATGGTTCTTAATGCATATGCAAGAAACATACAGAAAGCCAGATCTAAATATGTCAGATCTGTTACATTTTCACTAAATATACTCCTTGTAGAGTTGGCTTTTTTGATACACACTCAATAAAAAGGGCTCTTTCTGTGCTTTGTCTGCGCTGCTATAAAAAAGAGGACTTTTCCCTGGCCCTAGCCCAAAGTGGCATGAACTGGACATCACCCACACTGTGGAGAGCTAGGTGTCAGAGCTGGATGTCAGTCACACTGCGCAGAGCTTGCACCCTCCAGAACAGACTGGCCATGTCCAGGTTATACAGCCCTGTATTTTCTCTTGGCTCCACATGATGCCCCTTGGGCCATAAACCAGAATTTTTGTTTACGCATTGATTTATTTTCTGTACAGATCACCAGAGTTACTGTGTTGCAGCCTACAGCCAAAAGGAAAGTGAGGAGTGCGAAACTGAGTGTAAGTGGGATACACAAGGATGTCTGAAAGTGCAAAGCTTGCTAAGATACTGTGGTACGAAAAGATAAAGGGAATTAAACAGATTCAGCCTTGTCCGAGTTCCCTTTTAAGGTTGATTTCTAGAGTAAGCAGTTCCCAAATTGTGATTGGAAGAGAATTAGTTTGGGTAGTCAGAAACTTATCTGGGAGGCAGGTGACAAACAGTGTGGGCACCAAGAGCAGAGTGCCCTGTCCCTCCCTCTGTTCCTGGGCCCTCTTTTATTTAAGTGTACTGGCAAAGCTTATCAACACAGTAGTCAAGATTTCCCAAATCATTTAAACAATCGTCCTCACTTTCTTTCACTCTCTTGCTCTCCTTGAATATATGCATACGACAGTGTGTGTGTATATAAGTATATTGAATACTATATGTAAGCAATACCATATATATGCATACATATATATGTATACTATTATGTATGTATGTGTTGATGTATATGCATGCATATGTGTGTAATTTGCTAGATTACTTTGAACTGTCAAATAAAGGTGCTTGTGTTTATTATTCATGACTCGGAAAGGCAAAGAAATAGCCTAAGGAAGAGCAAAGAGAAATGCAGAGCTTACAGAAAACACATCTCAGTTTTATAGATGGCGATTTCAAAACATACTACTTGCTTTATAGTATATCCATATCATGAACCATCAATTACAATAGTCAGGAAAGTGATACCGCATCTTAATGACATAGCACACTATTATCTGAGCTAAAGAGCTGTGAGACATAACCTCCATCAAACCTGCTCTTATTATCACTTTGTACTTTGTGATCATGTGGAATGGATTCTCTGTCTCCTTGTATAACTTGCAGGGATTATTTCGTAATTTGCTGGTGTCATTTGCTGTACCTCACCATTTGCCTGATGAAAGAAAACAGAAAACCAACTTCATTAAGCAGTAAATAAAACTCAGGATGAAGACAAAACATCTAGCATGGATGCTGGTAATTAGTTTCTTGTTACAAATGAGTGTTTTGAAGGAACAGCTTAATGGTTAGGTTTTGGGTTGCTTTTTTTTTTCACCCTTTTCTCTCTAATATTTTTCTGGATGTGAAAACTGATGGGGTTTGTGGCTATAGGGACTCCCATTCTGCATCTTTGGCCAGTGTTGCAAATAATAATAATATTATGATTATTCTTTGATGCAGTGCTTAGGACCTTTGGTTGCAATGCGTTCAGAGAATGTGTTTATGTACAATACAAATTAAGTCCTGATCATGAAAGGGATTTGTGGGTCTTGGAATGGGATTTAGTTGCCAAAATATAGGTATTCAATGACATACTATGTGCACAGCGTATCTTTCTTGACCTCCACATACTAGTCTTGTAGGTTCTATGTCGTATCTGATAGCCTAGGTGCTTATATTGACCACTTGAAATAGAAGACAGCTATTTTTAGGTTCCTAATCACTCCTCATGAGTATTTTATACATTCTTAAAATGCCAAAAAAGTAAACCTTTATCCCTAATGCAATGCTATGTACAAAGCTCCAACCGATGAGACAAAAGGAGCTATTCTGGATGACATCAGCTCCCTCACAAGTTTGAATTCAAAGAGAAGATCCCCTGGCTATGGCTTCATTATGAAGCCCGCATGAGTCGGCCAGAATCATGGGAGATCAGCTGAAGTATTAGTTGACAGCCAAACTGCACAGATTAATTGCGAAATAGGCACCAAGAGAAAGGTAATACTGGAGTTAATTCTGCCGTGAAGATGTGTTCACATCTGGCTGATGCTGCTTCTTTTACAGGCAGACCCACACAGAAGATTTAGTGAAAAGGAGGCTATTCATTCCCATGCCCTTGACTCCAGGGTCAAATCCCTTCTTCTGTTCTGTGTCTCTTCTCTCTGCCCCAAGGGAAGTAAGACATTTCTGTATTTTCAGCTTTATTTTATGAATGGTTTTTCCTTGCTACAAATCAAAGTGTTCAAAGGCACAGCAGCAGGCAAAAGGCTGCAGGAAAGAACAATATCTGGAGCAGTCAGAATGCTGTTAGAGATGTATGGAACTTTGCTTCTTGCATTTGACAGAAAAAATGAGGAATTTAAAGTGTTATTTTGGGGTCTGCATTGTATCAAATTTATATATATTCCATTGTTATTGGACAGAGGAACCTCTTTGCTGCATTAGTTTTCCTCAAACTAAAATAGCCCATGCATCTCTAAATAAAGGGATTAGGTAATTTTAAGGAAGATCTTCACCCTCGGCTGCTTCTTGGATAGAAACAGTACTGCCAGAAAGAGATGAGATTCCCAACAGGTTCCTGGTGACCTAGCCTCATTAGCCAAGTTGTAAAATACTGTGATGGGGGGATCAGAGTCTATTCTGCAGAGGGCGTTTTGTTCTGATGGCTAATTAGTCATTCACTGGGGAGAAACTGGGTGCCCAACCTTCTGCACAGGCATCCCAAGAATTAGGTTGGCAGGTTCACTCTGCTGGTCAAACTGTTGGAAAACAGGCTAAGTACATCCTCTCCTTGCAAAACTTTTCTCTCTGAGTTTTGACTCATCCTTTTAAAAGGATGTGAATGATGTTTTTACATTCTTTAACCAGTACATAGGTAACAGGTTCCTTAGATTATAAAAATAAGTGATTTTAAGTTCCATTGCAATGCATCACTGCATTATTATTATTATTAATGGGCACTTTCTGGGCATTGGCAGCCCAGAAAGCCAACCACATCCTGAACTGCATCAAGAAAAGCGTGGCCAGCAGGTCACGGGAGGTGATTCTACCCCTCTACTCTGCGCTTGTGAGACCCCACCTGGAGTACT
>JAOXJM010000001.1:164136091-164148347 GCA_026413425.1 Tringa solitaria
ACTTGATGATCTCAGAGGTCCCTTCCAACCATGGAGATTCTGTGATTCTGTGATTCTGTGATTTTATTCTGGGCTCGTGTGTGCTCGCTTCCCAAAAGCACAGGCACAGAGACAGGCCTGGGTGCTGCCAGCAGCGGTCCTGTAGGGTCACTGGCCATCCACCCTGAGGGACTGTGCCCTCCCTGCTCATCCCAACTTGTGCTGTGTGTGTGCTCTCCTCTGGTTCAACAGGGCTGGTACTGGGAATGAAGGAAGATGTTGAAAACGAGCCTTTTAGTTTGTTGCTCTATTTCTGCTTTCATTGCCTGTCTTCCTCAGTTTTCAAACCTCTTCCTTGCTCTGCTTTAACCGGCCCGCAGCTGGGAGCTGGATGTGTGACTTGCTCAGCTTTTAGCTCTGCTTTCTGTAAGGGCTTCATTGCTCTGTGTAAAGACACTGCAAACTCTCCTGGAGAACCATAAATGACAGATTGCCACCTCTACCTTTCAGTGTAGGTAAAAGTCAGATTCTTAGCTGAGTACAGCACAGGCAAAAGTTTGCATTGTGTTTAGATGGAAACAAAAGGATTTGCTGTGTTGCGTGCGCTTCATCTGGTAGGTGCTTTTGTGCAGACAAAATGTTGCCTCACTATGCTGTACCAAGCAAAGTTCACTTTCAAGAGCTTCCTCTGAGGTACCACATCTCCCTGCTGTCCCAACGAAGGTCTCTGCCTTTAAGACACGGTCGCAACCCTGCAGGATGGACAGTGATGCTGAGCAGTATTGGCATATCCTTGCCCTCCTGCATAACACCTCCCTCCTGCTGCCATCACTGCATGGTGGAACTTATATACGCCATTTGCAGCCATCACGCCACTGGAGTAAACCGGGTGTACACACAACCTTTATCCTCCTTGGTTATTTGAATGGCAAGCTCTTCAGCACGTGGATTATCTGCTACTCTGTGCAGTGCTTAAAACACTGGACAAACTTTGAAAGTGAAGGGGCATCTTTCACTTTTTTGTGTGTGCATTACCATAATATAATAATAATAGTAATAATATATTAAGAACAACCGCAATTATATTAGCTTGCATGAACAGGAAAGAAAAGGCATCCTTTCACTAAATTTACCAATTGTTGGTTTTTTTTGTAAGTTAAGTTTACATTTTTCAGGGCAGATGGCAAAAGCTAGACTTGTAAAACCTGTATTTAGGTACCTAAATAAAAATATCATGACTGCCAAAGTTACCATTCATGTTGTTAAGAATGCCCACTGTTAGATGCCATTTAGTCAGGTAAGGTCCTGTCTGCTCTAACCACTATTTTTTTCTTCAATGGCCAAAGTCCCACTAACAGTTTAAATGGCTTTTTAGTCAAGTGACTCCGAGATCTTTAGGTGGCACTTTAAAAGAGCAATTCCTCTGCATACCCTACTACACCTTCTTTGTTCACCCACCTCCCAAGTCAATATAATTCCCCTCAAACAGAAAACTGATGCCCAAGTGTTTTACAGAAAGAAATTGAATCTGAATGGGTTGCACCTGAGGGAAATGTCAGCGCTAGTGAGAGCTGGTGTTTCTCTGTGTTTCTGAAAGGATCATATGAAAAATTAAATCTCGCGTTTCATTTGAGAATAAGGGACTCAAATCTCTACTGTTCTCTGTCTGAACAAGGGCTGTGAAACAGCATCCCAACTGAGTGCGTTAACTATTAGAGTCATCAACCTGTTCCTAATCAAGGAAAGCAAAAAATGGTTGGTTTTTTGGGCATCTTGGTGCTCTGGACATACATATCTCTGATCTGCCAGTTAAAGTGCTCCTCTGCACATCTCTCTAGATTAGATTGGACACCTTTCTGCTTATTTCTCTTCTGAAGGTCCTTGTTGTGAGTACCTAACTGCCCACGTGTTTCCTACCTGGCTGCCTGATCCATGAAACTCAACTTAATTCTGACAGCCAGGTCCTGCTGGTGAGTTGACGTATCTGGAAGCAATGTGTGTTCAGTACTTTTGAAAATAAGGTGACTATAATGTTGAATCTGACTTCAGCTTAACTTCTGGCATCTATATGAATATTTTTTGGTTTTGTGTGCATTCATATTCAATTCATACAAAAAAAACCCAAACCACGAATGAAGAGTAACTGTGCAATAGGCACTCCCTGTTGCTATTTAAACAGTATTTGAAGCAACTTCCACAAAATGTCTGTCAGTGTCTCAGTTCATTTCATACTGTGCATTTGCTAAAGATTGCACTGAGGGAAGCAAAACTTAAAAATATAAAACCATGAAAAGATTTGAATACAAAACCTTGAGTGCTTTCATTTTAAATTTCCTCGCTTATTTCCTCTCTCTGTTTCTGCCACCATTATTGATATAAGGAATCCATCAACATATTTTTATGGATGATTAAGAAAGGCTGACCTTTCCTTTGCAGGTACAAATAGGTAGTTCTTCAGAGGCTGTAAATGAATGACAAGATAATTCTATCCATTTAATATTGAAGTGATGTTGATGGTATCATTCTTCTCATGTTTGAAACGGGAAAGTATAGAGACCTTTCTCCCTCACTCTGTTCTGCTTTATGTGATGGATTTTCTCTCTGACTAATCGCTGTCACATTAACCTGCACTATTTCATCCTTCAGAGCTGTCAAGATAATGACGATAATCGAAGTGGCTCATTGTAGGTAAAGGAAATTATATGAGCAAAGTAATATCATAAAACAGTGTTTAAATATTTTAATTTCATTTGTCAGGGCTGCCCCAACACTTCATTACACATATAACCATCTCTCATCAGTGGAATTAGTGCATTATTCATTACTGTTAATTATTTTCACATAATGGCTGCCCTGATATATTT
Organism: Tringa solitaria; assembly: GCA_026413425.1. NCBI lineage: Eukaryota > Metazoa > Chordata > Aves > Charadriiformes > Scolopacidae > Tringa > Tringa solitaria. Next base: position 164,138,935 of record JAOXJM010000001.1, read on the forward strand.
AACCTCCACATTATATCTCAGATAATGGGCCTGTAAAATTGAATTGTGTGAAGAGTGGAGTTCTAAAGCTCATTTGCAGAACATCAAAGAACAAAGAAGAGGAAAAGAATTCTAAATGGGACATTTCACCCAGCTGGGGCCAAACATTTGTTTCTGTCTGATTTGCATACAGAAAATAGGTGGTTCAGAAGTGGTTTAACATTGTACATGCTGTCTCCTCCTATTACACAGCCAATTAGAATTTGTTAATGTCCCGAGTGTTTGAGACAATTTACCAACCAATCTATCGTCTGAATGGCAGTGAGCTGGAAAGTTAACAAGAGAAGAAAGTAGACGTTTCTGAAGGACAGACCACAAAATCATGTGGCATATTAAGGTGTCACCTACAGTTAATGCTTCTTTTGACAAACACCTGCATTGTAGAAATAAATTAACAAAAAACTGCTGCTCGGGACTGAGAAGATCCAAGTTTGTGAAATTCCAATAGCACTCTATTAATTACTTGTTTTTTCTTTGAATTGAGTTTTCTGATGCTGTCTGTCATGTAGTGTGTGGAAATGGGCGAGGAGGAGAACGCAGGATCCTGAGCAGGAAGGGTGTATCTGCACTGAGAGCAGCAAGCTGTGTCGGCAGAACCTGATGGACTCCATCCCACACAGCACGTATGCAATGGATGTTCTCACCTGGCTCTTTCCAGTAGAGTTTTGCCACGCTGGGCTTGATGCGTCTGCATTGTTGTTTTAGAGAACGGGAAATGTGAGACTCCTTTTCTCTGCTTTACCAGTTATTTTGAACATACACCCCAACAAAACAAAGTCAGTACAGGTATGGAATTTCGGCACAATTTAGGAACCAGCTGAATTACTAGAGATAATTTCAGCTCTAAGTAGCAGGTTTAAGTCCACTGTATGTGCATTCTAACAGCATGGATTTAACTGAATAGCCATATTTTTTTCCCATTTAGAGGCTTATCCATTATTCACAGATTTCAATGGACCTGAAAAGGCATTGAAATCAAACATTTTATGGAAAGAACATTTATCAACAGTTCAACGTTATAAGAACTAAGGTCATTTCAGCAAAACCCAGACTTTTTACACAGATTATGGGAATTTGCTTCAATGTTTAGTCTCAGTGTGCTTGTGAAGTTCTCTGTAAGTTCTCACATAGTTACATGAAGCATTTTTTGCTTTCCTAAAAAATTTCAAGACAATAGCTCTTCTGCAATTCATATGCAAGAAATACCTTTGTTCTGTTTAATGCCTACAGTAAATTTTATAGATTTAAAAAAAATAAAAAACCTTCATACCAATTTCTTGGCTGTTACAGAATAACTTATGGCTGATGGTGGGACTATGATCTCAGAGGTGAACTCAGCCAATCAGAAGTCAGAAAATGTTTAATGACTAACAACACAATTCACTCGAGGTCATTAACATACTTTAGCCTTATTGGCTAAAAAGTCATATTTCACAGGAATGATAAATATCTTTTTGCTAAGTGGCAGTAGGTTTTTGGCCATACCATTAAATATTTATACAACATATACATAAATCTTCTTCCACTTGGCATCATCTGGGATTCATTTGGAAGAGACCCATTTATTTCACTTTTTAATGTTTTAAGTTTGTTGCAGGCTTCAGCCTCCAAATTCTAGTTACAGAGTAGTTAGAAAGGAAAGGAAAACCACATTTGCATGCACCTAGCTTAGAAAGAGAAGTCTTCTCTCCTTAATGTGACCATTCTCAGAGTGTATTTTTTATGGATTCATATACAGTTATTTATACATCATAGAATCTGTGTGAACAAAACCTGCTGGCAGTCTCTGCTTTCTAAACCATTTTTATTTCATAGGATATTTTCAGAGAATATGGATAAAAAGAGAGACTAGAGATACTGTGAAACAAGCCAAGTAATTTCTCCATATCTAAACACATTATCTGAACTTTGGTCAAAGACATGAGAGGTATTCAGTCTACTCACAAGACATTCATTCAGGTACTCCCAAATTGTATCAGACTAATAGGAGTGGTCTGTCTACTCCTATTTGATCAGAATTTTTGTCTCTCCTGAAACAGCTACTACTAGGGTGTTAAATTTGTCTTGTATTTGAATTTCACTCCAAGAAAAATCTCGAAGTCAACGTCCCCTACTCAGATTAACTTTTTTCTATGTCCTCTGAATGCTGTACTGACGAGACAAATGCATGAGTCTTGACAGAAATGCAACTTTGTGATAGCAGAACCTGTCATACTCTGCTATTTATCTTTGACTGGTACAGCCCCCCAATGGCTGGAATCCAAGGAATTCCTCAAAAGGGGGAAGATGCTTCAAGAATTACAAGTCAACAGACTTAAAATAACCTGTGATTTTCCCTACAATGTCTTTGTATCCTGGATATCCATCAGCTACCAGGTATGCTTTTCCTCCACAGTGTAATGGAGAGCCAAGCAAGTAAGAGACTGAATTTTTCTGCTATAGCAAAATGAATGTAAAGTGATGGATGAAAAAAGGATAGCATCAAGAAGTCTCTTTAGGCTTGTTCATATGCTATGAAACATCAGGCTCAAGAAGGGACAGATCTGCTGGTTGTTGAGGTGTGTTGCAGGCAGCCCCGGTGGTCTCCGTATTTTTTGAAGCGACATAATCTTTTTCTCTGGAGATTGAGGTACTTGGAAATTTTGCATTGTTGAAAGCAATACAGAAGTAGGAAACACCACAATTGCTGACAAAAGTTCATCTTACAATAGTATTTTTCCTATAATACATATTGATGTATATGTATATGCACATGCATATGCACGCACACACACACACAAAAATCAGGGATGTTTTTGTTAAATTATCTTGAAATTTACATACTAATTGTGGAGAAAGAAGTGTGACTGCAATGTAAAGGATACAGGATTTGGATTATTGCCTAGGGAATATTTCCTCCCAGTAAATGCTGCTGAAAGATGACTATCTGTTTTAAAATCTGTGAATCCAGAGTCAAGGATTACAAGGTCATATTAGATCCTAAGGAAGAACACTTTCTACTGAGTCTCAATTCCATAACTATTAGGGATTTTCCATGTTGGCAGTCTCACGTATGATTCTTGTTATAATGTGAGCTAACATTATTTCAGAACTACACTTCACCTAAGACATGCTGTTTGGAGGAAAGATCCACAGTTTTACAATGGACTATCAATTTGAATGTAGTTAGTTTTTTTTCTTTTAAAAGTATGAATCAGCTCACAGATTCAGAATATTAAAGGGTATATCTGAATATGTCCTGCACTAGAAAATAGGAACTATTGCATAGACTTCTATTATTACTTCTATAAAGTTGTAGTGGGTAAGTTAGGTCCTTTGAAAATTTAGAGTACGGCAAAAGTTTTCATAAAAGACTTCTAGGAAGGACATTACAATGTAAGTTTAAAAGCAAAGACTAGTAATGCATTTGAGTGGTGATGAAATATGTCATTTGACCTAGAGGAATTTTTTTAATTTGTTTTGACCAGAACACATTTTTTCTGGGGTGGAGAACACTCAGAATTTTTGGATCAAATCCTAGATCCTCCAAGTCTCTGTCTATACATGTCCTTCCAGTCTTTTTGTCATACATTACAATACAGTTTTTCGAATGCCTCATTTTCTGCAATGGATTAGTAGGTTATCAAAATACATGTGTGGAATAATTTAATTATTGGCTATAGTATATATGATATCCTATTAATGAAACTATTCAGCAGAAGGGTCTGAACATAAGAAATCATTGTGTCAGAGGTAAACATCTCAAGGCTCTGTGGGCCAGTGGCACTGGCACTCTCCTGCTAGAGGCTAAATCCCCTTTTTCACATTGCAGAGTCAGCAGGTAAAATGCATAAGCAGCTCTGAGAGAAGGTAAATATGATCCTCAAACACATCTGAGGAAGTGAACAACAGAGTCAGGCTCCCTTCAGGTGCTTCTCTCTTCTATACCCCTCTTTGCACAGGACGTCATCTTCCATGTGAAGAGTTCACAGCAGATCCCATAAGTGGCCTGCCCTGTCCTTAAGCTCTTCGTCTCACCCAGGCCCTGCTGAGCTGTGGTCTGCAGCTTTGAACCTTTTCCTGAGCAAGTGCTCTCATCACACACCAATCATGCAAAAGAGAGGCAGCACACTGAGTATGGTTCATTTTGCTGGGTATTATGCAAAAAAAAAAGATCCAGAAAGAATTACTCTCTTTCTAGAGGGGAATATAGTCTAAACTGGATCCAGAGCACAGAACTGTTTATATAATGAGACAAAAGGAAATAAAAAGGAGTATGACTTGGACAATTTCCCCAAACTCCTCTCCCAGTCTATTGAACATAACGGGAATGGAGCCACTTTGCTTAGGTGCTCTGAAATCCCAGGCTGAGTGTGATCTACATCAGATGTTTCTGTTAGTCAGTGTGCATCCTGTCACAAACCAAGATTTGTGAAATTGTTATAGACTCATGTCTGCTAATTGTTAATCACAAGGACAATTATTATGACCAGATTTATTCCTTAGAAGAAGGGGACAAGCTTCAAACATGACAGATAAATGAGATGGTTCTTCAAACTTTACGTTTCAGCAGAATGAAGACCATTCTTATTACAGATCTTTCAAAACTGAGTTGAAAGAAATCTATTGCTTCCACCTGTTCTAAAAAAAGACTTTCATAAATGGAAAATCATAGAGAATTTTGTATCATCACATGCTTTGAAAACCATATAGAAAAAAACATATAGAATCTTTAGGGAATGGCTATGCTTTGCAGCCTGAAAAAACTTGAGAAGTTTAGAGCCAGCAGGGAACTTGCAGCTTTTAAATGTCATCTGGAACTCAAAAAAATCTTTAGCTATCATTGAAAGGGCCAGGTAGAAACACTTTAGCAATTATAATTTTCATTGTATTCTTCTCCAAATAAAGCCTTAGCAATTCTAATATATTCCCATATTTCTATTGCAAATTTAGGTGAGAGACAATTTGCCTCACACAGGGATGCATTGCATATAGTTCTCAGATCATCTTAAACAACAGAATTTATATAATCCAAGATAAAGAGTGTACTGTGCACTCCTTGGGTATATGTATATTCTTCCTGTTACAAGCACATCCTACGAACTGCCCAGACTAAAGATGTCCTAAGGCTACCTCTTCAGACAGTGAGGTACTTGCTGACAGCTCTGGGCTTTAAGACAAATTAAAATAAGCCAATTTTTCAGTCTGTAGGTCTAATAAAGCTCCTGGCTTTCAGTTCTGTCAATGACTATGAATAAAACTCCCTGACAAGAGAGAAGACAGGATGTTTAGTTTTCTGATGAGGGTGATTTTAAGGTGACGACCAATTCTGCAATTCCTATTTCAGTTTTCATCGGTGAGAATCTCCTGTCATTCGAAAAGCAGGAACAAAAGGTTTTCAAGTCCTGCTTCTCTATTCTGACTGCTCAACTCCCTTTTCACTACTGCTCTGTGGACTGAGTTCTATTTGAAGGTGTGATGGGTGCCTAAATATGTATAGGGCAGCTCTTTGGTCTCTCAGAGTTTCATTTGGTGATGTCAATGTGTACGTAGTTGTATTTACCATATACAAATTTCATACATATTATTTTACAAACACTGTGCCTGTTTTTTTTCAGAGCTTCAAAATATAACTTCAAGTTAATGTTCGCCCAGTGATGTATGTCCTCAGGCTCTCAACCACTCAAGTATTCATTTCTGAATGCTTCCTTGTATCAGGTGTAGGCTGCTAAGTCACCAAACCAAAGAATCCTGTAAGCAGGGAAAATTAATTGAGAAAAAGATTTTGTCTTTCTTTCGGTGCCAGAAATGTTTACATTATTATTTTATGTTATTGAAAACTTGCATATAGCTTGCAACAGAGCTTAAGATGGATTTAGCTCCTCATTTTTTCATGCCCTGAAAAGCACAGAAATGAAATTTAGAAGTTTCAAAAACAGATAGAATAGAAAACTGCCTTTCAGGACAAAGAATGAATTTTCCAATAAGAACATAATGCAACCATTTAATGAAATACACAATACAGTAGATCAAAGATCAAGTATTCATTTAGCAGTCTAAGTTGGTGAATGCCTTGTTATGATATTTGAAATTATTAATGAAAAAAAACCCATAGAAATGAGAAGGTGCTCATGAGAAATGAAAAATGATCAGCTGCCGAAGGTTTTATTGTCTACGAGGAAGAAAGGGGAAAATTATACAAAAATTAGACCTAATTTTTATGGAAAATATTAAATCTATTTTCACTAATAATTTTCAAACTGTTACCTGCCAAATTGTAAAGCTCAATTTCTTTCTTCTCACAGATGCTTAAAATACAGATAATGATCAAGTATGTATGTGTGTCATGGCTGGTATGAACAAATTACCAAAAGCAGTCAATAAATTCCTTGAGTTATCTTTAAGATACAATGGAATAACAAGCTTTGAAAATATTTGGTTGGGTTGTTTCCCCAAAAAGTACATTTGTAGTATTTAATTTTTCATTTCATGTGTGGGATCCACATGAGAAACCATGTGGCTTATTTTCATACTAGTAAAGGATTCCCATTTACAAACAACACTGTCCAACACAGATGTGAGGAAGTGGCCATCCATCTTCTGACAGATGAAAAGTATGTCTATATTACCATTTTAGGATGGATTGCCAGTGTCCTTATGGAGTAAATTTTCCAGTCATTCCCACATATCATGCCTTGGTTCACTTGGCAGCAAAATCTTGGAACACATGAACTGGATTCTTCTTGGATGAAACAAAACCAAAGTTTTGAAAGGGGTCTGAGGTGACCTCTGGAACATGTAGTATGGATGGCAAGCTCTTTTTGATGTTTCACCCTACAAACCTGTTCCTGTAAATCTTGCTGAACAGAGGGAGCAGGAGACAATCTGCACTGTAGATCTATACCATGAAAATTTAGGCTTGCACACAGACCAAGTGGGAAGCCTCAGGGAAAATGAAGTTAGATAATTATGGTAGAAATGCATCAGAATTATTTAGGATGCAACGTAAAAGACAACAATCTTCACCTTTCATTTGTAACTAGCTGAAAAAGACAATGTTTTTATGGTAAATTTAATCAATGTTTCCCTGTCTTCAGTAGCTGTGTATCTATATTCTGTACAGCATTTTTGATTTCTGCAAACTCTTTCCTGGTAGCATCTTTTCTGACTCTCCACCGCCTTCTGTAGTAAAGAGTAAAGGTCTCACTGTTAGATGTTCCTCATGCTCACTCATCCAGTAACAAACTAGTGTGACCTTCTAAATATACATGAGAAAAAATGTTGTCTATTTCTTTCTTGCTATATATCTATTTTTCAGAAGTTAAAAATGTTTGTGGTTGTAATACAAACACATACACACCTATAAATCTTAAATTGTTTTTACAGACAGCAGATTGGATTAAAAAAAAATCTGTAAAAATTGCTGAGGAAAACCAAAATGAGGATTATTTTTTTTAAATATTATTTTTACAAGTTAATTTTCTTGTCAGAAAAATCCATACATTTTAGTGTTCAGTCCTGTCCCTTGGTATAGTTTTTTTTTATGAGGAGAAAAATCTTCACAGCAACTCTACCTCTGAGAGAGACCCTCGTTTCGGAAAATACCTATATTCAGAAAAACTTTCCATGTCTGCAAAAATTAAGTCTGTATTTATATACTTGGTTTTGTCATTAATGAACTCATTTAATAGGGTTAGGTCTTCAAGTCAGATAAGATGTGTCACAATATGTTCCTAATAACTCCATACATTTATGGAGCGTCATAAATTGTTTTTAAGCAAAGTGGGCCTGAATAATTCAAGCATTGCCATGAACGTTAGTGTTGGCAAGATCAGTAAAAGCATCTCTCTTAAACAAATGGTCAGTGGAAACCAAATTTGTTGCAATTTGTGTCGATCTGAGAATAAAAGAAAAATGGATTGCAGCTGTTAAGCAGATATGTCTCTAATATAAATATAAGGTGTAACGAGTAAATTCCTCTTTGATGTACGTAAGCAGGTAAGCAATATTCCCTCACTTCAGCCTATATAGGCTTGGATTCATGTGAAAATCATCCTAATGAACTTGATAAGTGGGTATGCTTCTTAATTTAAAAATTTATAAATAAATTGAATGTTTTAGTTTCAGTTCTGTAATCTCCCTTGTTTGATTGTACCAAAGGGCTTTGCAATACTGATTTATTTTCATTACATGTTTTTGACCTAAGAATAGCCTCTGTCATAAATCACTGCCTCTATGAGTATATGGAGGCAGATGAAGCAGTCTTGGTCATACATCTGGTGAGTGGCAGGAACAAAATTCTTGCTTGTCCATCATGTGCTTTAAATAGCATTAAATAATGCCTCTTTTAGTGTGGAGGGGTCATCAGCAAGAGGGTTAGTGATATATCCAAGTGTACTGCCTACAGTTAGAGCCAAGTCTATAAGCAAGTCCTTAGACAAGCGGAGATGCTTGAGCTACCTGTGTGGTCAAATAAGTATATGCTTTTGAAACCCTCCAGAGGGAGATCCTGTCTGCACATGATAGCTGCCTAAAGTCACCAGTACCACAGTCACCACCAGGACCATAAGCTGCACAGTGGCAAACTCTTAGTAGCTACTCTAATTCGCAAGATGTTATTGACAGCTTAAAAACAAACATTGGATTCGTACCATACAGAGAACTACCATTTCCTCAAACCATGCATACCACTAGAGATTATTATTTTCTCCAACAAGAGAAGTACTAGGCAAACTGCTTGCCCTGCCTCCCTTATTGCTCCTAACTAAGAATTGACCTTAGATGAGCTCTAGCTGGCTCTACAGGAGGAACATCAGAGAAAAGTGCATCAAAACAATTTTATTTCCCTGAACTACCCAGTTTTGGAATTGACTCCTCCTTTGGTGTGAAAAGTCTGTATTTGCTGAATTGCCATATGTCTTCTAGCTAATGGAGCCCACAGGAGAAAGGCATAAAAATTGTAGGGCTTTGACTGAAATATGAATCTTAATGTGAGAATATCAAATGGAGGAGGTATTTTTTTTCTCTTTTTCAGAAGCAGACACACTGACTATGGTACGCTGCATAGTGAAGGAAAAGAAATTTTCTTCTAGCTTAGTGTTGTGTAAGTGTATGTAGAGCTTTGTTTTTCATTCTTTGACAGGAACCTCTGTTTCACCAGGTAGCCATTATTTCAGTGTTTTCAATTCAAATATTTACATAGTTAATATGACGTAGAAGAAGATATTTTATTAAAAACCCTAAACATTAGGTAAATCAGTGTTGTTTTCTGAAAGACCTGATACCAAAATTTTGATAAACAGATTCCCTCTGAAACAGTCCTGATCAGTTTTTTGATACAAAAGACGTTTAATAGGTAAAATGTTCCAATTTGTCCACATGTAAATACATCTGTC
>JAOXJM010000001.1:164159615-164178708 GCA_026413425.1 Tringa solitaria
TAAATCACTGTTCCACCTTAATAAATATTTCACTACTTCACTCTAACTAGTGAAGCTTATCAATCACTTCGTCCGCAGCAGCAATCTGGTCTAATGGGAGGTGTCCTTGTCCATAGCAGTGGTGTTGGCACGCAATGATCTTTAAGGTCCTGCCCAACTCTAACTATTCTCTGATTCTATGATTATTTGTAAAAGAAATTCAAGAAAAAATGAAATGCCACAGGAAGATTTTTTCATTGATTCAGAGTTCGGTTTGGAAAATATTGAGCATGTTGTTCCTCATAAAGCAAAAAGCTAATACACTCATTCAAGACTCATAGAATAATGTCTTGTTTAAAGGTAGGTGAGTGGACACTTATGTGTTTTACTGACTAAGGGACACTTCATTAAACGTGCCATGCCTTCAACAATACCAAACAAGTCTTTCTCATCTACTGACACTGGGATCATACAGCTATACTTTCCAATGATATCCAAATTTAAGGTCCCAAATACTAGGATTTATATTATTTTTTACCAAAAAAAAAAAAGATGTTGTCTCATATGTCCTATCTGAAATTGGTCAAGAATGGAATTTCCAGTTGGTTTCCTTTATGAATTTACTTTCATTCCAATATGGAAGTTTTTCAGTGTTTTTTTCTTCTACATGAAAGTTTACATTTCATAAAATGTTTTCAGCCTCCAGAAAACATGATTTTTGAAAATGGCAACATTTATTTCTGAGATAATTGCCAAGATGAAAAATCTCATGAAGATGAGAATTATTCTTTGGGTGTATTATGCTTCTTTACTTATTTCTTTTTAGCTGTGGTGGATGATTATATAATCAATGATGTAAAGTGCATTTCTTTTTGGAAAAAGGAAATATTACATCAGGAGAGATGTTAGGAAAGACTATGTAAAGCATAATATTCTGAAAAAAGGTGCAAAAAATTATTTTTGTTAAAAAATTACACATTTGGAAAGAGAATTTTCAGACAGTTGGTGTCAGCTTCATTTTCCTGGGTATATTTATCCCTGGTTATAAAGGTTTCAATTGAGAATGAATGAATCTGTTTTGGCACTTGATTTAATTATAGCTTTTAATTTTCAAAGGTCAATCCATGACTATGTTGGAAAAGAGACAGAGGCTTTGGCCTAAATTTCTGATGGGGAATCCCAACCTCCACCCTTTATTAGTGGGCAGTTACAGGACAAACTTAAAAATTAACAGACAGACACAGGGAAGCTTTAGTGTAGTCACTCAATGCAATGACTCTCACCTATACTTAAAAATGTAGGCATTGTTAAAGAGAGGTTAAGAAATGCCTGTTTCTCTTAAGAGTCTAGGCAAGAAGCTGACAATGATAGGCTCTGGTACAGATTTCTGCACCGCTAATGTTAATGAGTCAAATGAGTCCAATTTCAGTGACCAGAGCATAGAAAATAGGAGAGTTTGACTCGAAAGTCAAAGAGAGGGTTTGTGGAATGCACATCCTTAATTTCTCCTTCAAGGGTATGTAATATGAGAAAGGAAGGAAGATGACTGACTGAAGCAGCAGTAAAGATGACTGGGAGAAGAATCATAAATGGTTGCGAAAATTGGCAGAGGTAAAGGTAACTATCTCATGGAAATTATATGCATGCGATTTATTAATTACTTAATTAAGTAATTAATTAATTACTTAAGTTGTCTAGATATGGAACCCTTTCTTTTCAGGTTATTTCTGGTTTTTTCAAGGGTCTATTTGGAATGATCTTATTTAACAACTTCATTTTTGACATGGCTCTGAAAATAAGAGACTGTGGGCAAGGTTTGTTTTTAACATGAATTTGTGGCATATATTCAAAGAGGATGAAATGGGGTATCATAAAGGGAGAATAAGGTGACACTGAGAACAGAAAAAAAATATCAGACTAAATTTAATCACACAGACTCAAGAGATACAAAGAGAATTTCTCCTAGAGTTAGGTATGACAGAGATGGGAAAAACCTATTCACTGATTGCAAAGAAAGAAACTCATTTGACCAAAGACAGATGTATGCCATTACAGTCAACTGGGAGAAATAGGCAGCACTTTTATGGCATAGTCCATTTCATCCTGAAATAGATATTTGGCAAGATTAGTGATTCCTTAGTGCCTATTTCTCTAAATCGACCATAAAAGAACCCTAGGTTGACTACTCAGATATATGTGTGAGATTAATTTCATCTGAGGAAACTATGAGCCTCAAAGGTGATGTGACCATGAAAAAAAAAAAAAAGCAAACCTTAAGTATGCCTGTTGTGATATTCCTCAATAAAGATAGAAGACTGTCAATGCTTTTGTACAAAAGAGAAGTAAAAGTTTGTCTGCAAAAGCCTGGACTGCTTTGATTATTCATCTTCTGGAAAGAGTGAATTCAAACTGGAAGAGGAGTAGAAAAGAGGTACTATGACAGATGAATGGGGGGTTTACTTGGTATTAAATTTAGGGTTCATCAGAGGTTAACAAACACTTTTTAAATGAAAGTATAACAGTTCCAGAAAAAGTATCATTACCATAATTTCAACAAAGAAAAAGTGGATAAGGGAGTTAAGAATGTCAGCCCTGGTTAGAGGAGAAAAGCTTCTACCCCTGTTCCTTTAAATGAGGTCCTGGTGAGAGGTGACTGGTGGTAATGCCAATTCCTTCAACTTATCCCCAGGTCCAGCTCTCATTGTGGTCGCCCTGTATATCTTAAGAGCAACAATATTCTTTGCTTTAAGATCTTTATTTCTTCCCAACCAGAGAATCCTAACCTCTCTATGCGGAGGTCCCTCCATTACCAGCCAGAGCTCACCACATGTATCCCATTATCACCATTATGACAGATAATAGCTTGTACTGAATTTGTACTCATAAAACATTTCATAGACATAGAAAAGAAGAGCATATTTCTAAGCATCATTGAGCCAGACAAGGTTGTTGTAAGAATACAGGATTAAAGGAAACCACCAGCATTTATAAAATGTAATTTAAGTTTCTGATAGCTTTGATGGCTAAACATTAAAAAAAGTTGGCTGAATTTTATGTACCTTATTTGAAGACTTTAAACTTCCTTGCTTGAGGATGTTTCTCCAGACATAAACTCTTCTTCTGCAGGTCCCATTTCCTCAGCTGTTTACATCTATGAAGAAGGTTAAAACTAGCTGAGCTTTGTGGTTTATGTATTTTGAAATAATTTTGATTATTTGCTTTAGATCTATTTGCAATGCAACTTTACGGAAAGGATATTGCTTGGGTTTTGTGCACAAGATAGGGATGGAAAATAAGAAAAAGTTAGGTTTGATCCTGAAGCTTTGTCTTAGGTACTTTGAAGTATAGCAAGGACTAGCTCTTTCTTCTGCAGACCAGGACCAATAATAACTACCAACGCCTGCACTAGCTCAGGGGGTTGGTAGTTAACTACCAACTCTCAGCACTACCTTGTACTATGGATATCCTATTTGGTCTCCAATTTGCACTCTGCAGGAGCCAGGGTCTCCCATAAGTTCTGTACCAGGTTTACTACCTCCATGCAAGTGGCTCAAAGTTTGGCACTTTAAGTTGTGTGAAGTGGCAATAGGTTTCTATATTTAGACAATTAAATCAAGACCTAAGTGTTTCTTGGTATGTATTTCAGAGGAAAGGGGAAAAAAAAAAACCCAGAAGAGAGAATAACCTGAAGGTCAAGTGCCATGAACAATGAAAATTAGGACTTGTAATATTTTTAAAAATTTTCAAAATTTTTTGTTGTTTTGTTTTACTTCATTACGATTAAAATTAAATATTTCCAAGATATTTCAATGTTGATTGTTTTCTTTTCTAGATCATGGCTTAAATGGTACTCAATGTCAAAGAACGTTGCAGGCTTTGTGTTTTGTCTGTAAAAAAAACATTTTCGCTAAACAGCTTTAAATTGCGGCTTTCAAAAGGTTGTTTCATTGTGCCATTCAGGAACTCATGTAGTACAAAAGAACAGCAACTGGTCAGATCTCCCTAGTAGAGACAAAATCAGTTAGCTGCTTTTATTCCACCTTATAAACGGCCTAGCACAGAGTCTCTGGCAGAACTGAATGCTTTGGGCTTTCTGCAGATAGTAGTGGAAGGTGCTTTGGAGCCAGAGTTCAGAACATCGCTACTGAGTTTTAAACTCCACTGGGGCCACAAGGAAAAGGTAAAATGTCACGATTATCATTTGATAGCTCCAATCGGGGAGCTATCAAATCCCCAATTCCAATCGGGGAAAAACTGGGAGAAGTAGGAAAGATAGGCTTGCTGATTATATTGGGATATTTGTTGGTTTTATTGTGGCATTTTGCAATCACATATACACAGAAAAGTTTTGTAGAGACCTATTCAAAGTTTTGATTGCATCTGTTGTAGATATGAGAGTATATGGAACTGGGGCATCAGAATGAAATGAACATGTCAAGACTTATTAGAATAAAACAAAACACAACACTTCTGTTAATAGGGCAGTAAGAGCAAGAAATTATATAGTAAATTAGGCTTGAAATGCTCATAACCTAGATAGCAAAAAAATTTGTATAAACTGCCCTTAGGTTAGTTAAGCTGCACTGAATTTTCCAATATATTTGTCAAGTTAGTCCTTGACAATGTTATGATTCCCATGATGCTATAATGATAATTAACATATAGGTATAATAAGGATATTCTGAAGTACTTAACCAATGTATTTAGTTAACAAACACATGTGAAAATTAGGTGGTTGAGGGGAAAATATATTTAGTGAGAAGACTGGATTATTTCTTCAGAAATGCCCTCTGCTCTGCAGTTTGTTTCTATCACACCAGATAAGGAATCTGTTATCAGAATGGGATATGCTAAGCATTTCGAAAGTTTACTTGACAATTATTATTAAAACATGCTATAGCTTTTCCTTTCTTAGATGCAGTGTCCATATTGCCAAGATGAATTTTAACAATTATCATGAGACTATTTAGACCAGCTAACTAAAGACCAAGTATCTAATTGGCCTGTCTTTATCACTGGTTTAATATAACAAGCTACAGGTCATATGATTTAAAATTACAATCCACTTTCAAGCTCATAACTCGTTTTATTTAAAAAATGAATAGAATAAAATCATCACTAAGGTCCTAAGTTTCCCTGCAAAAAGTAGCTAAATAAAAAATGCTGCTAAATACAATAATAAAAGAATGAAGAAGCTCAAATGTCATTTAGACCAAGTGGACATGACTAATGAAGAACTCAAATGTTTTCAATCACCTAATAAAAATATTCATGACGTGATGAAAAAAACTGTCAGTTCTGAAGTATAGTAAAGAAATTCTTCAAATTAGATTGTACTAGATGACTGTCTTTGACAAGATAAATCTTGTTTTTCTTTGATCTTCTGATAATGCAACACATACTTTTGAGGGGTCTGGCAAGAAACACACAGAGGATCCTCACTTGCCAAAATCAATAACATCCATTTCCATGCCTGGGAGACAGAAGTGCTGGGTAATAACAGAAACATGCTCACTGGAGGCTGGAGAAACACTTGGTTTTGCTGAGTTCAGTATACCAGAGTGACTGCTGAAGAACGATTCAGCCTGGTAAAACTCCTACGTCTAGCACTGTCACACTTGGTATCTGTATCTGCCAAATCCAGTAAAGGTCAATTACGCAAGTCAGTCCTGCCTGAGGGCTTGTCTATCTTGAGCATTCAAATTTCCAAAACAATTCTATTGCTTTCTTTCATGAATCAGTCTTTGTGCTCTATTTTTCCAGTTTTACTTTTCACCTCGTTCTTCATCTACTTTTTGCCTTGTAACATCTCTTTGGTACATACAGACCCAAACGTATCTTAACATGCAATGCAGAGCCAAATACATGTATTTAATTGATGAAGGGTAAGATATGTGATTTTGCTTTGTATATGAATATTTTGTTATCTGTTTTAAGCATGAAATAAGTTTGAGGGAGGAGAGGAGTAAAGGGAGAGCAAAATCTCTCTATTTTCCTTACATTTTGTCTGTATGTTAGGGTTGAGAGCCATGACCAGGTTTCTGTCACGTCAGCACAAATAAAAGTAAATTATGATTACAATGATTACCTCATTTTGTGCAATAGTGTAATAGTGTTCCACTAATGAAAAGCTGTTTGGTGCTTCTTCTTCTGCTTATGCCACATTCATGGCTCAGAATTCCAAATTTTCTTGTGGGCTTTCTTATGTTGCTCATCCACACACTGTAGCATACTTTGGAAATGTGTTAATTTGTTTTTGTAATTGTTCTCTGAATGGAAGGATGTTTTACCAAGGGACACCTGATTAAAGTGTCCAGTAATGTGAGATGCCTAGGATCCGCTGTTTTCAAAAGTTTAGCCTTTTACCATGCTGTATTTTCTAAGCACAGTGGTGCTTGATTGTATCTGTGAATAATCAGCTATTATACAGATCAAGCTTTGTCCCTTTCCTCCTTTCCTTACTCCATCACATTCTCCTTCTTCAGATTTTCACCCATTGGTGCCAGGTTCTGTTGTCCCTTCCTCAGTTTCTTATACCTGTCATTTTCCCCTGTCAGGTCCAGCTCTTCATTTGAGTACTGGCTCCTTCTCAAGTGCTCTCCCAAAAACACACACACAGAGTAGTTGTGCTCATTCTCCCTGATTTACCAATTTTCCTCTACCTCCAGCTCTTGGCCAACCTGCTTATCTGCCTCCCTTTCAACACTGTAGTTTCCTCTAAAGGTTCTAGATGTCTTGTGTGAACAGTCTTAGCTTCTTCACCCAGCTCTTAACCAAGTAAATTTGTGACACCTCATAACTCTTGCTTTCTTTGTTTGGTGTAGCTTCGTAGAACGTGCTAGAACCAGTAGAACTGGTAGGAGGTTCTCAAACAAACTCTGAAGAAGTCTGAGATGAGAATTTCTACTGCAGCTTTGCAAAAGTTTATAAAGTGTCCAGATGGGAATAGATACTCACACCGAGCACCAAAGGCCAGGCCAGGACAAAGACCGGTCCAAGAGCGGGCTTGAACAGGCTTTGATCAACCTGGTCTAGTGGGAGGTGTCCCTGCCCGTGGCAGGGGGGTTGGAACTTGATGATCTTTAAGGTCCTTTCCAACTCTAACCATTCTATGATTCTATGAAACTTTTTCTGTCCTAAGACTAATTGAGACCTCCAAGCAGTTCATGGTCCAGGAAAGGACAACTCTGTTGTGCTGTTTTGTCTGCAGAACTCCCTTGAGTAAATCTGATTTACTCAAGCTTGGCACTGTGGCCAGAATCAGATCCTCATAGTACAATAAACAGTGCTATTAAATGATTCATGGCTTATTTCAAGGATTCTCTTCCTAGGAGTAATACTAAGTTAGTCATACATTTATGGCTAACAACATATGAAACTGAATAAATTTTTTCCATGTAATAGCATAAAGCAGTTCTGGTGAGCTAGAAGCTAGCTATAAAGTACAGAAAATCAACGTAAATATGTTGATGTAATGGGTTGATTATGACTGTTATAATGAAATACATTGTGAAGAGGGCAGGAAAAAAATTTATATAGGTCACTGCAGAGATGTATTTAGCAACTTTCTAAGTATATTTATCTTACATTTTTCAGAGAAAGATCTCATTAAGCAAATATATTATTTAGACAAAATAATTTATAATACATTTGAGGTTTAGTACATTTGAAGTTTAATTCAATTCTTCATACACTGTTAAAATTTTATTTTTGGAATCCAGGAATTTTGCAAAATTAGTCTCAATTAAGATAAGTTTCAAGTATTTAGTTTTTAAAAGAAAGATATATTGCCTGTTCAAAAATGTAAAGCTTCTGACTTCTGGAGAGTTGGCACTGCCTTCTACAATTCACATGGTTATAGGTATAGATCACAGAACTCTTTCTAAGGAAACTACTCTCAGAACGTGTTATTGGAGACTCCCTACCCTCCCTACCCCTTTTTTTTTTCTTGCAAACAACCCATCTTCATATTTCTGGAATGACTGAGGCAGAGTTCCTGCAGAGAGCAACCTCATTCACCAAAAAACCAATTGTAATTCATTTCTTGAGCTTCAAAGGAAGGAGAAGTCCTGTGGAAAAAAAGTTGGGAAATTATTGTAAACAAATTATTGATTCTCCAAATCTGTCTACTTAATGAACAGTTAGTATGTTTCTCTCTATATTGACTCCCAAATAAGCACAAATAAATTCAATGTCAACCAGGATGGTTAAGTAATTGAGGTCAGAAAATGTATATACAAGTGGTAAAGATCAATATTCTGTGTACAATGTACAAACAGAAAGATTTATACCTCTAACAGAAATGTGAGGTATGTATAAATTGGATACTGATATGTATATAACATATTTACATAGATGCATATGCATATGTGCATATATATGTTCATATACATGTAAAGGTTTCAGTATTTTCAGTAGAATATTGCCATAAAATAAGCTGTGCCTCCAAGAGGAAAATATTTTGTAAGATATGTAAACTGCAGTCAAGGCTGCATTGAACTACTCAAAAATTATTTGGTTAAAGGGTAAATACACCTTGTACCTCATAATGAAAATCTTATAGGTAGGGGTGGAGATTAACACTGGAGGCTGTCTGAAGAATATTAATAAAATTCAATATATTTTCTAAAAGGTATAATTTATATTTTGTGGAAATGAGTCTCTTTTCTAATAAAATTCTTCTGTCCTTCATTCCGTTCATATAATTTTTCTATAAATCATCCTGTAGGAATTTTTTCTAAATATTCATCTCAGAGAGAACCTATTTAAATAAGCCCTCTTAGCAAGATATTTCAGAATTAAAATTACACCATGAGCAATACTTTATCCAATATGTTTCCTTCTATAGAATTTCTTTGTGACTAAAACAATATTTTGTAGAATTACATTATGTTAAAATAGCTGATCTGAGGTGATGCTTCTAGTATATAAATACTATGTAAAAAAGTTCAACAAATTATCTTTAACCATTTTAATTTAACCTGTCTCTGAACCTGTGCAAAAATAGCTGATTTTCTCTCCACATCTACATATATAGTGAAAAAAACCTAAGGGCATTGCACTTAGCTTCACCACAATGAAAAATAAGAAAGGAAGGAGAAAAGTGCTGCTGGTTATACTTTATTTTCTTGCATTTGCAGTAAACTAGAACATTATGCTCCTTGTAGTCATGTAGAAATAAAGTCTGTGATGTCCCTGGAATTCTTGGGAGGTTTGATCAAAAAAGTGAGTAAATTGTATTTTTAGAGAAAAAGGCTGGAACCAAAACAAAAGAGAAAACCCGGCACCATTTGCTGGATGGAGAAAGCTCATATTCGAAATCTGGGCCATACTTCATATTGTCTTCTCAATTCTTATGTTAGCTATTTGCCTGAAAGAGGAGAAGACTTGCATGAATACACAAGTGCTTTTTCAAATAAAGATTCACTGTTGAACTGAATTATTTTCATTGAAAGACAGAAAAAAGAAAGTAAATGAAGGCAAAAATTCCAGAAGTGAGCCCATAATTTTCTTTTCTTCTTTAAGTTCCTATTTCTGCAATCTATAGAGGAAATGCACAGAAGCTTTACTCTCTGTGTTTCTGAGTAAAGGTCATATTTATTGGAAGAAAAGGCAGTTTTTCCCATTTTACACAAAAATTCTTCTAGAGGACATTTTTTTCTAAGTTTATAAGAAACTTGGGAACTAGATACAGTAATACTGTATATGTAATACTCTGTGCCTACAAAAAGCTGTTAAAGTTTGCATGGAAACTGACGGATGCATAACAACAGGCAAGAAAATCCTTCATTACGCAATCTGTGGTATAGACCAACATTTCTGCTGAAGCTAGATATTTGGTCAATAATAATGTCATTACTAGGCAATATAGTATATCTATCTCTGATTTAGCACATATAATAACACATAGCAATATATAGTGGTATATAATGATACACACACAGATTCCTATGTGTACACATATATTACTTCTAGACATTATACCAAATAGAGACAGCTTCCTACAGTCCCTTCTACTTTCTGTGAGGCTTAGTGTTTACTTATTCCCATACTTGGTGCCTGTAAGAATGGCCAATAAAGGAAGAAATGTGATAGTGGCTGTGTGTCAAGTGTAGATTAAGCTGCTTCTAACAAAATCTCCCACACTGGCTACCACTAGTTGTATAATTGTCCCCAGCTTGCTGGCCTGTAGGTCACGGTACAGAACAACATAACACATGATGGCCCCTCCAGGATCTGTCTGCTCAGAAGAGGTCTATATATGAGCTAGTTGCTTTAGCATGCCTTTACAACTAATGGAAAGAATGAAACTCTTTCAAGATAATATTAATTTTATCTAAAGTAAGCATCTCAACTATGTCAGACGACCCTTCCTGAGGAGTGTGATAAAAGAGTTAGCTGCTGACAGACATTCACGTGAAGGGGCCTGGGCAGGGTGTCCGAAGGAGGAGAATAATAACAAATATTTATACAAACTCATATCTCACAAGAGAAGGAGAACACCTGGACCCCCAGAATTCACATTAAGTTGGGTTTTTTTCTATCATTACTGTAAAAAGCCCAAATTTTTGACATCCAATGCCCTTCTGAGTAGTGTAATTTTCTGGGTAGTGATCCTATGTGTAATTATGTAGTGCTCAAAAACATCTCCTCCTGTTAGATTAGGATCTGTACCTATTAACTCTAATTGACCATCCTCTGGCTCTTGCATTATTATGTAGGGCAAATAGATATTCTTTCTCTGTACCTTTCTTTATTTTATTGACTTTTAATATATCATCTCATCTTTTCTAAAGAAGAATTCATATCTTCACATTGTTTTCTGAGTTTTATCATCAAAAGACCTTTTCTGAACCTTTTCTTAGGTGCTACATTTCTGCTGCTCCTGCAAGAAATATCGTGTCTACATGGGGCTGGTAGATTTGACTTAGGAAGTATGGGATGCCCATGTAAGAACTGGGAAGCTGGATAACGTACGTTGGGGCATCTGATATGGCACTAAATGTCTCTGTTTAAGCAACTGAATCAAAAATATAGATGTTCAAATCAGTTGCCATCATATAGAAATCTGCCTATGTTTTACGTACCATAAAAATATTTCACATGTCCACATAGTGTTGGCAGATATGACATAAAATCTACAGTAGATATGTCCTTCTCTGGAGCAACAGCTTGACGTGAGGTGGAAAACACAAGGTCTCTCAAACATCATTGTATGTCAATGTATTGACAACTAAATTGAGCCCAGAATCCCATCAGGCAAATTCTGAGTGGTTTAATTTAATTGTCCTCCAATGTGCTTTTCTCCTCATCACACTATCCTGCTAATTCTTTTGCATCAGAAATGTTAATCTTTTTTTTTTTCTGTCTCTTTATGACCATAAATACAGGAAACTGTGACCATGGAATCTTTTTGAGAAATTGATCAAAATATAGTGAAGATCCCAACGGGTAACATTGTTCTTTGGAAGAAGCATGAAATGCTTTAATAATTACTTTAAACACTATCTCATAATACACAGTATGCATTATCTAGATTAAAACATTGTACATAAAGATATTTACTGCTATTATTAATGTTTTGGCAGTGTCCAGGGGCAGCCTACTCTTGAAGATTTTTGCTTCTATTTTCATCCTTGTATAACATGAGAAACAATTATGGCTTTGATATGCCTAATTTGGAAGAAAATATTTCTTCTAGGAAATGCAACTGAATCCAGCTCTATGTTGAGTCTATATCTGTCTTTCAAAGGCTCTTTGACATATGGTAAACAATTTAAAACATTTTTCCCCAAGGTAATTTGACTGTCCTTCAACAATTACTGCAATCAGTCATCCTGACTTTATGCAACTTTCTGTTTGTTTGACACACTATAAATTTATTCTTTGTTGTTGTTGTTTTTTGTCCATTGCTCTGAGCAGCATCTTTTCTTGGGATCATACCAGATGCCACATCCATCAACCCATACCTGATTCCTGTTCTGTGGCTTTTCTCCCATCTTTTCTTACAGTATTTTACCATTATACTTGTTTCTCTGCAGATTTTGGGTTTAATTCCGTTGCTGTTTCTTCTGTCTGTGAAAAGAAATTACACGTATTGCCCCAGTCAATATTGCAGTTTTTCAGAGCAATCTTTCATTTTTGCTCTAGTTACTTATGAGAGGAAGGGAACATAAAGTGATTACTGCATCGTATCTTTAGAAAATATGTGGGAAGCTCAACCTTCTCACAGCTTTGAAAGGTCCTTGCAGGAACAGAGCCCAAATCACTCTGTAGAAGAAAGTTTATTATAAACAATATGCAGTTAAAGTCTTTTTCTCCTTAATTCAAACAGCCTAAGACATAGGCTGTTATTCCAAAACACCTTTTGCAGCTGAAAGATGGAGAAAGGTGCTCATAGAAGACGTCTTGTCTTGAGCAGCTACACCTCAATTCAGTTGCCCATGTGTAAATCAGATGCCCAGGGATGCTCACATGGCCTCCAGGTGCCATTTCAAAAGGACTTATGTCTCCCCTAGCTTCTGGGGAGCTGGTATGTGAGGACTGGTCTCTTCTAAGTAACAGGCAGTAGGACAAGAAGAAATGTTGTACCAGAGAGGTTTAGATTGGGTATTAGGAAAAAGTTTCTCACTGAAAGTGTTATCAAGTATTGGAACGGGCTGCCCGGGGAAGTGGTTGAGCCACCATCCCTAGAGGTATTTAACAGACCTGTAGAGGTAGTGCTGAGCGACAGGGTTTAGTAGTAACTTGGCAGTGTTAAGTTAACGGTTGGACTTGATGATCTGAAAGATTTCTTCCAACAAAAATGATTCTATGATTCTATGCCTAACCAACCTGGTCCAGCTGATTCAGGGGACTTCAAACATTGATTGCCCATGTTGGTAACCTTGTTGTGTCCTCTGTGTCTACTTTAGGGTGAGTCCACCCCGTGGAAATACCAATTCCTCTCTATTTACTGTAAGGAGGCCTAAATAATCACATTAGAGCTCCTGAAAGGTAAAAATAGTAGGGCTGACACGCACTTTTAACTGGTGGAACTGACCTCCACAGGGAGCATCAGACTTAAAGACAGCCCTAATGTTTAGAAGGATTAGAATTAGAGCATCTAAAAAGCACACATGACTCTTGGAAGGGATTAAAACCTTTTTGTTGTAGGGTCTAAGATGAGTTTTAAGAACTGGGAGTTCGAGATGCAGACTCTCTGAGCAGGTCAGTTTCTGGCTGTCCAGTATACCTTACCAATGCCTCTGACAAGCTGGTGGATTTTTTTCCCCACAGCTCAAGATAGGATTGGTTTGTGATTTAATCTTTAATTAAAATTTTCCCTCTAAGGCCCATCATCATCAACAGCAACAAAAAAGGTGGGGTGGGAGGGCTTGTTTGGGCTGCCGTTTGCTTTCCTAATGTTCTAGCTTCTGGAGTTCCAGAAAAGCTTGATATGCCCTGTTTAACCACCTAAATGCAAATCTCCCTTTAAAACCTGAGTTCCTATTTTTCCTGCTGGAGTTGTGATGTGCAGTTCTCCTTTGAAATTCAACTACTTCAGCTACTTGCCAATATGGGGGATTAAAGGTTTTTTGGAAGATCTACATCCAAATCTGGTCTGGAGACATTACATATCAAATCTGGAGATGTTACAACACCTATAAACCTATCCTCTTTTCACTATTTCTGTGAGGTCTACCCCTCCCTGAGGGCTTCCCCTAAAACATATGTAGTCCTTATTCAGTCTCATTTTCTCTCTGAAGAAACCATTCAAATGCATACACATTAACCTTTTGAAACGGAAATAGAAACTTGAATTAAATAGGAAGATATTTAACAATTTAGCATTTTGCATGCTCCCTGTGATATTTATGTAACTGATATTCAACTTTTTACTAATTTTATAACTACTATTTTGCATGGTTTCTTTTATCTCACTGGCATCTCTTACACATTGATAGATTTTCATTTCCCTCTGACTTTACTCCCTTTTAGTGTTCACTTTATATTTTGACATGTTTGCTCCGATTTTCTTTCTGCAAAACGTTTCCTCTTTTACGCTGTGTCATTAGAAAAATACAAAATGCTGTAAATGTAGTTTTATTCTGATTTTATATTAAGCATGAATAAGTGTTAGATTCATGTCATGAAACACATAAACTATACTTGTATAACCTCCATCAAGGAACGCATTAGAAGAGAATAAAAACAATCCAGTGTTGTTTGCTGTCTACTTCATAGGCATATATTTAATTAAGTTATGCTGCTCCTAAAATTCAAAAAGCTTAATCTTTTTCTGTCCTTAAATTAAACTCCCTGTGCTCTACAATGACCAAAACAAATAATCTGTGACCTACAAACAAGACACTTGCATTCCCTAAAGATTTACTTCAGCTTCTCCTCTAGGTTATACATCTTTGAACCTCTCTTTTCTGTAACAACCTTCTGGTGCTCATTAGCATGCTGATTACCATTAACACAGCTATAATGCAGCAATTTTCTTGGTGTATGTCGAGGAGGAATGCTCATCTGAATGCAGTCAAGGGACAAAATTAACTGCATAAATCTACAGCACAAACTGGATCTCATCCAACTTTACATGAGTCTTCCTCCTCTGCTAGGTGTGACATCATCATCTTGCTCCCTGCTGATGGCTTAATAAGTATCCCCAGGTTCCACACTATTTAATTTACCCCTTCTCTAAATTTTACAGTTCCAGTGATAGCTGACCACCTTGCTGTGTTTTCTCTTAATATATGTTCACCTTTATTTTTTCTTCTGTCTCTCCTAATTAGTCCTCGAGATACATATGCATTTATTAAACAAAATTTATACAAATGTACTTATGTGTATACCTGTGTTTCACTACTTCCAAACTTTGTGAAATAATTTACAGGGCAATGGAGTAGGATATTTTCTAGAAAATAGTATATTTACAGAAGTAAGATTTTGGCTGAGGTATGCATGTCCTGATTATAAAACAATTACTCTATATAAGAGGTGGTAAATACTAAGTATGTTGCTTACTCTGAGTCTGAGAGACAACCTTTTCCCAGGAAAAAAAGTAGAACAATGTTATAACTTGATCTGAACTCTGTTTCAGAATGACACAAACAAACACAAAATCTGCTAATTTTTCTTGCAGAGTGGTGTGGTAGACAGTAGTAGACTGCAGCAGGAAGAGGATTCAGGCAATCAAAAAAATCATCCAATTCAATCAAAGGCATTTTTTTTTCCTAAGTATAGTAATAAATAACAGTAAACATCCTCAGTTCTCTATATTTATATTAACATTACTTAAATTCAATTATCCTTAACTAATCTAAGGGGGATTAGGGGATTTAGTTTTAAAAGAAAACATAATTAAAAAATAAACTGGCTTTGGATAAAAGAAGGAGATATTCAAAGAGAGGGAAAATAGGGCAAGAAAAATGATAACTGAGAAATGATGAGGTAACTAAGAAGAAGAGGAAGGAGAGGGAGAATCATAGAATAGTTTGGGTTGGAAAAGACCTTTAAACGTCATCTAGTCCAACTTCCCCTGCAATTAGCAGTGACATGTTCAACTAGATCATGTTGCTCAGATCCTCGTCCAACCTGACCTTGAATGTTTCTAGGGGTGGGGCACCTACCACCTCTCTGGGCAACCTGTTCCTTTGTTTCACCACCCTCGTTGTAAAAAAAAAAATCTTTTTTATATCTAGTCTGAATCTCCCTCTTTTAGTTTAAAGCCATTACCTCTTTTCCTATTGCAACAGGGCCTGATAAAAATTTTGTCCCCATCTCTCTTATAAGCCCTCTTTAAGTATTGAAAGGCCACAGTGAGGTCTCCCCGGGGCCTTCTCTTCTCCAGGTGCAATATCTCCAACTCTCTCAGCCTTTCCTCATAGGAGATGTCCTCCATCCTTCTGATCACTTCTGCAGTCCTCTTCTACACCTGCTCCAACAGGTCCATGACTTCCTTGTACTGAAGACCCCAGAGCTGGACACAATACTCCAGGTGAAGTCTCACGGGAACAGAGCAGATGGGCAGAATCACCTCCCTCGACCTGCTGCTTTTTACGCAGCCCAAGACACAACTGGCTTTTGGGACTGTGAGCACATTGCCAGCTCATGTCCAGCTTTTCATCCACCAGTTCCAAGACCTTCTTTGCAGGGCTGCTCTCAGAGAAGAAGAAAATCAGGATAAAGACCTGAAAAATGCAAATCAGATAGGAAGGAGGAGAGAACAAGTATAAAGAGTCCTGCTGAAGGATACCATGGTCCTGGCACCACTGATGTCCAGAGGGAGGAACTTGTTGGGCAGCTCAGTCTTTCTAGTCAATCTTAGGCTCAGGTTTTCTGTGGCAGATAAGGAAAAGTCTCTTATCCTGGCACTGAGTAGGCACTTGGCTGGAGTATGCATCCAGATATGAGAAATGGGTAGTTTCTTTGCCTCATGATTAAGATATGGCTAGAATGAATAGTGGGGAAGAAAGAAATGGTCAAGGAAGTTTATCTGTAGCACACCAAAAAATCTCATCCTCTTCAGGGCACATCCCTCCTCCCTGCCCCTGCCCTCTCTGGGGCTGCACAACACTGTCATGTTTTGCTGGGGAAAGAGATGAACCAGGTGGAAGTCAAGAAGGAGAAAGCAAGGCACAGTTTCAGCAGTGCAGTAGTGTCACCTCCTGATAGGTCTCTATTGCCTTCTGCTGTGTGTCTTTTGCATTGTGACACTCTTGTGGTATTAGTAGAACTTCTGCGAGCAGCCACCATATTTCACACAAATTTAATAGACTCCTCCAGGCAGGATCAGTTAAAAGTGCACCAATCCTGGCAGAGGTTTGTTCAACCTGTGCTTGAAAACTCCACTGATGGAGCTCTTATGGCCTCCCTAGGCAACTTAATTTACCACTTTATCCCTATAAATGTTTCCCAGATGTCTAACTGGAACCTCATTAATTTAAGCCCATTAATCCTGACCTCTTTCAACATCACTTATATAGTTTAAAAATATTTGTATGTCTCCTCGTTTTTCTCTCTACTTCACAATTCAGTTTTTTCTGGTCAATGCTACTACTCATTTACATAAAATATCAACAGTAAACGAGAACAACAGGCAGAAAATTAAAAAAAAAAAGTGAGTAAAATAGACACCACTGAAATTTTGAGGGGTGACTTCTGTCCTATGAACTGTAAAAGCATAAGCTGGCCTATGTGCTGAAGGTAAATCAGAGGAGTGGATATCTTCAAAAAAGTCTGAGAAGTATCCCAAATCATAATTAGAAGAACTGTGGATAAGCTTTTCCACTGAGCAAACTCTTAGCATTATTTGTGGGAGTTCCAGTTAGGAAATCTTTACTTTTATAACAGTAGTTGGGGAGGGGAGTGTGTGTGCACGTGTGTGTCTGAGATGAGATAATCTTGAAATAAAGAATGATAACAATTTTCAACTACTTGAGAATCCAAACATCTTTCAGAACATAGTTCTTTGCTAAATTATGTTGAAACTAGCAACACAGAATCATAGTAATTGGTCAATGGATTCAGAAATTACCTGCAAGTCAGAGATACACAGTCAAAGGAACACACATGGACATACACCTGGTTTGCTTAAGAAATCACCAGCATTACCTCCTCTAAACAAGAGGAGCATGAAGGTCTACTAACGCTATATGTCTGCCACAGAAACATCTGCGTCCACACTAGTCATGGTGGACTCTTGGATAGAAACAGACTCATTTGAGATATGATTTCTCTCACCTATTTTCATAGTCTACGTTGTGGTGACATGAATCATTTTCTCTTTGGAAGTACCTCTTCCTTTCCAGAAACAGAAAAGGGAGGTCAGGCAATAAGCTCCAGCGCAGACATCTGTAGCGTGTTAGGTTATGTGAATTCCCTGTGAACCATGTATTTAGGCTGTCCTAGTCTCCATTTTCTGCCCACACACCAGGCAAAGTCAGAAGAAAGGCCCCGATTTTTATGTCGTATTTAAACCTTTGATTAGTTCATCACTGTGTTGGAGGAATCACCCTTATATTCAATGCCCATGAGACAAAAACTCTTCAATGTTAATTTTGCTGCTCTTTGAGATGTATTCATATGAGAAAAGTATCAATGCAGTGACAACCATATCTTCGGAAATGAGGTAACTGGCTAGGTCATCATTTAAGGTTTATATAATGTTAATCTTGTACTTATTAACATCTTATTAAATCCATCTATTTTTTATTTTTGGTATATGAAGAAAATCTCTTTATTGAGCTCTCTGCAATGATATCTAGAGAAATCTTCAATTTTGCTTTGCCTAATACTTACTAAAAAATACCTTTCTGCTCAGATAACAAAATTATCTGTTTTCCTACTCCTCTTTTGCTTAGCGAGGTGTTGATTTCAGCATTTCATTAAAACAGGAAATTCACAGCAGTTTCTCTTTTAATTTGGCACAAATTCTTCAAATTATAAAGAACTCATCTCCTGTGAAAAAAAGCCATGAGGAAGATGCAGTAATAAAAAGGGTGAGGCTTTCTGGTAAATAGAGAACAGAAACAAAACTACAAAAAAAAGAACATTTCTGCTAAATTTTGTTAACGCCTGTCATGCTTAACAAGAAGTGTGAATAACTTATTTTCTCTGCCTGTTGACAGACTGTAGCCAGCAGGTAATAGATTCCCTTGTTGTTGCTAATAACACTGACAAAGAGAAACAACAGTCTAGTGAGCTGTATGAAAAATCAGAGATCAATATCATATTAAGTCATTTAGAAACAAAAGTCCTTTAAGCATTTTCCAGACAACAGGAGGATGCTGCTGTAGTGATGAATTGTAGACCATGCATGCGGTCAGTTATATGAGAAGATTACAGAGTAATCTTTTATTCTAGTTCCTATGTGATTTGAGTATAAATGAAGATCTCATGAAAGTATAGGGGATCCAAAGCTCAGGTGAAGTTGCACCCAAGGTAAGGGTTGGAAGACTCAATTCCCAAGGATCCTTGCTGTACGCCTGGCTATGTAGCTGTTGTGGTTTTGACTGAATTGACCAACTAGAACGACAGATGGCCCCTCCCTCCCCCAACCCTAAGGAAAAGAGAGGAGAGGAAAGGGGGGGTGGAATTTAAAAAACAGTTTAGAAAAAACTAAACT
>JAOXJM010000001.1:164212128-164226365 GCA_026413425.1 Tringa solitaria
ACTACAGGACATACAAAGAATATATAGTAGTCTGACAAAAGGCAGATGATTTATTGCATTTCCTTGAGTTATTGATAACCTTTAACTCATCAATAATGAGTGGGAGAAATGATGTATTCAGAGAATGAGTCCATGTTCTGTTTATGTAACAGCGTTTCATGATGAATGTGTTGCAAGGAGGAACGGTTGGGCGTTTGGAGCTAGGCAAGTTTCTGTGAAGGACTTTGCGGTCACCAGGAGGGGATAATACCACCCCACACATTTTTTTAGCTGACTCTCATATGACTTTCTTCTCTGGAACAAGTGTCAATTTTGAGCTGCCAGTGAGTGACAAGTAAACCTCAGTGAAATTCTCTGCAACTGCAGAAATGGATCATCAGGGGAGTAGTTTCTGAGGTAGGTGCAAATGTGTTTAGTTTTGAAAAACATTTGTGTTCTGGTTCTGTGCAATCATTTCTTCCCTTGTCCTGGCCATTATAGTTAGAACTACTAATAAGAAAAAAATCATCCCTGATGGAAGAGTTTTTCTATCAGAACTGGTTGGTAGAGATAACCCCCTTCCTCCCCAACCCATTCCTGGAAGTGGGCTAATTAGAGTACTTGCTTCAACAGAGCGAAATCACTTCATTTTGATCTCTATCATTTTGACTTTCAAATTATATATTTCCATAGAATTTCAGATTACATTTTCCTGAGTGTCTGATTTCCTAGGAAATTATTTAAATTCCATCTTTTCATTTTGGTTGGAAAGAGAAGGAAACTGAAGTATAATAATTCCTTACAGGATAGTTCTTTAATTTCAACTATTACTACTGATTGACAGGACTTCTTCTTAGGAATTAGATTGGAAGGTATTGTAAGAGCTAAAAGAATTTCTAGTGAGGGAAAGAATTAGTAACAATAAAATTTACTTCGAATACAAGTTTTAATTTATAAGGAAATAAATTTTAAATTTATAATTTAAATCATAAAATTATGTGTCCCTGCTGCTTTCTATGATCTTGCTTCAACAGAGCACTTGCATTCACGCTTGGGATCCTCTTGGAGCATTTTTAATGAAAAATATGCACAATTCTTTAACTAAATAAAGACCCTTCTGTCTGAAGTGTGGTCTAATCTTCTTAATAACGCAAGCACAGTATCATATAATTGCTATTGTAGAAGTACCTAAAGAGAGAAAACCTAGCAAAAAATATTAATTTAATAGGAAGGAAACAATTTTAAAGACAGAGTTGTAAGGGTGTGGAAACAGTCAGACATAACAAGTTGTCTTTAGAAACTGAAATCTAAGCACTATTTAGAAGTGCCCATAATAGTATCAACATATGAAAAGAGAAATGTTATTTCTAACACTGTGACAAACGAGAATATGAGTGATCTTAATAATATGCATGTACTGTCCACAGATCACAAAGTACTTGAGAAGCATAGCTGATCTGAGGCTCAGGAGACTTAACTCTCAGCAGACAGAAGGAGTCTATAACCACCTGCTTCTTGTGGCTGAGGTGCAACAGATGAAATCCTCCATCTGTGTGTGCTTCAAGTCAGGAACTCTCTCAGATGTGGAGAACTAGGTGGTTTGATTTCATAAGGAGCTGAATACTTCTAATTGGACTTAGGTACTATGTCTATGACCCGTCGTGCACAAGCTTGAGAAAGAACTGCACCATCAGGCACTAATGAAAAGTAGTCATTTTTCAGTTTTTATAAATGTAACATTATGTTCTTTGTACAACCTTTTGTGGCTGGTAAAAAGAGGGACAGTGAGAAAATATTTCATGGTTTTTAGATAGTAGGAATGAGGGAGCTAACAAATGAAGAGAGAGAAAAATATCAAACACGCTTAATTTTTCCAGCCTCCCTAAAAAGTGGAAATCTCTTTTGTCTGAATTTTGAGAACCAGTGCACTGTTTGCTTATTTCATCCAAACGATCTCACACAGAATTAAATATAAATGAAAAGTTAGGAAAAAAACAGAGCCCTAAAATCACAATGATTATAAATCACTAAGGGATTATAATGATTTTCCCCTATTGTGGCTTGCAGCCTAGAAACAGGATATACACTAAGTGCTACGACTGCTAGCTGATGGAGATTCTCCTTTAGCTCAAGCGGTAGCGCTGTTGCTTTGGGATAGGAAGGTTGTGATGTCTCGCCTAAAGGGATGTAAGTGTTGCAATTCAGGTCCCAAATGAGAAAAACTCTTCACATTGGTGCCCAATTAGTGATCTGATTCCTGGTGTTAAGTCTAATGCAATTTAGCACGCACCTGCTGAATAGCACGCATGCCAAGTACCAACTGAACTGCTCCGGCTCTTTGTCTTTGTTCAGGGAGAGTTGAGTGTTTTGTTGCAGGGTAGGGAGTAGAGCATAGGGGCAAGGGGTATTTGCAAACATTTGCGTAAATGAAATGGGCAGGTTTGCTTCAGCAACATTTCGGAGCCACTCACGTTTGCTCTGCAGTAAATGGATATGGATATTCACCGAGAGCATAACCTGCGAATATAAAAGTTATACTATTGATGCCGTAATACCTTACTATCCTAAGGGATGGTAATCCCACCTATTGACCTAAGAGTCACTGCAAGAGACAATTCTTGCTTTGACTTTGCAGTTTGAAATATAAAGAAGAGAGGGCCCTGCAGACACCCTAGCCCATCTCATTTTATTCTTAAGGTACTGGATTTCTTGTGGACGTTGTGGAAAAACGTAAAAGAAAGAAAAATGAAAAGAAAAGGAAATGGAAAGGATTTGAATGAGATCAGGTTAAAGGTTTTTGCAACATGTTAGCTTGTAGTGAGTAGACATAGTTTTCTAAGGGTAGTGAGCTGATATACTTTTCTAATTGTAGCCACAATTAATTCATTTAGATTAAAATAATTAAAAAGATGCCTTTCTAAGGCTCTAAACTCCCTCACATATCATTAATAGTACAATAAAATCCCAGAAGATCGAAAATAAGCATACTAACAGGAACTCAGCCAAGCAGCATCCTACAGAGACTCTTTTCCAACCTTTTATCGTTGTGGGAAACATACCTTCTGCCCTGTTAAAGAATGCTATTAAACAGGTGTCATTTGGAGACAACTGTATGGGTCTGTTTTGTGCCAAAAAAGGGTATGAAGCTTTAGAGTCTCAGGGAACCCTGGAAAGCATGCAATTACCCCGCCATTGTGGAATAAGAGAGAATTCAACTTGGGCATCAACTGCTGACCAGATACAACAACTCCAGTATGCACAGAAAAACATATTTAATTCGTTTCAAGTTCTTGAGATGTGGCAGGTCTTAACAAACTTGTTAAGATAGAGAGGTCAGTGGATGACTGTGAAACTCCAGGTTGCTGATATAATTTTTTTTAGTAAGAAGCCCTACCAGGAAAGCTAGCTGCTACGTTTTGTCTCTGAAGCTTTCCTAACTTCAGTCTTCACGTGGCTTTAACACAGGGTAAAGCAGATGGCAACAAAAGGCTCCCAAGACATCCAAAGCATGGCAACCATCTCGAGAGTATCAGTCAAAAGAAGAAGTTGCAATCTCTTAGTTAGACACAGCTGACAAAAAGGATTGGCAAATCTGCGATACACTCTGGTTGCCAAAAACTGGTGGAGGATCCAACCACCCACTTAAATTTTGATCCTAACTGGAAGCAACGGCACACCAAGCTCTCATAAGGATTCTAATTGTTTCTTGCCCCTTCTTGAGTGCACCACTGTTGTCAGCATCTTATCTGATTTGGCAAGATTTTGTTGTCAGCTCCCATTTTTCCAAGCCACCATTCTAGATGTTTGCTCACATAATCCAAGTTAGACAGAGAAGCAATCAAATATCATGTGTTTCTAAACAAAATTATGGAGTATAGCAAAATAGCCCAATAACTTGAGATGCGTAGCACTTTAAAATTAAGAACATGCACATTTATGTGGTCTTTTATCAATAATCATCTTACGAGAACAGAACTGGCTTAAAATTAAAGCATATACTGCATTAATTAGAGCATGCCCATGGTGTTTTAGGAAGTGCATGTAAGCATTTGCACTCTAATTTGTGGTCCAGCAGAAGGAATTCCAGGTTGGAAGTGGGAGGCTCTGAGGTGCATCCTCTAGTCTGGCACCCTAAATGGCTCTGATGGCAATTTTCTCTTTGTCTGCAGTAGGGCCAGAATATTACCTTTAAAGTTAAAGTTGCAGAATCCTCTCCCAGAAGAAAAATGCAATCCTGTTAGTAGCCTAAAAAGAAACCCTCAGAGCTCCCTGTAGCTCCTGCCATTCCACAATGAGACACAAAGGCTGGAGGTGACAGCAGTTCAAAGAGGAGTAAGAATAATATTTTTAACAGTAACTATTTTAACAAAGGGACCTGTGAAATTATGGAAAAATGGAAGTTTTCATTGCCTTCCTGGAAGATCTTTTTAAACAAAGTTACTGGTCCGGAATCTGGATATGCTGGATGAAACACAGCAGGCTGGGCCGTGCAAGAATTCAAAGCAGATTATTTTAATTATTTGAATGATTTCTCGTGATCTTTAAACCCGTGAAGAAAGGATGTATTATCTAACTATCTATATGATTTAAATTACAAAATCTTTGATTTTAACAGAACATTCTCACAGTCAGATGCAAACTACATTTGTGCTTTAATTTTGAAATATCATTCAGTCAAATTCAAAACTTGTGAAAACATTAACTCTTCATGCCACAGTTGAGAACTTTTCATCTTCTGTGCTGCCATAAGTGAAGCCAACAGTATGTTCAGATCGCCCTCTACAAAACAACTGGAGCAAATGGCTTGGCTATTGCTTTTGCTTGCTCACCAGTTTCCATACAAACCAGAAAAAGACCATGTTAATCAGTTGCACGGAATTCAGCCGGCTCGCTCTGTGGGGAAAAAAAAAAAAAAAAAAAAAAAAAAGCTACTTTTTTCTTTTAATTTCTGGACATCTTTTGATGAGCCACCCAGTACTGACTCAGCGGTGCTGGACCTTCACTTGGGGCCCAGAACTCTGCAGCTGCTCTAGCTCTGCATTTGCCTAGAGCAATGTGCCAGCTGTCTCTGACTGTATTACACCACAGTAATGCGAACAACTGGAAGCAATAATGCGTCTCCCCATTTGCCTAACAATACCAACATGAACAATAATTCAGAAGACTGAAGATTTGTGCTGTAATTTAATAAACCCCATGCACATTTCTACAATTGAGTATCACATCTGTGCAATGGATCCTAGAAGTGTAATATTCTTTTATAAGGGACCATTAACCAATCTTAAGTTTATAGGTTTCCTTAAATCTTTTTCATCAGCTGTTAAACTACAGTAAAGAGAAAATTGCCTCTTATGAGACAAGGGATAGTAAAATACAAAGACTGTGATTAAACGTCAATCAATTAAGGATTATAATATAATAAAAATGCTGACTGATGATTAAAATGAGGACTTTCTGGCAGAATTTTATAAGGAATATTAAGAATTGTTTTAAAAAGTCAATAGAATAAACCCCACTTACGTCTCATTATGTGTCAGGGACACTGTCTTATTAGAGAAGACAAGAACAAAGAATTGTTATTCTGACAAAAATACCTAAGAAGCAGTTTGTTGTCGATCTCAACATTAAATAGGAAACATTTCTTTCTGTCATTTATTTTATTACACCCCTGACTCCTCCATTTTAAATCCATTTCTGAATGGACTAAATAATGCTATATATTTTAGTTTCAGTTGCCATTTGGCAAGTTCATGCAACTAGGCTACATTTCATGAAAACAGGTAACAGATCATGCAGTAAACAATATAAATAAGCAACACACAAAATATTATTTCATGTAACAGACCTAAGAGAGTAGCCCGGCTGAGGTGGGGAGACCAGTAAATGCAACGTTTGCATGTGTCTCTTTCCTGAAGATGCTTTAGTGATCTTTTATGGAAAAATCCTATCGAATTTAGGGTTAGACTAAAAGGATTCTACAGAAACTTTTACACTGAAAGAACACTAATAACAAATAATAAGCTTTTTATAGTTCATAGGAAACATACAGCAAAATGCTGTACCAGGAATATAGTTTTCTATTAAATTCTACAGTCTGTTTCAAAAGAGCAATAGAAAAGTTTTCATCTTTATAGGGGAAACTCCATAGAATGTACATCTTGCCTAATATTCACTTCCTGTGCTCCCGCTTGCCCACTACTGAGTGGCAGTGGATAAAAATGACATTACCGTGTAGAGTCTTCTATCATTACATTTCTGGTTTCTGTCCTTCCGATTCACCATCTTTCAAAGCAGGCTATATTTATTTTCTCCATCATCCCTGGACTGTGCATGTGTTTGCCAAAGATCACCTCTACTTTACAAAACTGTCTATCACTCCCTTTTCTGCATGGATCACACTAAACTTATAGAGAAAATTAGTGTTATGTCACACTTTCTCACTTTCTTCCTAAACTCCTCCCACTTTTTTGATTTCTCCTTGTTCCTATCTCTTCAACAGCAGGTTAATTCTTCCTACTTGCTTTATTCTTTTCATCTCTACATAGTCCATAAAGCTACTCTTCATCTTCTCTCTACTTTTATCCTCTTTATCTTGTCTTATCACAAGTATCTCCTAAGCTTCACATCTGAGAGCTAGAGTCCGTGTAAGCACCAAAGTGAAGAAAAACAGGTTTTTTAGGAATTTGAGTCATGAGCTTGAGAGATTCAAGAAAGCAGTCTTCAATTCAAACTTTGATTAAAATCCACCACTGGGATCGAAATTGTTAGGTAGCGGAGAAAGGCACAGACAAACACAGAGCATGGTCATCTACTCTACATCTTGGTCCTTGGAAAATTAGGCTGAAAACTACTTTTACATTCTTTTCGTCTCCCTCCAGCTACCACAGTCTTTCCATTTGTATTTGTCTCCATAGCCACAGGATGCCCAGGGTACAATTTCCTACTGCAGGTTCTTGCATTGCTCTTCAATTCTCCTTCACCTAATTCCTTTAAAGAGAAGTAGCACCAAGAACATGATAAGCACGAAGAAATGTTGTCCTTCCTTGGGCTTTATCCTTCTTAATTGTCCCCCTCTTGAACATATTCCCCATTTCCATTTCCTATTACTATCCCAGATGCCATTCTCAGGTCCCCACTTCTTTTTTGCTACTAGATCTTGTATTTAACAGATCACGTCTATCTGCAAGCTGACCTTTCTCCTCCTTTTCAATGTGCTACCAAAATTTAATTTTGGATTGGCAACAAAATATTGTTTATTTGCAAAATCTCTACCATCACTGCTGGCAATACTAGCAATTCCCAGTTCACCAGGACATAACATCAGTATTCTCTTTGACTTTTTAAGTCACAGTCAGTACAGTAAAGAAGAGCAGGAATTTGCTGAGATAGGTATGTAATCAAAATAATTTGCCCTGATTCTCCAGTTGGTCATTATAGGGTGGAATTAAAATCATACATCTTTGGACATATAATGCAGACATTATATCCAAGCTCATCACTTCATTTCCATACCCTAGATTCCTTTTATGGTCAAAGTGTAGGGAAGGATTTCCAGAGAGATGAGTTTACTCTGAAGATGTTGTCTCACCTAAAGATCAACACAGTGGGTCTGCCTCCTGAATTTACTCACACTGCAGCCACATTATCACTAGACTTGGTACCAAAGAAAGGGAGAGGAGAAGAACCTAGGTCTGATGGTGGAGGATGAGACAAGGCAGGCTTTCCTTTCTAAGAAGCAAATAATTTAATCAGTTCAACTATCAGGTCAAACCCTGCTCTAACTGGACACCAGATTGGAGGTGAATGGTCATGTATTTTCATTTTTAAAGGAAGCCATTAAATAAGCAATGATCAGGTCTACTGTTACACGTTGCACTTTTTATGCTCTAGAAAAGATTTCTTCTATAAAATCATGTCTGCTCCACATACAGTCTCTACAGTTGACACCATTTCTTTGAATGGGAGTCCTGCTATTAGAATTAGTGCAGAATCAGGTCCTCATATGTATAATTTAAAAAAGCAACTACATTCAACCAAACAGTTATAAACAACTGATTATGAAAGGCAATTCAAATTTGAAAGGCATGTCAAAAATGCAATTACACCAATATAAGACTTTACTGTTCCATAGCCCAAACCTTTTATAATGGCAGAGTAAAAGCAACTATGACCCTAACCTGGATAAAAAGCTTCTCTAGATGACCTCTTATATTATGCGTCTTTCTCAGGTTTGGCATCTCATGACAGTAATAACAGGAAAATTATCTTCATCTCCTGCCACTTCTTG
This sequence comes from Tringa solitaria, assembly GCA_026413425.1. Classification (NCBI taxonomy): domain Eukaryota; kingdom Metazoa; phylum Chordata; class Aves; order Charadriiformes; family Scolopacidae; genus Tringa; species Tringa solitaria. Next base: position 164,220,395 of record JAOXJM010000001.1, read on the forward strand.
ACAAGTAACCTAGAACATCTCCCAAGAGATGTTGTCAGTTCACTGAAGAATAATAGTAGTAATGATGATGTAATAAAGGAAAACTGTATAGGTCACCAGTGTATATATATGTTCGCATCCTGGCAGGACTGAAAATTAACTGAATGATTGTCCTGAAACAGCAAAGAATCTATTCTTGGATTTCTTTTTTTGTCCAAAACAGACTTTAATGTAAATTTTAGTTGTGTGAAAGCAACCAAAACAATATATCTATTTTAAAATATTAACTTTTTCTTTATAACTTTCAGCAGTCACTCCTGATTAATAAAGCACCGGAATTTGATGGGCCTACTATGTGTCTCTGAACTCAACCACAGAACATGTATCAGTCATGTGGTATGAGGGTATATTTTTTTTTAAGGTTGGAAATGGAGGGGTTAAAAAAACCTCTTTAAAGAAAAAAAAATCCCTTTGCGTTTTAGTCTAACTGGTCACACATACTGAAGTAATAGTGAGGACAGTTAATTAAAAATAAATAGAAATAAAAATAAAAGGCATTTTGTGAGAGAAAGTGTTTTATGAAGAAGGCTAATAATACTTGGGATATTCTCTCTGAAATATAGTAAAAGTTTATCATTAAGTTTTCTCTGACTATTTATTAGTTGTAATAAATAGGATATGGGTTTTTTTCTTTCACATAGTATCTCAATAAAAGCCTTCTCTACAGTTTTATTCATTTTAATATTCATGTACTGGACTGAGTTTAAAACTAAGGTAAAGTTAACCAGAAATCAGAAAAAATCTCGCAGGTACAGACTGAATCATTCTCTCCATCCTTACTGTGTGGTCATTTTTGCTGATGCAAGCCATGTTTTATCCAGCTATCACAGGCTTTTTTCTCCAGAGATTGATGACTGGAAATGCTGCACTAGTAGTTATCCATCACGTATGCCTATGGATGACCACGGCCTTGCCTGTGATCCGTTCTTATACCAATTAAGTTTGGATCTCTGCCAGCTACAGAGCCTTGTTATGCCACTCAGAGAGAATCAAGGAATTTGAATGATTTCCTGATTATTATAGATTATTGAACCCCTTCCAGCCTACTCTTGCTGAAGGCTGGACTTCAAAAAGGCAACTCAGAAGCCAAAAGTAAATGAGATACTGTAGGGTCTGTTCTTTATAGCACTGTGCTATTTTACTTAGAGACAAGTAACGTTGTTTTGATTGGGAACTGAGAGGCTGCAGAGCTCGTTCGGGAAACCACTTTTGGAGAAGCAAATAGTGATACTGTAAAAGTGTCTTTTTCTGAGCCATTTCTTCTATAAAATTCCCTCCTCAACACCCCAAACCAACACTGTTAGGATGTATGCAAATCAAATTTAAAATACTCTTAAGTCTCTGGCCAGACTGTGAGTAGTAATAGGACAGTTTTAAGACACAGATTATTTTTTCTCGGTTGCCTCAGTTTAAAGTTTCTTATACATGGCTATTTTCAATCATTTATCAAATAAGTGTAATACAGTTATTCATCCCAAGAAACAACAAAGTAACTTCTGTGACCCAAATTTAGAAGTAGAATGTACTAACTAGTTTAAATTACTCTTCCTTGTAACACCATACGCTCTTTAGAATAATTTGTGAGAATAAGAAAATGCTGCTGTGATTTATATGCATGCCAAAGGTAGGAAGGAAGTTTCATTATGACCGAAGGGATACAGAAAATTCTACCTTTACATTTTAAATGTCCTGCAGCAGTCGCTTTTCTTGTTTTATACTTCTCTCTTCTGAGCAGCTGAGGAGCATTATACTAGTTCAGTCTTGTCTATATGTAGCCTCTGGAGTGCACCAGACAAGGACTTCATAAGCAAGCTTAAGGACCTCAGATTTTTTTTTTTTCATGTTAGTGCTATGGTCACATAGACATAAAAGCATGATTGGATTTGCCACCTTACTTCCGATAAGCTGACAATATTCTTTACTATAGGTCTGATTGTCTTTTACATCACCTTGACTGTGCAAAGAGATCTAGGCAGAAGTGAAACCCAGGTCCCAAACTTATTCCCAAACCCCACTAGAGGAAGTGGGGTCTAGATACCAATGCAGAAAAAGATGGATAAAAGAATTGAGGTAGTACTGAAAGTCTGGAGAAAGCGCTGGAATATAAGCATAGCAGAGTGAAATGATTTCTTCATGTTCAGTCAGCATGAATGCTGGAGTGTCCTGAACAGCATTTTCAGAAAAACCTCTTGCCCCGAGCTAATTATTCCAGGGAAGGGAACAGTATCCTGCATGATACCATGGATCTGAATGACCTTCTATTACGAATTAGGAAGGAATTTTTCCTATTGAACAAAATTAACAAGAAATCTGTTGGGTTCCTAAGGCAAGGAAACTCTTGTGGGTGTATTCTGGGCTTGCATCTGTCCTATCTCTGGCTTTAATAACTTTGCACAAATTTTTTATCTCTTTGGCAGCAAATTTCTGTAAAGTTGCACAGGTGAGTAGAGGTGAGAGAGCCCAAATCAAAAGGCTGTCACGGAGGAGGACACTGTCAAGACGTAAGTTGATAAACTCTGCTTGTTTCCCACATTTCATACAACTTCAGGAAAGTAGACCCCAGCCAACAGAAATAAGATTTTCACGGATTAATACTAGATACCTTATTAGCTTGTAGCTGTTTGAAGGCCATGAAAGACTGACAGAGCTAATTTCCAGAAGAAAGTGAAACACATTTTGGAAAAAGGGTACTCGAGGTTGAATGTACCTTACAAAATGAGAATGAAAATGTAAATGTTTACATATAGGTGTGCATTTGACCAGAGATTTCAATTCACCTGTCCAAACACAGATGCAATATTACTATTTTAGTTGCTCTTGAGTATCTGAAACAACCACCTGGAGTTGGCAGATGTTCAGGACCTATGGGAGAAACGCACAGTCTGGAAAGTCGTCTGAAGGCCAAGAGGGACGATAGGGCATGTGTAAAGGGGCATGCTCAGGCACCAGTAGACATCTATGTTTCGGCAATTTAATAGCCTTACTGAGCCGTTCAGCTGACCAAACACAAGTTTAGTGAGCCAAGGAGTTTCTTCAACTCCATTGTCTGTACTGACTAGAGCGTCATTGCCTACAGTGGAACTTAGACACATACTTGTCACACAGACATCTGCATTATAAACCTTAATTTAGGTGTCTTAATCTGTAAAATGGATCCTGTCCCTCGAGCATGTCTCTTTCCTAACGGCTTAAAGAGAAGCCAGGGATGTGATCAACAACAAAGTAAAGACTCTCTGCTCAAGTGGCACAGTTAACCCACACTGGATGTATTAAATGCTTGACATGAGAGAGGGGGTGGGCATGAAAAGCTTTGAATTAATGAAATTGTGACCTGCTGCTTAAAGTCTACCTGTTGCAGCTGATGTTCAGCTAAAAGCCTAGTTAGCTTGTTGTGAGCACGTCTTGTGTGAGCAACCCTTGTTTCATGCTGTGTCCAAACTGAATGTATTCTATGTCAAAACACAATAAAATGGGAATATCTCATCTTCTAACATTCTCTCCCCACTGCTATCCACTTCTCTGTCCCACCCTTCCAGGCTCCCCCTGCTATGTTTTGCTGTACAACTACATGACACAATAGATGTAGAAAGGTAATAAGGACTAAAGAAAAAATCTTTCGTTAATAGAAAATTTCTGGGATGTGAATTCATGACTGTGGTATCAAACATGAGTAGCCAGCTAACCAGACTGAATCTCTGGATAGCCACTATTTACACTCAGGTTCTAACCAATACTTGATTTCAACTGTGGGCTCAGAAAGCCCACCCTTCAGTTCTTGTCTAGCCTTTTATGGAGAAAAATATATTTTCTATTGCAATATTGCTACAGCCAATACTTGTATTTTAGCTGTTGCTTCGTATTTTTTTATTTCTATCCTGAGTTTCCATAATGAAAATACTTTTCAAATATATGTACATGTGATCCTTGTACATTTTGAAAGCACACACAAAATTTTGTTATTCTCAAGTAATAAAGAAAATATAATAAATGGTGGTTTTCCCCCCTCTCTTAAAAAATAAGGTCTAGGGAAGATAATTTTCTTTACAAACTCAAGTATATGTTAAGTAGGCTAACACCTAAGGCACTGGAGATTTTTATTAGATTACAAAAAAGACTTTCCTGGTACCCACTTTGCTGAGATTAATTAAGACACTATTATGCATCTTTTCACTTGATTTTTATAGGAAACCGTACTTTTCCTCTATTTTCCCTGCCCTGCTAACCCCTAAGACTGAGGCAAAACCCACTGACACTCTTTCTGGTTAAATCAAGCTATAATGAAATACTTTCTTGGTGACTCGAACAAGTCTCAAAGGAAAACATGGAAAAGGAAATGTCAGGCATGCATTCTTTAATTTTTTTCTTTCCTGAAATCTTGCAGTAGATCCTGAGTGACTCCACAGCACTGGCTACAGAGTAGGACCCTTAAATAAAACATCACAAGTGTTTAAAACTGAAAGCTGCGTACAGGGAGGGAACAGAACCTTTTTAAGGATGAATACAATAAAAGGTCCAACAATCTGATCACTGTTCTGATTTTTTAAATTCATTTTGAAAGGTCTTCTCAGTCTTGTTTTGGAATGGTAGGTTGCATTGTTGTAAAACACACATGGATGGATGTCTGAAACTGTGGTCTGCATACACTAGGTGAAATGTATCTATTGACTTACAAGATGGCTGCATGTGTCAAAATGCAATCCGGTATTTTTGTAATAATAGCTAGCAGTCATAGTTGTAAATTATTTATGGAGACTATTCAGTGCAAACAGGTTAGTGCACACATCCTCTTCAGCTTGACTGCCCTGGTTTTAGATCACTCAGACATTCAACTCCTTAGAGATCTGTTCTTATCATTGCAAACCCTAAAAAGGTACCAAAACTGCAGTCATTTCAGCAACTCAAAGCAGCTCAGCCATTTGCTAAAGTTCTACCTCAAGGTTCAGTGAATAAACACCATTTCAGCCCGCCTCTTTCACACCCACCCTGGCCCTGGCGATGTAAGTTAATATCAGACATGAAGAGAGATCGATCTCTAGAGCTAAGACTCCGGTGTGCTTCACTATCTCTGTGCAGAAACATGGAAGAATGTACATAGCAAAGGCCACCGATGATCTTAACACAGAGTGACATTTCACTAATGCTCTGTTTCAGAAGATGGGAAAATGACAGCCACCCAATGAATACTTCTGGCTAGATTTAAATGAGTACAGCTCTCTATTGCAGTGGAGTACACTGATTTTCCTATGCACACAACTGTTGAATCTCATCAGCTTTTTGTCCTCACCAGTCCATTTCAGGCAGCTATGCTTACCCTACACAATCAGAGGACTGGGAGTTACTGAATTTTAAGTTTGAACGGCACAGCACCAGACAAAACTAATCCATCACGTACAGAAAAATCCCAGGACTTGACTGCTGTGACAGACATAGTATGGTGAAATTATTTACTGTGTATTAGTCTCTCTCTAGGACAAGTTCAGATAGAAAGAGCTTTGTAGGGGCTGCTTTTGCCACAAGATATTCCGGATAGTTCTGAACTTGTGATAGGGGTTCAACTTAGTTCTGCTCAGTCATTAGTTTGCAAATGGAATTTAAGTTTAAAATACACTAATAGCAATGACCTCTACCAGTTCTGGGTGGATTTTCTTGTGGATAATTATGGCAACCACCAGCTTGTGACTCAGTCTCAGGAATTTGGGTTTTGGCTTTGGATTTATCATCCATAACAATGGGCAAAGAGAAAATCGTTGCAGTCACAGTTCCAGGGTGAGAAAAAGAGTATATAAAACTTGTACAGAGACAAGAGACGTCGTTTCTCTTCCGTCCTTCAGCTTCCTTGCCTGGTGTTTCATAGAATCATAGAATCATTCAGGTTGTAAAAGACCCTTGGGATCATCAAGTCCAACCATCTACCCTACTCTACAAAGTTCTT
>JAOXJM010000001.1:164254978-164273273 GCA_026413425.1 Tringa solitaria
TCATATGATTTGTTTTCTAGGCCCTTCACCAGCTTCGTTGCCCTCCTCTGCACTCGCTCCAGCACCTCAATATCTCTCTTGTATCTCTCTTGTCTTATCCATGACAGGCAGCCTCACTTAGAGAGACCATTTAGAATAACTGTAAGTCATGTTATGTGGGTACATTCCAGTTTGTTAGCACAAATATTTCAGAGAAAAAAGCCTCTACAGAAATTAAGTTTGAGGCAACTGTACAAGAGAAGCAGCAAGAAGGAGCTCATGCACATCACAAGAGGGGGATGTAGCTTCACTGGCTGGTCGTATTTTGATCTTTGAATTCTGTACACAGACAGTTCACAGCAAAGGAGTTGTGCCACAACTGGCTAATGTTCTGCAGATACTGAGTACTGAGAATTTGTGGAATGGCTGTGTTTAGGGTTGCAAAGTCAAGCACTCCAAAAGCCAGGAAGTGTTCGAGTTTGATACGGTACGGGCAACAAAATAACTGTTAATTGTCCAAATCAATCCATCTTCCACAGGCTTAACTAGAGGGTGATGGGGTATGTGTATGGTTTGCTAGGGTTGTTTCACAGACTTTTTCTGACAAAGGAGGAATAGGATGGCAATAGCACTGTCTGTACTCAAAAGGATTATCTCAGACCAACCCATGTTCCTTATACTCAGAAGTTTTTCTTCTGCTCCATCACTTACAAACATTTCAACCCACAGGCTTACCTCCTTCCCACCTTTAGCACCTAAACTTTCTGTGCCCATTCTTAGCCTCTGATTTTCAGACTCGTCATCCCAGCCCTGTTGTCCTTGATGCAAGCTGCAGAGATGGATGCTGCTACTCAGCACTTCTCATCTGGAATTTTCTCCTCTCTTAGATCCGTGAGGTAGCTTGAACTTTCTGTGACATGAATTCACGTTTACACTGAAACCGACTGAAATGTTTGCAGTGTTCACCAGGTTCAGTAGTGAATACGTTGCCTGTCACAGGGTGATGCACGTGTCCACTTATGTCTCCCAAGCTGAACAGGATGCTAAGCATCAAGAGGCCAAGAGCCAGGGCACAGACAATAAGACGTTTAAATCTGATGGTAAAAACCTTAATGCATGATGGCTAGCATCTCTAATGCAGCCTGGATGGATGTGTATTACTGCCTGTGGAATGTGTGCAATGTCTCCGCAACTTTGATTTGGACTAAGAGAGGATTCTGTTGGATGATTCTGTTGCCTTTTTGCTTTCCCTTGACCTCTCAAAATCTCCTTCAGTATGCTGCCTTCCCATAAATAGTTGAATTTTGTTTTGACTGGTGCAGGAGTCAGCCACCTGTATTTGGTTGCAAATATGGCCTGGTACGTGGAAGAGCTGGTGCATCTGGGAAGGTGTGTGTGGATACAGCGGGTTTCAGCCATGAGAAGCCTCCTGCCATGAAGTCAAGAGGCAGGAGTGCTTGGCAGCCACTTGCATATTTAAGAAGCATCAATTTCTGAGTTCTCACCAAGTCTCTTTCCACACAGTTATCCTCTAATTAAAAGCAATCCATTGCTCTGCCTTGAAAGCTGTCAGTCTCCAGATCAGTGCTTGCAGCAGATCCAGTGTTTTCTCTTTGGTGTTGATGTCATTATGATTGTGGCTGCAAGAACTGTTCAGGGAAAATAAAATCTTATACAAAAGAAACAGCAAAATGCTTTCTATTTAGGAATGAGCAACCAGAATAAGACAGACAGGACTGAAAAGAAGAATAAAACTTGAAGGATATGACTATAGATGATCTCAATTTAGCAAGATCAGCTAAATTCAGCACATCCATGATACTGGCCAGGGCATTGCCTCTGCTGAGGTACAGAGGATTGGCCACATATTAAACCGTTCCATTGGTTCAGGATTGGAACAAAGGTATTAATTGAGTGGAACTGAAAGTGTCTTGTCTATCTGCCAGATCTATCCATGCACATCCAGAAATAAGCATGGCTGCTCTCACAGTTATCATTTAGCAACAAAAATAATATACGGTATTGTCTGAATTTATTTTAAAAAAAAAGTAAAAACCAGAAAAATGTATTTGAGGCAGCCAAGATGTCTGTTCTGCTTTGTCTACTTTTATCTTCTGAGGATGTTGTTTAAGTAAAGGCCCACAATCTTCATAAAGACAGACCAGCTCAGTGATTCAGGTTGGTATGCTATAAAAGACTCATTGTCTATATTCATTTTAGATTATACCTACAGAGGATTTATAGAAACAATACCTAGGTGGCACTGAGGACGCTATCAGTGCTATTTACAGACAATTTAAAGGAATAAACCTGCAGTTACGCCTGTGTTTGCTTTCCCTTGTGGTCTCCCTGCAACGCTTTCTAATCCTATTGTGACTTGATTGTTTCACAGCAAAGTGCTCCACAGAGGCCAGTAATTGGCACACAGGTTCAAATTAGATTGCTGTGTGTTTAGGAAAGCAGGGGTCATTTCCCATCAGCACCACTCATTAAGAAGCAGAGTGCTAAGTTTTCTATTACAGAAAATACTCGTATGTAAGAGTGTGCGTGCTTGGGAGGGGGATTTTATGTATAACCTGGAGCAGAATGAGTCTGAGATCAACAATATGCAAAGCAACTTTGGTAAAGGAATATATTAACTATACACTCAGTGACAGTTTTCTTAATTCTACATCTGTCCAACTGTCGTGCACAAATACCTTTTCACCATCAAGTCAAACACATGGGTGAACTCAGAAGCTGGCTTGGAAGCAGCCAGAAAGTTGACCTTGTGTGCCCCTGGTTCATGTGAATTTTAATCAGGCTCGCAGTGTTAATTGCACATCAGCCAAATTTCAGTTCTGGTATGCTCACGGTCCCAGTCAGCTCCTGCACATTTGCTGTGGGGAGAAAAGGGAAGCCAGGGTTCTGAAATGAGGTGGTTGGGCCCCAGATTAACTGAAGGAAGAGAGATAATGTCAGCATGCACCAGAAAGGAGAGTGAAGGACAAGTAGAATTAAGAAAAAAAGGAAAACCAAAATATCTGTCAAGAGGAGCCAGCCAGCAAACACCCTGTGCCACAAGCTTAAGTGTTCCTGGCGACAGACGACGAATCATTTGATAATGTTTAAACAGAGGAGAGTTATTTGGGTAATTTTTGCCTCACCTGAGATGCCCTGGGCACCTGACTTTCTTCAAACGCTGAGTAGTGTCCTTTCCTCTAGGATGACTAAGGGACGTGTTTGTCTACATCCTGCCCCTGGCTCCTTCAGAACCAGAACGCAGGTACAGGGCAGCACTTGCGCCTCCGGGGAAATCTCACTTGCTGGGCTTGCATCAACCATTTTTAACTCACGCTCTCTCATTGCTGCGGTATAGCCCCTGCTTTGCATAATAGTCTAGTGGTTAGAGGCCTCCTGCCAGAAAGAGGACACCCCGGGTGTAGCTTGAGGCGGCTGCAATCCTACACACACACCCCTGCTGCAGAGGAGTCCCATGGGCAGTGAGCACTGGGCTTATTTCTAGCCAGAGTATTTTCTGCTCCTTAATGAACCATGGGGAGGAGCGGGGAGGGAAGGTCACTGCGTGGAGATGGCACGAGGTCGGACGGAAAGCGAGCGGATCAGTACGCAGGGCTCTGGCTCTGTGGCGGCAGCACCTTCACCTGAGACCCGGCAGATCTGAAATGCTGGCCCACGCCCTGAGGAGTAGGTATGTGGAGTAGGTATGTATTTCACGTGGTGCCCTGGAATTAACCCCTGGAGGACTCCCCATCCCACCTGGTCACTTTATTTCATGAAGCTGTTTCATCTTTGAAACGCCAGTTTTACAGAAGTGTCACACAGGAGACAGATGGGGTCTGATGAGTGCCTCTCACTCTTGCCTGCTCCATCTCTGCTGGCTCCACATCAACATCTTCCTGAACTCTTCCCCCATTCGCTGAGGTCAGTCTTGCAAATTCTGCTCCCAGGACACCATTCAGAAAGTGGCCCTGTTATCAAAACTACTTTCTTTTTCCCTTCATATGATTACTGCTTAAAATGTTTCTTGCACTCTTCCCCAGGTCCTGAAGTCGCCTGTGGTGAGGACAGGACCTCATCAAAAAGGCCTGAATGGGACAGCCCAGGACCACATCCTGTAGCTTCTAGGATAGGACACATAGAACACTATGTTTTGGACTCTAGTAGCGTCCAAAAGTATGTGCCTAAGAAAGATTATAAGGACAAAGTGTACGAACATACAGGGTACTTTTGCTAGCCCCCTGCTGGTCCCCAACTGCTTTCAGCTACGGGATTTCCTGAAATTGTCTGGGATTCTATGTCTCTAGTAAGCATCAGTTTATTTCTTTTTCAAGGTACTTATCCAATGTCCTTTGAACCTTTGCAAACTCTTTTCTGTTCAGGGGGAACTTGCTCTGCTGAAAGCAAAATACATTGAGATCTCTAAGTAAACTAACTCATGCTTCCTTTTCCCTCTCCTCTCACCAGCAAGGTGTATTTTTAACACATAAGAATGAAAAAAAAATCTGCTGTGTATGTGAAACAGAGATAGAAATCTTTGTTTTTACTTGCTCCCTCCGATGTGAGCCTTAATGGTAAGCCTCCATGATGTAACCTGTCATGGAGATCACTATCAAATCAAGGATGATGATATAAAGCGAGTAAGAAATGATACCTATCTGTGGAGTTTTGCTGTGTAAAATGAGGGCAATTTCAGTTAGTGCTGGCATTTCTCCTTCCCCCCTCCCTAGTCACCATCAGCTGGTGTTGTGCATTATGGGCTTTTGTCTGTGTTGTGTTTTATATCCAGCATTGCGAGTCACAGCTTTGTGGAGACCCCTTATCTTTAAACTGGGACTGCATTCCTCCATCTTCTCATCACACATCTGTTGAAATGTTGTAAAATCCACAGTCATCTCTGGATTGAAAACGTGTTAGCATGTAAAGTGTTATACAGGAATATAGCTGTTACTTCAATTCTGCTGAGATTTGCCTTTGTCTCCTTAGGATTTTACCACATGTTCACTAACATGCTGAGAATACATCTTTTTTTCCTGGTATGGCAACAGAAACACTGCTGTTCTGTGAAATCTCATTCATTCTGGTTGGACTCTCACAACTATAAACATGTGGGAAAAAAACCTGCTTGCCTGCTTTTTTCCCAGAGAAGACAAACCGTGAGAAACCAGCATGATATATTCAGAAATACATACTTCCATGTAGTGTCACACCAGAATAACAAGCACAGATGCACTTTTAAGAAACTAGAGGGAAGAAAAAGAGGAATGGAAGAAATAGGAAATTTGAAAAGTTACAGTAAAAAACTGACTTTGTAAGCTTTTATTTTATCACGCAGATCATCATAAGAACATGAGAACTGCAGCATCAGCTGGATCAAAGTCCCAATTAGCTTAATATCTTGCCTCCAAAAATGGCCAGTAGTGGTTGTCTAAGAAGCCTATCAACATGATACAAACAGGACCAACAGTTAATTAAACTTCTCCAGAACAGTCTCTCAGTGACCAATGATTTCTCAGATGGAGATCTATCTGAGGGTCCCAAGTAGACTTTTCTTCCATTCTTCCATTCAATTTTTTAAACCAATAACCTTTTTAGTGTATACAACATTCTCTGAGAAGTTCCACTGCTAAAAAGCACCACTTATTTTCTCTGTTTCAAACTTACTATTTGCTAGTCTTGTTGATGCTTCCTAATTCTTCTGTTACAGAGGATAAACGTATTTGTCTTCTCCGTACCACTGTGAGTTTATTACCTTTAGTTGATCTACATTCTAGGCTCAAGAAATTCTAGTCTAAGTATTCATATCTTCTACTGGTACTAGTAGTACCAATGATGTCCTCTGGCCCCTCGCCAATTCACCAATTTATAGGTAATTTTGCTTTAATGTTTCATATGGATTATTAATAAAGGATTTTTATTTTTTTTTACCAAAACTGGCAGTGACTTAAGAAATGTGATGTGCTGACTAGCTCCAACCGCATCCTATCCTTTGGGCTCCTAGTAACCAGACATCTTATTTTGTAGGGATGGAAAGGACCACTTGGATAAAGCACAGGCCTCTCACTTGCACACCAGTCTGATACCAGGACATGGCCAGGCATATGGAGCTTTGGCCACCAGCCAATGGATTAACCACAACCACCAATACCACAGTGATGCTAACAGTCGTACCAGGACCCCACACTGCAGAGTCTGGAAGAGGGTGTTTGGGATAAACATGTAATTGTGTTTTATTTTGGTGAGAAACTGAGGGAAGACTGGTCTGTTCCTGACTCCCAGGTTTACAGACCACGGGTCCCTGTTGTCAAGGGGTCCCAGCAGCCATGTGCTTCCTCATTTATGAACCATTAAGGTTCCCCAGTCACCATGGAAAGATTGCCTTGACCTGGTGAGATTTTGCTGCGTGCTGCAGATAAATGATGTTTTTCCCAGTGAGCTTCTGTATTCTGAGCTGCCCATTGTTGCATCTGGCAAATAGAAACCTTCTGCTTCACTTATGTCTCATATCACAAAGCTGATGGACTGACTCCTGACTGAGAGTTAGGTCTTTCCAGATGGAGCAAAATTAGCAACAAAGTACGTATTGCAAAGACCTTTTAGGAAAGATGTGCTTTTATTGCCTGAAATAGTACCTCAAGGTAGAACGAAAAAACTTTGCATTTACAAACCTACCCAAGCTATTTCTTTCCACACACTTCTGGTTATTCAGCTTTATTGAGACCACCACAATCAGCAAAATAGCCATGAGTTGCACAGGTGAGAGAATTTAACTTAAAGTATAAGCCCTCCTGAAGTCATTGCGTTTCTTCATATGCTTACACATATGTGATATGTTCAGAGGGACGGTCAGACTAAAATACATCTCCTGCGATGTCTATTGCTCAGAAGTAATGTGACTTTTCAATTGTTCAAATATGGTCTAAATTCTGCTGGTCCTTCTATTATCTATCAAGATGCATTATTTCTAATTTATCTCGTCTCTTCTTAATTTATTCTAAAACTACTGTGAAATCAAAATCATTCAAAAATCCATTCAAAGAGCTAAATACAATAACTTCATCATTAGAAAGGACAGTGTGTAACTATCAGGCCAAACAGTCTATCTTATGTTAAATGACAGGTCAAAGAAAGTTCATTCTTAATAATGCAAATCACAAATCAGTGTCTCAGGAACAACATATATGAAATGATGTCTGAAACATCAATAACAGGTTTTTTCCCTTATAATTATTATTAGCTTGGTAATAGTCGTTAGTGACCTATCTCTTTCTGCTGATTTAGTAAAGTACACCTAATAACAAGCAGGGGTCAAACGTACAAACCAAATGACACTGCATTCCCCAGATACATAGTGCAGTTTCTAATGATGTAATAAATGCCTTGCAGTGTTTGTGTCTCAACCACCAAAATTAAGCCTATTAGAGTAAAATATGCCAATTGAAAACATTATAAATCTTGCCTGGAATATAAAAGAAATCTCTATAAACAGCACTAATATAATAAACTACCTCTTGTGTTAGAGAGGCTGAATCTCTAAAGTCGCTTTTATTTCAGTTCTCAGTTAAAAAATCAAGCCGTCAAAAATGGTGTATGTTTGTTACATAAATAGTTCGAAAGAGAGAAAGTAATATCACATTACAGCCTCTTTTTTGCAAGGAATTAGTTGTGACTCCAACAAAAATACTTTTTTAAAGAATCCATCTTTTTTCATGAGAAAGTATTGTCCTATAATTTTAGACTTGATATGGATGTTTTAGCATAGAAGAGACAACATTCTCTTAGACAAAGAGTTGGTTCACAGTTCAGGGAAAAAATAATAATGCTTATATACATCTCTATATTAAGAGTGTCCATAAAATCTGTATCCATAAAAGCAGCTAATCCCTTACTTAACCGTGCTGGAACCCACTCAAGCCATTGAGTTTAAAACTGCGGTATTATTATTCTTTGATGTCTATAGCTTAGCAGCACAAAACTGGTCTCCAAGCACTTACTCTCTATAAAGAAACACAAATGTTTGGCCTTTGGGCTGTAAATATTGTGTCACCATTGATTTTTAACATATAAAGTGTATTTTCCTGAATGTCAAGTATTCTCAAAGTGCAGAGACTCCCATGAGCATGGTGTGTCAGGAATTAAAGACAGTTTAAAAGCAGAAGCTACAAGCAAGGAAAGAATAAAGTAATAGGAAGAAATGAGAAAAAGAAGAAATGAAAGAATAACTAATATGAACTTAGCCAGGTATTATATTATCGTTTATCTCCCAGACGAAAATGTCACCTGGGAAGTGTAATATCCTACCATTAGTAAAGAGAAGACTGAGCTGTGATACTACCAATAAAGCTTTTCTTACTACATAAGATAGTTTTCTTTAAGGATTTGTGTATCTTATGCACTACAGGAGATTGTTTTTCTCAGCTAAATGATAGGATTGATTTTGGGATCAAACACGTAGATGGTTCACAAACAGTGAAAGTATCAGTAGCTGAATGCAAATGTGGCTCTGATAATTTCCTATTATTGCCTTATAACACTTCAGTGTTTGTTTAGCTGCGTTATATCAGCTGCTTTGATGCTATTTGGCTAAACTGATCTCCTTGAGAAGGTGGCTCAGACTCCGACTTAGCCACGGCGCACAAACTAGAAGCAAGTCATCCTGTTCTCCTGGGAGACGGGTTCTCCAGGCAGAATGGAGACAAGTTCTGCATCATCTCCAGCGATGTCTGTCTCCTGCTGGACTAGAGAGGGATGCTAGAGGTGAACATAGCTGGTCCTCCATGATTATCTGGGATGAATCCAGGCTGGGATAGCACCTTGCTCACATAGCTAGCTAAGAAAACTGAGAAGGATTCAGCCTACCAGATGCAATGTCTTTTTACGGAATAGCCTCAGGCACTGCAACTCTACAGTGTCCTTTACACAAGCTGGTGGTAAATCACCAGCCCATCCAGTAGTGAATAAGAGGAATGCTTCTTCTAGGTGATTATTCAGAGCAGACCCATCACCATAGCTTATTTCTATCGCCAACGTTTACAGCCAGGGTTCCTGAGAGACCAACGCAGAGTATCTTAGGTCAGGTTCCTCCTGTGACTTGTTTACACCTCTCCAATAAACTCGTGTGACTACTTCCCTAAGCCAGACCTTTGAATAGCAAATTCTGTCTAGACTGGAGGAGCGACGCTGCCTTTCCTCTCCGGAAAATGTCTTCAAGGAGCTGTACTGTAAAAGTTGTGGTGGCTAAAACCCTGTTTACTTTTATCCTTCCCTGTCCCACCTGCCACTATCAGTAATCATTTGAAGGATATTACACACCAGATTCAGAGATTCCTTTGAACTATTTTCTCATTTATTGTGGTTACTAGATGTTTCTTTCAGAACTTCAAAAAAAGTCTGGCATCCATCTCAATTTTACCTGCCTAAAAACAGACAGGTTGCCATCAGATATTGTCTCAGACATTTACATGAATATTGACTATTTAATGCAAAGCATTCTTTAAATATACAGGCACGTATGCCAGCTCCTCTTAAAAAGGCTGAAGAACTCTGAGTTCTGAAACATTTAAGAAACATTAAAGGTATCTTTTTGATAAAGGCCACCTCTTGAGAGGTGGTAAGAATTTCCAACTCCCTGCATTAAAGCACTCGTCTCATCTCAGCAGCAGGCATCCAGGGCCTGGAAAACCTGCCCTGGAGACCAAAGATACTTTGTCTATTTAGTTTATTGAGGTGAAGCTTAAGAAGTTATTTGACATGTAAAAAAGTACAAGCATAGGAAAAAGACTTCTGATAACAGGTACTTTTTATGTAAACAAAAGTGTACCACTCTCCCAGAGCTAGAGGTAGGAATAGCGGTTCAGGAATAGAGGTTCAGGAATAAAAGCAGGATCTGAACTATTTATCTAACTAGAGCCCAGGAATTGCATGTATAGTATTCCAGTGATCATATTTGAGATATCTAGATATCTAGCAAACTGATCCTTCTAACGGAAACTGATCCTACCTGATAGATCCTGCTTAAAAAAAAAAAAAAAATCCTATCCATCTAGGTTAGATACCTAATTGAGGTGTAAAATAAAGTGATTATTTTTTAGGAACCATTTCAAGACTCCTTCAGATTTTCTGAGAAACATCAATATTTTATAATTTTTATTAGTGTCTATGTAAGGATTTAATTTAAGAAGGCTGCTTTATTAAACACCAAAATGTTTAAGGAAAAATTAGGTAGACAAGATCTCCCCCAAAGCATTTATTTTTAGCAGTTGAATTAACCCCTGGAAACAGCTACAAATAACAGTTTTATTTGTCATTGGAAAAATGAACTGAGGACTGCATTCTTTGGCCAGAAGTGACTCAAAGAGGTATAGCCTCAGCTATAAGGTATGATGGAAGCATCCCAAACTGAAATTCCATGTTCTGTGGACAGTAGGAGATGACATAAGATTCTTTTAAACTAAATCTTCTCTGAAAAACAACTACTGTAGACACCGTGGGTAGGGAGCCTTCCTCTGGATTTTGCATGAGGAACGTTTGCTGACTAAATTCTCATTCATGTTTGTGGCATATGGTTTCTGATCAGTACAGATGGTTTTAAAATAGGTACTGTGGATTAAACCAATAGAAAATAAAGCATACCACTTTGTAAAAAAGGAATTGTTGTGGCTTTCAGTTGTATTCCCCCCACAAGGGAGGAGAATTATGTTTTTTTAAATAAATGAAAACATCATAAACAACACTCACATACTGCTTCTAAAAAAGCCCGGGATCTAGTAAAGAATACAAAGTTTGCGGGCACTGCTACACATTTCCAGAAAATGGTTTAACTTTTTATCTTAGCAGTAATTTTACCTTTCTTTCTCTGTCTCTCTCTCTCACACACTTTGAAAGATAATATCAATGTTTTATTGTACACTGGGAAATATGACAGTAGTTCAGCAGTAGTTTTGAAAATCTAAAATACAGCTATTGATTGTCTCAAACTATTTAATCTTCAATTATACATTGAACTTTAGAACTGGCAGAATATATAAGATTTTTCTATCCTTGAATAGCAGTTCATTTTTGTCTATGAATAATACATCTTGCTACAATAGTGCAGTCAGACATTGGTATAATTAGATACATTTCTGAGGTCTGCCTATGGTTCATGCATCAAACACTGATCCTTCAGGCTGCCTTGTATAGGTCTATAGGCTTGGGACGCTAAAGAAATGAACACAGTCACGGTAACAGTGCCCTCACTCCAGTTACAGATGTAAGATGACAGTGACTGCTCCAAGGCATACTAATTACAAAGTATTTAGCAGTCAGTCTCTAGCACACACCTGCCAGAAGCAGAGATGGGGGGAAATGTGATATCCCTGTTTCTTATGTTACACAGAGCCCAGCTGGAAGTTAAGTTCTTAAGAGGCCAATGACTGTACAAACCATATGTTATCACAGTTCAATCATGCCCATAGCTTTCCCCATTTTAATGTGTATTTGGCATTACGAGGCAATATGACATCTTCAGACTAATCAGATGGATATCTTAACCGGTGGGAATATTAAGGTAATACAGTGCTACAGATAATATCCACTGCGTTATCTTAGATTCGCACTTGTATTTCTGCATAATGGCTCCAGCTCCTAACCTGTTCTGACTATAAACTTTGCCAGGAGGCAGCCCGTTTAATTTAGACACAGATTTTGTTATTTCAACTTATGCCTGCTGTGGATCTTAACATTTGGGGTCCAAATAGCTCCTAGAAAAAAAAAAAAAACCACAGCTCTGGCTGAGTGCAAATTTGGCTGTGTAGATCTACTTTCAGCTGAAAGAAACAACACATAAGTTGGTTAGAAAAGTCCAAAGAAAAATAAATTAGATCTGTCCATTTTTTTGTTGTTTTTAATAATTAAAGACAGAACAGTATCACCCTTAAAATTCTACTTGTTCTAAATTTTTATAAAGTAAATAAAGAATAGGACCAGAAGGGGAAAAGGAAGAGCACACCCATTTATGGATGCTTTAGCATGTAATTGGGAAAAAGGGGAAATAAAAGAAAGAAAAGTTTTGCAGCACAGCATTTTATTGCAGCTGATTAAACTGTCTGTCCAAAAATTGGTTCAAGGAAGCCGGGCACTCTCAAACTGGGGAAAAAATTCAATTTTAAGTTTTTCTTCTGATGCTGGTGAGGGAAAAATCAGCTTTATCGGGATCAGCAAAATATCTTGCCTTTCACATCATAATATTCTCTTACATCTGCTAAACCCACTGTTTTCTACGAGAGTATTTTCACCTGACTGCTCGGACCCCCAGCCACAGGGCTAACATTGTTGCCCAGCATCACTGTGTGGGACAGTCAGGACTGGAACCCACAGACTCTGATTACGTGTTGGAGGCTGAGTCCTCTGGATTACAGAAACTGCATGAATACAAACCCAGATAATTATGGAGCTGAAGGTAAGAAATAATCAGGAGCATTTTAGCACCTGAAAAGAAAGATTCAGAACCAGAGAAGCAACAAGCTGCATCAGTGTGCTTTTGTGGGCTCAGGAAACCCCTTTTTTATATAGAATGGCTCTATCATTAGCACTCAGGGGGACAGGGTGTTCAGCAAAAAACAAAAAAAAGTTCCTTAGTGCTTTGACAAAGGCAAAACTTTCTGCTAGTAAATAAAAGATGCAATCAAATTGCTTTCAGCTGAAAATTTGGGGAGAATATTTTTGATTAACAAAGTAGCTATAAAAGATGTTATGGTTTTGTTCTCACTCCCTCCTCATCTCTTAATCACATCACTCTTTCTTGCTTTTGATTTTTCCAATGAAGAAGGGGGAGAAAGAGAAAGTAAAACAGAAATACCAAATCTATTTTATGATCAAACACCTGAAGCTCTTGTATGTATCTTCCGTTTGACAAAAAATGCCTATGTTCATTTTTGTTTCAGCTAGAAACAGGAGATTCATTTCAAACATTTGTGAAATCCAGCTGTTTGCATTACCATGAAAGAAATGTACAACTCTTTCAGTTTGGCTGTGCTATTTATATGTCACTTTTAACTGAGTAAAGGGGAATGAGAAAAGTGACCTAGCTCTTCTCTTCCCCCTTGTTTTGCTCAAACAGAATAACCTTGATGACCAAATGTAAGGCATAACACAGGGAAATCTTTTGATGACTTGCATGCTGGTTGTTTTTCAGGAAGGACTGAATAAAGGCTTCAGGTTTTTGTCAATTACGTGAGCTTATCTTATTGGCTAAAGTGTATTTTTCAGTAATTTAGATTTATATATCCTTCTGTGTAGTTAGTGGAGAACTCAGTACTTTGCCAGCTCAGTGCCTCCCACCCTCCTGTCCTTCAGGTATGGGTAACCAGGGTAAAAGAAGGGTTACATCAGTCAGGTGAAAACAGAAAAGTTGAGAAAAGAATAGTCACATATCAGAAAGTCACAGCATTTGGCAAGGAAAAAGAACTCACAAAAAAAATACATTCTCCCTTCAGAAATTGTCATTCTACTACAAAATCTTCATGTTCGTACCAACCCCATTATTTAGACTAACATTTCCTTTCGAAGACCTCAGCTGTATATGTCGGCATGCTGGCAAATGTCTTTATTCTCACTAGCAAAAGTATCTCTTTAACCCTTTTTTTCACCAGGGTGCTGCTGGCTGTGTTGCCAGACTAGATAAACATAGACTCAAGTACAGCTTGGGTACACAGCTGCTCCTCTCTTCCCCTTTCATGTTCCCATGGTCTTTGCTTGCTTATGATGGAAAGGCAAATCCTTCATCCTTTATTTCTGTGTGGTTGAACATTTGCATTTGACTTTGCCTGCCTAGGAACTTGCTAAGCCACGAGTTTGCTGGAGTACTATGTCAGGGGGTAATTCCCACGTATGGCAGTTGGCAGAGTGGAGTTCAGCACTTTTCCCTAAAAGCAGGACGTGATCTGTCAAGAGAAACTGAGCAATTCCTCATCCAAATGGTCTACTAAAGATCAGTACTTCTTAAATTACTATCTCCTTTTCCAAGTGATGCCCTTGCTTTGAAACTACTTTATAAATGAGCAATAAGAGCAACAAGAAGTTGTATTAGATTACCACTAGGTATTCTCTCTTCTCGTATGGATTTAAGTCTGTTATTCTTAGTGTATTTAATTTAGGCCGGATTCTAATTAAACACTAGATTGGGTGTTGCGTTTCACTGTTTCACGTGAAGAATCTTGTTTGCTCACACATTGAGTGGAATAGATACATGAATGTGCAATTACTCACTGACAATATTTTACATAAATCTGCACAGTTATAATGAAAAAACCCACCACTAATGAGGTTTTGTGATTGTGTTAAACACAAAACATAACACAACAGAGCAATGTAAGCAATGTCAATGTCCCCTCTCGCCTCTTAAGGATTACTTGGATAGGAAAGATGAGAGTTACATGTATATTAATCACCTGCCTGTGTACCTATCTGAGTGACTGCCTGCAAGAAGCAACACTTTCTGCATCCGAGCTCTTCTTGTGGCACCACAAGGAAAAGGCACCCAAATGGCCTGAGGCACCTGAGCCACTCGAATCTACTCCGTCACCTCCCTCCTTCACCAGTTCTCTGGTGCCTTTGGTCATGACAGCCAGTTATCCAGATATCATCAGTCATCTTAGTTAAGAGTAAAGCACAGAGTAAATTATGTAGAGTTGCTAGAGCTTAACGTAAGAATGCCTGCAAAGAGGAACCACGGATTGAAAGTGGTTCAAATTTTTTTACAGTTATTAAAACAAAAGACTCCTTTAATACTTTAAACATTATTAGGGATTTTTTTTTTCCAAAACCTGACATTTATTATGAATGTTTCTTGAGTATACACCAGTGTGTTTTATTTTTATAAAACAAAATATCAGGCTTTGCTTCACATTTATTATTAATGCAAGATACACGAATCTCTCTTAAAATTGTTGTATCAGGTGATATTTGCAGGTGCAATTGTTTTGTTTAGCAGATGCTGTTTCAAGAAAGGCAGAGAGATAATGTTTCCTGCACAGTCCACAGGTTGGTATTTCAGTAGGGAGCTGGACACATACCTATATTTCATAATATGTCTATAGACTCCTTTGCACAGCACCCTGCCTCCAGGGCCACAAATCTGAGTTCACTCACATATTCCTATCTCCAGCTTCGTGCTTTTCTATATGCAAACAGCACAACATACACATCCACATTACAGGAACGTCTAGGGGAAATAATCTTTACTTGCAATCAGAGATCAGAAAACACGCTGGAATGTGCTTTTAAAGAATGGATATACACACTGCTGGTGTTGATATAGCACATCTGTAAAGAGAGGGAATCTGGCAGAGCTGGGATGCTGTTATGCAGGGATGCTGCCTATGGAATGGCAAAGTGCTGAGCTCTTTAGAAAATCTGTCTAGAGAAATTTAAATCCTAAAACAGAAGACAACCTCCACTGAAGAAAAAAAATCCATCCTCAAAGGGATATGCATTTTTGAAATGTGGCCCCAGCTGCAGTGATATTTGGGAAGCAAGGCCAGTGAATTTGAATTGCTGCTCTCTTGCTGGATGCATTGTGAAATGTGTTTGGACACCTTTTTTTTTTCCTCCTTTTTCAGTTAACTGCATGGGGTTTGAGGGTTTTATTTCTGCAGGATGTTGCCCTTGGCACAGACATTTGAGCTGAGACGTCTTTAAGTAAAGCAGGAGTGGACTTGCTCAGAGGATCATGAGGGCTTCTCCAGTCCCTCATCTGAAAGGCCCAGAAACCTTAGTTTCTGGCATTAGTACCTAGGAGTACTAACTCCTATGTATTAATGGACAAAAATAGTTACTTCCAGAGGGTCAATCACCTATTAAGCTGCATTTCTCTCAGCACTTACCATACAGGTGATTACTCCTAACCCAGGTGCTATACAGGAAAACTCACAAGTAGTTGAGCTGAATCTGAGTCACACAACAGCTCTGCTGCTGTTCTGAAGATATGCTAGAAGAGTTCTGTATGAAGGAGAACATCTGAAGAAATCAATAGTTACCGGGTGATGTATAGAGAAAATAGAAGATAGTTGTTTTCTTTCATCTACCCGGTTATTCAAAGGAGTTCTATATTACATATCTGATTCTTTAAATAAAATATGTCTTTAAATGGTGAATACCTGTTAGTGTTTTTTGGCAGACACATCTTGCTTTTTTGGATTTAAACCCAAGTGTTCTTCAAGTCTGATAAGAACAATGTTTTTATGCTTGTGTTTTGATTACAGTTATATCTCAACATATTTTGACACCATTAGATTTTCTCTATGTTTCAAAATACTGACAATGGGACCTAACATTTAACCCCGATAGTTAGAAAAGCTAAAAAAAAAATAATCATACAATAGGAGTTGCTGCTTATGTCTTATTAGAATCAACAACAAAGGAAAACCCAAACAAAACAAAACCAACTGAGCTTGTATTATATGTTTAATGGATGTAGAGACTGATGTGAAAGCTGTTGTAAATACCCATTCAGGAAATCCTTCTCTAAGGTCAGAGGCAATGCAGTCTGTCATGTCTTGAAAGAGAAGTTAAGTATCCCTCTTGATGATTCAGACACCAGTAACTGATGACAGGGATTCATAAGAAGAGGATATAAAACTCATTTAAATCAGTGGGTACTTTGCCTGTATCTGAAAAGCAGGATTGAGAGAGCAAGGGGGAAAAAAAGTATGTAATAAGAAAGAGAATTTTTCAAGGAAAGTCAATGCTAGAAAATGCCATGCTAGAAAATGCCTACCCTCTGCTATTAGCTGCTAATTCTAAAAGAGACTTTTAAACTGAAATATTGCTGTGTGGAAGAGTTTTCTGGAAGCCATGTTCAAACTGCAGTGGGTAGGCAGAGAATTTTCCATGTAATATTATCCGAGGTGTGGAGGATACTGACACGATATAGAAACACAAAAGACAGCACATGACCACAGTATTCATTTCAGTGAGTTCAGTACCATCTATAGACAACACATTAAGTAATGAGTCCTAGCAGAAAAGTCCAGTCACACTGCTTGTGACATTTCCCTAACTAAATATTTTATATATTAAAGCATCACTGGGACCCAAACAGTGAAATTATAACTAGAAAGCATGTGTCTTTGTTTAGTGCCTAGCACTCTTCATTGCCTGGAGTTTGTAGCATAGAAAGAGGAAAAGAAATGCCAGCAGAGAAAATGAACTCTATAATTGACAAATTATGTAAATCTAATTATAGAAGTTTCAAAAAGAAAACAGAACAAACAGGATGAAGATTTTGTTTTTACATGTGCTCCAAACTTGTGTTTACTACTAAAGAATCTATGGAGCATAGTGTGCAACTGTATAGACAGCTGCATTGTATGCTACTGTAATCCATAGTAGCTATAAGAGGAAAAATTACTTTTAAAACAGAAGATCACAAAGAAAGCAGAATTGTCTGTTTACCTTTATTTTCCTTTTTTCAAAATGTCTTAAAGATTCCTAAGAAATCAATTTAGCTGCTTTGGTTAGTTTGAGCAAAAAATAATTTAAGACTTCTGAAAATGTTAATATAGGTGCTAAAATTTATTTTGTTAATTGCTAGAATAATCAATAACTAATTTTCATTCTAAACTAGGTCCTTCATGTGCCTTAAATAACCCAACGGAAGATCATTTACATCTCAATAACAACGCTTAACAATGTCATGTCATTAAAATCCAAACTAAATCTCAATAATGTAGGTTAGTGACCAGTGAAGGACTTATTACCTGGGTCAAGTCCTTGGGGGCAGTGGTGGGCCAACTGGTGAAAGCCATGCTTGTGTGTGGCTTGTAGTCCAAAATATGAGCATGGTATCCCATAGGAATGATCCCATTATTTGGTGCTATGTCATTTTCTAAATGGTTATACATTACACCTATTTCAGGACCAGATCCGTAATATGAAGGTCGGCCAAGCAGAACAAAACAAAACAACAGCCAAAAAAAACCCTCCAAAAAAAGCAGAATCAGAGTAATTTGCAGTAGAGAGCTTTAAAAATAAACAAATAAATATGGCTTTGAAAGCTTACTTGGAGCTTCACCTTGCTTTCATTAAAATGTTTCTGTGTAAGATGGTAATTAGCAGAAATGAGAAGTAAAAGTATATTAGCCTTATGTACTAGCTAGGAAAAGGAAAGGCATAACTATTTTAAGATGCATTTTTAACAATGCTTTTGTGATACCAACACACTTGCTGATGATATTGAAATTTTTATGTTAATTAAACAACCCCTAACCACTCAGTACATCTCAGATATATACACTTTGTAATTACCTCCATTATTGAAATAGCTAGTTTGATTTAT
>JAOXJM010000001.1:164292526-164305723 GCA_026413425.1 Tringa solitaria
AATTTCATAAATGATTAAAGTCCTTGCCGTTTTAATTATAATATGAAGAGAGCAGCTAGAACTTATTTGCAGAGAATAATGTACAAGTCAATAAATTTGGTGAGTACTCCTGACAACATATAAATGATGACTTTACTTGCATGACTACCTGTGGACGACAGCTAGATAACAGGAGTCCTTGTGTTTCTTCTCCAGCAGAGTGAAGCTGGAGTTCATTCACTTCCAAACTGCAATCACCTCATTTCAGCAACTGGTAGCAAACAGTTCACAGAGCTTTAAAAGTTGTCATACATCCTGCGCTAATGGAAAAGGTCAGCTTGCCAAGCAGAGGGCTGCAGACAGCTATCATCCACCAAGTGGTGAGATGTAATTTACCTCACCCGGGTAAAAAGAAGAGGATTCTTCACCCGGGGAGAATCGATAAGGGTTCTGAATAAACAAGGCAAGCAGCTTTCTGCTTCTCCTTGCACTAGGCAGACAATAGCTCAGCTTTCCCCATGCTCGCCCCTCACCACCCTCACAGAGATCACCCCCAGTTAATTCACATCCACTAAGTGCCTGATCAAAAGCCTAATGGAAAGATTTAATTGACTCTTTTTGGCTTTGGATGAGACCCACGTGCATCAGCCACTACAAGGGGACTATCCAAGCATCCAGTAGTGATGTGAGTACCTCTTCACAAGGAATTGAGCCAACATCAGCAGCTCACAAGTCAGACAGAAATCATAGGTCTGTTATTTTCTCTTCACTCAGCTGTGGCTCAGGCATCACAAAGATGTCGGAAGAAACTTTGGATAAACTCACACAACTGAACATAGAATCACAGAACCACCGAATATCTCAAGTTGGAAAGGACTCATAAGGATAATTGAACCCAATTCCCTGCTCCTCGCAGGACTACCTAAAACTAAACAAAAACATACATTCTTCTGGTCCATACAGACTCCTTGGAAAAAAAAAAATTGAGATATTGACCTGCACTTAATTTTGTTCCTACAGCTCACAGTGCAGAATACAGTAGATCTTAATTTATCCTGTCTATGTTCTTTTTTGACTTAAGAGGCTCGCACAAAGTCATGACACTCAAAGTGTTTATTTTAGAAAGAAAAATATTCACAGCCTTTTCAAGTTGAAAGTAGTATAAAAAATAAGCAAACTCTTATTTTTCCTCTAATTCTGATTAAAAAATAAATAAATAAATAAAAAAAACCCTACAACTACCACAGCTAAAGCAATTTTTATCAAATTTTGTTGAAAGAGAAGAAAAATGCCTCCAGGCTGCAGAGTCATATGCCAAAGTGTAGCCCAAAGCAGGCTAAACCAAAGGAATCGGAAAGTCTTCTGGAAAAGGAGGGCATATAATGGAAACAATGACAGACCTTTAACTGTAGTAGTGCTGCTGGGTGCCACTATAATGAACTGAAACCTACAATCTCCTAGGGTTAATAAGACACCTGTCTTGAAACTAGCAGTCATATTGGTTTTCCAAGCCTGCCACAATACTTAAAGTCTTGATGAAGTTCTTACTGTGCCAGAGGAACTTACTAACAAAGCCACTGAGTCAATTTAACCTAGTGAAACTGGACCCTGTAGACTGGGTTATCAGAGTTTTGTGTTGAGATAATTACAGCACTAAAGAGAGCATATGGGCTGTCAAGGCTGGCACATGGCCTGCGCCAGCTGTTACCTGGGTGCTTTGGAAAATCTACTGAACAGCATTTTGGACACAGAACAGCTATATGTAAGTTTTCCAAGATATCTAATGGGAGATCCTCATAATAAATTTATTTTTTTATATGGGGGAGTATTACACCCAATAACATGACTGCAAGTATAACCCTAAACTTCAAAAGGAAAATACCAGAGGAAAACAATTTTGCATGAAAGCGAAGTGTACCAATAGCAAGCCTCACCTGTTAAAAAAAGTAAGCTATCCAAGGAACTAGCTATTGTATAGTCCAACTTAAAAACAATACACAAATATATCTATTTAAAAGCTTTTCTGGAAATGCGTCTCCAAGCAAATGGGATTTATCTTATTGTTCCTGGTATTGCTACTCCATAAAAAAAAATGGCTTCCAAATGCAATGTCATAGCTAATCAATAATCATTACTAACAACAATTATTATTGATTAGCTGTGAGGCTTTTACACGACCTGCCTTTATGAGGTAATATTACCAAGGAAAATATTTCAAATAGGATGTACCCCATAAGTTGGAAAGAAAATATAAAGAGGAATCCACCAGTAACATGACCTTACGGAGTGCAACAACTGTAACACAC
Source organism: Tringa solitaria (assembly GCA_026413425.1). Classification (NCBI taxonomy): domain Eukaryota; kingdom Metazoa; phylum Chordata; class Aves; order Charadriiformes; family Scolopacidae; genus Tringa; species Tringa solitaria. The sequence goes on from JAOXJM010000001.1 coordinate 164,294,812, forward strand.
AGAGCAAAATTTTATACATTTTATAACATGTAAAGACTAGAAATTATGATTATTGCATCCAGATGGATTATAGTAAATTATATTAATTATTTAGATAAGTAGACTTAATTAGCCAAACTGAACTTCCTAAGCTGCAAGGTCATTTTAATTGAGTCTGCAGTATCTGCAATGTCTGTGACCTGAGAGAATGACTGGGAGACGTGGAGACTGACAAGAGGTGGGAGAGCAAATGTTTAATTTCCAAAGGCTGAACAGATATATCAGAGTTTTGGGAGCAAAAGTGTTTTCCATAACCATAGCTGTGATCAGTGGCGCTGCTACAGCTCTGAAACCCACCTGCAAGATCCTGACTATTGATTTCTCAAAGCAAGTTAAACTTAGAAAGCTGAGGTAATTGAAGCCCCAGGTCCTGTTTCAAGTCACCTTATCATGCAAAACTACAGATTCATTCCTCTGACATCATTACCTTCATCAGCTTAATGCAAATATATCATTATTTGTTTCACATCGTTCAATTCATGTCTTCATGAATCTCTTGAGAAATTAATGGATGGAAAATTTAAGATTTACTATCTCTCTGAATATGTCATTTCAGAGGGTACATGGTTAACCCGTATTTCCTCTTTTTCTGACTCAAACGTATCAACTTCATTTCTTGTAAAGAAGGGTTTGTAACAAGTTGGTTCAATTAAAAATTCTCTGCATGCTGAACTTCTTAACTTACCTTTGTTGATCTGCATCTGTTTGAAAGCGCTAGTAATGCGCTCAAGGATTACTCAAGTAAGCTCAAGGACTAACAATATTGGCATCATACTTTTTTCAAAGCAAAATCTGGGCTCTTTTAGCTCTAAAAACCCTAGTTGATTGAAAATTAGTGTATTTTGGAGTTGAAAAATTAATTTATTAGATTTAAATTTTTAAAACCCTATCCCTTAAAAACGTTTAGGAAATCCAGTTGTATTACACCAAAGTAAGTGCATTACGATGTTATATTTTGCAAGCTTTAGCAAATAAAAAAATCCCCCGGAAGAATCTTAATTCTTATCTATGGAAAACATTAAACTGCTAAGCGCTAACAACTGGAATTAGTCCTTAAATCTCTAATGAGAATAATAAAACATGAGTGCAGTTTGTGCTGTAACTTGATAAGGCCTGAATTTACTTGCTGTTAGTAAAAGTTCCTGATCCAGCAGTATGGCGTTTTACTCCCTGAGGTACAGGAAACAATATCTGTCCTTTAGGAGCATCCTCTGTGGTAAGCAGTTCTTATCGGGGCTATCAAAGGACTAAGATAGCAGTGTAATATCTAGTAACAGCAGCTTTATGAGCAGATCCATTACTGATTTAAATCAATCTAAAGCAGGTAGTTCTGTTTAACCCATTCAGAACAAAGCTGACCTCCTCGCAAAATTATTTCTTTTGGAAGTAATGCAAACTATTTCTGTGCTACTAGATGTGGTACGCATTGAATCTGAGCAGCAGCAGCAGAGATGAGGAGGCAACACCACAATGCTGTAAGTCCCCCACTCCCCCCCCCCCCAAAAAAAAAAAAGTCCCAGATACTAAAAGCTTGTTACTCTGAAAAGATACAATACATTGCAACAGTAAAATCTAATAATCTTGGAAATACGGATTGGAACAAAACTAGGACACTCTATGCAGAAAGAATTTAAAGGAGTCTGTCTGAAATAGCTTGCTGTCAATTTGTCTGAAAATTTATTTTTTTTATAAAAGCCAATATCTAAATACACTGAAATTTTCTGGCAAAACACTTATTGGAAGAGAGTCTTCATATTTTATTTGCTTTTATTCTTTGCAATGGAAAATGTAATTGTAACTTTTCTTGAACTTCCAAAAGTAAAATTAAAATATTATATTATCAGTCAGTAGTTTAGTGAGCCACAGCTATTTAAATTCTTAGTGTTTTCACTTACTTTATATCAATGGAAATTCCCTCCCAACTTAAAATAAAAAATCATTTTCAAGTGTAGGTTTTTTTTTTGGCATGAAGAGATTTTAAATACAGTTTTAAAACACTGCAAATGTAATTTATTTAAATGATGGTTTGCTAATTTTGCCAGTAATTAGATAACAGAGGTCTCTAAGCATTACTTTTTGATTAGTGTTTAGAAAGACAAAAAAAAAAAAAAACAAAAAAGCCTACTACACTCAGTTTGACACAGCTGTGAATTGTCAATCGGCTCCCGGCCAGGAGAGCCCCACCAGATGAACACGGCACTTTGAGAGATTACAAAAGTGCATAAGCATTATGCATTCACGACACCTTCTCACTACTAACTTCAGCATTTGTACTAACTGGTCACCTTCATAATTATCTTGGGCCTGATCCTGCTCTTTCCAAAGTCAGTTTGAGTTAAATTATTGATTGCAACATCAGTCCCTTGTGTCTCAGGAGTTAATGGGATCGAAGTGACATATAATCAGCACGCGTAATTTGAGGATCTCGAACTTCTTGGATTTCCTCGTGACTTATTTTGGAGACATTACCTTTATTTCTGGACTATTCTTCTGAATAAGAAAAAAAGAAATTCAGCTTCTAGTAAGCAAGCAGCTTGTTTCTCGTGCTAAAGAGCAATTTTCTCATAGCTCGTTAGGTGCCTGACCTTGTAATCCTTCCATAACCCTTCCCCAGTGACCTGAACTAGGCACATACTTCCCCGCCTTCAGTCCAAATCCATTCCCCTGCCAGAAATCATGAAAAATCTAGGATACGGTAAACACACAAAAAGTCAGCATTTCTGGTTTTGTCTTCATTACAAAGGTCCAAAGACCAAATGAAAACTCTTACATATTTGAACTATTTTAATTAGTGTGATTTACTATTCTCCACAAATGCAAAAGGTTACATTCTTACTGATTCTTTGATTTAAACATTTCCTATTAAACTGTGTAATTTTAGTTCGGTAAGTGCTTTCACAGAGCTTTATGCAAACGTGAACTCTTTGAGATAACCAAATCAGCATGAATTTTGTATTAGAAATATATTGCAACATTAATAAAACAAAACAGTGTGTTTTCTTATGATAACAGAGTTTAAAGAAATAGGTTTATTTTCTAGGTTCATATCATACAGGTGACAATCTATTTATTTACTCCTGCCTTTATTGGTAGCTATACATTTCTTATTTGATAATAAATTTGATCCTCCAAACTATTTTGCTTGAGCATCAGAAAATATCCAAGTGCTAAAGGGAGAGACGACACCTAAAAATATGCTGCTGAACTTCTCTGTCTTGATAAAACTGGAAACTGCTCTGTAACTTGATCAATTTCTTGGATCTACAGAATATTGTTTTTTAAGGCTGGTATGGGACAGAAATATCAAAACAGGCAGAGATATTTTCAGTTCTGCAGAAAGAGATGAAATTAAAAAGCTTTAACTTCAGTACCTTTTCAAAAAAAAAATCTTTAAAGGGAGAAAACCCTTTTTTTTTCCTCCTGTCCTTCCATCTCCTTCCCGGTACAGGAATAGAATAAATGCTCTTTATATCAAATATGGCTTTAACACTTGCAAAGTTGTCATCAAAATGAAAGCTAAAACCAGGCCCAGAGCGATGGAGTATAGTTTTTAAGAGTATGTCAAATTATCTTCAATACCATTTTTTAAATAAAATATGAAATCTTGAAGCAGACAGCAAAGAATTGTATTGAGGGTAAAATCTTTCATTTAGACATAAATTTAAAGAACCCACATCTCTAAATCTTAAAAAAAAAAAAAAGAGGAATATTATTTTCTAATTGCCATGGGATGTATATGGCAGCAGTATGAATGACTTTCACTTGTCAGTTTTAACAAAAGTTCCTCTAAATTTCTTTCTTTAAACGCACTGTCATTTGGTAGGTCTGCAGACCTACAGGAACAGATGAGCAGTGGTATTTGTACATGCTTTTTGTTCCAGACTGTAAATGTAATCCTACATTTCAAGGTTACCAAGAGAGAGGAAAGGCATTATCATTGTTTTTTCAGCCTAACTGTCCCATTTAGGTGATGTACATACTCTGAGAAAATTAATTGCTTTGCATTTTGTTTATATTTATTAACTGCGATTAGGAAAGGCACTAAAATACTATATCAAAGCATTATGGAGAAAACAACTGGAATCAATCTTTCTCGTTTGTCACAGACAGCAGTTATTTAAATCTAAAATATGTTCTTTGCTGTCCTTGGTCTATTCTGGTAGATAATAGCTTGTACCAAATATAGGGCTACAGATTCCTCTCTTCTTTTTGAACATAAAAACCAGAAACAATATTAAAAAAAGGAAAAAAAAATGACATATCAAACTTCTATTAGTAGAAGAACAACAACAATAAAAAAACCACCAAACAAACCTATAGTCTGTTAGATCTCTGCTTCTTGAGCTAACAAGATTTTATTTCCGTTTTTCAAAATTGTTAAGTGCATTATTTCTGCAGGGTTACTGCCAGAATTTAAACATTATGCCCCATCATTCAGAACACTCATTTGGGGGCAAACCCTGAGATAACAAAAAATTCAGAAGGGCCTTGCAAAGAGGAAAAGTCAAAATTGTTAAGTAATACAGTGCATTTTGCCTCTGCAAATAAGGCAGCTGCACAGCACACTCCTCATTCAGACGATCGTGCAAAGCAAAAGCATCACCCGACTGTAATTTCTTAAGACTCAGAAATTAATTTAAAGGAGACATGCTTGCATCTAGCCAGCGCTGATTCGGTCTCCCCACTTTTTGAAAGTTTAGAATCTGAGCCACTGCGACACCATCGCCTGCTCATTATTATTTTTTAAGCAAAGTAACACTGAATCTGCCACATAAGGAAGGAAGATAAGCAACAATATAGTGCAGGCTCCAAGTTAAATCTGGTTCAGACAGCGTAATAATGATGTCATTAAGGCTCCGAGCTGAATGGGAATCAGACAGTACTGTAGTACAGCTGCAGACATAAATCTGAAAGAACTTTTTTGGCTACATTCTCAGACTTACCTTGAAAGATATTTAGGAGCTCCAGCAATGTGAGTTGAAAGAAATGTTCTCAAAGGGAGGTTTGCAGACTGAAGAACCTATGTAGGCCTTATAGGCACTTTCTTCTGTGGCACAGGAAGAAACATTTTGTTAAATGAATAAACTAAGAGAAATAATTTCAGAAGAAGTGCAAACCAGAAAACAAATAAACCTTAATACTACCACAAATAAATGAGACTAAGGCAATTGTGGGACTGCTCAAAGCCTTTTTGCCTTGCTGAATGAAAGCAATCCCTAAGACTGAATGGGTAATGAGATCCTGGCTCCTGAGATTTTAGCTTTCTTAATCATGTTCATAATTAATTCAAGAACATTGATAATTTCATTACATTCTTTTTGTCTTATCAATAAATGATGTGCCTGCACTTTTGGTCCTGTGTACAGGGAGAAAGGAGATGCTTTGGGTAATATTGCACCAAGAATCGTGTATGTATATATGTATATATACATATATATTATCTATATGACCCAAAATAAGGATGTGGTAGTTATTATCCTTAAGCAGGCCTCTATTATCAGAATATGATGACAAGCAGTTACAAATAATTAATAAGCTTTTTATGCAGAAATGCAAAACCCTTTAAAGAAAAATATGCTGCAAACAGAATTCCTGTCTGTAAGATACGTACCTAGAATAAAATATATTTTCAGAGATATTTAAAAATAGAATTTACATGAGCCCAAACTACAAATATATTTTTTAAGCATCTCTAGGTTCTGGTTTTAAAATATCATTTAAAAAAAACACCAATTTTAGCTCCCCTTTCTATTTGAAGAGATGTGCCCTTCTGTTTGTCCTTCCAAATACATTTCCAGTATCAGCTTACATCTAACACCAAGCTATACTCACCCACTCAGTTGAAACTGTCTGGGGCTTTTTACATTTTCTTTTTTTTTTTTTTTTTAATGAAGACTGAAATCTCTATCCTTATATATCAGTCAATCAAAGGAGAAGCATCCCTACAGGGTTTACTACTTGCTCTATGTAATCTTCAACACAGCAACAAATCTGGTTTGCTCCCTTTTTTTTTTTCCTGTTGTTGTTGATTTAGAGCTATCATTGGTTTTAGGCAGCAGAGTCAGTAAAAGTAAAAGTTTCTGACCAGAGCCAAATACTGTTGTGTTATTTGCTCTCACTTTCACCTTATTTCATTCTGATGTCAGTGAAATCATCTGTGGAGAAAGTGATCCTGCACAAGAGAAGGCACCACAAATGGGTCCCAAACAGTTTAATAACAACCTTCAGCACTGAAAGTACACTCAAAAAACGTCTACCATAATGTAACAATCATGGCTTTTTAGCTGATGATCTTTAAAATAATAATAAAACCAGGTATCTTATGAGCAGGTAAAATGCCAACCTAAGGACAAATATATTCTCCACCAAGTGTCCTCTTTTTTCCTTTCTGATGACATTACTTTCATGGGGATGTTACTCTACTCAAGGTCTACCTGGTCCAACCAACCCCAGAGGTGGCTTTTAGCGAGAACAGCTCATGTGAGGTCAGTTGCATGCTAAATATCCCTCAATAAAGCAAACGCATTGATGCAGGTGTGGATAAAGTGTTTCCATTTTGAACATACTTATCAGGACTGGAGGCGGGGGGCGGAACCTTGAATTTCATGTGGAATGTTTTGTGGTCAAAAGGAAGCAAGCATATATCGTTTACACTAAAAGAAAATAAAAAATAAAAAAAAAAGAGGCCAACAAGCAATCCCTGGTCCAAGGTCAAATGGCACCAACTGACTCCAGCCCACAGTGCTCATAGCTAGAGTCTTTGAACAGACGTGTCTGGGGACACCTTACCCAATGGGTCCAAAATACATCCAGGGAACATGCTAGTAATTCAATGGGGTGGACAAGTGGGGCACCATACTCAGCCTGGTCTCCTAGCCTTCTCTTATTTTTTATGCCTCCGAAACGTAAGGATAGAAAGAGGTACCAAAACCCTTGGGTATCCCTAGGATTTAGGCAGTTTAGGAGAAGTGTCAAGCAGTTTTTTGTTAGGGCAGTTCCTCAAGGGATGGGGGAGGCAGCATAATGGATCTACTGTAGTATAAAAGTAAATCTTTCCCTCTTCAAATTGTAAGCAATGCTATATGAGGATAACAAGAGGGAAACTCAGGTAAACACAGCACGCATTATTTAGTATGCTTGATGTGTTTAATTGAAAAGACTCAGGGCCTGAACCGCCCTTTGCACCATCTCTCCTAGATTACCAGAACTGTCCCTCGGGGATGTAAAACCAAATCCAAATTGGCTCAGGCAATCCAGATATCCCTGTTCCCAGTGGAGACGAGAGCATGCAAGTCTTGAAGAGACATTTATCTCAGTGCTTCTGAGTTTATAAGGCCATAGCCACAAGCCAGGACTGAGCCTGTACTCAGACGATCTGAATTGCCTCCTGGAGGGGCTCATGTCCCCTCTGACAGTATAAGAAGCCTCTGACTACACTCTTGGTTCAGGCATTTTAAAGGAATACCTGGAGTTAGGTGGGATACAGCCACGTTACCATTCTTGGATGCAATTAAATAACAACACCAAATAAATGTTGATAGGTAGAAAACATTATAACTTCATCCTTGTTTTTGTCAGAGGGCAGAATTCAAGAAAAGTAGGCTCAGATCCTGGATTTTGATTAGGGTGTTCTTGCTGTAGGTCCGTGTGGTGCCTTCAGGTAATGTGAATCCAAGTCTTATTGCTGAGATCAGCAATTGTAGTCCCTCTCAAATTCAGGGCAACATTTCTTTGAAGCAATTCTGAACTATAAATAATCTGTAAATCTCTCTGAACTTGATCATAACTTTTGCTGCAAGAGCTATTGACAAGATGGCAAGCATCTCTAGCTAGTACATGGAGTTTTTCAAGAAGGTAGTCTCAAAACTGGCACATTTTATGTGTTTGAAATCCCTGACTCTTTTCTATTCAGAAGTTTAGATAGCCTTAGATTATTCATGCTTTATTCCTAATCTTTAAAATGTAAGTGGTACTCCTTGAATTTGAAGCAGAGCAGAAACCTTTGAAGATTCTAAGGGTACCATCCTAAAATGCATGAGGAGAATCCACAGCACAGTTACTGACAGCTATCAACATTTTTCTCAGTCATAAGCCATCTATAAATTCACAAAGAAAACCATTGTATTCAAGTTTATAGAATTACATTTTAAAACTGAATCCACTCATATAAACTTGGGCAAAACTATGTAGTTTTTCTTGGATGAACTGGTTACGGTAGAAAGAATTCCAAAAAGAGCAACACAGAATCACTTAGCAAGGCAAGCTGTTGCCTGTGACAGTGATGTATGAGACATGGATGATATATATATACTGGGTGGCTTTATCAGTAAATCATTGAGTTATTTACTTCCCTAAGGAACTGGACCTGTCCCTGGAAGAGACTGCACTGTGAGATGTTCCAGCAGGGAATTAATATTGGCAAAACAGTCGATTCTGATTTGTTCACACCAAAAAATCATAAAATATAATTTAATAAATAATACAGCACAAATATACTTCCTTTTTTAAGTACTAGTGCTTTAAAAATAGTAGAGTCTGTATCTTGTTGTTGTTTTCCTAATTAACTTGAAAAGAAAAGTCTCCATAAAATGGGTTAGTTTTAAATAAAGTATTTAGCCAATACATCCCTGCAGGGAGTGAACAGTTGCACACTGTTAAAATAAAATAATTAAAAAAAAAAAAAAGAAACTAGAGTGTGAACCTCTGTAACTGAAAAGGTATTATACCACTTCTGTGTTCTATACATTATATATTAAGGGTAGAAGACAATCTCCCTTAGTCCCTTGGTTCCTGGTCTTAAGGTAATTTCTTGTTGTGTTTCTCTTGCCTGATTTTAACAAATCCGTAGTTAAAACCATGTAGACTGAAAAACTGCAAAAATGTACATGGTCAAACTGCAAAAAAAAAAAAAAATTAAATCCATCATTGACATAAACCCTATAAATATTGCTACTTACTACATCAAAATAAGCAAGGAAGTTCAAATGCTGTAAACAGTTGCTATGCAGAAAACAGCTCATTGTTATAGAGTGTTATAGGAAGTATTTCTACTAACATTAACACCATTTTTGATAAAGCTTTGCACAAATAAAAAAAAAACAGACACTAATTTTCAGTGTAATAAAAGCAGTGACAACTTTATCATTGCTAATGCGAAGAAAATGAGAGTTGTGATGCATAGTGTATTATGGCAGAAATGCAAATAAAACACTTTTTCCTCTTCACCCACCCTCACCCTGCATGGCCATTCATTGGAATTACACCACATCTCCATACGGTGTGAAATGGCTTTATTCTGTTTGCGGCTGCTATTCATATATGCATGTTATTTGTTATTATGTCAGAGCTTTGGAGAATCTCAGCCTAAACTTCACACAATCCTAATGCCAAGATTTTCAGATCAGACGTGTGAAGTACACTGGACATCTAGGTCATGAAAATATGACTGGATATTAAAAAATGGCCAGACTGAAAGAGTAGTGACCAGCAGTACAATATTGAAGAGGCATCTGGTTACAAGGAGCATTCCTTAAGGCTTCATTCTAGGCCCAATAAAGCCTTGATTAACATCCCAGACAATGAGGTGGGAGACATCCTCAGCAAGTTCATGAATGATCTCAAAACGGGAAGTCAATATGCTGGAGGGAAGCCATTCAGAGGGATCTAAACAGGCTAAAGAAAGGGCCTGAAAGAAATCTCACAAAGTTCAGTAAAGAAAACTGCAAAGTCCTGTACCTGTGACAGAATAACTCCATGGATCTGTATAGAAGGCTGACAGGATAAAAAGCAGCTTTGGAAAAGATAATCTAGTGACTCTGGTAGACAGTAACTTGAGCATTTGTCAGCACCATGCTCTTGCAGAGATGAAGACCATCTGCATACTGAGATGTATCAGTAAAATTGTAGCCAGCAAGTCAAAGGACACAATCATTCCTCACCATTAGACACCTCTCTGACTGCATCTGGAGTGATGTTCAGTTTTGGACTCCCCTGTAAATGAAAGATACTGACATACTGGACCAAGACCATTGAGGGGCCAGGAAGACAGTTGAGGTCTTGGAGTTCACAATACAAAGAGGAGGCTGAGGCAGTTTTCTCAGGCTGAGTGGACCTGGTCCCAGGCAGCTGAATTGTGTTGAGTGGGGAGTTAAACCAGAGCATCCCCTCCAACTTGGATTACACTACTGTTCTGTGAGCAGGAAGGAGTTAAAGAATGTAATGACATGTTCCAGAACTAAGACCGTAGTACATTCAGAAAGTGCTCAAACCATAACCTGTAGGCATTTCCCATGTTTTAAACTTCAGAGGTGGTGAATTGGTGTCATCAGTTCTGTATAGTACTTCTGCCTGTGCAAACTCCTGCCACAGACACTTTTCATTAATCACTGTAAACTTCATTTAGAGAACAAATCAAAAATGGATCAAAGCTTCAAAACAACTGTTAAATTTTCTCTCTGCTTAAATAGACTGTTTTAATGAATGCTAAACCAATCATTACAACATAACATATTAAACTGCTATATACAGTAGGTTTTGTTCTACTTGTTCTGACCTACTCAAATGACATTTGCTTGAAGTATTTTTAATACCAAAGATGATCAATAATTTCCAGTCACAGCATCCATAGTCATCAAAGGCTTCTAGAAATGAAAATGTTTTGAAGATGACCCTCTTTACGTAAAAATTCTTTTATAAAGGGTTAAATATCATAAATATGAGACCTAATCCCAAACAACTATATTCTACTCTTCGCCATTTGTTACTCTCCCAGTTTCAGCTCTTTTTAGGTTTCAGAATTCCCTCTGGTTCTAGTAACAGTAGGAACATCATGCACTTATTCCTCTTTTTCACATTACATACAGTGGAAGTCCAG
>JAOXJM010000001.1:164312127-164329237 GCA_026413425.1 Tringa solitaria
GAGTGGAGTGATAGGATGAGGGGTAACGGTTTTAAACTGAAAGAGGGGAGATTTATATTGGACATAAGGAAGAAATTGTTTACAATGAGGGTGGTGAGACAGTGGAATGGGTTGCCCAGGGAGGCTGTGGGTGCTCCACCCCTGGAAACATTCAAGGTCCGGTTGGCCAGGGCTGTCAGCAAGCTGGTCCAACGGAAAGTGTCCTTGGCCACGGCAAGGGAGTTGGACTATACCTTTAAAGGCCCCTGCCAACCCAAACCATTCTATGATTATATGAAAATAACTATTAGAAAATTCAACAGTCAACTCCCCCGTCACTGAGGAAAAGAACAGCACTTTTTCAGCACAGAAAAAGTTTAGAGGCCATTGCACACAACACTGAGACTGGGACAGCTCAGATATGCACAATTTGTTGGCTATGTAATTTTCTCAGTGGGCAACTAGACCACAGCATTAAGGAATTGCTGCTGTGTGACCCCAGGCAAGCTGCATATCCTCCCACCTATTTCTATCCTGTTTGCTTGAAATCTAACTTTTCTGGGAAGAGATTCTCTTTTGTTTGTATTACTCAACATCTGGTACAATATAGTCTCTTCCAGCTTGGACCACTGGATGCTATTGTGGCACAAAAAGCAAATAATAGTATTCTAAAGAATTTCAAGTCTACCTATTTATTCCTTAAACTATATGTTATTCCCAAGCACCTTATAACATTATAATTCTTTCCTTAAAATGCAATGTTCTTATCACCATTTGCAGTCTCCATTTTTACTGTTTCTATCTATCTAATATGGTGTTTTCTTTCTGTCTGTCTATCTATCAAGGATATACCCAAATGTCTTACAAATATCTTTTCATTGTCTTCTTTTAAAGTCACATCTGTAACTGTCACATTTCCAATTGTTTTTTGAAAGGAGAGGCTCCCCTCCAAACAAAGAAACAAAAGCTGTATTAACAGATGGAGTGACTTATCTGTATGTATTTTCACCATTATTTCACAGGACATTTTGAAGCATCCTTCTTCATGGCATTATTCCGTCCTGCTTGGAGGATTATGGCAGTCTGTATTCAAAGGACAAAAGCAATGCCAGGATTATCTGTAGAACTCCAGCCATCTCTACTGATGACCTATCTTTTCCATCTATTAAATACTAAGCTGGTCCCTGGAGGTCCTTATTAGGCCTTTTTTTTTTGCTGTCTTAAAAGTTGTCCTCAAAAATGATAATTTTAGATTTAGGATCACATAACTTTCCGATACATGGGACAAGCAAAATCTGCAGTAACCAATTTGCAACTCCATTCCTTGATTTTGAAAACGTTAACTGCTTGCTTCTTATTTCTTCTACTGTTTCATCATAAAAATATAAGTAGATGTGGTTTTTGACCTTCCCCCTTTCCTCACACCACCACCTGCCAATGAAGACATTCTACAGCATAAATAATTAATCTTGTCATCTGAATTCCTAGGCTGCTACAAATAAGCACGGCCTCTTCACAGTTTCTTTGCCGTTTCCTCAGTCATTGCTGCATCCATAATGAAGTACAACATGAATGTAACACTAAAGCTGCAAATTTAAACAGAAATGTTTAAACACACTCTCACAGTAGTGCTAGGTGACCAGAGCTGAATATGCCCACTATTTCTGACACTTAGCAAAGGTAAGATCTTGCAAAAAAATCTGCTAGTTAGCAAGAGAAGGAACTTGACTCCACACAGTATGAAGACTCCCTCATTATCCATGATAAAGAACCTATGTCTCTGTGATTTCTGCAGTGCTGCTGGCAGCTGCATTGTGAAAGTTGCTTCCCAGCTTGCCTCCGAGACCTCCAAGCCTCAGAAGCAGGAAACACAAGAATTCACTTTCTTCTGCAGTCACAAGGTAGGCTGTTAGGAAGCAGTTTCAGATTTTTCCCAGAAGAAACAAGGTAATGACGGGCAGCAGTTATAAAGCATCATTAGCTCAGATCCAGCATCAGTAAGACTGTGTTAAACATTATGTCAGAATCCTTAACAAGACCTGTTCTCTGATGGGTTTAGGTTTCTAAACAAGTGATTACTCAGATGTGCTCCACAGCCTTCCAGAGGAGTTCTAGCATTGTTATCCCATACTGTTGTCTTGGTTTGTTTGGAAATTGTCAGGTAAGAGCATTGCTGATAAGAATGAACACAGACATTAGAGTCATTGCTACTGGCACAAGCACCGAATGGTACAGAATATGGGGATGGCACTTAAACCATCACATTTAGAATCACCTATAGGAAGCATAAATGTACAATCTGGTTTATTGCATGTCAGAGAGGAGTAACTTGAAAAACCAGAGAGCCACAATACTGGCACTCTTGGAATTTCAGGAAGTACCTCTGTTTGTTCAAGACTTCCGGGGATTTCAGTCATCAGTTTATGTTATTATGATGGAAATGATCCCGTTGGTTTGATTCAGTTACCTCCTATAGGCACCTAAAGGCATTTGAGGTGCCCTAGGGAATCCTACCTGTACTTCCGCTACTACTACAGAAGGTCACTGGTCTCCCATAGCTCTTGTGTCATATCTGCCAGCCCCATGTACATGTTTAAGATACTTCAGGGCATTTAAGATGGCGGTAGGCACCTATCTATGGATGACCAACCTGAGCCCATAGCAACAGACTAGAATCAATCTCACCTAAACCAGGCATTTCCCATGCTCTGGTCTTTTATCAGTGGAGACATACAGGTACCTTCAAAGAATATTAATTTCGTACTAACGTAGATGTCCACGGTGACTGAGATGAAATGTTTTGGGAAATTTACATTTACTTGGTCCAGGAATACACAATTTATAGTAAGTGACTATTCACTCATTTATCTACTACTGCAACTTTAATTATTTTCCTATGGATAAGCATGTTAGAATTAGCACGTATTTTATCCGAAATATTATTTAAACTAAGGCAGTTGGAATGTTAAAGTTACTAAGGTCCCTAAACACAGTATTTTAACTTCTGTTTTATTTAGTACCTTGTAAAGTTTTCAACTTTCAATGGAACAAAGCACTTTTTCCCTTAATGTTCAAAATATTGTTTTCACAATGTGGAAACAAGTGAAATTTATACTTTGGAGAAGGAGTATCATGAGGCCTACCCTTGAGTTATATCTCCCAATTCCAATTTAGTGGTGCGCACAGATGGGCCTGTCTTTAATTTAAAGATTAATTTCTAGACAGTGTGGCTTTCTAAAGCAGCAGTTTCCAGCCTTTTTACCATACTGAAAATCCCTCATATGTATTCCAGTGGAGGCTCCAATCTATATACAACAAATTTAAGCAAATTACCAGTAGAAGCATTTTCTTATTTAATTTAGTATGTATATTTGTATATATGTATATTTGTTGGTGAAATCCTTAATGCAGGCTATCCTTAATTGGTTAAAGAAGAAAGGCTACTAGTATCTACTTTCAAAATGCAGAAAGGTAACAACAGCTTCCAGATCTACATTTTAAATATAATTATTCAAATAAACCAGCATAAACAAGCAGAAAAATTACCAACCTCTTCACTGGGGACTGGAAGGCAAGAAGTGTGTATCCACATTCTACCAGAAGGCAACACCCATAACACAGGCCTGAGTTGTTGTTTGGTTTGGTTTTTTCTAAATTATGATTTCTTAACACTCTGAATAAGATTTTTAACATTTCTTCCCTTTAATCCGATGAGATGAAGCCAACTTGCCCTTTTTGTATGAAACAACTATGCATGTAAAAATATCTGGAAATCTCATCACACTATCCAGAAATAAATAAGAAATACTGCTAATAAATGTAACTGCATAACACAGATTATCCAATAACTTCCCTTTAAATACAAGAAAGAGCATCCCAACCTAATATCATTATTCTCAATGAGAAAGGCGGTGAATGATATCAGAAGAAAGTGACCAAAGTTTTCTTAGAGAGACCTTCAAAAAATTTGGGAAATAAAGAAGCAGATTTCAGAGGAAAAGTCCTCCTGACAATGGAAGAAGCTTCATACCAGAAGTGCTTACTAACCTCCTAATGAAAACTATCTATGGGAGAACAGCTTTCAGGTTCTCCATTACCTTTGTCTGAGTGGAAGAGCATTTGGAAATGGAAATAAAAGCAAATGTATCACAAAGCTAATGTGAACAGGAAAGATAATCCTGTTCCAGAACAAATGGTTCTGCCATAACTGTCCATTATACATGGGCTCCTGTGCCTTCTTAATGAACTGATGAATGCAATACGTAACGGCTCACAGAAGTTAGATACAGTGTCCCTTCAAATTTTGATGACGATGACATCTCGACATCTGCTGTCGAAGCTTTTGTGTACCCCCAGCTTCTCACATGCAAATAAGTTAGATACCTCTAATTTCATAAGAGATTAAAAGGTCAGAGGCACAGAGTCCTTCCTTAGTACTTCAGCTATAGAAGGATAAAATTGCCATAGTAAAAAATAAAAAAAAGCATGTATACCCCACCAAAACCTGGAGAATTTAAGAAAAATAGTACAGTACAAAACTAATACCAGGATATTTAAAGTCATAGAATAAAAGTGAGGAATGGAGGTTAAAATATCCTTCCCTTGTAAAGAAAGTCTACTGAAAGGAAGACTTATCTGTGCTCATGTATGCAAGAAAACTGGGGCTCAAACAGCAACAATGAAACTTCTTGACTTTTATGTCACTCATTTTTAAGACAATGTCTGACACATCTGTTGTAACACTCACCCTTCATTATGATGAAGCTACTACAGAAGCTACTACAAGTTATAGTGTGTTATGATGAGTCTTCCCCATCATGCCAGGCTGGCCAGGGCCTGGTTGCCTCTAAAGACAAAGGGATTCAAGGGAAGAGGTGGCTGCAACAAATGCTGAATGAACATGCATCGGACACCACCAGCAGAAAGGGATGTGTATCCTTCACTGCCTCGTGAACTTCTCCAGAGGATTCACCAAGCTTTGTCTCTAAGCCAAATACATGCAAGAAAGGTCCCGTGCACCTGAAGAGAGGCAGGATTTCAACACTTAAATCCTGGATGGAAATACAAATCAGGACTGGTGTTATGCAGAAGGATTTCTCATTTTATATTGGCTAGGTCCTGACACTTTGACAAAGGGAAGAGTTACACACCAATTAATATCTCAATATGTTTAAATCATGGTCTGCTCAAATTTGCAGAATTTCCTTTACTCCCCAATGAAGTTTAATATCATCCTTAAAGTAATTATTTCCATTTTGCCTTTTTAGTGTAACCCTGGGCAATATCAAAGTCCCTTGTATTATATCCAACAAGTGTGCTTAATAATAATTTGGTAGTTTACTCAAAAAAGCTTGCTTCTTACAGGCTATGCATTGCTTATGTACAATTGTTGTCTATCACCCATATCATGAAGGGAAAAAAATCCACTTAAAGTGTACTTAAGGGTATATTAATCCATTAATCTGATAGAATTGCTCTTCAAGCGAAAGGGAAGATATTGAAACTTTCCCCCACATTAGGAGAACCACTACAAGTCACAGGTGGCTACTGTTGGTCACATGAAGGATTCCTTGTTTTCAGTTGATAAGAGCTAAATTGTCTGTGACCATAAATTTGTAAGAAGGGCATGAAAAAACTGAGCACCAGATCTGATGGAGCTGTAAGAGAAGGTAGACAAAAGACTGTAGCTAGCATGATGTAAAAGCCACGAAGGCAAAAGCTCCAGATACCAGGAAGAACACCAAACAAATGAGCAGAGGTAAAGTCAAGAGGGTTGGTATCAGCTTCTGACTAAATAAAGGTATGTGTAAGGGTATCTGCAAGGGGCAGGAGTTAACTGCTCTGGTATAACTTCATAGGGCCATTTGGGACATCAACACAGGACCAACCACATATGACACCATACTTTTGAGATCTCAGTTCCCTTATTTAGGCCAGGTGGGACAATCTAGGATATCCCAAATGGCCACTGCATCCCACCCTAGGTGCCTAAACTCCTAAACTGTCACCATAGTCCAGCCAAATCCATCCCAGTGGAACCTAGAGAGCTATTAGCTGACTAAATGTAGGTTAGGGTGAGCTAGGTAGCTCTGCAGGCTTCACTAACTATATTAACTAAACAGTCTCCATTGGCTAAAATTGGCTTAACATCTACCTCACAGCTAGGCATACAACTCTACTTAGACATATTTAGGTGTCCACTTTGAAGATGAATCCCACCCCCAAAAGCAGGGTCTCAAGTAGAGCCTTGGCATAGGTGTTTACTGTCATTTGAGCTGGTGCAGAACATCTAAGATATCTGGATGTCATTGGCAGATCTGACTTGAGACCTGTGGGAAATCTGAACCCTTCTGGTCCAGTGGTGGGAGGCCAAGCAGAACAGCTAGGTTGCTCAGGGTTTTTCAAATGTCCATAAATACTGTATTTAGGAAAAAAGGATCGAGAAATATTTATTCAGCATCTCAACACAAATCATGCCCACTCTGTCCCATTATGATCTTTAAGAGCAGACCCACATAAATATTCAAATTCCCTTCTAGTGATAGCTGTCTGCCAATAGGCACCAAGTCTACATGGCATTTCAAGTCCATTTTCCAACTGAGGAAAGACAGAAACAACTCTTGCTTTAAACTCTGTATTATAAGCACGGACATGGACGCCCTGGGACATGTCATGCTTCAGCAGGATGAAAGCAAGCTCTCCCTCAAAAATATCAAAACAATACCAGAGTCCAGTTTTGGGAAAAACTGTGCCTCAAGAATTATATCAGCATAAATACATTCTGTTAGAGCATGGATACCTTACCTATCAGCCTTATCTTACCTTGATACTCTGGTTGTAAACAGAAAGTTTCCAGGGCTACAAGCTGGCAAGACCCAATGTATCTCAGGAGCCAAGTCCTTCTCACCTGCTAAGAAAAAAAACCTGGCAGATGATATTTAACAGTGCCACCCACTGATACATTTCATATTAAGGCACTGTAGCTGCTGTGAGGACTCGCAAATAGTACCACTGCTTGGAAGATTCCTCCTGATCATCTCTCTTTTGCTGTCATGATTTCACAGGAGAAAATGCTGGAGTGTTACAGCACACCTACACCGCCAGATAAATGACCTCCTCCGTTCACTCCAGCATCCTGAGGCCTCTGAGTACCCACACCACAAAAAATGCTACCTTGCTTCTAAAAATAGGAACAAACCACCTGACACCCTTCAAAACAGAAACCAAGTGGAGTTGGGGGGCCAAGTTCACTGTGGGGACTGCCAAAAGACAGAACAGAGCAGACTGATGCAAAGTTGACTCCCTCAACCCTGCAGTGTCCTGCTACACAGAAAAATATGAACAAGTAAATGTGCGCTACTTTTCCCATGGGCTGAGGATCGTCCCCTAAGGCAGACTCAGCAAGCAGTGTAGATTTAGCCTTAGACACTAGCCCCAGGGGAGAAATGCAGAATTTCTTCAACTGTTCTTCATTCCACCAGGACTTTTCATTTCAGACAAGAACAAACCAGATATATTGGATTGTCTTTCTAAATGTCACACTTTACCCACATTTGACAAATGCAGAAAAAATTCTGTGTTAGTAAGTATTAGACAAACTGATCATGTTGGGTTGCAAAATGTGCTCTGTCATTAGCAACGCTGAAAGCAAGAACAGTAGTTGAAATCAGCAGTTGAAATTCTGAGTTGAAATCAGAATCTGGGGCAAAACTGCCTGACACCAGGATAATGATGAAAATAGAGAATGCTGCAATGTGAAGGGGTAATCTACCTCAAACAATGAGATACCATAACTCAGAAAGATGAGAGCCAATATGTGGTGCCTGGAAGGAGGAATTCAGAGAAGGAAGGGGAAGGAAAGGTGGAAGGTAGCTCAGGACTGGGAGTCCTCTGACTTTCGGGAGAACCAAACAGAAGATGCATCACAGCAGCGGTTTCTGTATCTCACAAAACAATACCCTTACCATTTCCTTTTCACCTCATTCTTCTGCATTTAACGTTGCACCAAATGTTGGGAAACACAAGTCTTCAGGTCAGCTCAGGAGCAGCAAACGTCTGGCTTCACGGAGACACATGGAACCAATTCATTGTTATCTGGGGGCTCTTTCCTCCTTACTGGCTTCTCTAATGCTGTTTCAGACCTCAGAGGAGTGATGAAGAGAAACACCGTCATGGTAGCATCAGGGGCTTTTTAGGACTCTGTAAGGCAATCAAGCAATACACTGCATTAAATATGGTTCTTGCGTTGTTTTCTTTAGTAACTTCTATTATTACAAATTAAAATTATAGTTAAAAATCCACCATATGGTATAGATTAATCCCACTTTAATTTACGACAATTTTCATTGGATTGGAGACTGTTTCCCTGTACTAAGTGTTTATTATAAAATCACTATCTAAGAATTGGAAAAGAAACCACACAACCACACAATTAACCACGAGCACTGGTCATCTTCCTGGAATACAGTAGCAAAGTCTGAGCTAAATTAGAGAACTGATAAATATATTAGCACAGCACCGATAGTGCATAATGAAATCTTTTAAGTAACATAGGGAAAAGGCATAAAGTTATTAAAAATAAATGTCTTTTTCTACAATGGTACATGCAAGGGGTCTCCACTGTATTAAAGCATATAAAAATAATGGAGAAGAAAATTGAGTTGTGAGCACTGAGATTTTCTACATTTGCTTATTTTTAATGTAGAATTCAGGCAGGTGTCTAAGGCAATATACTACAGTTTCATGTATAAATGAAGCAGTAAGTTTCAGTAACTTGAAATTAATTTAGATTAAAATTGAAGTTTAGCTCCAAATGGAATTGAGTTGTGAAATAGTCCTGTCAAAAATGAATGGAGATCTAAATTTAAAATGACTGTTGGCTAACAGAATAGTGGAATATTGGTTAAAGACTGATTTGAAGCCCACGCTTCCTTAAAAGCAGATAAAACCAAGTCTTTAAGGAGAAGTATCTGGCCCATGTAAGCCATCATTTCAACTAGCTACCAAGTTAGTAATATTTACTTTCCTTCTTAGTTTTATAAATATAAAATCACCTTTAAATGACACTGTACAATCTGGCTTTTATGTTAAAGTTTCTGAAAAAGGTCAAAAAAATAAATATTTTTTTATCTACCAATAATGCTTTTAAGCCATATTTGCTCTCTCTTTATTTAAAAACAAGCAAGCAAAACCCCTCTCAGTTTCCCTACAACAGTACTCACCAAATCATTTGGCTATTTTATTAAAATATACATCAATAAGAAATGTTAAAAATCAGAAGTGACATTATTTTGGAGGGTGAATTGCTAATAAAGCAACACAGATTTTCATCCTGTGTGAAACAGCTGGACCATGACGAGATCACATTAGCACTAATTAAAATGATATTTTTTTGTGCAGTTTTTGCTAATCCAGCTTCATTGGGCTCAAAAGGATTTTTGAAATCTGTAATAAAAGCTATTATGTAATCTTACTCTGGTTCTCTTGCATCAGGTTACTGTGTGAAATTTCCCTATAATAAACCATATTTTCTTAAAACTCTCACTCAATAAAATCAATATTAAGTTTTTTACTATTATAGCTCTTTTTTCCCAATATATGATCCTCATTTAATTAAAAAAAATTAAAGCTTTAATTTATTTTTGCTTGACGAACAAGAAAAATACCATATTAAAGGCAACATTTTGCCATGTTTCTCCTTCTCCCTCACTTTCCCAGGTCCCTGTTGTTCCCAATGTATAATTTGCAAAACATATTGCTTCAATACTTACAATGAGAGAGGCGGCCCAGCTGTGGGAGGGAAAGGACAGCAGTCTCCAATATTACCATAATAATCTGCCTAAGGTCCCATGAGCCCTCTGGAGTATACAATTCTCTATACTGCAGGCCCCAGCTGGAGTATGTTCTCTTGACATGTATGCCAACCTTTGCCTGCAGGCAAAATAAAAAAAGGCAGAGAAGTAATCATGAAAATAAAAAATCTTGTCAACTGTGGTAGGATGCAGTTTCCATGTTTTTTTGCTCACGTAGGCAGTCATTGTGCTAACAAAATGATAGGAGACTTTAAAAGACTGCAGCTGGTACGTGTTTTGCTGGAGAAGGGAGAACATCATGTGCCACGCTAATTCTGCAGTTCTAACTTTGGGGGAAAAAAAAATGAGCAGTGATATTGTATTACTGTCAATATGCATGACAGCTTTATTTACCTCCTCTTCCGATGGCTGCTCATTACAGGATTTAAGCAGGAAAGTGAAACCCTGACAGCGTTGTGCTAATTGCAAAGGGCCAGATTGCAATCCTCATTGTTTTGTGTTGGGTGGTTGGGGGTTTTTTCACGGGGATGAGGGCTCTCAGGCAAATAGTCCTGCTGGCTCAGTGGGACTAATTGGGAAGTAAACACCCATCACTGTGAAAGCCATGCAATTGGCTCAGTGAACTTTCCAAGAAAAAAAGCAGGATTCTTAAGCAAATAATGCAGAAACGGAAAAGGTGGTTGGAAGACACACGTGTAAGACCAAAGACCAAATATATGCTTTGGCTCTTCAGTTTCAAACTCAATTTGAACCCAAGAACCAAAGGTTTTTCTTCTGATTTGATTCAAACAGATGTAAGTAAGAGGAACACCAGCATCACAGAGCTCAAAAGAAGTCCCATATTTGTACAGATTCTCAAAAAAATAAAAGCGGTCTTCTCTAAAGAAAGAAAAAATATGTGTGTACCAGTTGTGGGTCAGGGTATGTATTTTCAAAACAGTGTTGTCCCAGTAGGACAAAAAGTTATTTACTATTTTAACCTTAATTAACACGAAAACAAGATTTCCTTTTATTTTTCTTTGCTGCTACAAGAGATATTCCCTCTCAAATGCATAGTACATTATCTCACAATAACCCCATGGATTTTACAGGTGTATTCAAGGTGGGAAATCTTTGGTACTAAACCAGTACCAAAAATGAAAGCCTTAACCCTCCTGTCTGAATGAGTTCAGAATATAGCAATCATCAGAGCTGTACACTTCTTTACTTAGTGCATTTCAGATAGAGTAGATTTGTGTAACCATAAACCTGTATGCAAGCAGAGTGAAAATGGCTGTGGAAAGCTAACAGATCAGAAGAAAGCTGCTTAAGTGTCCCAGGACACAGGTGTGGGAGAGACCCAGAAACAGAGCTGCTCCCAGCAAAGGAAGTTTCAATGCAGTCACCATCTTCCTCCTTCCTTCTTACTCCCCACTAACCCACACAGAGTTTTTCTTTATGCAATAAATAAAACCAAGCCTGGTAATTTAAATTTTCCCCTACCTATGTGTGTGTAGATAATTCCATAATTTTTTTTCTTCTCCAAAATCAGTTTTTAGCTCCCTTGCCTCCTTTCTTCAAGCCACTTCGAAGGAACAAGAACATATTTAGTTCAATAATTGCTCTTGAAGGATATGTACAGTAGCAAGTTAAAGAGTTCGATTTGTTGTCTGAAAGTGGAAGTCATTACTTACGCTGGGTGGACTTGGGAGAGACCCTGTCTGTCTGGCACATGAATGAGATCATTCTTTAAGTCTGCCAGCCAAGTGGAGCTTAATTGAAGACGCTGGAGAATTTAAAATGAGGAGAAAATGAAAACAAAATAAAATATATATTGAAAATACTGGGCCAAGATTAAACAGCATAGAGAATATTCCATGTAGATGTAAAAGAAAGAAGGAACCACAGCCAAAGCCTATTTAGACAGACTTAAACAATGTCCCCGCACAAAACTACTGGAACTGAAGAAGGGACTTTCAGAGTCTGAGGCACTAACCCTTAGGAGAAGTTTTCATGTAGTGGAGTTTTGGACACAGGTATCTAAACTATCTCTCTTCATTTCACCATGTCTAATAGGACATCCCAGTCAAAATGAACAAATAAATCCCACTTCTTGCCATGGAATGAATAGGAAGCCTGTCACTGTGGCCGAGTTAGGTATATAACCTTGCTACCAGATTCATCTACGTTCTCACAAGAATGAATGTAAGTTTGGGGTGGTAAGCTTTCTCTGTTTTCTCACTTCTGTTACTTCTTACTGCTTAATAACACAGCTCCGTCAGTAAATTGAAGATTCCCTTGTGCACTGCCTGGCACCATGGTCAACCTGTACCACACAGCCCAGATGAGAGCAATTAAACTCAAACCCTGCTACTCTCTGCAACAGAGTGGCCTTATCCAAGCTGCCCACTGGGAATCAGTAGTGTCCTTCATAAACTCCCAGATGGTCCCCAGGAGCAGTTTGGGAAAATGTTACTCAGCAATGGCCAAAACCACAGGCAGAAAGATTTCCAGTGCTATTTACCAGAATAGATGTACCATGAACACATTTTGTTTGTATTTGAAATAAATGTAATGGAATTTTTTCAGGTTAGTGAGACCACCACAAATGCATAAACATAGCTGCCATCCTGAAAAGCTACTGTAAGTAGTTCAAAAAAGTAGTCTATAACTGGGCTACAGATCTCTGTTAAACATTTATACTTTATTTGCCAGTTCAACCACTTAAAAATAAATTTTTGATATGAAATGTCATTGTGACATAAAAAAACAAAATGATTTTTCACAAAATGTAACAGGAGTACACGCTATCTTAAAAAAATGTATTTGGTTTATACCTGAGACAATTTTATGAATCCAACCCAGAAAGACCATATAACTTGTACTTACCTGAATTTGCATTTTCCTTCAACTTCATCTACTCAGAGATATTAGGTATGGCAGTAAGTATTTTGGTTGATAATCAATATGAGTAGGAAAGGAGGCCAGGGTCACTAGAAACAAAAAAATAACCTTCCTAGCAAAAAATGCATATTAACAACTGTAGCACTCTCGTAACCTCCAAATTACACAATTACATAATTCCATGGCTTTGTCTGGATGGTATACAACTAGGGGTTTTGCAAAAGAATCTTCTCTTACCTTCTTCACTCGGTGAGATGAGACAGACTGGTCTAATGTATTTACCTTAGGCACCAATTTTTTGCATGGGATGAAATCTGGAGGTTCTTGGCTCTCTGCGGGGAGAGTCTAGTCAGCTAGCTGATTAGACAACCAAAGTTAGATAAAAAGAATGGCCTGTTTCTGTTGCTTCAAGTTGGTTTGGGAAATCCCTCTAGGCACGATATGTGCCAAGCGCCTTTAAAAACCCATCTCCAGATCTCTGCAAAATCCCAACCACCTGTGTAATGTGCTCAGTTTGCAAGTACTTTTTTGTGCTTTTACAAACTCCCCGGGCTGGTGTCAGCAGCAAATATTTGCATCCAACCCAAACCGTTCCAACTGCAGATGCTGCTGAGAAGCTGGCTCAGTCCTGCAGGAGGAGGTCGGGAGTTGGCACATCACTTCAGGACACTTACAGTAGCAAAAGCAAAGCAAAACGGGTATGTACATAGCCAAGAGTTACCCAACAGCACGGTGATGAAGGGAACCTACCGCTCAAGCCTCCCATGCACATGGGTTCAGGTTCTCCACAGCAGCTATCACAGACCTGACGCTGAAGTTTACGGTGAGTGTTCACCTAAGGAAAGATCAGAGCATTTCTGCATCCAACGCAAACAAGCGTTTCTGAAAGTCAGAGTAAGTAATTCTACCCTCCACTAAATGAGAAAGAACTAGGAATCTGTTACTGCCTTTGGCACCTAACCTCAGCCATGCAACATAATTGTCCAACAAATCTAGGTGCTACTCTGGGGGTAGCTAGCTTCCCACCTTTCCTTAGAAAGGAAGTAGTAGGCAACCACATTTTCACCCTGAAAAGATAAAAGTTTTGTTCCCGACGTTATTTTGGAGAGAGTCTGGGTCCTATCATAGTGCTTGGCAAGTTAGAAAAAAAATAAAAAATACAATTAATGTCTTCAGTCTCTGTACCGTCAAATATTCTCCTGTCTTCTTGCAAACCTTTGGATGATTCTGAAAAACCTCCAAATCTCTGTTACGATGCTTACTCTAGAGCCTGGGAACTGCTATCCCATCAAGGGAATATTTGCTGAACACAGCACACCATTCAGAGACGTGACTAGGAAAATAGGATTTGTGAGTTGCTGCAGGGGAACCATTGAAGCCCTGATTGCAAAAGGAAAATGAAATATTTCCCTACAATACCAGAGATTTTCAAATAAATGTGAAAGAGAAGAGAAGAAAAGGTCTTCTATAAGAAAATTGTTAAGCAACATCTGAAATACTGAATGCAGCATAAACTGGGTGGACCCCTTGTCACGGTATGTTGCACTTCTGTCAATGATATGAAATAAAGGGAGAGGGCAGGAAGAGTGAAAACTAATAGACTACAGTTCACTGAAGGTCTTATCAAAACCCCAACAAAATAATTGGATTTTAATGAGTTTTGATTCAGTTCCTACAAGTTTATTTCTGTGTGTGAACTTCCCCAGTTTGGAAGTTAGCAGTATCACTTACAAGGCCATCAGGAAAAATGTCTACAGATGGTCAAATTAGATGTTTCTAAGAGTGTTATGAAGCATGATAAGCAATAGGATGGGCTTTTAACATTAATAAATGGTATAAAAATAAGGTTGTTATTTTAAAATTAGAAAGTTACTGATGGGACCTCAAGAGGCCCTCCACAAAGAAAATAAGTGTGAATTGCTAGGGAAAATTAACATAAGAGAGACACTCAAAAGATGCAGAGAATTTTGTTTGGAAAAAAGAGGAGATCTTGGAGTATTGAAGGAAAATGGAATTATGATATTAATACCTAGATGAAAAGAAAGTTGTGTCAGGTCTCAGAGTCTTTTCTGTTTCTGAGTTGTCTACTATCTACTATCCTAGTGCTGTCACCACACTGGGCTCAATTCACCTCCCATTCAAGAAAGAGATCGTGATGCTGTGACTGAGCTGGGTACAAAAGGAAAACTGACCGTGATAATTCAGATTAATGTACAGGCATCAGTTTTCCTTGGCAAGTTGTTAACACAGATGCAAGTCTTTACAGAGGCTCAGCCCTCTTTTCTGCTATCCAGACTTTCCTCTCCCCAATTCCTCGACTCCCAGTGGAAGTGAAAAGGACAGTGCCACAGCAAGTCATTTTGCTTCTTAGTTGCCTTCCTTGACATACGCTTTCAAATCTAAAAGCATATTTATTCGCTATTTGTTTTGCTGCCATAACTAAAGCCTTCCATCAGATACAAGAACCTTGCTTTGAAATACACCAGAAGATTACTTCTGTCTCAGAAAGCTCTTGGGGGCGAGTCTAATTTACTTCTATAGAGTCAAAGGGAAGGGTAGAAGCTAGTGATGGAAATGTCATTCACTGGAGGCCCAAAGCATTGCACAGAAATAACAATATTAGTCTGTCCAAACAGGAAACATAAGAATGCAACTCACACACTGTAATTCAAAAATAAGAAAAATCTCAGATTTGCAAGGGAGAAGATGGGGGGGGAACTTACTTCGTTGTCTGAGAGATACAACTAAAACAGTGTCTACTCCTAGGCAAGTCATCTAAAAAAAAAAAAATGCCATAAACTCAAACCAGGACTGTTCTGTTGGTTTATGGAACAGTGGTCATATGGTGGAGCAAAGGTTAGGGAACCATGTCTACAGAGTCTCATATAGAAAGAGACTTGAGCGACCGTGGGACAACCTAGGCAGAATTAAAAATCTGTGATACAAGGCTCATTAATCCAGAAGTCCAAAATTCAAAGCCTAGACTTAATGGCTGAAGCATCAAGTTCAAAATATGTGTGAAGTTCTGCTGCTGGGAAACCCCCAGATCTGAAAGAGAGCCACTGGGATTCATGAACTACACAAGAAACTGTAAGTGCTGTGTGGTTTTCAATTTCAATTTCCATGCTATAGAACCCCTTACGAAGCAGTGTGCAAAGACAGCAAGTAGCATAAGGGAGCTGGTGTCACAGAAAAAAGCATGCTCAGGTTGTTTGCCTTAAACTGCTTAAGCCAGAACTTAGAGCAAGAAAACAGTATCAATAATAGCGTTGCCCATTATTAAGGTCCAGGGACATGTTCTGGCCGTATCTCAACTACACGCTGGGAGCACCAGGCCACTGCATGCAGCAGCTTCATACTTTTTTATGCTGTTATTATTACTTTGAGTTGAATATAAAGAAACCCAGACTGCTGCCTGGGCAGGATTTGGTTGGATCCAAACTACTCCCCAGTCTGCATGATCAGGGGATGAACGTTTCTATAAACACGGATGAACGTTCACATAGGGGTGAACAAATGATGCTGGTGAGGGAGTGCCACGTCCTGCATGGAACAGCTACTGTCATCTTAGAGGCCAAGGCTCCTTCCCACACCTCCACGTTTTTTATTTGGAAAAGAAGTTTCCAGACCAGACATGTCGAATGACGGAAACTTGCCACTGCAACACTTCCTTCTCTCCTTATCCGTCCTCTCGTTCTTCTTGAACACCTGGTCATCATCTCTGTTGGACTGGGAAGAAGCATCAGCTTTTTCAGTTTTTTTTCCTGGGACAGATATTTGTGACTGTACCCAGTAACGATGGTGCTGTCAATGCTGAGCAGGAATGTATGCACTCTTAACAGCCTATGAAAATTCCTGTGGTTATTTTTTATATGGTATCCATATGTCCATATTCTTTATTGAATAGAAGGGACCATGGAGTATCTGCTTTCCTTGAAGACTTGTTTGGGGGTAAAAAAAAAAAAAAAAAAGCCCCACCTACTTTTCTAATTTCTAATAGATTTCTGTTCCATGCATTTGCTTTTCTATTCTTCAGTGTCAGGAATAATCAATAAGTGCAATATATCTAAATAGATAAATTAATAAAAAGTTTAAGTGTTGCTGTGAGAGTGATGCCAGCAGCTGTGATACAAGGGTGGTTATATATCAGTGATTACACATTAGCTCAGTGTAAAGCATTTTAAGATCCCAGATACAACAACAGCAACAGCAAAAGCCCCATAACGTGACTGCCTTATTTATTCAACATAGTCTATACCACACGCTGCATTTGCATATAAAAAATAGAATCACAGAATCATAGAATCATATGGGATTGGAAGGGACCTCTGGAGATCATCGAATCCAACCACCCTGCCAGAGCGGGTCTACCTATAGCACATTGCACAGGAACTTGTCCAGGCAGGTTTTGAATGTCTCCAGAGAAGGAGACTCCA
>JAOXJM010000001.1:164329337-164351547 GCA_026413425.1 Tringa solitaria
CCAGCCCCATCCTCCTGACACCCTCCCTTTAAGTATTTGTACGCATTAATTAGATGTCCCCTAAGCCTTCTCTTCTCTAGACTAAAAAGACCCAAGTCCCTCAGCCTCTCCTCGTAGGAGAGAGGAATACCTTATACTGAGTATACAGTGAGTATACAGTTATTGAAAGAAGAGGTAGATGAGGTGTGTTGGATCATCTCTGTCATCTCCCTACCAAGACAGAATCTTTCCCTACTGGATATTTTTAGTGCTTTGACCAGTCTAGATTAAAATGGAATTTAGTAGTTCGGTTTCTTTCAGGAACTATTCCACAGCCCAAGAGATCTCTAACTCAGTGTTATCTTATATTAGATCTCTATTTTTTTCATCTCTCCACTGTGCCCAATTACCCTCAAATACGTTGTTTTTTTTTTTCAGAAAACTTCAGTCATAAAACATCCTGAGTTTGGGACCCAACAAGAAATCAGCTTGATTATTCTTCACACTTTTCATACTCACAAACAAGAGACATCTGTATACCCTGTGTCACATATATGGCAATAACTTGCACAACCATGTGAAACTTGTGCTTTTAGAAATACTTGTCTCCTGTATGTAACCAATATCCATATGACTAAGTGTAACATTCCAAATAGGCAGTAGTCAGTCTTGTTAAATTTGTCTTTAAAAAAATTTGTTTTCACTAAAAGTGAAGTTCTACCCACAATCACAAATGTCCATGAGTCTACTGTGTAAAATTCATCTTAAAGTGATAACTTTTCTGTACATAAAAATGTTAGGATTTTACATGTCATATCCCAACCTGCTCATGATAGAAATGGGCATTTCAAGAGAAGGAGAACCTTGACTTTCCAAAGGAACATTTCACACAGCCTTTCTTACCCTGTAGTGGGATGAGGTAACATACTTAAAAATCATGTAATGGTACATATTCACAGAATAAGAGCTACCCAGGGTGGTTTCACACAGAAGTTTCAGACTTACTGCAAATAACTTTGCTTACAGCTCTCTAAAATAGTGAGTTCCCTTAAAATACCTTGCTTTAAACTCTTTCCCAAGGTGTGGCTGCTTGGCATGGCTCAAACCTGTCACTGCTGTTCATTTGCAGGTGACCTGGAGAACTTATCTGAGGTTTTGCTGCCTCTGCACCTACACTAAACACGTGCTGATAAAACTCCCCACCATATCATCCTGCAGTTTGTATAGATAAGGGCTGACAGAAGAACTTCCTTCAGGACAGACGTAGTTGTTGGCTGTGGCACATTTCCTCACTATCAACAGCCTTTCACTCTCTAACTTTATTTCATTCTAACATTATGTCTGTTGCTCACCCCAGTTAAAAAAATGGAACATCAGCAATGAAAGAATGCTTTAAATCTTGAGCACTGATCTGTAAAATCGATATACTGAGGCACTAAAATGTTCTAAGCATGATAGCCAGGCAACGTGAATGGCATCAGTTCCTACTTACACACTGAATAGGTCATTTATCCAGAGAAGGTAATTAGGTTTATTTTTACTGAATATCACCTTCTTAACAAACACCTGATTGCAGCATGCTACTGTCCCTAAGAAAGAAAACCTAGTCTCAGTGATAACCCATGGATTTCAGGTTTTTGTCCATAGTTTCTAAGGTCTCAACAGAAATGTTTCGAATAATATGCATGGGTTCTGCACCAGATACCTGAGCAAAACACTTATTTTTCTGGCTTAAGGTCATCCTAAAAACAAATTAATGGCCCTTTCTTGACTGAAGTGCTACAGAAATACCATAATCTCATCTTTATTCTTCAGACTAGGCATCTCCTGGACCCATATTACCTACTGTAACTGTAATCTGTTTGTGGGAAATTTTGGCATTTGATTTTTTTGCAAATTATTTCCCTGCTACAACAATCAAAAATATCCTCTTGTTAAAAAGGTAGATACATACGTTGAAAACTATGATTATATGAAATGTGAGCAACTTGAAAACAGAAGGTTTTTGTACCTTCACTGGAAAGGTCTGTCAATCAAACTTAGGATTGCTATCTCAGCTCCCCAGCCCATATGGATTTAACATATAAAAGACCCGTGTTTCCTGTGGAAACACAGCCAACCACAAGCACTCATTTCCAAGTACTTAGGTATATTCAGCCGTGTGCACACAAACTTAAAAGCATGGTCATGCTAAAATATTTAAATTAGAAGTAACACATCACTTACAATGTAACAGTATTGTGTGTACAGAGGCTTATCGTGGTACCTGCATCTGCTGGTAGACAGGTAAGCAGATATGGAAAGGCATTTCAACAGATAGGTATGGTCCCACAACATGACTATTAACATATGGTACCCTTGGCAGCAGAAGTGGTCATTTAATGAAGCCCATTGTAGGCTGTGCATGTAATTTATGTTTTAACTTTTGTAAACAGCACCTAGTTGCTATGGCTGGAGGCTCTGTATAAATCATTAAACAAATATATTCAACAATTTATACGAAGTCAAGAAGCAGGAAATCTCCATTTCCATATTTAAATCCGCCTGCATGTACATCATTACTTTATTTTATTAACTTGCCAATATATGCACCCCATCTGCATATTGTATTGAAGACAGTTGGCTTTTTTGTACTTATAGACTTTTGTATGGAGCTGTAGAAAAATAAGTTGTTGTGGCGGTTTGTAACCTTTCATTAAGAAATCAAGTCAAGAGAGCCCAGAGCCAGATTAATAAAATTGCTACTTATAAAGAAATGACCTATGGCTGCAAATTGCAAACAAATCGGGACTTACAGAGCAAGCAGATATGATCTCTTCTAAGCTCACATCGGGTCTCTTGCAGAAATTGAATAAAGCCAGTCCTATAAAGGCTTAAGCACAGCCTTTTAAACTTAATGTGAGTAATCACGTTAGCATCAGTTGCACTTCTCTTGTGCTTAAATACACGTGTGAGTCTTCGCACGATTGGTATCTAAATTCATATGGTTAGACTTTTGTGGAATACAGAAACTGCAGAGTGCATAACTCTGTGAAAAAAAATGTACTTTTATCATTGATTTTACTCTCCTAAACAGTTCAGAGTTCTAATAAAAGGCAGACAGAATAGTGGTATAAAATTATTCTTATCCCTTATTCTCAGTAGCATCAGTCAATGAGAAGAAAAGACTATAGCCTATCCATATTTAATTATAAAGAAGGTTTCTCTCTGATTAATTGAATCATTAAACATGCACAGATACATTTCATGGTATTAAATATTAGTTACCTTCCAGTATATTAAGAAGTAAAAATCGGAGTGGATTAAATGGGAAGAATTATTCTTAGTGTACGTCTAGCGGTGCATACAACCCCTCACTTGTTTCCCAGGAAACGAAAGGGAAGCGCAGACATTCAACACAGAACAAGAAAATGTGCGTAGTCTGCAGAACAACTGGCAAAAAAATCTTGGCCTCTCTTTCATTTATTTATGGTTTTAGCTATTGTGCTGTTTATTCTAGCCTTTACAAAAGAACAATTCCAGCACTTCTCATATTCTGTACCTGCAGTCTGTGTTTCTATTAAAAATACAATAAAAATACTACTTTAGGCATTAGAAGATATGGAAAAACATACCCAACCAAAATATCTGCAGCGTATGTTCATAATAGGGAAGATGTTCATAATTTATCAAAACATTTTTATTTGGCAAGTAGCTGCATTAGCAAATGCTGTGCCTCAATTTGTAGATTTATAGATATATATATATATACACATTTTAGATCCAAAGAATTTATTTCTGTCCGATAACTTCATCCAAAGAGAGTAAAAAGGAGAAGGGGGGAGGAAGGAAATCAGGTGTCAAAGAAATGACAAGGCTGTGAGAATAGTTTGGAGCGGAGGTTTTAAGCTGCCATGCTGTGCTTTTCACAGCTGCCTGCACTTCATGTCATTAATAACCAGTAAATAAGATCTGCAGGTGGGCATATAGGGCACCCTGAGCCAAGAAGCTGTAGCTAGGGCTTCTGTTTCTAAGATGGGTGGCCAGGCTCATTTGCACAAGGCTGCTTATGTTTCCATACAGAAGTGTAACCCTACTTAGCATAGCTTCAGGGAACCTGCTACAATACAGAGAATGCTAATTACTGTAACCAACTGGCAATGATGCATCCAAAATTAAATGGCCTGTGACTGAGCAGATGAACAATTTTTATAGCCCTAAGTTCAGGGAACATGGATATTCTGTCAAATTAACAGACAGTCTATTTGGTCTTAATAGGTAAATTGAAGTCTTTTAAAAGACATTTAGATGTGCTATTAAGTTATCAGTGTGAGCACAGTTCTCCTTCCAGTTTAAAGGTGTCCAATTTGAACGTAAATATCTGTAGCTTATTACAGAGAAAAAAAAAAAAAACACAGCATTTTATGGCCCTTATAAGCTTCATTTGCAGGTGAAGCTGCAACATGGCCTCTGCTCCTACTCTGGGTTCATCTTCATCTCTTTGTACTCAGGCAAAATTCCCACTGAAGTCAGTAGCAGCTCTGAGCACAGAGGCCTTCGGGCACAGACACTGCAGGCTCTCTCCTCAGTCTTCAATCCCAGGAAAACTGGGGGTTTTTCAGAAGCCTGTTGTGAGATCAAAGTTTTTACTTCACTTTCTACAATGAGCTTTAGCAAGTAAATCAAAGCCGAGGCCAGAAATAAATAGTCCTTGATTTTTTCCTAATTGCACTTAATGAATGAATTACCCATATATTTCAGCACAGATGATCTAGCAGTCCAGCTTTCCCACAAGGGCTCTCAACAAATATAAGTACACATCAACTGACTTTATTATCCTCTCTAAACCTACCAAAACTCTTTTTCTGAATAGCAGAAAATACTTGAGAAAAGGAAAAAAAAATGTAAATAAAATATGTAGAAAAAATTTCCAAAAGACAAATTGTATTGCCAGACTGCAATCCTTTTCAAAGGATGTTTTTTAGCAAGTGAGACTCACAAGGAAAGCTATTAGTGCAGTATATCTGGCAGAATGGTTCATTTATAGATTTACCAGTAAGCAAGACTCTGGCTATTTTCAGGAAAAGCAGAGTTGTAAGCAAGTTTGGCTTCATCTCCCCACAGACAATAAACAGCTGGATCTAAAACCTAATGCACTTAGGATTTGATTACAGCAATGTCACCAAAATCAACACCTTTAGTTACTTGTCGTTTTTTGTTGACCATATTGAATTGAAACACAGCTGTTTCTTCCTCCCAGCTTCCCAATACAAAGTACAGGATTCACCTCATCCATCTTAAGACACATCCACAATGTCTGGTCTATGCACCTTAGGGTCCCTTTAGAGGCACTGGAGAAAAACTAGGCACTCATAGGACACA
The DNA here is from genome assembly GCA_026413425.1 of Tringa solitaria. Classification (NCBI taxonomy): domain Eukaryota; kingdom Metazoa; phylum Chordata; class Aves; order Charadriiformes; family Scolopacidae; genus Tringa; species Tringa solitaria. Next base: position 164,334,678 of record JAOXJM010000001.1, read on the forward strand.
ATTCATCAAATCTATTTAAGATGTCTATCTGAAGATATGATGCATCATATCCTAGAATGCTCTGCTTCTCTGCAGTAACTCCCAGACTTGCCTGGTGAGATTTGCCCATATGTAGATACCTACATCTTTTCCTTGGGTGAAGAGGAATCTACAAAAAATCTTTTTTCTGACACCCAAGATGAAAACTGTGTATCCTGCACGCCCTTCAAAGAGCTCCTTAGAGGTTTCTTGAGGAGCGCATAGACACTAGGACAGCCCCCTTTCTAGGCTGCCAGAACTCACACAGGGTCTCCTTCTCCTTCACCCCCAATGAGGGGTGGTGGGGAGCTGCAGAGACAACCTCGCCGAGGACAGAAGCTGGCAGAATGGCTGCAGCCACCATTCAGTCAGGAATTGATGGATATTGATAACATCATCAGAATATCTCTGCAGTTTTCACATTGGCCCACCTTTCTGCTTAGTCGCTCCACTGCTTCTATCTTTGCTTTTCCATTTTTCTATTTACCTCCTAATATAGCATCCCCGGATAGATTTGAAAAGACAATAACACAAAGCTTATAAAACTCCAGCAGTACCTGGATATATGTTATATCCTTCCCTCCTTTCTTCTCTTGTCGATTTAAGATCTGTAGAGCAGTCTATTTCTTAACCGTATTTTTCCTGAAACTAGCCTCAGAGGCTAAATCTACATCTACCTGAGCTGCAGCGTCCCAGGAGCACTCCCAAGTCTCTGAAGTGGTATCTGACAAGATATCATCAACTATTAAAAATGGGGTGGGGTGTTTCTGTTTTAATCCGGTAATGTTACTGTAAGAGACAACAAGAAAAAATTTACTTGAATGCTGAACATCTCTGCTAAATGTTATTGTAATGAAAAGACAGAGAAACCGGGAGTACAGATTTCAGAGGTAAATCAAGCAGGAAAGACCTGGGACCAATTTGCATCTGTAATATATTATACACCTTCTATATAATATCTTATATATCTGGTGAACGCCTGGTCCTGCAAGGAGCCATATACAATACCCTGGTTGCCACTGCACTCCAGAGGTTCTGTGATTTTTAGCCAAGAGTAAATACATAGATAAGTAAAATGCAAAACAACAACTTTTTTACATTTTATCAAAATATCTGTTACAGAATCACAGAATATTGTGGAAGCCTTTCAAAGACCAGTTGAACTTATTAAATCAACTCAATCCAACTAACGCAAAATTTAGAGAGATGGAAGTATCTACTGCATATACTTGTTGGAAAGACATTATTTTTTCCTTACATTATTATGAAGTTAAAACGATTTCATTAAAATACAGAGCTTTGCATATTCTCGACTAAAAGAATTCCGTGTGTTTAGGAAGAGATTGAATTAAATAAAGAAAAAAAAAAACCAAAGGAAGACTAGTAGCTCATATTCAGCAACAGGATTCATTCTCAGAAGCGCCGAAGTTGTTGAGCAGTGAGTTAGTGGCACAATACTTCAGCGGGAAAACTCCAGTTGGGCCATTTTGCAGGTGTCTGCAGCAAAAAGCCAGGAAGAGTCGGGGCACCGCTACAGCCGTCTCTCCCTAGTGCTTTGCAGCTTTTCCTTTTCTTCTTTTCTGCCAAGAAAGGCTGTCCAGGATTACCGAGCTCGGGACAAAACTTAACACACTGCTCACATTCACACTGGCATCTGTCAAATCGCTGGATAAGCAGACAGCTGGTTCCCACCGCCAAGCTACTGCAAAGAAATGCTCAGAGGGCGATATGTTTACTAGATCTCTTTAGCATCCCTCCCGCTTGAAGATCTCAGCTGCAACTGGACTCAGAATCCGCTCCTGGTTACGCAACGCACAGAAAATAAACAGGCATCTTTTTAAGGATACAACTGGAATGACTTAACCCTGGTTTCACAGGCTTTCTAGCACTTCTCTGCTGGAAATGACCATCGCCGTAGCAGAAAATACCCTTCTTGACTTGCCACAATGCAAACCAAACAAACTATGTCCAGCATCTTGTCAGCTCACGGACAGTGAAAGCAAAAAAATGAACTTGACTTGGCAGCAAACAGATGAGAACAGGGGTAGCAGACAGCTCAAAGGTGGTAAGATCTTAAACCATCGCAGCCGTTTGTAAAACAAATGGGTTATTTGGATGCCCTCTGCACATGTTGTCTCTGACAAGATCCTTACAGGACGACTTTTCTGAAAGGGCAGAAAAGCACTGGGTAAGCCAGAGATTTAAAGGAAGGGGTCTGAGAACTTGCTCTACTGTGTTTTCATTTTTTACAGGGAAAAAAATAGTGCTGTGGATATGTCAAATGTACACAAGGATGCTACATTTCAGCAGAATATACAGGAAATGAGTAGTAGAAGTTGATTGGGGAATAGGACTGAAAATTAAAGTGTGTTTTTCAATCTTAGATACATGGATAGTCAGAAAAATATTCCATTTTCCATATTACATACATCCAAGATCAGCAAAACAAAAGGAATGCTGACAGGCATTCTGATGACTCCATACTGATGCTGAGGAGCATACCAGAACGTTCTGTTGCCCATGAATTGAAGCTGTATTTCAGAGCCTCTCAGAAGAGCTGTGCCAGAATAAACATGGCTTTGGAGTGACAACAACGGGCAAGCGGTTTTGTTTTCAGCCATTAAAGATGAGGCTGGGGATTTTTCAGAGATATAAAAGATAATGGTTGCTACATAATCCCATCACTCTGAAGTCCTCGGTCAAGTGAGATTTTAGGGAATAGCAATTTACTTAACATGCTTTTTTAACAGAGAATAGGGCAGAGAATCTAAAAGTACTGCAGAAGCTGTACCAAGTCTGCCATTCAGATCCTCCTAGCCCGGAGAAATTTTTCATTCTCAGCATGAAACAGGACATTCGAAGTAAGACATGAAGTATCACAAATCATCCTGCTCAGCATGACCTGCTCAGGTCACTTTTCAGCCATCTGCTCTTACCACTGATATGTCCAAAAGAAAAGGAGATTCTGTTGTCAAGAGGGAGATTATTAGCAACAACTGGACCAGGAATGTTAATTAACACTGCTTGCATTGTTTCAGTACTGCTTCAGGTGTGGTGAACATGACATGAGAAGGATTGTGTCCTCTCCAGGTGCTTGGAACCAAAGAACCCACACCCCTCCTTATCGCATTTCTCTTTAAAAATCCTTAGACTTCCTCTTTACCAACGCAACTCCTGCAAAAGCAAGTATTGCCTTTACTCCCAGGTGTGAAAGATGCACTAGCGGCCCCTGGAAGAGCACTCCCAGGTACCCTCACCATCCTGGAATGGGTCATCACGTCATCTATGACCTCCATGCCAGCAGGGCTGGAGATATTCAATGTACGTACCCACAAACGTACCTTTATTCAAGATCAGGTTGGATGGTGATCTGAGCAACCTGAAGATGTCCCTGCTCGTTGCAGGGGAGGTTGGACTAGATGGCCTTTAAAGGTCCCTTCCAACCCAAACTATTTTATGATTCTATGAAACACACCCCCTCACACAGCTTGTCTGACACTTGGGACAGCCCAAAGAGCAGCCGGAGCGCTGTAGGGCCACCAGGAAGGCACCTCCATCTGTGACGGATTACCAGGACTCAGGATACGGTCACTGAAGGTGCAACGGGAAACACCAGAGCCTTCTTTTCTCCCCTGAAAAAAATCCATACTCACTCCCAAATTGCTCCTTCTGCCTAAGAGGACAGTGGCCTGCAACTTCCAGCTAGACAGGCTTTTACAGGTGACAGATGGCAGTCAGCGAGCCCTACGGTGTGAGCTGTGGGTACTCAGGACCTTTCAGGAAGAGGTGATAAACCTGCCGAAAGGTGGCACAATGTGCAGTGGCTGCACTGTTGGCTGGCTGCTCAAATTAAATTTTAATAGAACTTTTAAAAATAATTTCAGCGTAAACCACAATGTATGTGAGTGAGCCTAAATTAATAAAAAACTATCTTTCAAGAATGAAGAATAAATGTAATCTGAGATCAATATTTATGAAGCTGTGATTAATTGACTGATGACCAAATGATTACAAACTTCTGTCTGAGGCAGCTACTCAAATGTATTAGCTTTGACAAAAAAAAAAAATTAAAAAAAATACAAACTGGGTCAATGAAAAAATGCATTCCTAATCAATTTTTAATAGCACTTAAGATTTTATGATTTTTTAAACTTTCCTTTTAATAATTAATCAGAAAAATGAATCTAATTTAAACAAGGTGGTGTAAGGTGTTCTGTATCTGTTTGATTGTGTTCTTAATGAAGAAATTCAATTAGGGCTGACTTTTCATTATAAATCTCTGGTTTTAAGGAATGCTCTGATTGGCTGGTAAACATTTGAGACTGGGAGAAGAACGGAGGTGAACCGCAGCACTCAGCACAATCTACTCATTAAGATTTTACACTGTTAATTCCAGCTTCCCCTTGCTTCAGAAAGAAGAAAAAAAAAAGGGGGAAAGTCCATGATCTCTGTGATCTCTGTAACTTTTTCAAATTTTTCTGATGTATTGCAGCACTTTGCCCTGTTACATCCTGGGGGACATATCCTCAGCTGGCTGCAGGCACCATAAGGTGTACTGAAAGGCCGTCATAATTACAGTTTAAATGTCATAATTACAGTTTAAATCAAAGCCTGTTGCACCCACGTGTGCATTTTGCCAGTAACACGTTCCACGGTCCAAACTCTGGTGTAAGGAGGAACTTTAGACATTTAGCAGCAGCCAAAATTTGCGGAATAATGGCCCCAACTTGAAGATGTTCCCTGAGTGGATAGATACAGACATCGTTCTCCTGAAGTCAGCTACATCTCTGCAGATGGAAGGGTCAGAGAGAGATCTTCTATGCCTAAAAAGCAGCTCAAAGTCACCCCTCTCTCGCCTATTTCACAAAGGCTCTGTATTTACCAGCAAATAGAATAAGGGCAGGACACAAAGCATGGCCGGCGTATCCATACTTCTTGATGGTCGGGACACTGCCTGGTACAGCTGTGGCTCCTTGCGACCAGCCTTCCCCCAGACAGTCACCTGAAAAGCCCATGGAGATATCCCTAGTGTGAGACAAACCGTTACAGATGGGAAAGAGAGTGCCTGCACAGCACACTACTTCTGGAGCTTCTTCCTGCCCTCGGATGTCATTCTAGTACAATTCAGTTTGTTCAGATAAAATATTCCTCTGGAAAAGGGTCTGATGGGAAATCAACGCCTCAAAAAGAAAAAGGGGGATAGCTTAACATCTTAAATACCCGAGCTGCACCAATTTCAGATAGAACCCAGCATTTCCATTTACCTGTGCCAACATACGGCAAGAAAAATTGAAAGTATCAGAACAGTGAGACCAAAAAAAATCTAAAAAAAGGTCATAAAGAACAAGGGTTTTCTCACTGAACTTTGGATGCCTAAAAGTAAGGTGTCTAGGTCTGAGCTAGTCACCCTGAATTCCTTTGTGGACCACAGAGCCTGAAAGCAGGTATATTCCACTTTAAGAGGAGATAAAATTACAGTGGTTAAACTCGAAAACTGCAACCGTAAAAGCAATTTGTCTTCTTTTACTATTTCATGTGAAGAAGACTAACTGCACCAAGCTTACAGAAGACTGTCAATCTCAAGCATTATTAAATCGCAAAAGCTACGCTCCAACTCTGCCCCCAGCTCACTTACCCAACGGCCAGAGATTTGCCTTCTGGCCTCTAGCACTCCTTTTATTTCCTTTTTGGCAGTGCAATATTTATATATTTTTTTTCACAGACACAAACCAAAACATTGTTTTGAAGAGAGATATGAAATTCACCTTTGTTGTAAAATGAAAGTCACACAGGAACTCCCAAAGAGCAAGGAGCAAGTGGAGCCTATAGTGTTCAGGCAGTATAGACAGGGAAGAGAGTTACGTATTTCCACTGAATGGCCTCTGAAGGGCACCGAGAAGAAGGGATCAGTGAATTCCCAAGCTGGTGCCCCACAAGTGAAGCTGTCACTCTGCAGGCCTCCCAACAGTAAAATCTGGAGCATCGGGAAACTGTTTTCACCCTTTCTGAAAGCAGCATGTTTTAAGGACCAGGGGTTTGAATTTAGGCACCCGGAATCACACACTTAAAGCACTTCTTTATTCTCAGTTTTAGGCAAATTTCACTCTGTATTCCCCTAAATTATGTAAAAACCACCTAGGAATCCCTTCTTAAAAGCTGAAGGTCCAGCTTTGTTTCTTGAAAAGGAAACTCTTCAAGGAAAACTCGCAACAGCCTTCAATGTGGCAGAAAGGATACTCAGAGTGGACAGCCTGGCTTGGCACCTTCCACTCATTTCTACTTCAGCAGAATGAGAAAGAAAATAAAGTAATCAGTGTTTTATATCTATTTGTGCAGGTGTAAACACTGACCTTCAGGTTAGGTTTCCACGGCACAAAGCTGCACATGTAAATGTACCCAAATTATTAGAACCAATATAACTGCATTAGTTACACTTCTTGCTCATCATCTGGGCTAATCAGCCAAGAAGACACGAATTTCACTGTTCATATCCTCACCCATGCTCTTTGCACTCTCTGCACAACATTCTGCTGGGAAACATGCACAGATCTACAATACAGGTGACTTACGCACTTTAAGCCAAAAATACAGTAACTTTATTTGGCTTTATGAGTCAAACAATATGAGTCTCAAGTTGGAAAGACTTAATTGGCTCAGTTTACTTCTTTGACCTGTTTATCTTGTCCTAAATCGGTTCCTATCAAACTCTCATCAAAGAATTTTTCAGTTTTGTGATAGATAATATTTCATATTTTCACTATTAATCCTCTCAAGATTTCTGAGATTTCAAGAGCTGTTAGTGAAGTGGCTGAAGCCTTTCACAAATAAAGCCCTAATCCCGGGAGATCATTCGTGATTAGGTTCTCGACTTTTTAACCTGTCCTTTTAACCATCCTTTCTCTGTAGATTTACCGACAGGAGTGGCCAGACACCCATCTCCTGCCTGCCTGTTTGATCCTTACACCTCAGTGCCTCCGCAGAGGCATGCCAGGCATTCCAGGAAGTTTTTTATCTGTTTCATCCTGGCTCCAGCCCTAACTGCAAAAGCACTCTCCCTGCTACACAGAGACCAGTGTCAGGTAGCCTGGACCTTTTAAACATTTGTTACCTCCTGCAGTCACATTATATTTCTCAGGTCCCCTCAGCTGCAGCAGATTTTTACCCCTCCAGCTCCCTTCTCCTCGCTCTCTGCGGTCTCGCTCTCTCTCAGCACTACAGAATTAAATATTTTCCATGCCCCTGAAGAGTTGGTAACATCATCCCATAAATTTCAACTAAACCTCAGGCGCTACTAGATCACAAATAATTTTTGAAGTATTCGTTCACTGACTAGGTATCCAACTTCAGCAGAAATCTGCTAAGCAAATAAGTTTAACCTCCTTACACAGAAAATATATTCCTTTTAGCAGCTTATTCAGAAAAATAAGCTCCTTTACAAGCTATTTTTGGTTGAGAGAAAATATATTCATCCCAACAGAGCTTGTTCTCTAACAGGTCACTTTTCCAGTTACATATACTTTTTGAAGCAGTGGAATTCATGCCTTTGAAAGGATTCCTGCTTCATCCCAGATTCATTTAAAAGAGTTTCACATGTCAACTGTAAGATGCGTTTCCTTGCTTTTGATTTCTCTTTCATGCATTTACCCTTTCTGCTCTTTGTACTGTTTATTCACATTTTTTTCAATAAAAATCAATATAAAAATAAAGCTAAGAAAGATAAATCACAGGGATTAACTGCATTCCTGTGCACTGTTCCCATTCACTGTTTGCACGATGAACGCACTCAACAAATTTCTGGCTCCAATGGTTCTCTTTAAAGCTCAAAACCCAATAAATTTACATTTCTCCTGAAAAAATTCTCTGAGCACCCTCCTACCTAAATGGCAGGTCAATCATGCCAGGACTGAAAGCATCTCCTTGCAGTGGACGTCCACTCGCTCCAGTTTATGATAATTAACAGTATGTCCATTATGTTGCTAATTGGTTCTTTTTTTCCTTGACATTAAATCACTTTTTCTGCAGTTTGCCAAAAAGTGTTGTGCTTTAACACATGAATACTCAATCTTTATCCAGTGTGCCTTATTCAAACCTGTCCTTTACCACATACAAATATGTTAACATCAAAGCCACTAGGTCTCTTCTACACTGGAATGTCACCGTGGATTAGTTTGCTCGCTTTATTTGCAGCGACTTACCTATATCAAATTGAAATGCATCTGTGCAACTCTACTATGTCAGCCTAAGATACTTTCCTTGTTAATCATTGCATCCACAACTTTACGCTTGTTTGAATTAGCTGCTCAGCATTCTAAGCATTTATCATGTGGTGCAATGTTAAATCACTCAGGTCTATAATTTTCAGCATGCTGTGGCACGTTTACAAGAAACTACAGGAATCCTGGGACTGAGGTCAAGCGAGCAAACTCCTAGAAGCCTCCCATCCTACCAGCACCGCTTCCCAGCTGCTCTCTGGCAGCCCAGAAAGTGCAGCACTGAGGCTCTACTATTTGGAGAGCCATCGACGCAAGCCAGGTGACATGCAAATTTTCATCCTTGGATTTGGCTCCTTGGTTTCCATGGATCAGGACAGGCTCCTTCCTCCATCGTTAGGCAAGCACTACCAAACACAGCACTCACAGGGCTTGGGGGCTTATTGCAGTCCTCATTTCCTTGCCACCCTCAAATCCACAGCCACGTGGGCTGTGAAAATTCCACCTGAGCCTACAGGAAACACTTTGGGCCAACAATCAAGGGGTTTCGGCTGAGCTGTCTGAGCAGCAGGAGGGCAGAGTGGGAGACAAGGGATGATGCCACATAAAAGACTGCTGCCAGGTATGGGCTGCTCCAGCCGGACACAAGGCAATGGGGAAGAGGTCTTGTGTTCCTGGAGTTTCTCTTGGAACATGTTCCCAGTTGCTGTATCATACACTGGAATAAGAGAAAAAAGGGTCACAGGGAAAGGCACAGAGAAAGACTTGGGGGAATTAGCAGGATTAAAGCAGATAGTTTATTTATTTTAGCACAATGAAACCTGGGTGGCGGAAAGGTTTCTGGGGGGAGAGTCCCTGCAACTGTGTCAGCCTATTCCTGCAAAGGGCCTTTACCAAGTGCTCCCCATGACATCCTGTTTCATAGAATCATAAAAACATAGAACATTTCGGTTTGGAAGGGACCTTTAAAAGTCATCTAGTCCAACCCCCCTGCACGAGGGACATCTTCAACTAGATCAGCCTGCTCAGAGCCCCCTGCAGTCTGACCTTGAATGTTTCCAGAGATGGGGCATCTATCACCTCTATGGGCAACCTGTTCCAGTGTTTCACCCTCAGCATAAAAATCGTCTTCCTTCTCTCTAGTGTAAATCTACCCTCTTCTTGTTTAAAACGGTTATTTTTTCACTGAAAGGGTTATCAAGCATTGGAATGGGCTGTCAGGGGAAGCAGTTGAGGCACCATCCCTGGAGATATTCAAAAAACAAGTTGACATGGTGCTCAGGAATATGGTTTAGTGTTGGGTTTTGGTAGGTTTTTTGGTGTTTTGGTGGTTTTTTTTGTCAGAGTTAGGCTGATGGTTGGACTAGATGATCTTAAAGGTCCCTTCCAACCTAGGCGATTCTGTGATTCTGTGATCCCTTGTCATATTGCACCAGCCCCTGCTCAAAAGCCTTTGCCCAGCCTTGCTGTAGGCCCCCTTTAGATACTTGAAGGCCATTACAAGGTCTCCCTGGAGCCTTCTCTTCTCCAGGCTGAACAGCCCCAACTCCCTCAAGCCTGTCCTCATATGGGAGGTGCTCCATCCCTCTGATCATCTTCCTGGCCCTTTTCTGGACCCGCTCCAACAGGTCCATGCCCTTCTTATGGTGGCGGCTCCAGAGCTGGACGTAGTATTCCAAGCGGGGTCTCACCAGAGCGGAGGGGCAGAATCACCTCCCTCGACCACGCTGCTTTGGATACGGCCCAGGTTTGGCTTTCTGGGCCGAGGTTTCCCTCAAGAAGGCCGCGGGTAGGCCAAAAAACCCCGCGACCCCCAAGAAGGAGGCCGGGGGCGGGGGGGACGCAGGGGACCGGTCTGGCTTGGCCTGGCCTGGCCTGGCCTAGCCCCGGGGGAACTGCGGTGGCCCGGGGCCGGGCTTTTTGCGGCGGTAGAACCGTGAGGGGGCCGCGGCTCCCGCCCGCCCTCCAGGGGAACGCTGCAAAAAGCGCGCACCGCCTTCCCTCCGCCGGGCGGCGGCTTGGCCTCGCCGGCTTGCCGTAGCGGGGCTGGCGGGGGAGCCGCCGCCGCCGTCGTTGCCGCCGTTAACCGCCTGCGGGATTTCCGCGCTGGCGAGGCCGCCGCGATGGCGCAGCAGGGGCCGAGCGTCATGCTGTCCCTCACGCTGCCCATCACCTGCCACATCTGCCTGGGGAAGGTAACGGCGACGCCCCTGCCCTTTTCCCCTCAGCCCCTTCCGGGGGTGGTGGTGGTGGTGGTGGTGGTGGTGGGCGCGGGGCGGGAAGGGGAGAGTCCGGCCTCTGGCGGGGTCGGGGCTGGGGGCCCCGCTGTTGCCCGCAGCCCCGGCCCCTGCGGCTTTGTCCATGGGAAGAAAGTTGGGGTGGGAGATCCCGTCCCCAAGGGGGAAGAGGGGGGTCCCGGCAGCGGGCGAGGTTCGTTGCCACCGTTGGGATGGTGGCTACCGTGCCCTCCCCCCTCCCAGGAGTCCCCTTGGGGCTGTTAGAGGGGACCCCAGGTCGCCCCTGCCCCCCCAAGGATATATGGCTCCCAGGGTGAAGATTCTGAGGTTTGTTTTCTTTTTTTCTTTTTTTTTTTTTCCTTCCTGTATGTGTAGGATAGTCTGTGTTAAAATGCTGGGTGAGTTTGTGTTGGAGCGTGGTGCTGTGTGGATAAACGGAACAAAGAGGGGATGTAGAACCAAGTGGATTTAAAAAACAAACAAACAAACAAAAAAACAAACCAAAAAAACACAAACCAAAAAAACCCATTGAGCCATGCTGCAGGAGGCTGGATAAAAAGTTTCCACTTTCTGACCCTTTCTTGGTCCCTTTCTTGTCTCTCTGGGGAAGCAGAGGGCTCTTGCTAGTTTCTGAAAGCCCCAGAGCTAATTTCATAGCTGTCACTAATTGCTTCTCAGATTCTCTGCTTATTCCCTGTTACTCTGCTTTTCTCTTGTTCCCTTGCTTTCCAAAACAAAACAAACCTCTTAGTAAAGCACAACAGTAATTACAAGTGAGGAAATAACCTTCTGTGTTTCTACTCTGGCATTTGCTGTCTGGTTTCTTTCTACCTCGCATGGCCTTTACTCCGAGACCTTTTCTGCTGGAGTGGTAACAAAAGAATAGGAGCATTTGATGCATAAAGTAGGTGTAGGGCTGGCAGTGAAAGTAGTCAGACGTCTCCCTTTTCTCAGCTTTCTTCACTCTTAACAGAGGGTGATGCTTTTAGCAACCACGCTTACTGGTTTCTTGGCTTTTCTGCGGAAGCCAAGCAAGACTTCCTGGCTGTGGTCCTGTTACCTCTCCTTTTCTATTTATCCGTTTAATGAAGATGGAGGGGAACACAAATTTACTGTGTCTGTAGTGCAGAGTGCATCCTCTTGAAAAAGAAGTGAATGAAATCAAACTGACAATATATTTGCTATTTGTATGTGATCCTAGTGACTTTCTAATCTAAACACTTGATAGATTCCTTAGGTATTTACTCATATTTTGCTGTAAAGCCACTGGGTTATTTCAGGCCACTGTTTCATATTTCCATTTCTTTTCTGGAGTTGGTCAGGAATATTCCTGAGTTTGTACTGGAAGAGATTTCCACGCTCTTCTTACTTGGTATCTTGCACTCAGGTAGTTTATTATCGTTATTTAAGTGAATCTACTGGTGATATCAGTAATAAAGGCGTAAATTTAAATAATAATAAATTTTTAGATGCGTGAAGCTGTTTAGATTTTGCCAAAGTTGACAGCTCCAGCCGTCCTGGTTTTTTTAATACATGTGTTTGTCTCTAGCTTGGAACTTTGTTGGAAAACTTAATGAGAAAAACCTCTTCACAAGGGTGAGGTTGAAGGAAGAAAAAGTTGTTTAGTTTAAATCTAGGGAAAAATCTTACCAGTTTTGTCCTGTCTTGTAGGCATGTCACAGTTTAACCCCAGCTGTGGATGGGATGGCAACCAGGATGACGCAGCTGTTCACTCCTTCCCCCCTTTCCTCCCAGTGGGATAGGGAGAATCCGAAAAAAAAGAAACCTCATGGGTTGAGATAAAGACAGTTTAATAGAACAATAATCGAAGAGAAGATAATAACAACAGTAGTTATAAAAGAATGTACAAAATGAGTGATGCAGTATAGTTTCTCACCACCCAATAATGGATTGCCTAGCCCATCCCAAGCAGGAATTGCAGATTCCTGCCCCATGGTCAGCACTAATTTGTCTACTGAGCATGACATCTATGGTATGGAATATTCCTTTGGCCAACTTCTCCTGTCTATGCTCCCTCTCAGCTTCCAAGGGAAGCTGAAAAAGTCCTTAACTTAATATTAGCATTACCTAGCAATAAATAAAACAATATGTTATCAACATTATTGTCATATTAAATGTAAAACACAGCAGCTACTAGGAAGAAAATTATCCCAGCTGAAACCAGGACAAGGGGGGAGCAGAAAGTGTCTCGGAGGGTTGACATATTCTAATACTTCTGTGGTTTGTAGCGTAGGCTTCAAATTGAGTAGAAGGCCTACCCTGTGATCAGAACGTACCTCTTGCTATCTCTACAAAATTTGTAAAGAACTGACTGCAAAACAGAAACTATTTCACTGTGCATAATGGTAAGGGGATAAAAAGAGATATTGAAGAGAAACTCAATAGTGTCAGCCACTTATTGTTTTTAATGAAGCAGAAATCTTGGGAGGGGGAGGGGGAACATTAGCCCATTTTCTTAATGTGAGCAGTGTCGTAAAGTATATTGGCAAGATGTGCAAATAACCATTTATAATAAGAGTTAATTGCTTGGATAAATTTCATGTTTGGTACCTGAATGTTCTTTTAACACAGCCTGGGCTGTCTTCTAACATATCTTTATTCATAATTAGCGAGCAGATCAGAAACCATCTGCATCGGGCCGTTAGGTTTACTTGTCCTAGAATGACTGAAGGTCTCTCCTGTTGGTTTTGGTGTTGACAGTTTGCTGGGGCTCAGGCACAGGATTCTCTGTGTGTGTTGAAACTCTTTAGTATGTCTGGGGATTCGTTCACTGGTATCAGCTTGCCTGCTTTTCCACGCGCCTGCTCCTCTGTTAGTGTGGCTTGAAGGTGCCTTCAAAGATAAATAGATGTGTACAGGATTTGATTTTGACCTGAGTGGGAATCAGATTATGTGTGGGGAAAAATCAGGAAATTGTTCAAATCACCTGGCTGATTGAGGTTTCCCAAATGAGCTGTAGTCTTTCTAGGCATTATGGTCGATTAAGGAAGTGAAACTGTGGTGTAATTCAAGTGAAATGCTTTTTTCAGTAATGAGTATGTTGTGATCCCCCACTCCCCCCCGGGGCTTGTTGCAGTTGGTGGCTCAGAGACTCTGTGAAAGGCAGTGGCACCCCCAGCCATTGCGTGACATTTCAATAGCATCTTCTGCTGTCGTTGAGTGGGTTGCTTTGTGTGGATCCTGAGCCAACGAAAGTATAAACCTCAGCCCTGAAATGAAACTTGTAAAGGTGTGTAAATCAGAAGCACTGTACCCTGGAGAGTAATAGATGTGACTTACTATTTTGCTAGAGATATGGAGTAATCATTCACTTGCAAGAAGTGCACTTCCATGTCAGGTTTGGGGTAACTGAGGGTCTCTTGCTCCCTGGGGGGGAGACCTGAACTCCCAAAATGTCTTTTCCTGTTTGGATTATTTTATGTTATTCTGCTCTGTATCCTATCTTCGCCATCCATACAACTATTCTCAGACTGCTTCTGAGTAAGAAAGAAGTACAGCTAGAGAAAAAGTTGAGGTTTTTTTCTTCTTGCTGCTGGTGGGAAAGCTGCAGAAAGCCCTTTTTCTAGTAAAGAAAAACAGTAAATGACAAGAAAACTCTTTTTTTAAAATAACTGAAATTGTAATATTTAACCATTTCCAAAGCATGGGTCTGCTAATGTTTGCATTAATCACTTAAAAAAAAAAAAGCTTCCTTAATTAGAGGTGAAAGTGTGCAGAGACATGGAGAAGTCACTTAGTTTCTATTCACACCTTCAGTAATTTAGGTTTCTGTTTGTGTATAGATAAATCCTTTGGCTCCCAGAACTATCATAGATTTTAAAAATATTGTGAATCCTATAATGTGACAGAGGCATAGCTGGTAAATTGGAGAAGACGCTGGCAGATCTGGGCCTTAATCCAGATCCATATGTATGTCAGTGGTAAAATGCTTGGGCTTTCGCTTATGCAACGCTGACTATACAGGTAGGATTACTACAGGACACACCTAATGCGTTTTTGGAAGTGATTTTTGGCTATCCTTTTCAGTTGTTTACTTTCTCCTGCTAAAGATTAATGTTTTCCTTTTTAGTTTGACTACTAACAGAATAAAAGAGGAGGATATTGGGGATGGTGAGGACTTCTTTTAAAACTGAAAGTGTTCTCTTGAACTTGGGTTTTAAGTGCAACACAGTAGACTCTGAAGTAACAGATGCTGATGCCTGTTTCAAAACCCATTTCTTGAACAAAGACAGGGTGGAGGGAAAAACAATGATTGCTAAGACCCCTAACGCAGAGACTAATATTAAGTCTTAAGAGATGTGAGAGTGTGTATTACAATTAACTGTAACAGAAGCTGCAAAAAAGCATAGATTATAGAGGAAAGTAATTTTATTCTGTATCCTATTTGGTCCCTCTGTGCTTTCAAACAGGGTTTATAGTTAAATGATAAGGGAGAATAATGCATTGTCATTAATGTTTTCTAAAAGTTTGTTTACCCTCCTATTTTGGAAGGGGAGGGAAAGCTTCTTGAAAGGATCAGTGTCTGGTTGGAATATTTAATCCTTCAGTTAGCTGACCCATTCTTGGGTAATGATTTATTTAGTAGCAATGCATATCTAGCAGGAGGCTTGAATTAGTGATTGCTGGTTCATGTTTCTGCTCTGTGGTTTTGGCCTTTATCCTTTTAAAGCTGATTTCCATGAAGCTGATTATGTGCAGGCTAGAGTTAATCTGTAATGCTATCAGTTTTAGTGACACCTCTTCCAAAGCAAAGTGTTGGTTGTTGCCAGGAGCAATCACTCATTCCTTTACTTTTGGAAATCAGTTAATGCATGTCTTTGGGTTCTTTTCTACCTAGGGAGGCGGATGCATTTCACAGGAGTGGTTGCCTGCAGTTCTTGGAGGTTGTGGGGTGAAGGAAGAATGCCTGCCACATTTTGTTGATACGTTTGGTTAATGAGCTCTTTCAATCAAAGACCCTAGTTGAAGGTGCCTTCAGTAATAGGGAAATTTGGTGTTGTGAGTCAGGACATCACTCCCAGCTAGCCCTGTGAAGCAAGTGTCTCTTTCCTGCTAACACCAGACTTTTACTGAGAGGCAGAATGGTGTATTTCATATTCTGTTACCTGAAAGAGTTTTAAAGTATTCATAGTGTCTTTCTGTTGTTTTTTTTTTTCTTTCTTCTTTTTTCCCTTAATGCTAAAAGGTACGTCACCCAGTCATCTGTGTAAACAACCATGTCTTCTGTTCCATTTGTATTGAAGTGTGGCTGAAGAACAATAATCAGTGTCCAGCTTGCAGGATTCCCATCACTCCTGAAAATCCTTGCAAGGAAATTATAGGTAAGGACAACTGTAGGCTTTGAAATAACTTTCTGGTATTTACTGCTCAAGGAGATTCTTTTGATTCCAAAGATGTTGGGATATTTTTTCCTGTGTTTTTTTTTTTTTTACCAGCATCTACAGAAGATCTGAGTTTAAGTTTTCTGGGAGCATATATAATAGCTACATGGTAAAAATTCCAAAGATAGTGTGTATATTAATGGCTAGATTATTCAAAGGCAGCAAGTACCCTGTGACTCTAATGATAGTTTTTTAAATCTTGGTGGGATGGTGCCTTTAATTTAAAAAAAATGCATCTTGCTTGACATATTCTACCTATGCGTCGTTAGCCTGTTGACCTAAGAAAATGGCATTTAGCTGAGAAATGATGTACTTAAATACAGAAACTTGAATGAGTATGTAGTCTTTTTTCCTTTTTTGTTTGTTTGTTTTGTTCACCATTTCTTCCCCTTTGCTTTATTTTAAGAAAATGCACAGAAGTAAAACAAAGCAACAACAGCTGAATGAGGATCTGAACTTCCCCAGAGCTAGAAAATACTATGATCTTTATTTGATATAAAGTGTCAGCTCTGCTGTTTGGTTCTGAGAGGAAAATACATCTGAACAATCTCACTTTAGAAACTTATGCAATCTTGTACTAATTATATGTGGGCTTGATTTCCCCCCCTCCCTCTTAGCTCTGTCTTAATAGTATAGTTCTAACTAAGGTAGAATTCTGTCAAGAAAAATACAAAATTCAAAAATTCAAAAGTTGTCTTCTTGCTGTGAGGCAGGATTTTGACTTCTAAACATCCCTAATAGATATTCCTGTTTAACCTGTTCTGAAAATGAAAGGACTTTAAAACTCCTGTGGTAGTAGATTTGTCCAGTATTAGCTGTATTTGTAGCTGATAACATGAAAAGCACTGTAAGGTGGGTTACTAGCATTGAATTGACTGAAATAAGAAACAATATTAATGTTTCTTTCATCCTGTGCTGCTTTAGGAGGAACGAGTGAAAGTGATCCTATATTTAGTCCGACAGTCAGAAAGCACCTACGTAAAACAAGGCTGGAATTGCTCCA
>JAOXJM010000001.1:164360130-164371898 GCA_026413425.1 Tringa solitaria
AATTTAGTTTGCCACCATTGTTTCATTTGTCATATATTTCCTAGCTTCAGATAGTCAGGTATGGATTCATGCTTAAGCATCTGGCTGGGTAACTGATGAAAACTTGTATCAAATTATTCTCAAAAGAATTTGTCAGTATGTAGTTCGTTTTGTGCATAATGACACTGGAGGTAAATATCACAACCTAAATTATTTTAATAGGCTTTGCTTTATACTGATGGCAGATGAAGGATCCCTTTGTAGCACACACTCTACCTCTGACATCACAGGAAAAATATAGTTAGCATTCTTCAGTGGTCAATAAAAAACTTTCCTTTTATCATAGTCTTGAATTGTTTTTTCTTTCTTCATATCCATTAAAACCTGCTGAAAAATGTCATGTATGTCAATAAAATTGACATTGTAGCCATGTCAGGGATTTTTACACAATTTTTTAATTGATGACGCCAATTGATTATTTTTTTTTCCTGAAACATTTTTGTGAATAGATCTTCACCAGAATACCATACTATCATATAGTTGGGACATAGGTCTGAAAAGGAAATAAAGGTATATTTCTTGCTCTGATTCTTACCAAAGACCTGTGTTAGTCTTCCATTTATCAGGAAGATCAGACTGATTGTTTAGTAGTTGTTGCTTGCTCTTTGTTTGCTTTCTCCTGAGAAATTTTCAGTGACTTCAATTTTCCCGATGCAGAACAGGAAAACTTCTAAAACTTAAGTTTTGCAGGATGATAAAGCCCTATTACTTCCAGCTCTACTTAAAATAGAAAACTGTTAGGTCTATTGGCAAGGCACAATGGATCTAAAAGCATTTTTGGCAGAGGGCTGTTTGCTTTTTACCTGAAGGAAAATAACTAGCAAGTCCATCTACTCCAGGGTATAGTGTATTTTATGAATGGTTAGATTCAAATTAGCTTGAACCAGACTTCTAGGCTTCCTAGGAGTCTTTTCCCTAAATATTTAATTTCTTCTGCCAGTTAAAATCCCAGTCTGAAAAACTATTTGTAACATGCAGAAAGTTGTTGCATTATCTCCTTTCTCTGGTTTGTGAATTGTTTTATTGTGGTTGTTTTGGGGTTTCTTTTTGCACTTTTTCCAGTTTTACTAGACACAAATCTTGTCTAGATTTGTGACTTCAGGTACCCGCATGCTGAAATCTAAGGCTGTTGACTATTTAGGTTCCACTTATGCCAGACTTCATACTTCATTCTGCATTTCACTGAGCCTACAAATGGGCTTCTAGTAACCTGTGTCCAGGGTGCAGAGGGTAAGAACACTGCTATCTTCCTAGATAAAATACTGGGCTACTTTCTCACCTCCCCACAAGCTTGCTGTCCCAGAGGGGTGGCCATCTGCAAAGACCAGCTGCCGTGTGCCCTTAAAAGTAAATAGGAGAAAATGCTATTTAGTAGCCTTCACAACAGCTTTGAGTTCGAGTTATAGCATTAAATCCCAAGGAAGCACCCACTCTAGGCACGAAGAGTTAAACCTTAAGCAGAGGGTAAGGACATTCAGGTCACACTCCTTGGTTTTGTGGGCTTTCTGGTGGTTTCTTTGTAGTAATTTTGAAGTAATCCTTTCTGACTTGTTGCTGTTCCCCTACCTTAGGTATAATCTGGCTTTCTTATTTTTATTTTTTTTTGCTCACTAGGAAAAGGACAGTAACTGTTTTTTCTTCTTAAACATGCCTATGCAAATATCACACACTTTTAAGGCAATTGTATACAACCTGGGATATTGTCAAGATGTTGCTGCAGATAACCTTTCATAGTTGATGTAGAGGATGACTGCAGAACTCATTCTCATAGTCTACATGGTGTCACAAAAGGGCTGTAGAAACTAGTAGGGCTTTCAGCTGGTTTGTTCTTGGATTTCCTACCTTTTTCTTCCCATCCAACTGCAGAACCCAAGTGAAAATATGTATCTAAGTGATGGGACTGGGTTTGGTTGTACACTCTGGCATTGTCCCAATCCCAAACTGTGACAAGCCCTGACTGTACATTGTCATTTCCCAATTCTTGTCCTTTGTTTCCTTTGGAGGATGAATCATGCTCATGTATCTGAGCTGCAGGGCAGCACCCAGTCTGGGCTATCGGGTTATTAGAACTGGAGAGTCATCTTCTGTGGTATCCTTGCAGCACCGGTCTTCTGTACATGGTTATACAGGAAAACTATTTTCTGCAGCTGCTTAGTATCCACAAAGAGAAATGTTTGTATGAGGTTGTGTGGTTTTAAACTAAGTTGATGTGAGTTAAGGGCTCAGCTAGACAGATCTGCTATGCTCAGTGATTACTGATGTGTGAAAATAGAACCCTAAAGCTGAATTTACAGAATTGATAGATAAGAAGAGAAGAAACAGCTAGAGAATTTTTTCTGTTGTTGGTGAGAGACTATTAAGCTTCCTAAACAGTTTCTAAATGGACATCTTTGGGAGAGCCTGAGCGTAACTGAGGGAGCAGTTGTGAAATAATGTGAAAGAGCGTTACTCAAACATTATAGCTATGATGTTAGTTCTTCTTGTTGACTGTAGATGAGAGCTGACTGCAGCTTTCTGATTGGTATCAAGTTAGAAAATGCTGGGACAAGAAGAAGGACGCTGAGGAAAGGTCCTGAAATCCAGTGTGACTTCAGACACTGTAACATATCCAGTACATCTGCCTGGGGCTGGCAGCTGTGATATAGGACCTATAGGAGACCTGTATCCTTCCAAAGTGATAGCTGGAGGCCAGCAGCCTTGTAAAACACCTTAAGCCATCTAAAATGTCACTAGGTGTCTGTTGAAGAATCCAAACACCACCTGAAATGTCTTTCTATTCGCTTTGAGTCACCACTAGTTTCTCTGGGCTTTCAGTTTTCTATAGAAAGGATGTATTTGAAACAAATGCAGTGAGATAAAAACTCATTGTTTAAGTGATACAACTAACGAACAAAACCCTAACAGTGAAAAGACTTCGTCTATGCATGAGGATAGGAAAAGTGCTCTTTACCACCACTGAATACCTTAACTTCTACTGAAGAATGTATGAAATTGTTACCAAGTGCGAAATGGTTCAAATACTTCAGGAAAAATTATTTATCTGGAGTGTTGAGCCAGACTTTAATTTACTTTCATCTAACTGCATTCTGTTATTATCATCAGATCATAACGTTTCAGCTATCGCACAGCTCACTGTAGATCTGAAGTGAAAAGAAGGGGAGATCTCTTGGGAGAGTGATTTGGCTGGGGAGATGGGGAGGTTTCTGGCTTCTTTAACCAAAATACATGTGTCTTTTAAGCTGTCTGCTGACCTGACAGACCAGTAACTCAAACACCTATGTCATGCTCTGGTCTGGAGTAATTGGTTTATATATGTGCGTTGTAATACGGCCATCTTAAAAATCCATGTTCTTAAAAATTGCAGAAGTAAATGCATGCAAGTCTTCAGAGCAGGCACAGAAAGCAACTACTGTGCTGATGCTGAACTGCAGAGGTGACTGTTTGTAGGCAGTATGTCAGATGCGCCATTGCTGAAAACCAAAATTCCCAAGCACATCCCTCTACAACAATTAACATATTAGTGATGCTGTTTGGCTTTGAACAACATACTGTATTTTTTTTAACCTGAGGACACTTGTTATAGAAGTTGCACTTGAGAATACGGTGCTGCTTCCTCATAAGCAAATCTCAGGCTGTCACTAATGCTATTTGCATTAAATAAACATATTACACCATTCTTCCATTAAAAAGGAATTGCCAGGTATGCATATAAATGTAAACATGTTTAATTTTTATGTCAATGTGTCTGTTACAGCAGGCCCTAGAAAATCTTGCTTATTTTACATAAGCATTTTCCCCCATCTCTTGCTTGGCTATTAAACAAAATTGTATTTTTGCATCATTTTTTATCCTTTATTAAGCAGTGTAAGGTTTGCTCCTGTAAGGCTGAGTGAACAGGTCTATTAGAGAAAAGCAAAATAGATACTTTTGAATTACCTTGGGAAGCAGGAAGGGTCTTACTTGGGCCCTGCGGTGCTACAGTGGCTCCTTCGGTATTTTAATGCAAAATTTGAGGGTTTTTTTACTGAAGGAGGGAATAAGCCAAAGTGTGGTGTTTATGAGGATGCTTATGTCATTGTAACCCCTTTCATGTGAAAACGTGATTGAAACATTCCTGAGCTGTCTGTGATTCTGCTTTTATCTAGTTTCATAGGGGAGAAGGAGGAACTCTTGTGCGCCCTTTCTGCCATTTCCCTCTTGCATGCAACCAGAAACGGGGAAGGTATAACCAATTGAGAAAACCTGTTACTTGTTAGAGTAAGCAAATGAAAAATGTTTTGCCTTCATTTTTATGACGACAAAGGTAATTGGATAGAGGTAATGCAGAGGTGGGGGGGGTCCTTGCCTCAATGGACTTCCAATCCAGCCAGCTTCTTTTAGGGGAAAAAAAGAAAATCTTACTAAGTGAACACTCCTATTCTAAATATATAAAATGACTACCTTGCCATTTCGTGTCTCCAAAGCAGTGAGTGGCACATACCAAAACTGTGTGGAGCTTAGGCTGGTCTGATTTAAAAAGTGGAGTGGTCTAGTAGCATCTCTGTGAAAGAACTGTCTTAAACTGTGATGTGAATCTTCCCCACCACTGAACCCTCTACACCAAAATCTTCAAAGTCCTTTAAATACGTAGAAGCAGTTGAATGGTGAAATATGTCAGTAGATCTGGTCGCTTGTCCCCAACTTGTTTGACGCTTGTGATACCCCTTATTCCTTTCCCCAACAGCCTGCTTAACTGTATTGCAGTTGTCAGAATAGAGCAGTTTCCTATTATTTTGGGCTCAGGAATTGAAGAAACAAAATACAGTTCAGTTCTTTGATGGAAATGCTCGCATAGATTCATGGATATTTTGCCCGCGTTGTCTGAGGCTATATACAGGTATACCACCTCCAGACCTCACTGGTTTAAGGGTTATAGTGGGAGCATTTCGCAAAGGGGTGAGGGAATGGAATGGGAAAAATGGAATGGGAATTCCCTATGCCTCTGAAAGACACTGAAGGAGGGACAGACAAAGAAACAGGGTGGAAATTCCAGGCGGGGTTTGTGCTGGAAGAGTGAATATAAACTTGTGCTGTAACATGGAGCTGCAAGATGGAAAGTGGAGATTAGTGTAAGGCCCACATACAGAATTGTCATTTCTTTGTAAAATAAAACCTTATGTGACAGAGTTGTAGGGTGGCTGCAGGTCCTTCCCTCCTTCCTAATAATACCAGAACTTTAATTGTTTTTTCTTTCTGTGAGTGGAAAGCCTCGGATTGGAGAAGGGAATTCCCTGGTGCCCACCTGTCAGTGACAGGTCAGAATTAGTCAGGGCATATAGCTCAAACCTTCACCTGCCCTCTGGGGAAGGTCAGTCTTGAAAGCTGGTGGAGGATGGGGGGAAGGCAAGTCCGTATCCTGGCAGCTGAAAATGTGCTCAAGCTGGAAGCCCTGCTAACACGGAACTTTCACAAACCACAAGTAGCAGGGGTTTTGGGTTAGAGTCAAGGAAGAAATTAGATTGTGCTGGTTGTAAAGCTCAAAAAAACAAGTAGTTCTGAAGTAAGTGGGAGCACTGTCCACACGGTGGCCGAGGAAAGCTGTGTATCTAACAAGAGCATAATTGAAATCATCTATATAAGTATTTAAACCACCTCAAAGGACTGTTGCCATTTCTGAATTTCATACTGGCATTTTATATTTGACAAGGTGACATTGTGTAAGAAATGTATTGTAAAACACCGCTGTACTGTAGGAAAATGATTGAATGTAAATATTTCAAGATGTGGACCACTGTTCAAATGTTATCATAAATCTTTGCCATTGTTTTAGGGGATAATTCTTCATGCATATTTGAGTTGAATTGATAGAACCAGCCCCTGGAAGGGTAATCTGCTTGTTATTGCCTTTCTACCACTGATAGTTTAATTTTGGCTTTGCAGGTATTCACCTCCACCTGTAAATTATATACGATGATTTATTATTTTTTTCATAACTACCAGAGAAAATTTCTGACTTTTGTTTTCAAATTAACACAGTGTTTAATAGCTTTGCTCTTTCTTGAGCTGAGGTCGCAAAGCACCACAAAAATGTCATTTTCTAACTTAACATTTTCTTTCTTTTTTTACTTTTTGCAGGTTTGGTAGGTTTACAGTAGCTGCGCTTCAGTCCAAAGTAGAACAAAGTGAACGTGAAATGAACCGTCTTAAAAAGGCACTGGAAAGAAGTGATAAATATATAGAAGAAATGGAGTGTCAGCTTTTACAGCTGAAAAATGCAGGCGAAGGAACCCAGGCAGTGAGCGCTATTAGTGAGAGATTGCTTTCCACCGATGCTAAAGGAGCTGAGAACAGTGAAGACACAACATGTTTGGAAACCCAAGTTGAGGAGAAAAAGGGTTTGAGTACCGGTCAAAGTCCTGACAGTCTTGAACAGCTGACAAGTGGTGGAACTTGTTTAAGCTCTTCTCATCAAGACTGTTCAAATGGCTCAAATACCCAGTGTGCCCCAAAGAAAGAACTATTTCCAGGGTGTCAGGGGGTTCTCCTGGATGAAAATACTACAAATATGGATGCTTGCTTAGAAGAGCAGTGGAATAAAATTGAGGAATGTACACCATATAAGGATGAAGAACTTTATGATCTTCCACCACCATGTACTCCTTTTCTGTCTCTCAGCCGCCTTCAGTTGAACACTCCTGATGGAAAAGAAAATGCAAGGAAATCATCAACATTCCTGAGAAAACTGAAATTTGAAGAGTTTTGTGACACTTCAGATGATTGCAGCAAAGATTCTCCAGAGCACAGCACAAGCTGTAATAGTGAAAAGAAGCTGAACTGTTTTACTACAGGAAAATCAGGGTTTTGGGGGACCTGCCCAACAAATTTTACTGAGAACTTAGATTTTGATGAATCAGAGCAAAATTCAGTAGCTAGTCAGTCAGATGAGACATCGGCAAAGTCCAGTGATAAAACAAATTCTTGCTTACCTAAAAGGTTACATACTCTCTGCTCTTCTGAAATGAATCGTACAAGAACCTCCAGTGAGGCATCTATGGATGCTGCCTACCTCGATAAAATTTCTGAGTTGGACTCGATGATGTCCGAATCAGACAACAGCAAGAGTCCATGCTATAATTTCAAGTCCTCTGATCTTGATAATTCTTCAAAGTCAACAGAGTGCTCTAAGCTTCTGAATGAAACTGAGAAGAAACTGGAAGAGATGAACGGGGAACAGAGCATGAAGTGTCCAGAGACAAGCGACCTAACAGTTGACAGAACTGGCTGGAAACCTGCTATGTTTTCCATCCTCTCCCCATCTGAGCTAGATATGAATGACCACTTTCCACTGTTCACGGGCCAAAACGTGGTAGCCAGTGATGTCAAACCTCCGAACTGTTTATTTCAAAGAGACTTTTCCCAGAGTTCACTATTCAGTAGCTCACAAAGGTTGTTTGAGGAGCAAAAGTTTGGTTCCTGTTTTCTAAAGATGTCATCTGACCTGCACAATCCGCTTAATCCTCCTTGGGTGTCCTCCTTTATAGCTGAGAGGAAAAATAAAAATGTCAGTCAGTCAACCAAGAGGAAAATTCAAAGCAGCCTTTCCAGTGCTAGTCCGTCGAAAACCACCAAAAACTGACTCTGCTTGGAAATCGAACGTGACTCAGTCATCAACCTGCAAATGTTTAATATTTACAGGTGAACTTAATTTTTAATGACTTCCATGCAATCTGATCCTGCTTTTTCGACTGTGTGAAAACTGAACGTTCCCTTGTCCATTACAGGCTCTTTCCTAGGGAAGAACCATTCCAGATTCTTTTCTTTGGCTGGGCATTTTGTTTACTTGGAGGGTTTGGGGTTTTGGATGTTCTTTTGTGTTTTCAGGTTACGTGATCTTCCAGTTGAGAGCACAGCTAACGGCTCCTTTCAACAGGACAGTTTTAAGTGGTCATGTCAGATCAGTCATTTCTGTAGGAATTTGTTTTAAAGGTTACATTTCCCATTCCTAAAGATTATGTTTTGCCCGTGTAAGGCAGCTACTGGCTATATATCCTATGGATTCATGAAATTGCTATAAAACAATGTCAGTTGCCATAAAACTTGCCTCCCAGAGGAAATGTTGCTGCTTGGACTGTTTCGTAGCACTGGACTGGACTGAAATTCTTGTTTTAAGTGGGTGTAAGGCAGCAGCCTCTTTCTTTTCAGGGTTACAGCACTTCAGTTAGGAAAAACATCTCTTCTTTAACACTGCAAACAGGGCTTGGATTTTTTTGAAGTTGAACACGATTTTTAATTTAGTTCCTAAAAAGCATTGTTATGCTAAATGTGTTCAGTATGCCTGTATAGTCCATAAAAATGGGTTTGTATGCTAATGATTTGTTTACCTAATGTGCACTGAACATTTTACATTAATACTGTACCATTTTACATTAATACTGCATGCTTTTCTATGTGAATTGAATAAAACATGTTATAAGCACTGTAATCCTTGATGTTGCCTCAAATATTGAATTAGCAAAAAGAGAATGGGGAAAGGTTTTTTTGTTTTTCATAATTTGGAAAACATCTAAGTTCCGTAAAACATAAATGTGAGCTTAGTCACAAAAAAAAAAAATCAAATCTCCCTTCCTCCTCCTTGTTAGACATATTACCATTCTAGTGTCAGCATCGATACAGTTGATGGAAATGGCTTTCGGCCTCTCTGGAGGTGACTCTTCCATGAAGTATTGCATAGGTCAACATAATGTGATGGCCTACTACAGGCAGGAGACCTAATTAAGCAGCAGAGCAAAATTGGTTTCTTTGCATTATTGTGTTTAAGGGTCTTTTTTAAGGGCATATTTAATTGTAAGATGCAGGTTTTTCTTTCTATATAGGCCTCTGATGGCATTTCTTACAAGCAGACATCCTTGCTTCATCGATACCTATGATATGAAAAATCTATACGCTGCCTTTCATCCTTTTGAAAAGAGGAATAACCATTTGGAAAATTTCAATAAACTGGCTCATCTGTGATGTGGGGTCCCATAAGCAGTTTGAACAGGAACTACGTTTCATGTTGGAATGTGTGCATGTAGTCGTGCAATTGGTGCGTTCACTCTAAACTGGGACTTTCTGGGTGTTTTGGGTTTTTTTTTGGAGAAACAGCTTTACCAAAAAATCGTCGTTCACCTGGTGACAGGCAGAATGACCACTGGGCTTTCATACACTGCTTTCAGTACACCACCCCAGTTATCTTCACAGAAAAATCTAGTCATTCAGTTTTAAGGTATTTTTCAGAAATTAGGGAGCTGGCAAAACCGTCTGGACGTGAGCTGCTACTTGATTTGACTAATTTTACTAATAAGTCAAAAAATGCTGCCTCAATTTAACCCGTTGCGAGAAGAGGCAAGTGCTTCTCAAATGTGTCTATAATACTTTCTTAGAACATCCTTTTATCACAAAGCAATGACAAATATGCAGTAAATAAGTGTTAAGGTCATTGTTTTGTTACAATGTGGGTCTGGGGAGGTGCATTTATGAGCTTCATTATATACATTATGTATACTTCTGATACAAAAGTAATTTTCAGTGATGGAAACACAAATACAACTAGTATACCCAAAATCAAACTAAAATAAAGGAAAATGGTTTGGTTTTTCTTTCCTGCTACTTTCTAGTCCTTTGGACACACTTATGGGCTTGCTCTTCTATATGGATATTGACGTTACATATCATGAAATTTGAATGGATGGAAGAGAAGAGCCTAAGGTTAAAAAATTGCTGAAGGTCAAGGTCATGAACTTCATCTCTTGTCCTCAAGCAGGGACAGAGAATGAGACATTTTAGGCCAAATACTGGCTTTACACTTGGAACGGTCCTGGGACATACGGCCTTCCAGGTCCGGGTGGGTAACTTCCTGCCTTGTGGCAAAAAAGTTAGTGTAATTACCTGTAATTACTTGATTTCCAAGCTCACTCATACCCTCAGTTCTCAGCTGCAGACACAGCGAGCAGATCATGAATGCATCCAGTGGTATAAGCAGGAGCATTTTATGCTCTAGTGAGAGGTGTACCTGCCCATGGCAGGGGGGTTGGAACTAGATGATCTTTAAGGTCCCTTCCAACTCTAACCATTCTATGATTCTACGATTCTATGTTTCACAATTTGTAAAACTGAAACAGACCTGAATTCTTGTACCTTAATGTTGCTTTGTTTGGCTGGCGTTTGTTTTAGTTTTGGTTTGGTTGTTGTTTTGGGTGGGTTTTTTGTTCCTTTGATTGATTTTTTTAATTTTTTTTTTAATTTGAGCATCTTTAAAACAACTAGCACAGCCTAAATTGCGCGTTTTACTTGGTTAATGCAGACTGAAGTTTAACAGAGCGATGGGTGCAATATCCACTTACAAATTTAAGCTGTATGTAATGACTAGGGTTTCTTCAGCGATACCTTTGTTGGCAGTACATGGGGCTTGGGTTCTCCAGGCTGCGTTCTGTCAATGCTGTGCTTGCTTAATCTCCGGCTGCACTTAACCGTGCTCTCTGAATAAAAGGGCCTAAACGAGAGTTCATTGCTGTTAATTTTTTATGGTGGTTACCTAGTTACGTAGTAATGTAGAACTGGAACGCACAACATCTAAAACTCAACTATTACAATTTTGATCGAGGCGATAGATGTTCCAAGGTGATGTAGGGATGAGATCTATGATGTCTAATGATATTTAATAGCTCATAAAAATTTTATTTCATCTAATAATATTAAATACAAGGCAACTTGCAGGTTTTAACTTGGGAGAACGCTCTCCAGGAGCATTGGTAATGCAGGAGAGCGAGATTGCTACGGGCCTCAGTTCATTGCCGGTGAAATCTGTTGGGTTATACCTAAGAGCAAAAAGATCAGGGTCGGGTTTTCATTTTGTTGTAGGCAGTTTTGCCCACATGCGGTCTGGGGAGTGACCTGCTTCTCCACCATTCCCTGAAGACCTCGTGAGAGCCCAGTTCTGCTCGCTGCTGCTTCCTGGGATGAAAGGCTGCAGAAGGGCTCTACCTACCAGCACCGAATAGTGACTTGGGCTGTGAGTGTTTGTTTTTTAAGGGGCTTTATTGACCCTTTCTGAAAAATCTTTAAAAAGAGGGCAAGGGGGACAGTTCAGAGCTTGTAAATGCAATACAAGGCGTGCTAAATTGCGTCTCCCTTCCTTCCCCCTTCTTCGTTTGACAATTGTTTCCCTCATCCAAATAATGCCATGTAAAACCAGTTGAAACCAGCTAAGTCTGATCCCGACTCCTGTGTCCTGTCTCTGACTCCCATCAGCCATAGGCTTGAAAACCAGCCTTTGCACACCTCTTCTGCACCGCGGTTGTGGCAAGTGTTTCACAAACTGTGACGATGACACTCTTTCCTTGCTCCTTGTGGCGTCGGACGGTCCCATGTAAATACACTAAAGGCTTCTCCCTTCTTCCCTCACGGGTTTGGGTGAGTAGAAAAGCAGCTCCAGGGTAATTTGACTGGGGGGGAGTTCATGGTTATTCCAAGGACTGCCCACAATCAGAGGTAATAAACAGTCCCCTCTGGTTACTACTTTATTAATTCTTACAAGGCTCTAAAGGGTGGGTTGAGGGAGGATGGAGCTCAACTCTTTTCAGTGGTTCCCAGTGACAGGACGAGGAGCAACAGACACAAGCTGGAACATGGGAAGTTCTACTCAAATATGAGGAATAACTTCTTTCTGGTGAGGGTGACAGAGCCCTGGAACAGGCTGCCCAGGGAGGGTG
>JAOXJM010000001.1:164396703-164443598 GCA_026413425.1 Tringa solitaria
GGGGGTGGGTGGGGTGGTGGTGGATGGGGGCGGGGAGATGGAAAGGAATAAGGGAATAAGGTCACTGTCAGGAGAGGAGAGATTTGGAAACCTTCCGGCGGGCGAGAGGCCGCCTTCAGTCGCCACCACCAACTCCAGGGAGCCGAGGTGCTCCCCCACGAGGGATTCCAGGAGTGGGGAGGGCCGGGCCCGCCTCCCCCCCATCCCCCCTCCCGGGGGAGCTTTTTTTTGACACCCATCCCCTGAGTTTTCCCCTTGGGCCACTGCTGCTGGGGGTGGGTGGGGTGTCTTTGTATCTCCATGGAAATCTTAAACGGTCATTATTCCCGCATGGAAATCAGCTATCGATTGGTTCCCCCGGCACCCACTCGCACCGGGTCCACGAAGGGACCCGCCTCTACCGAGCCTGGAACCCGACGGCTCCGGGGGCGCTTGCCAGTCAGCGTCCCCTGGTAGCCAGCCCCAGCGAACTTCTTAATGAAGAGCCCGGCGCAAGGAAAGGGGTGTGTGTGGGATGTGTGTGTGAAAACCTGAAATATTTCAGCATATTGAAAATCTGGATGTCGGCTTGTAGGAATTAATGTAATGGGCTACAGTTATTAACAACTTATCAAGGCTTAAATCAATATAAATTAATTTAATTATGATTTTCTAATTGCATTATGCATGATCAATTTGAAACACTACATTAAAGATAATTAGAGCAGGGTGCTAGTCACTAATCACTTCCCTAATAGCTTAATGAAAAGGAATGTCATGTGTTACCTATGGGGTGGACCCGTGAAATAATACAAATGCTTATTTTCCAATAGAAAATAATTGTACCTTTTAATAGCCGTTTTAATCACTTTGCTGTAAACACAGAATGGATTTGGACTTTTTACATGGCCTTGCTTAAATTGTATTGGCGTTGGTTGAAGTGCTGATGTATTATCAGTCCATCTATTGATGGCCCGAAGGAAGACTAACTTTTATGTAAAAGTATCATGCTGTCCTTAGAAGCTAGTGCCAAGAGGTCACAGTAGATGGAGGTCCTAGCTTAGCATAATGGGTTTAACATTTCCATGACATCATCAGGGAATCTGAAAAGGAGTCTGAGGATAATCAGAGTGGTCATTCAGAAGCAGAGTAAATATTTTATGAGGATATATAGAAGACAGGAAAGAAGGTGGTCAGAAAGGTGAATCTCTACTTCTTCATGCTCTGTGAAGAAGGTTTTTCACTTGGTACCAATTTTGATTGAAAACTTGTGTATTGTTAATACAAAAAAAGGCAGACCACGACCCTTGGAGGGGTGAATCCCAATTTGGTTTTAGCAGCGATCTAAATATATTTGTATTCACTGTCGCCCTTACAGGTTACAGGTTATTTCTGTCTTATTTTTCTGGTGTATATTCAGCCTTACTTGATTCATCACTTACACTGCACATTGTTGCTTACTCAGGGATCTGTTCCTACTTTAATAACAAAAGTTCATTTTTTTGTTACAATTAAAAGCAATCCACATAAGTGAATGCCTTATAACTGGACGGCGTGGGGTAGATGAACTGAAAATGTTTTCCCTGTGATTAGCTTTATTTTCATATCTCTGCCTAATAACCGAAGCGGTACTTGCAGCATACACCTTGGTTAGACTCACTACCTAACTCAGAGGTTTCAGAGAAGTAGTGTGCAACTAGAGAGACTGAGATTTGAGGAGAGCAGTCAAGAACAGCAGCACGTAACACCCACATTCGTCACAGCAAGACCTGTTTGAAGAATTTTCCTTCCGTTAAGGCCTGATTGAGACCAGGAAGCTTTGGGACTCCTGAGGATAAGACTATCTGAATAGAAAGGAGGAGTGAAGGACAGAGCCTAAATGTCACCCAAGGTGTATAGCCCTTTAAATCTAAGTTATTAGAAACATATGTATTTCATGTGTGTATGTCTATGAGGATAGGCAACTCAATGGATGGAATGATTCCAGGGATACACAGTTGTCCTTTTTAAAAATGCTCCTGCTTAACAGTGCACAGCAGAATAGTTATTTTTCCCCTCTATGTCCTGCAGAGAGAAGGCAGAAGCAGAAATAAGCTTACTTTGCATAGAAATTTCTAAGTATTCCAGTGAAGTGGGACAAATTGCAGTATGAGCCTGGTCATTCCCTCTGTTGTTCACAGCTTGAAATGATGTGGCCTCATACTGCCAAGATCCAGTCACAAGATCTGAAAGCAATTCATGCAAAGGTTTTAAAAAGTGCAGTTACTCCAACCTCAAACTTCCTGCTTTTCTTTAAAAAAATCCTCCACAGGGGCCCTCAGCTCCTGCAAGGAAAGTTCTGATAGATTGGAATAGCAAGAAATATGTATGGAATCTAACACCTTGAACTAAGGATGGGATATCAACACGGGTTAAAACATCCAGGTGACAAATGCCTTAAAAATACCAGTGGAGACAAACTCTTGTGGCTCCAATGTCGCTTGAGCTATGGCAGCTGTTCCAGCTGCTGCGACTTTCCCGCTATGTTGGTCCGTTATCACATCCTGACCTCTGCCCCAGATGAAATGATTTCTACGACTATTGTTCAGTCTCTTGTCAGGAGAGAGGGCTCCCCCAGCATGACTCTCCCGCAGCCAAAGAGCTCACGAGGAGAAAAATAGTCCACTGGATTCCATAGGTTGGCTCAAGGACTGAAGCCCATATGTAAAGGCATCCTGTGATATGCCTTAATTTTCTCTGCCATGAATAAATAGTGCACCAGCCTATGTTTTTCATCCTGCACTGGATTTGGGGAAGTTTCATCTACAAAAAGGTGCAAGCCAGGTATTAGCTAATACAACTGCTTTGGAGAATATTGATTTTCCTTTTTTTTTTTTTTTTTTTGAGTACAAGCACAAAGAAAATCCTTGCTTGTGCGAGGGACCCTCGGTTATAAAAGCCTCACCTATGCACTGTTTGAGTGGTTAGATTGAGAACCACATGGAGTCTATGTTTTATGCTGTTCTTTCATACAGCAATTGATTTTAGATAGCACTGTGAAGCAAGGATGGAGGATGAGCGCTGTTTATATGCCAGGGAAAAGAATGAAAATAGTCACGTGAGGTACAGTAACAACTGAAGTACATAGCTTTTTGTTTATGGAACTATTCTGTACTCCTGTGTCTAAACTAAATCCAGTAGTTAACAAACCAAACACCTTTGTGGTTCCAACACCTTTCCATCCTGACGGGGAGCCTCCAAATGAGCGACATGTTTGCAATCATGGCAATTCACCAACATCCTTTTTGGAAAATATTTGCCTTTTTTTGTGTGTGTGTGTGTGGAACATAAATTTGATTTTTCTCCTCACCTAAAATTAAATTGAAAGAAAAATTTAATTCCTTTAAATAGTTTATCTAAAAAAAATTACATTTGCTTCCTCACATCCTAAGTCTTCCCCTTTTCTGATTGACCGATTTTTCCACAAGCCACTGACAGCTGCAGGCAAACGTGTTAGCAGAAACTTTAATAAAGTCATTGGTTTTTAAAGCTTCAGAACTAAACTGGCAGTTTTGGTTCTCATTAACGGAACTAAGCACATTTTGATCAGTGGCTCATTTTAGTGCTATGCAGGTAGGCTAATTGTGTCTGACCATGTTGTCATCGTGATCTTGGTGGCGAGCTGCCTGCTTGGCGTGAGTATGTTGGGTTGCAATGCTATATTCTTTTCAAAAAATCAAGCAGCTCAAAGGCTGTGCCACAATATCAGCTAATTGGACACTGGGTATCAGGATTTTTTGAAAATGCGCAGGGTTGTGCTAGAGAAGTTTTTAAGTAATATGAAGCAAGGGAAGGTCTTTTCAGCAACCATGGGCGACTGAAGAGGATGATGCTCTTAGCATGTAATTAAATATTAATAATAGGGAGAGGTTGAACTTATTTTTATTCTCTAAAACATTGTTAATAGGTCTCAGTCTGGCATTGAAAACATTAGGCACATTGCTCTATGTCTCACCTTTTTAACCTTGTTCGCATGTTTAAGTAAACACATCTTCAGGTCTTTTGTGCTCGTGATTGGTGACAAAAACAATCTATGTGTTAAATCAGTGCTAGGCTCAGGAGAGGAGCATATTCTGGTTCAAATTCAACCCATTGCAAACTGAGTAAAGCGGGATAGCCACCAACGATTCTGTCTATATTTGAACAACATACGGTTTGGTTATCCAAAACAAAGGATAACAGTGTGGAGTTTATACATATCCGCAAAAAAATGTAGAAACATTAAAACATAAATTGGATTAGGAAACAGATGAATATAATGACCTTCCTTACTCTCAATCATATGCTGCCAGCTAAGTGTTTGAGTCTGAAAAATTGCACTAATGAAGCTATTTGAAGGCTTTTGTGGACAACTGCTTCCTCTTTGAAGATTAAATGAATGATGTTGATGTGATTAATCTTAGTACAGGGAGTGATGCAGCAGCCAGAAAATACCTTGGTGATTTTCATAATTAAACTGAATCAACATTTCAAAGAAATGCCAGTGTTATCACTTGTATATTAGAATTACATTCATTAGACAGAAGAAACAAATAATTTGAGCAAACAAGATTTTCCTTTTGGTGTACTGAGACTTCTGTCATGTCTCAGAGTATCTTACTATAAATCATCATTACTGTTTAATTTTATCCTTGCTTTTTCTGTTACTTGTTTGCTGTTTATTTTTTCGTAACGATCCTAATAATTCATGGCTACTTGCTTCCTGATTACTTATTTCAGTATTAAATAGCCCTTCCCAGTTTTCCAGTTAAAATTGCCTGCCCAGTATAGGATTTCAAATCATCGTCACTGGAAAATAACACGAATAGTTGCTGGTTTATGTGGATAATGGAGTCAGGCATTCCAATGATCTCTAGCTTTACAAGGGCTCATCTATAAAGGATAGGACAAGCCACAGAATATATAAAAGACAGGAGCGGTAACAGTCCCTGCATAAAACTGAGAACACAGAGACCTGTGGAAATAAGTTTGGGACAGATTCTGTCTTTAACTCATTTGTTGAGAGTATTATAGATTTCAGTAGGACTGCCCAAAGTAATAGCCCTCAGCAGCTGAATCCGGATTCACATAATTGCGCAACCCTGAGTGGTCTTTAACAGTAAATATTTAAAATATTTGAACAATATATGTGCACTATTTTGTAACATAAGGAACTTAAAGTATTAAATATGTTTCCCAGTGTACACGCTTAAACACACAGATGAACACACATATACACACGCATACTCATAGTAAACTTGCCAACCTGCCAAACAGGTTCTGTAGGGTTTAAACAATAAACATCATGAAAATACAGTCAGCTGCTCCTTTAATGCAAATGAAAGTGAAGTTGTAGGGTTAATGATTGTTGTATCGATACAAATTCACTGTATCGCTCTTTCTATCACCACTTCAGATTATTTGAAAGGTTTCTCTGTGACTTTTTGTAACCCTGATATTTACAGTGTACTTCTAGTCATTGCACAATCTTTCCTTTCACAGTTGCTTAATAGAAAAAAAAGAAATGACTTCTTTGGCGTAGGGGATAAAAAAATAGCTTTTCACCTTGAGGACCTCAATTTTAGTTCATTCCATAATCTGAAGCGGAATGGACTTGGTGGTCTCCCCACAATCTCTAATGGGCAATAATCAACACCACCAAGCTGAAGTTTTCCTCTGTATTCAGTTTAAAAGCAGCACATGGACTTGGAATGCCCACTGATCCCAAGGAAAAGGTTTCTGTGATACTGTCTAGGTAAGATAAAAAGGAAACATCCCCCTCACCCTGTCTGACCTTCAGTCCCTTCACCTAACCTTGTCTTTCTGCATTGCTTACTCCATTTATCTCAGCCCACTCTTCCTATCCCACCCCTCACTTCTTTATAGAGAAAACACTGCATTTGCTGTCATCCTACATATCCTTTTTTTAATACCTTTTACTGTTCTTCTTTATCCCATGTTATGTCCCCTAGGTTGGGCACTACTCTGCACAGTGCTTCATGTATGACTCAGTAAGGGTTTCTTACTACCAGAATAAATGGGATTACCACCACTACTAAGGCACCTGCAGGTGGGAGACCCCAAGGTACATGCTGTAATTAATGGCCCAAATGTGAATGAGATGGAATTCATATGTTGACTGATTTCATATGCATATCTGTCATGCTGGGTGGCAGCTCTATAGTTATCAGTCAGCACAGAATGAACCCTGCAACCAAAGAAAATGGTCAACGAGCCGTACATTTATCTCACCTACCCTTAACCATGAAAGAGACAAGTTGTCTAGTCTAAGCTAACAGTCTTATGTTATTGTTCATGAATACAGAGGTAGGCGTTTCTGAACAGAGATTTATTTCATTTGAAGACAGTTGACTGTGGTAATAGAGCTGAATGGCTCGCTGGAAGTGCCTGTTCTTTCCACTGACTTTAGCACAGACAGAAAGACAGCTAGTTAACCTGCCTTGGAGAGCTATATAATCCTCACCTCATCTTAGTGGCCCAGGTCTACATGGCTTTGAGGTATGTCTCAAAGGTGCTTGGGAATATAGGGAGTCTGTTCATTCAGGAATTTGTTTGGGTTGCAGATGTGTGAACATGAGAATGACTTTATAGTCATTCATGTGAAAGGAAGAGCAACAGATTGGTAGGTTGCACTTGATGTGCTAGAAATTTTCGTTGCCTTATCGGAGTTCCATCTTGATTTCTTTGCCTTTTAGGGGAGGAGAAAGAGGAGAGGAGAGAAAAGCTGGATAAAAAGAGGACAGTGTCCTGTTCCCCCTGCAGTCAACAGCAAAATGTATTTTGTAAGACTACATCTTTAGCTGTTATCTGATTTTTCTTACTTACATCTGCTCTGAGAAATTACTCCGGCAGGCATCCATCATGTTATTTCAGATATTTTAAACACCGTCTGCCTTCCCTTCCTCCCCCCTTCTCACTCCAGAACTTGACTTAAGGCTACATGAACCCAGCAGAAGGCCAAGATCAAGGGCCGAGTGTTATGTAGTGCACATGCTGCCAATGTGAGGACATTGGTCCTGGTCAGGATGGTGTTGTACCATCGGGCCTGTGAGTTAGAGGTGATTTCCTGGCATGGATGCATTTAGGAAAGTAAAAGTAGCTGAGATAGACAGTTAGCCACAATAGGTAGCTCTCACAGAGATGCAGTGGGGAAGCAACAACAGATAGTGGGTATAAGGGCAGTATTACTCCCCAAAGTTATACCATACTAGCTACATGGATATCATCAATTCCTTTTGTGTAGATACAGTTATACTGATATCTTCCTTCAGACCAGAACAACTAATTAGGGTGTGATTCCCTTCAGCTGGCTTTAGACGTTCAAAAAAGTAGGCATTGAATCTGAACTAATTGTTCAAGCTCACTTTGGAGTCAGTGTAACGATATAAATATCTCATGGGAATTCAGTCCAACTCTGAACAAGTACCTCAAATAGGATGGACAAATCACTCCTTGGAGTTACCTCTTTCTTTTCATTTTTAGAGGGTTACAGCTAGGGACAACAAATTCTTTCTCTCCTGTAAAATGTTTATGTGATTTCAATAGTCATCTGAGCATAAGAAATGCAGGTAAGACTATATTGTACAACACATATAATACTCTATGCATATACCAGTATGCACACATGTGCATTCATGCAGCTCCAGGAGCCAGAAGCAGTAGAGGATCTTGAACAGGTTCGCTTGGGAGAGGAACAATATCAAAACAGCTTCAGTGGAGAAAATGTAAAGGCAAAATTTTCTTCCTCTGTTGGAGATTTCCAGTTCAGTAGCCCTGTTAGAAGCTGGGAAGCTTACGCTTTCAGACCCTTGAGCAACAGACAAATTGGAGAGGGTGGAAGTTATAGGTGAGCATTTATTAAAACCCGACAAACTGCTGTTGTAAACAAGAATTATAAGGACTATTGGTTGAACTGTATTATTTATAAGAACATACTAAATGTGTATGGATAGAAAGGGCACTAAGAGTTTTAACAACACAACCAATGAATATATGTTCAGAAAGAAACACTTTAAAAAGTTAAAGTTTCAAAACAAGAACATGTTCCTTCTCATCACAGTATTTATAAACTCCATGCTCTTAAAAACAAGGAAAGGCCTAATAACGGATATCTTTTATCTTTCTTTGCTCATATAATGGACATTCATATTAAACAAGAAAGATACAACATATAAACCCTAACTTTGAACTATTTATTGTTAAAGTTCCTTTATATATCACCTTTATGTATAAGATACATTTTTATTTCTACTTATTTTTAAAGGTATGAGAAAATAATATACCTTTAAAATATTACTTTATAACCAGTTAGCAGTAAAATATTTATAGTAGTTGTTTATCCATAATAATGTTGTATATTTAACACAAAGATGAAAAAAATACAACATTGTTGGCTTAAGGTAAAACTATGTGTTTTTATGGTTTACATTTCAGTATTAATACTTAATGAGTATACAGATGATTTTTTTTTCCCTTTTTAAAAGAGCTTTCTGGGATAGCTATATTTCAAATTGACTAAAGAACTAGATTTTAAATGTTTAACTGTAAAATGACTTGTGGTGAAATACAGATGGCTTTATTTATTATAAGAATGGTCCTACCTCAGTCACACTAAGTGGGACTGCTAAATATGTTGCTACTCCAGACCTTCACATGCCTTTCATGAGTGGTGACGTGGAAGTCTCAGACAGAATAGTGACAGGTGATTCTGTTGATTGGATCAGGAGACTCAAAGAGCTTGGTTCCTTTTTTTTACAGCGGTGCCAAGTGCCATTGGAGAGGTGGTAGGGTAACCAAGATATCTGTATTGTGTGTTGGACTGGCACGTACAAAACAGGACCTATATACTTGACTTACTGAATTACAGCTGAGGCCAGGAATGATATCTTGTGGTATCTGGAATGGCACTAGACACTATATTTAGTAAAAGGAGTCCCTCACTGACCTACTTTAGACATTGATTTTATGGAGAGATGACTTGTATCCTTGAAGTTGCCTTTGTCAGTGATAAAGGAAATCTAGAATGACTGGCCTAGTCATGGGCATTTAAGCTGTAGAACTATAGTTAGGTGAGCTGAATTCTGCCTTTGAGACCCAAGTCCAAAAACTAATGCTCTATCTGCTCAGCTGCCAGTTCATTGTGGGAGGCCCTCAAAATATTTACATTTCTAACTCTCATTCATCCTTTGATTTTCATTGTGAAGTTAGATAACAAAATTAGGATTTAGGATCATAAATTGATAGATCTTCCAGCTCCAAAGCCAACAGTGTATTGATGCCATACCATCCAAACAAGAAGCCCTTTTGGCATACAGGTGTCAAGTATGCCTATTAAAACACAATTGGAATTGATCCTCCTGTTTTCTCTAAGAAAGCCTTGTCAACAGGATGCTTGTTCAACATTTGGGTTCAGGACCTGCTTCAGCTTGAGATGACTTGAACCTCAGCTACTACATCCCAAGGAACATCCTGTTTATTACACTGTTAGGTCAGCAGGGACTAAAGGCCTCGTGCTCTCTCCTGTTAGAGGTAGTCAACTGTGTAACATTCATTAGTCACTGAGAGTGCAAAGAAATGCTAGCACAGGTGGGTTGCTTTTTTGGGAATTCTGCAGATTCTGGTATCTTCTTTTGGTATTGTTAATGAAGTGATCTCAATAATTACATAAAATAAAATAGAAACACATTTTCCTGAAAATATTGGCCAGTTCACTTTTTTAGATTCCTGCCTTCTAGAATAGAAGCCTAGCCACCACGCTTGAGTCATACACAGTTTCTTAAGTCGACCTTCCCTTTGGTCCCACAAATTTTTGTTGTGAAATATTATTCCATTGTAACTGATTGCAACCATCACTGTCACATGAAACCTGCTCTTTCAAGAAGTTATGCTCAGCTAAGTACATTGGATTCTTTATGTATTTGGTCACCTGAATAGTTCTCTGGACCCTGCTGTCTATATTGGCTGAAGGCTAGGTTCAATTCTCCACTTGTTGGCTCCCAGTGTTACCTCAGATAGTCTAGTTTATTCAAGATGGGGGCTCTTGAATATGACACAGACCCAAAGGGGATACCCACATCACATGTAGAGATCATACCCACAATCTTCATTCACTTAGGCAACTACCTTACTGGTATATATATACAGTCAGACTCCAAAATTTACATTGCTACAGTCTGGTGTTGAATCTTTTACTCAAGATTTGATTCTGCTGTCCATGCATAAGCCCCTGGTGCTATTTCAAACACCCTAGGGTTGTTTGTCTGTGGAAATGGTGGACATGACACAGGATCTAAGTGAGACCTTTGTTCCTCTGGCGTGTCAGCTAAAGGGCAAACGGAGGGTTACCCTGCACTACCTCATACAGCTTTAGATGCCTATGT
This sequence comes from Tringa solitaria, assembly GCA_026413425.1. Classification (NCBI taxonomy): domain Eukaryota; kingdom Metazoa; phylum Chordata; class Aves; order Charadriiformes; family Scolopacidae; genus Tringa; species Tringa solitaria. The sequence goes on from JAOXJM010000001.1 coordinate 164,407,101, forward strand.
ATAGGCAACTGGATTAACCTCCTAATGTCAATGCCTAGACTTCAGAGGGAGGCAGTGATATAGCTGTTTGCTGTGGCTAACGTTTCAAAACAGCTATCTTTAAGTGAGTCTGCTCCCAGCAGGTAAACTCTCTGGACTGCTCTTTGGTGCTTAGCTCTCTCCCCTAATCAATTAGGAAGCCTAAGCACCCAATTTAGGCAGCCTGTGACTGCCTAATTAATGTTCTTAATTTTCCTAACTCCTAAAAAGGAATTAGGAGATGATATAGTTTCTTGAGTCTGTGCCCAAGCAGCCAGTGTTTCATTATTAAAATTATTCAAGAGTCTAAAATCTGCTTTGGATAATCTGATAATTGCCTAAATCCTGATCCTCTAGATGTGTAACAAATGCCTACGCAACCTTTAGGTTCTAAGTTACTTTATCCAACAAAGTTTATTGTACATACAATATGATAGGAATAGGTTTAACTCTTGATATACCTTGCAGAGTTCTGTGGCCCTGTGGCTGAATGGGGGATACCAAGTCCTTCAAGATTTGTTGCATAAAAGTAAAATAGAGCACAAGCTTTAAGTTAAGTCTGAACTTGTTTTCACTTAAGGTAGTAAAATTCTGATTCGATTAATTCTATTTTGTTAGGGATTTGAAACTGTATCTCTCACCAAAATGTTCTAAGCATCAGGCTAGTACATTTTCTGGGGTTGGCTGCTCACCGCCTCTCCTTGCGAGATGTGATGTTCCACTTCACAGAGAGTGATTAAATATTCATTAAGCTAGTGAAAGAACAAGCTTCTCAGAAGACAGTAAGAGTCTGGTACTTAAGGCAGTCACCTGGGAAAAAGGGAGATCTGGATTCCAGTCACTGCTGTAATGATTACTTAGTATTAAATACATACACTGGTTCACGAACTGGAACCCAGCTTCTTCTTTCTCGGGGGGAGGGAGGTTGACTATCAACTACTTCTCACTTTCTGTTTGTTGCAGTGATTACTTAATTATCCAGGAAAGTTCTGGCTAGGGAGAAGGAGCATTCCTCTGGGAGGTGGGAGATCGTGGTTCCGTGTGGCAAAGAAAACCAGATGTACATTTCTCAGGCCCTTTATTATCCAAAAGCTAGAAAAGGAAACCTCTTTCATTAGAGGGTAAAATGATGTAACTTAGGGCTTAAAAACCATGAATCCCAAGTGGAAGAAGGTGTCTCCTCTAATCCAAAAATAAATTGCAGAGTAAGGAGAAGGTTTAAGGCATATGCTTAATCTCAACATTTCCTGAAGTGCTTCCTTGCTTAGCATGTCTTTGTGGATTCTGTCTTTTCTATACGATTTGTAAGGAATCAGACACCTAACTCAGAACTGCAGATTCTACTACAAAAGTATACCTTTCAGAAAGGTGTTGTGACATTTAACTAAAATCCCTTGCAGATCTATTCTTTAAGGTGAAATTCTCAAAGATATTTTGCGTTGCTTCCATAAATCCTACTGAGGTCAGGGTAGATTTTACCATGGATTTAAGAAGGGCCAGAACTATACCAGCAGGGTTGTCTTCTGTAGCCTACTTTTCCCATGTGGTTTCAAAAGGAGAAATATTAAAGTACATATTCTGTTAAATAAATCTCTCTAGGATCATTTACATTCTTGATAGAAAGCTGGTGGGTTTTCCTTTTTTTTTTTTTTAACATGTATGCTTCTATGCTGACAAATACAAAATTACGTACATTGATGCGAATAATTTGAACTTCTGGTATGCTTCATGGAGATGTGTGGCTCTGATTCAGCAGCGGATGACCTAGGGAGTTTCAGGGTTTTGATGCATGGGGTGAATCTGAGCATATGTATTACATTATATCTATGAACTTGCTGACTCAGGACCTAAATTACCTCTATCTGCTCAAGAAAAGACCCATTGGATGTTGAAACCCTCTGGCATTAGGTAGTGAGAGAAAGAAAAGCAAAATAATTTTTGACTTGCTTATAAAACACGCTGAAAAAGAGTTTAAAAAGACCAACCAGAAAATATTTTCAATGTCACAATATGAACTAGAGGTAAATTTTTACATGGGAAGATGACTTCTTGTTTTTTCTTGCTTCAGAAAGAAGCTGGAATAAATGGTTCAGGAAAAGGAAGGGACCAGATGTATTTTTTCATGAAGACAAATCAAAGCAGACATGAAATACCTCCTTTTTCATATTTTGTATTTTCTCCTTTCTCTCTCTCTCATTCCCTCCTACTGTTAGTCCTTTACTGTTACCTTTTCTCTTTGATTCATTCCCTCTTTTGCTTCTTCTCTCTTTTCTTCCTTCCTTAACTGTTTTCCCTCTATCCCACAGCCATTCCAGATTCACTTGCACAAAATGATCATCAAAATCATCCTTAAATGAGGAATTGGGCTGCAAACTCACTAACAGCTACTTTTTCTGTCCCAAAAGCACAAAATATTTATCCAGAAAGCCATGATAGGAAAGCTAGGATTCGCTGTCTCTGAAAACACGGTCTTTGAACTTTTCAGCCAGAGGAAGTTTTCTGTTGGCTATCACTTATGAAAAACATGTTGGCTTTGTTCGTTTTTGTTCTTATTCACTAAAGTTCAACAACCTAAAAGAAATATCTAGGCCTTGATCCTTGAATCTACTGAAAGCACAAAGGAGAAAGAGAGGGGACTAGAAAGGAAAACTATTGGGCTACAGTAAGTTAGTGTGTGCTCTTCCAGGCTGAAAGAGAGCAAGATTAAGGATGAGATGTGGATAGGATAGGGCAAGAGATACAGAAATTCTCCCTAAAGCCTCTGTACTTCTCTGCTGCTAATGACCTTTTTAGCTTCAACACGCCAGCAGCTTTCCGCACTACCTGCCTTTCTGAAACGTAAAACTATAGAAGACATTTTAAATAATTCCAAATTTAGCCACGTTAAGAAAAGAGAGAAGTGAAGAAATGAGAAACCAGCAAGCAAGCGAATTCCTTGGTGTGGGCCAGAAGCACTGAAGCAGGCAGCTCATGCTGAGGGGGCAGCTGGCACTTTTTTGGCTGGTGTTCTGCTCCTGCCCTGGCATCTGAGATTCATGTTCCAATTAACCCCTAAACTGGGGAGTACTCAGGGTTGCTGCTAGGTCACATTTTAATTAAAATTCAGAAGATTCTTGGAACACATGGGGAAGCTCATAAAAGAATTTTGCTCATAACTATTTTACTATTGTCCTCATTCCACTTTCCTCCCTAAGCCTTCCTCCAATCAAGCAATCAAACAGGTCTCCCACCTGGCAATGAAAAGGAGTGACTCTAAAGTAATTTATGAATGCTTCAGACTGCTCCTGTATGTGTGGCCAAAGCAATTGTATAGAAGAAAAATCCATCAAGAGCTTTAAAACACCAGAGATACCACCTCTGTTCCTATACATCTGTTTCAGTTTCCAGCATTCAGCCTGCCTGAGATATTCTTTCCAGATTTGAAAGGTGTGACACCATAAGAGGTGGAAGCACCAAAAGAAGAGCTGTTGATCCTCTGCAGTGTCACTAGGACAGAGAGTCAATAGAGATGCTTGAGTGTCAGCAAGCTAGGTAAGGTGTCCCATTCTGGCCGAAGAAAGATAATTAGACATTGATTTAGGGATTCATAAGAAACTGCACACTGATGGCAACCAGTAGGAAAGGGGCAACAAGGGGCAAAAATATATACGAACTGCTTTCTCTTAAGTACTTATGTATCAGAACTCCAATGAGCAACAAAATTGGGTGTTTATATCTCTCAATGAAGAACAGGTATTCCCCATCTCCCTGAGTCTGAGGGTATGAATTTACAGGTATACATGCTCTAATTGTGCCCTTCAGACCAACTTCAGAAGGAAAGGTGTGAACATGCACATGGAATATACGCCTACAGAGAGGAGGATCTTCTCAAGGTGATACTGCAGGCTGAGGTGCACCTAGAACCTGGCTGCTCCATCCCTGGTTAAAGACCGGAATTATTGTATAACCTGGTTAACTGCTTTAACCACTAGAGTAGCATGTAATAGTTGGGGGGTCACACTGGTATCATACTCAGCAGAGACCAAATGAATAAGGGACAGTCCTAGCAGGTCTAGGAAATGAGGTTCTTCTCGGAACTTCTCTTATTAACATTCTGAAGTGCTGATGGACACAAAGCTGCATTCTAAAAAGTCATCCCAGTTTAAAAAAAAAAAAAAAGAAGAAAAAAAGATTGTGACTTAAACCTAGAACACTTAGTAGCAGAACCTTAAGAAAAGTTACTTTCTGAATCTTTTGTTTCCATGACTGCCTGTCTGCAAACTGTTCAAAACTGATGTAGTCAGGGCATCATAAAGAACACTGGCATCAAAATATTATAATGACACAAAAAGGAAGAACGATTACTAAATTACAGAAGAGATAAACTCTCAGTAAAAAGCTCCATGGTCCTCAACCCTGTGGCAGAAAGTAGCAGAAACCAGGATGTAGCAATTTTCAAGCAGTGAGCAGAAACATTAGTATCAGAATAATAATAATAATTCTGATTATCATTAATAATCAAAGCATGGAGCTGAGATTCCAGGAGAGTTTTTGGTAGATGGAATATATGTACTGAAGTTCAAATTCAATCAGGATCATGCTGGAACATTTAAATACCATGTATTTATGTGCTTATTCGACATATGCAAGTTGCCTGTTGTACTATCTAAACATATTTAAAAATACCCACTCTTTACCACTTGCTGTTAAATCCAAAAAATAGTGAGTGAAGTTATGAACAGCCCATTTTGGAGACTGCATGGAATTTATTTTTCTTCTGGTAATTTGCTTAATAGCACTTCCAGGCATTAGTCACTATAGCCTAGTCAGAGCTCCTGATACTCTGGAGACACTCCTGAAAGACTGAAAAGATTTTGTGCCAAAGAGAAAAAAAAAAAAGTTTTTTATAAGGGAGGAGGTATAGATAACTGTAGTTTGACAGGGCATTTTTAATAAAAAGAAGTTTCCAGGACACAAAGGGTTTGACGTGCTTCTGCCAGCCAGTCACCGCTTCTGGGTGCCTTTAAAGTCACTGGTTTGAAGAAAAGAGGAACATTTGCTGATAAGTCATCACCATCCCCTCCACCAACTCAGAATCTTTTCAGAATTGACCCTGCCAGGTACTTCTCAGAATTAATGAAAAACAGTGAAATTAACAGCAAATTACTTAATTTCTAAGATGTGAGAAGAATCACAGCCTACATTAATGAAGCTCTTAGCTTTGAGAATCAAACCCAAGCGCTGTAGTTCATCATCACAGGGAAAAGGAAACTATAAATGGTGTAAAAGCAGCCAGGCAGTAGAATTTGGGAAGCATTAGGTTGTGCACTGTCACAGTACAGTCCAGTCTGGCATAATATTCTGTCTTTATTCTATTTGTAAGTAAAAGGAAGAAAACTAAATTCAGGGTAGAATAAAAAGAGATGTGGTTTCAATATATACTTGTTATTTGTGTGCGCACTTATATGATTAGCTCATCAACCATGCTATACTCCATGCTAGAGGGAAAAACTATGGACTACTGTTGTTTTCCACAGTCTCAAGAAAATATAAACCTGCTGATGTAAATCTTCAGGTCTTTTGTCTCTCTTTTTTTTTTTCTTCATACTTCTCCTGACCCAAATGCATTTGCTCTGGACTTCAAGATTCACCTCACTGCCAACAACAGCTTTCCTTAACTCTCATTGCCACTGTCCTCTTGACACAGCTGGTATTGAATCCACATCCACTGGATTCAATGTCAGGAAGACTGTCATCCTGACACCTAATAGGTGGATCAATGTGACACGTTTTAACAACTCAGTGTATAAAGCTATGCTTTAATTGCAAGTTTTTGAGAAGTTGCTGCCTTGCTTTCATTTCCTCTAATGGGTTTAGACCCAAGAGAAAATATGCACTGGTTTATACCAAGATTGTAGACACATAATGGACAAAACATATTCATGTTATATAGGTCAGATCTCAGGCAGCTTATTCCTGTTAAAGTATTTTGGGAATGATGATGGTCAAGGGAAATGGAAATACATCTTTAGCTAGTTAGGGTTGGATTAGTATTGCATGCTTCCATCAGAGCTAATTGCCTAGATTCATTTTACAGGCAACAACCAACAACAAAAATACGTTTCTGGGGAGTGATTCTCCTCTTCTGAAACTGGATATCTAAATATGTCAGATGAATTGAGGTCTACAAGTGTCTAGTGTTCTCCATTGCCTAAATGTCTACTCAATGAATTGATATCTAAATGTCTAAATGATGATATCTAAATCATCTCAGGCTGGCTGGAGGAAGTTTACACATATTAGATTCTTTCAGGTACAGATTCATGTGAAGTACCTTCACAAATATTGAAGTGATGGTATATCTCTGGTTATGTCTGCCCCCGTGGATTGGGGAGTACAGTTTGTTTGAAGGGACCCCTCTTTGCTTGCTCATTGCATTGTCCTTTTGATTTTGTCACCCTCTTATTTTTTTCATTCTCCTCTGACTAACTGGAAATTGATTTCTTTCTGAGTAGGATGGTTATTTCTGTGCTGTTTAGCTAAGTATTTAATTTGATATTTGATTTTTAAAAAAATTTCCTTCTGTTGTTGGTTTGGTTTTACTGTGCTTTAACGATTCTTGGTAGGCTTCCTATGCATTGATTAATTCAAATAAATAAAATGTCAGTATTTATGGTAAGAAGGAATGCACATGCATATATTTCCTGTATATTAGTAATCTGACTCTTTTGTTCTCTTTCTCCCTCTAAATGCAATTACATCACAAAATTGATTTTGCTCCTTTCCAATGCAGAGCTATAGTAAAACAAAAAGACCTACAATTAACGAGAATCCTAATTACTTCTTACAGGTGAGAAATGGTTTATTTTTTAACATTTGGAAGGGAAAATTGATTTCTTTTTCAGTCTGCACAGCATGAATATTATGTATCACAAATGTCATGAGATAACCGGTTTTGTCACATGTAATCCAACCAAATAATTATTTCTGACAGTCTGCAAAAATGTTTAAAAACATTATTTAGAGGGAAATCTGAGAAAATATTTTCTCATTTCATTTGGGAGGAACTCTGTTTTGCTACTCTGAGTATAAAATAGATATATACAATAAAGAGCTGTAAGACACAATGCCTCATCAACTGAAATGAAAAATCTCATTTATCTAATCACACACTCCTATTATATTTTCATTATACCAAAGTGCATCAGTTCACCTGATGTAAGACTAGGGGAAGGGATATAAAAATAGGTGATGAAAAAGGAAAAGTTATTTGCTTAGTTCCCTTGCCAGGCAAGGTTTCAAGATGCCATCATATGCTGGGAGAATGGCAAGACTGCAGAGCCAGCTACAGGAGGGGTAGAAGTGGATATCTTTATCTCTGTGATGACTTATCTCCTGAGGACACTACATGAGCTACTGCCTCATCCAGAATAAATTTTCTGGAAGACTGCACATTAGATTATAATCAAGACCAAAGAGGCTTCTCAGATGGCTGATAAGTACTTACCTTTTCAGACCCCTACATCAGGACACAGTGCTTTCTTTGCAGATATTTACGTCATTATTGACAATTCAGACCAATTTGTGACTATTTAGGGATTTCCATGTTGGGATCTGCCAGCAGCTGTCCTCAGTCTTCCAAAATAACTAGCAATAGCTGTGACTTCAAGCAGCACTGTCCTTTCCTGCTACCTCACTTAGGGTTCTTTGCTTTTAAATATCTGGTGGTGCTGACTCGACCTGCCAAGATACCCTTTTTCTTAGGTTAAAATATCTGCCTTAACATATAGTTTGTCAAATAATGACATATGTCAGAGTGGTGGAGAAACAGTATGGAAAGAAGAGGGTAAGAAAATAGGAACAAATGCTTATAAGAAAATCACAGTTAATGAATGTTTGGAACCAGACATCAGAAGTTCACTGGAAAAACACAACTGCATTCTTTAGTACTGAAAAAAGTCAATTAGTAGAACTGGTTGGAAAATGAAGTTTCCATTTCACAGGAATTTTCACATTTCAGAATGTGTTTCTCTTTAAAATGTGTGAAATGCTGAAATCTCAAATTATTTCCTGTCATAGAAAACCTGAAACATTTTTTATTCAGTAACTTCAAATAATCCTATTACAAATAATTACTTTGATAAAGCCAAAATGTTTTATTTATAAAAAGCATAATATTATCATCTGAAATAGGTATAACAATATTCAAAACCCCATTTCAGTTTCGATGCATTCAGAATCTCCTCGTGAATCGCTAAAGAAATTTTCTAATGAAATAACTCAGAGCAGTTCCCTCAAAAATGTTTAGATCATCTCTTAACTGACACTGTATATGCAGCAATCGAAGGAGGAAACAGTGCTTCCCAGATACAATAGCATGCATCCACAACTTCAATTATGAATTGCGTGTTTCAGATATCCCTCCATGGCAATACTCACAATCCAGCAGAGCTAGCAATATAAATCACAGGGCATAATGTAACGGAAAGGCAACTCGATAGAAAAACATCCTGCAATTTTAGCAAACAGCATGTGCAGAGCTTTGGTTTACGGCATGGAGGGTGTTCAGTAAATGCTGATTAGCTTCTACACAAGCTGCAGAAACCTACTGAGTCTGACATGACATTTCTCTGTATCCACAAATGCTGTTTCAGAGGACTTTTGCAACAAGGAATAGCCAGCCTTAGCTCTCATATTATGTAGTGGTATGGACTGGGCCAGTTGACCATTCGGCTAATTATTGCTTCTTTGATTTGGCCTAAGTAGTGAATCTTTTTGGATGCCCTTCTCCCTAGAGAAGAGCATAGGAGGATTCACCCAAAAACCATTATATCCAAAGTCATATCTGTTTGACAGACAATCCCTACGGTTAACATCTCATTTCTCCTTTCCTCCTAAGTTTTTCCTCAAAATTTCATGTTAGGTCAAATGTTGAACTTGCTAAGCACTCGGAAAACAAAACACTATCACAAAGGGACAGGATGTTAATGAAAGACAGCAAAGGAACAGCATCTCCATCCAGTTACCAGGATGAGGAGACACTGTGGCTGACTGTGTTGTTTTCAGTGTGCTATTCTCTACTGGTAGTCAATAATAAAAACTGAAAGAATAAAGTATTCTTTAAAGTTTCAGTGCAAAAATTTTACTTTCCCAAAGGCCTCTAGACTTACCCTCCCAGGCTGAAATAGCAGTTGACAATAACTTTTTAGCTGAAACTTTTGCATACAATGTGACACAGCTTCAGAAAAGAGAGGCCATGTTATCCAGTCGTTGGAGGATTGTGGTACCCTCCCTGACGCTGTGGATTCAAACTCCTTTAAGCAAAAGAGGGACTGACCCTCAGGCTTGCACAACATGGGTAACCACTTAACCCAGAGTCGAAATTACTCATTCTTCCACCTGTATTTTGTAGGGACCCTAACCTTTTAAATATGTTTGAGGCATGAAATGGATACTGCACAGCAGTGGGGGCACTTTTGGAATAGGAAAGAGAAGGAAGTTAGTGTTCTTTGGCAACATTGAATGCCAGGAGATGGGAGCACAATGGGTGGGAAGGGCTTTCAGGATGAACTAGGTTTTAAACTGAGATCCTAAAGAAATAACTTTTGGATTTAAATGCATAAAGTAGTTGTTAGACACTTAAGTGTCATCTAAATCCTATTGCGAATCTCTCCCTTTCTCCCTCTACCACTCTTTTACGTTGCCACGTGTCCTTTTTGGCTAGATTTAAGTAACATTATTCTCTTTATAAATGAGATCACAGTGTGCTCACTTTCGAGGAAACTCGCCTGTCTTTTGTCCATAATGTGTGCTGCTCAGTCACAGTTTAATTTTTTCAATTGTGAAACTGTAATACGGGCCACAGATTGCAAGATCTATTTCTGTACCCACACCACCCTGAAAGCGCTCTACACTGACCCTCAATACAGCTTTCAGTCTCACCCTCCTTAGCACTGAATCTGCCATGCTTTTCTGAATGAATTGACCATTGGAAAGAAAAAGGAAATAGAAAGGAAAAAGAAAAAGACTTGCTGGAATTCACAGGTGCGCTCACCCTTTTTAAATGTTAGTGATAAAATTGGAATATAAAGTTATTCCTGCTGCAGACCCTGCTTGGAATGGTTGGCAAGAGTTTGTGACTCCTTGAGGTATTTAATAAAAATAACTGAAAATCTTCATAGCTAGATTTCAGTAAAGCCAGTCCTCAATGGGTACAATCAGAATGGTGTGTTTAATCTGAATATGCTTCAGGTCACTGCTCAGAGCTGTCCTTTATAAGAATACTGCTTCCAGTTTCCTTTTCTAGTAGCTATAGAAAATTTTTCTAGTGCCTGGAAACATGATGTCTTAGCCAGCTTCAAAGTAAATACCTTTTTCTATGTCAGCTGTTCTGCCCAATTTAGTTCTCCAGTCAACTCTACAATTTTCTAATATGAATTTTGTTAATGGTGCTTTCTCTGAAAAGATTATCTTGTCCCCCCAAAAGCTTTCCAGTTCTATTTTGCTTCACTTCTATTTTCAAACTAGTCACTTGGAGAATGATTTGCATTTTGTAGGATTTGTCTTGACACCCCTTTCTGATAGATTTCTCCTCAAACATGGGAGTTCTTATGGAAATGACACTTGGCTTTATGCACTTTCCATCTCTTATCCCTGACAGTCTGTGCAACTCATACAAGCCAGCATGTACTCAATCTGTGGCGCCCAACTGAGATTATCATCTTTGTACAACTTGTTAATGTCAGTGGCATTTCGAAGTCTCTGCACTGAGCTATGAAATAATTCAGATGCGGAGAGAATCCCCAAAATAGGCATTTGAAAAGAGTGCCTGCAGACAAAAAATATTAAACATCCACTATCATGAACCTTCCCATTTAAGGGGATTTTGCCAAACAGATCTGATTCTCCCAGAATAAGAGTAGGAACACTGGCCAGCTCTCTCGGGATGGCTGGGCTAGTTAAGATGACATAATACTTCCAGCATGATGTTGGCTCTCAGTTTCAGATGCTTCACCTGTGACCATAGAAACCCAGTTTCACCCCTCCCTTCCCATACCCTTTAAAAAGTATATAGTCATTATGTTGGTTTTTCAGCTTTCTACTTACTGCTCTTGATGTGATGTAACTGGCACTTATTCTTTGGCCTTATTGTATCCCACTGGCGCTCTAAAAGCTATCCATTTGTTGTAAAACAGGCTTTACTCTAAGAAAGAAGAAGGCTCTGCTCTGTTCTGATTTACCCCTTTTATGATACTCCAGTGATGAAAAAGCAAAAGAGATCCACAGGATATGGAGTTTGCCGTGAGGAGTTTGCTCAAGAAAAGGCAACCTAGCTTCAACTATTTTTAAATTTCTTTTTCTTTTTCATCACCCTTGTTTAATCATACTGGAGAATCTGCTTTTCCAAATTCTGATTTTTACCTTAAGCCTGGACTGTACATAAAACCACAACCTGCATTTACTGTGCACCAAATTTTGAAGAGGGGATAGGAATGTTAAAACTGGAGGGTGATAATTTGACTCCACAGCTTCTTTAAACATGTAAGCGGAAATGTATGTTAACATGCGCAAAATATCTTACAATTTTATAGCTGGTTTCTTGTAAAATGAAAGATCTTACTTTAGGTGTTCTATCACCCAAAATAGTGTGGGGGGTGTGACTATAGAAGCCTCCCCAGCTCAAAAGTATTTTAGAGTGTCTGAACGTCTCCTCAGGTAAACGTGTATCTTCAAGGTTATACTCTTTATCATTTGTGACCGTAGACAATATTAAATAAGAGCATGCGTGAAAAATTGGCTTTTCTACCCTTGCAACATATTCAGTTTGAGTGTTAGTCACATTACGAAGAATTTTATTTTGTTAGAATACTGACTGACTGATATTTTTCTTGAAACAGCGTTATGCAAATAGGTCTTGATACCGTCTAATACCAGAAAGCCTCAGAAAAGCCTTGACGTTTCTCGAGGCATACCTGCATTAGGCAATCAGATTTATCTGACTACCACTAATCGCAGCTCTTACTGCTGAGCGATGCAGTAGCACGCAGAACAAATACAGGCTTTGGTCCTGGAAACAATATACCCATATTAGAGCACTATGGCACTTTAAACAAGAAGTCTTCCCTCTCTGCAGGGCTAATTATTTTAGTTCAGCACTGTGTTCCTGTGATCATAGCATTTCATGTCAAAGGGCTATCAAATCTTCTCTTATGTATTGGTCTCTATACTGTAAACATAAGCAGTCAATAACTAGGCTATTACTTATTAACAAGGTACACAGTACTAAATCCAAAGAGATTTCCTGTCAGGTTCAGCTCTCTTTTTGGGTTATCTGTTGTTAGAAACATCTTTCAATTGAGTTTTTACTGCTTAGACTGTATGCTTCAGTGGGGTGTTGGAGTGCATCATGGGCTGAACAAAGTCCTTTCTGCTCTTCTGTTCTTCTTTCTGCTCCTACCTGTGCCCACCTCATTCCACCACAGATGCTCACTGGGTCTTCGGTGACCTGACTAATCTCATCAATCCTCTGAAAACTATCCCATCACAACACAACAACAACAAGAAGGAGCTAGCTTCTGGTAGGTCACTAAACTGAATCAGTCTGACAAGTGCCAGGATTAGTGAAAAGGAGAGAGAATGAGCATAAGGTTGTTACCAGGGGACAAGAAAGTTAGGAACAGGAAGGGTTGACCAGGACCATTTCCTCTTTTTGGAAGGAGCTGTTGGATGAGATCAATTGCCTAAGAAGCCATGACCTAAGCAGGTAAATTAAGTGAATCCCAGGCTAAAAACCTCCATAATTGTGCAAAGCCTATATACGCAAAAGGCATTGTTTGATGCTACCTTTCTCTGTGCTTTGTTCTGGGAAGAAACAAATACATTTTAGCAAGGTCCAACCAGCCCTCCTGAATTATGAGCGCGTTAAAACAGATCTTCAGATGATCCATTTAAAAAAAAATGTTCCTAAAAGTCACATCCTCCTCCCAAGTTAAATAAATGAACACTAAATAAATAAATAAATGACACTTAAAAATAAATAAATAACTTAAATAAATGGACAAAACTTTCCATACTGTATGAGTAACTGGAAGTAGTAACTGTGAATGGTCTTCAACATGGAGAGAAAAGGAAAGTGATGAGATGACTGAGCAGAAAGTCAGCGAGCCAAGTCTAGAGATGAAACTATGGATTATTTTTCTAATATGAGAAGAATCATAGGGTATTTTTCTGGTAAGAACTGAAGATTTGGGGAATTTGTGGAAGACTAAAACCCATACAGTAAATGGTGGCCTTGTCAAAAAAGCAGTATTTTTGTCTCTGACTATGAATAACTGTAGTATTTAATGTACATAAATATTTGATGATTAACTTTGGTTAAGAGCTATGCTATCTCTGTTTATATCATAAATTCAGCAATAGCTTGGACAAAACACTGAGGATTCAATTGTGCCTTGAAGGCATGGTGCCACACTGGGGATAACGCTGAGACACATCACCTCAGCAGGAGCTCCAGGAGGGGCTGTGCCTCAGGCATGCACTCTGCCTTCTGGAGCTCCTGGGGAATGCAGCTACTGTTCTCCACTTAAATGGGGTGCAGCTTGTGCTCCACTCCAAATGCAGGTGGCTCTCCTGGCCTCAGAAGACCCTCCTGGAGCCTGACACCCTTCACTGTCATGAGCCTGCCTCGCTTTCTGTGAAACAATTGCACCAGCAAAGGCCTTAGCAGCATTTGTGAAGGAGCCACCATGAAGTCAAAGGATCATTCCCTTCTCCCTGCCTGGCTTACAGGAATGTGGTTTGTGGCAACTCTTTGACAATCCAGCTGTCAGACTTTAGTGGGGAACTCTCATCCTTTGGGGTGTCTCAAGAGGGCATTTATATTCTGTTGGGACAGTTTCACAGCTCTGTACATCGTGTAACAGCTATCTCGCCTAGTAGAAGGACAGGTGTTTCTTTGCAGGCAGCCTGAAAGAGAAAATTTTAACAACGTGTCTTAAAATTGCTCTGGTTTGCACCAGCACCTCAGCTCAGGTTCTGTACAGAGGCTGATGGAAATATCACCCACCAAGAAGAGTACAAAGACAGTAATGAAGTCTGGTCCTTGCCAGGAAAGTGGTGAGAAGAGAGGTGCTCTTCTGTTCTGCAAGCCTTAACACGCAGCCTCACCCTAAGACACTGAAAATAGCTTACAGTGGTTTTATACTTAATGTTATGCAGAGGTGACTTAAACATTATTTTTTGAAGGCAATAAAAGTTTGTATGTGAGGGAGGCTCTCATCATTTTTGTAGTGCGGTAGGATATCGGCAAGTGTAAAAATGGATATGCTTGATGGATAAAATTGGAACTCATTATTTGCTTGCTGTTTAAAATGTGCCAAGGATGTCAGACACTCCATTTTTTACCTGTTCATAGTGTGTTTCCTTTTAGTCCTTGTTCTCTGAGCTCCTTATATAAACATGAAGCTTGATGCTGCTACTATTTTTTGCGGCTGCGAGGGTGATCTGGTTGTTGGTGGGAAACTTTGGTGGATTACTGTGATTATAGTATCCTGCCAGATAACTGCATAGCTAGTTCTTAAATCCATTCTCCCATAGGCTATCTATTCTACTCTTTATTATCCTCATTGTTAGAAAGTGCCTAATGACTAACTTGAACCTTATGGTAACAACCTAAAGCAACTCCTTTTCCACTAACCAATCTGGATGTGGAGACAGATTATTTGTTCTCTTTCAGATAATTTTACTTTTTTAAAAAATACGGAAAATGTCATCCCACCACCTCTCAGGACTTCTTTGGACTGAACAACCTGATTATGTCAACCTTTTCTTGTAGTCCCCATTTTCTCATACTCTGATCATTGTTGTGCTTTGAAGTCCTTCCAGATGTTGTGCAATTTCACTGTAGAGCACTGACCACCTTAATGCAGCTGAAGAGCTACCAAAGCTGGATAAAACGGATTGATTTGGGCTTTAGATAATCTATCATCACACTCTTCTTTATTATGCTATTCATTACATCACCTTGTCCAGAATTTGGTGTTGTAGATAAGGCTGTAGAAAGAATGGCTCTTTCAGGTAGAAGCCCAGTTCACAGATGAAAGCTCATTGAAAATCTGGTGGTGGAATACAACTTTGGGTGAACGAGATCACAAATTCATCATACTGAGAACAGGGAGGAGTGAGAACAGCAGAGTAAGCATAATGGATTTCAAAAAAGCACTCTTCAACAGCTGAAGGAACTGATAAGTAGGGTCCCTTGGGAAGAAAATACAAAGGATAAAGGAATTCTAGAGACCTGGCAGTTATTGAAAGAGACTGTATTAAAGGCACAAAGCAAAGTATTCTGATGTGAAGGAGAACTTGGAAGCATAGCAAGAGACAATGTGGCTGAATCAGGAACTCTTTAAGGACTAAAGAATGAAAAAAGAGGAGATATATTAAAAGTGGAAACAAGGACAGCTGAATAAGGATGTGTGTGGAGGATAATAGCACAAGCATGTAGGGATGAACTCAGGAAGGCTAAAATGCAAAATGATGTACAACTAGCAAGGGACATGAAAAGCAACCAGACAAGGTTCTAGAAATACATTAGGGAAGGAATAGACAGAAAACAAGAAAAAAGTATCAGTTCAGTACTGAAGAAGAAAGGAAAGTAAATAACAGAAGGCACAGAGAAAGTACATTATACCTTTTTTTCACTTGCAAATTAACAAAAGTAAATTAAAAGGAGTTAGCATAACATATTAGCAGACCCTGATGAAATACACCCTCAAATTCATAGGATATTAGCTGAAGCAGCTGCTGAGCTATTGCTTTGGGGAATTAATGGAAACTAAGTGAGATTGGAAGAAGGGCACATAGGCTATGTCTAAATCAGCAAGTAGTGCAGCACAGTAGGAATGACTATGTAGAAGCAGAGTTTGTGTGGAAGACCCTAAGTCGACACAATGTCTTTCTTCAAACTGACTTTCATGGGGTCCCATGCAGCACATATGGTGGGCTTTTATGGGTATTTTCCAGTTTGATTTAATCCAGAAAGAACTCAGGAAACCCAGTGTGAACTAAAGCATGAGGACCACCAGGAGATTTACTTCAGAGGCATACCTTTGATTTGAAAAGAAATGGTAATTTAGAACTAAACTGAGGGAAAAAGTGAGGGAAACACAGACAAGTCTGTCTGTCTTCAATAATAAGCCATCCTAACCTAATTTTTAATTGGAAAAGACAAAAAAAATCAGTGTTTCATGTAATGGTAGGTTATAAGGATGTGACATAATTTAACGTTGGATCAGTTTAAATACTTTTGTGTAGGACTTTCATGACCCAATTGGAGAACTATTTGAATGAAATCCCCATTACACTTGTGTGTGAGAGGTATAAAACTTTGTTCAACTTTATGAACTGCATCGTGAGGAGAACATTTCAAAAAGGGATCCGGCAGAAGTCTGTACTGAGCAGGATTTGGATTAATGACCTGGATGATGGAAGTGAAGCTATATTTGTACATTTTGTTCATGACACTAGACTTCGGACTTTTTTAAGCAAGAAGGGAGACAGGATCTAATTGTATTAGATCAGAATTCAAAATGTTCTTGCTATATTAAAAATATATTTGGACCCAAATCAACACGATGGAGGTGAGTAAGAATCTCCAAGAAAAAAGAGCTCATGAGCATGCAAACAGCATGGGGAATAACTAGTCAGGCAGAAGCACTGCAAAGAAAGAACAAGGACGGCAATCAACTCTCGTGAAAAGGATGCTAATGTCAGTCTCAGATGTGTTAACAGGAGTGTTATATATAATATAGGGATATAACTATTTTGCATTGCAGGTGAGTCCTTGGGGAAGTCTGTGCTTAGTTTGGGGCTCAACACTTAGAATCACAGAATCATCTGGGTTGGAAGGGACCTTTACAATCATCCAGTCCAACCGTCAACCTAACTGATCAAAAAACCAAAAGAAAACCATACACTCCCCCCCCTCCCCCGTTACTCAACTATGTCTCTAAGCACTATGTCAACCCATCTTTTGAAAAACAAAAACTTAAAGAAAGATGTTGACAAAATGCATGAGCCCAGCTGAGCACAAGAATGATATGACATTTAGGAAACTTAAGATCTAAGGACAGGCTGAATAAATCAATGTCTAGGTGAAAAAGAAAGAGAAGACAAAGGAAGCACATGAAATCACGGACATTTCCCAAGTTTAAGTTGCTTCTTCACTGTGGTCTAGCCAGAAAAAAAACACAGGACAGTGGGAGTAAATGGGAATGTCTCTCTTTTGTTGGATACTTGGTGATACCAAACCAGCAGATGCAAATTGAACAAAGCTAAAGGATTTTTGCTAAGCAAACTAAGCAGAAAAACAAACTAAGGTTTATTCTAGAAACACAAAAGGTTACAAAAGTACAAAATTAGAATTATCTGCCAGCCCTGCATGAATGTCTTGGAGTACTCTTGGGAACCTCAGTTAACACTAGCTAGCATCTATGTTTGGGCATCTGAACCGAGACCTTAGAGTCTATGGTTTACTCTCATTTCAAGTGTTACAGCAGACAAATTAGAGAAAATTATCGCATCTGGATAAGAGCAGTGATTCTGGTCACAGAATTAAATGTATCTTGAAAAGGCATGTAGAATAGGCAGTCTACATGTGGCAGGTCACTATGATTTAGGATATTACTTGTTTATTCCTGCTACTGTACAGCATCCTCTTCAAACACACCGGAAGGCAAGTCCCTGCTCCAAAGCATTTACAGTCCAAATAGAGGTAAAGAAGAAAACCAAAACCAGCAGGTGACTTTGATGCGACTCTGCACACAAGCCACTTGGAATTGGGATATGTCTGCTTCAGATTACTTCCCTTAAGGAATCAGTAGGATGCACTACCAATGTCCTCCATCTTATTTTATTGCTTAATAATATTTTAGTTATACTTTGTATATTGAAGGCACGGCATGTTCATGTCCATTTCTATGTATATTTGGAGAACATATTTAATTTTCCATAGATTGTAAAGCCATATAATTTTAAGGTAAAATCATGTGGTGTAATGTCCAGAGAGGGAAATCACAGTTTTCATAAATTTCAAAAATTACTCTATGTTTTTATTTTGTAAGGCCCCTTAAGCAGGGCACTTATCCTGCTGCTTGTTCTGACTTTCAGTTCCCCTTTTTTTCCTTGCCACTTTAGCTTGGATCTTGTGTGCCAACCGATCCACCTGCCTGGGTTGCACTTTATTGTTTGGCCCTCTGGAGCTTATCGCAGTTGTTGACAGCAATGAATTCCCCCAATCATAGGCAGTTCATACCTGCCACTGAGCTATATCTGCCTTCCAGCCAGGGTCCCCATCAGCTCCTAGAGCCAGGAGATGTAAGGAAACAGACAGCCGTGGCCAAAAATGGAGAGACAATGACTTTGTTGCTCTCACTCTGAACACCAGAGTGAAGGGAGCAGATTGCTTTGATTACTTCTGTTTTCAGCCTGCTCCCATTAAGAGATAAATCCTCAACAGCCGAGAGATCCTACTGTGGTGTTACTTATAACCCCTACACCAAACTGTTCCCACACATCAAGAGCTACTCCTGCACCTACATCTCTGCACCAGTAGTCACCCTATCTATGGTCCATCACTGTTACCTGAGATATTTGTTCTTTTGTGCCCTCCCTGTGCAAAATCAATTATTTCAAACAGAAATGCAATACAAGGAGAGGTAAGGGCAAAAGGCCAATTTCAATGCAAGCTTAGGTACAATTCACTTGGTTCACTACACACACATTTTTATGGGGACAAGGCATTTGGCCCAGAGCCATGCAAAAAGGCAAGTTTCAATGTGAGAGTATGTGAAAGAAATGTTGATGCAGCAAGCAACAAGCAGTTTGCTGATCTTAAATATGGTATATATCCTTATATGTGATACACTAACAAATGGACAAGGCAGAAGAGGGGTTCAGAAAGGGAGCTTCATGACCAAATTGATAGGAAAAAATTGTGCACTGGTATTTGTATGTACTGAAGAAAAGCAGGGAAACAGGCAGTATGTATGAAGGTTACATATCCTATGAGACCTTAAGGAGAATGGAGTTTACATGTAAAGTTGGTAAAGCTTGAACCCATGCCTACTATAATCTCTTGATCTAAGAAATACAAGTATTTGAGCTTGGTGTGCATGCATGTTATCCTTTTATAGACAGCTTTATAGACTGTTTTAAACAACTATGCAAAAATAAACAAACATTCTATGAAAGTGCATTATTATTTTTTAAAACCAGTGTCAGAGGAGTGATGAGACATATTGAATCTGATTATCAAGCATATTACTAGAATGGTTGTAAGACTATATTCCTAAATGTCATTTAAAATTATTTCAGATGAATATAAGTGTCTGTGAAATTACTGTTTTCACTTAATCTCCTTCGGTATTAATAAAAGAGAATATTAACATAAGAAAAACGTGATAGTTTTCAGAATAGTAACAGAAGTTTGGTAATGAACCAACTTTTCAGTAAATTATATCAATAATTAAAAGTCTAGTGTTGCTTACCTTAATGTATTTATACATATTTTATGTAAGGTTTTACTAAGAAATCAGCTTCACATGAAGGAGGAAAAAAAATTTGGCTTTCCAAATTCAAACATACTAGTATAATTTCCTCAATGAAATATATCAGTCCTGAAAGTCAGCTTCCACTAATGTTCTCACTGCAACATTATTGGTGGTAATATACTTAATTAGTGAATTTTATATAAGATTTATTTTATTCACTGTAGCTTGGTCTGATAAAATCCTTCATTCCAATTCGTTTAATAGGTAGACTATAGAAACTACATTAATATTACATCCATGAGCAAAGAGATTACCCCACAGTTAATGACTCCCTTGGGTTGCTCTTTTCTGACAAAGGCTCAGAGCCAAAAATTTCTTATTTTTTTCCTTCCCCCTGAAATAAAGTAACATTGCTATGTAAAAAATTAAGTGTTGTGTTCTTTTTGTAACATCTGGGTTCTGAACAAATGAGAACTGACAAAATTAAACTAATCCCTGCAAAAAACATGATTCTGCTTTGTATTGACAAAAAATCTGTTTTAGAGTAAGAAAGAGACTCCAAAGGATGTTGATATGTCTGCCAAATGACTCATAGAACATCGAGAACTAATTGGGGTCATAGAAAGAATTAAGCATCTTAAAGGATGCTGCAAGGAAAGTTTTTAAGTCAGACAGTGGTGTCTCTTGGTGCATTACCGGTGCACAAGAAGAGGTTTGACAGCTGCACACTAGTATTTCAATGGTTTCCACAACTTGTGGTTCAGAACTTCTTATATTAATTTACTTTGCTTCTGCCTTTGCTCTGCAAGGGCTGGGCTGATGCCTTTCACTACAACACAATTTTCTTGCCACTGTTCTTGCACTTGTGTGGGGCAGGAGGAAGGAAGTTTGGGTCTCTGCCTGCTGCAGACCTTGAGCAGCAGCTGAACAGGAATATCGCGGAGAGAAAAGGGAGGAGTGGTTTGAAAAGGGTGTACTTGATGGTTTTCCATAAAGACTTGAAGTATACTCTTATCCAGCCACATCCATCCTCCATTTCAGGGAGGGAGAGAAACATTGCTGAATGCGAGAAAAGATTGCAACAGAGAAGGAAAAATGAGAACTGTACTGATCTTGGGCATTTGCCTACTTTTAGGGATATCAATACAAAGACACACAGAGGTTGTGCCACAACAGGAGACAAAGAGGCATTTTTTGCTGTCAGAAAAATTTATCCCAGTCTGAGATATCTAGATAGATGTGATTAATTGCTCTCTGCAAGTGCCCATCATCCTTCACTTGCTGCGGTTATGGCTTAAACAAAATGTCTAACTTTTAATCAGAAGCAAGAAATCCTGGCCTTGGAATCTGAAAAGTTGTGTCTTGTCCTGACAATGAACACGTTTTAAAAATGTTTAATGTTCTGCCTCTTTGAATTTCTTTTCTTTGCTCTCCAATTCCTGGAGCTGCCAGAAGTATGTTTTTATTCTCATTGGCTAGGTTTATCCTTATAAACCTAAGAGGGCCAAGGCTCAGACTTGAGGAATGATACTGGTTAGTTCCTAACACAATCATGGACTTGGTTCATGCTGACCTGCCCTTCATTGACAATGCCAGGGCATGGTTTGGGGCTGTGGATGAGAGCCTCTCCCCAGAATTCATCATGCTACTCTGGTTGGATGTCTGGATGCAAGCTGTGCCATGCCAAGGGCAGAAGATGGGTCTTCCCTGGTTTTTATTAGTTTTACACATGCAGCTCCTGAACCATATTTGTTTCCCCCTTGCTGGAAAGGATGCTAAAAGGCTCTTGGCCATTTTCTACAGAAAAGAATAACATCATCCTCTTTTATTTCCTTCTGTTTCATATTTTAGCTCATTGAATCACAGTAAAAATCCCTATTGCTTTATAATAGAGTCATAATAAGTGGTTTTTGAGATTGATTAAGTACATCAGCTTCGCTCTCGTGTTAATCAATTGCAGCATATGGTTATTGCTTCATATACTGCTGCAGTGGAGTGGATCATTTACAGTGTAAAAACTTCAACCCAACTGTGTGTGCCGTCTTGGTTCTAGACATCAACTTCTTTTACAGTTGTGTTTTCCAGGACTGTGGAACAAGAATCATAACGTGTTTTGTGATCATGGGAATACGGAAAGCAGGAGTAAAATGCATAGTGACCTACTTTTATGAAAATAATTGGAGCATATCACATATGTTTGTTACATAGAAAGCATATTAATATTTATGAGGAAGTACCTTTACTTTTGAGATAAATTTAAAAAAATATTTTGGGATTTTTCATGGGCCAGGTCTCTGATTTAAAAGCAAACTATGTCAGTTTTAATTAAACTAATTCTAGTTTAAAAAATTGCTTGAGATTAACTGTAATGTGTTTAACTGAGGGTAAGAGTCTCATCTAATTTCTTACATAATATCTTAATGAAAAGTGAAATATTAAAGAGACCTGAAACTATCTTAAATTATATTTTCCATAATTTTTCACTTTAATGTCTTCAAAACCTTTAAAATAGTGATGATTTGAGTTCCATAGTCAAAACATTTCTTTTGTAAAGAAACATGAATCAGAATATAATTTTTAAGCTTAGCCATGTTTATATGCATGACTGATTATTGCATAAGGAGATTAATAATAAATCACAGAGAGATTTATAAATAAGTTATCCATGGGAAACTGAGCTAGTGCTGCCAATTTACTTCTTTACTTTGTACACATTGGATTGTCATTAAACTATTTAGTTATAAGGTATTTAGTGTTTAATTCCATATATTGCCATTTTATGAATTTAGGTAATAGATGTGGTGAGCTGCATAGCTACTGCTCATTGGCCTTCATGGCAATAGCTTAACCTAGGAGACTCACTGGAGCTATCCACCTGAGCATATATATACACATATATATATCTATATCTATGTATATATGTATATGTATGTCTCTGTTTACTGTCAATCAGATCCTTGCCTTGACTTCAGCAGAAGTTGCTTCAAACCTCAAGTCAGTATCTGCCCACTGCTCAGGCCTACCATTTGGCAGCTGCTATTGGCAAGTTCATCAGTTTCCTACATGAAAAAAAAAAACATTTTTTCACTGTAAATTGAATGTGAGGTGCCCTGTTTATGCAGAAGGACGTGATGGGAATTACTACGGTGGTCATATCTGTTCTCTAGGTAAAGACATTACCCATCAGCACTAGATCTAAATCAAAATACTCTATATCTGTTTTTGTGTTTGTTAGCCAAATGCTCATCCTGCTCATTTCTTTGAGAGTATTTGTTATTAGGAAAGTTTAAAACCAGAAAAAAAGTAAAATGAAGAAATTGAGTATGTTATGTAAACCATACTACACAGCTGTTTTATGATCCTATCAATTTGAAAAAGGAGGAGAGAGTTGACAGGAAGGCTTTTTGAATCTAATCTTACATAGTCCATCTGGCGTAGCATATGACAAGAAGTCAAGTATCTGAACTTTTAGGAGCCACTATGGATCCTCGGCATGGATTTGGCTCTCACCATACAGCCAGTGTTGATACTTCCACTGATTGCACTGATTGACTGTTGTGTCATATTATCCCTGGCCTTTCCGACTCCCTCACTTCGGGGGATATCAACACTAGTAATCATCAGGCAGAGCTCAATTGATTATCTTCAGAATTTTCTCTGGCTATTGACCATAATGGAAAAAAATTGTGCCTCTGAATTATTCAGAATGAAAACATACACAGAAGAAATCAATAAGGCACATCTGATATTAAAGACAAATTAAAGCAGGCAGTATAACGTGTCTTGGGGCACCTGCTACATACAAAGAAGAAAGCTTTTTAGAGGTAAAGAAGACTGTTTTCCTTCTATCCCTTCATTCTTTTGTGAGTGTTATATTTTAGCTGTCAAAATTAACATCTTTATGATTTAAGACATTAAAGGTTTCTTTTCAACTTGTTCTTTGTAAACGTTAGAATTTAACTTCAGACTCTAGCACAATAATTGCTTCTTTGTATCCCCATAGTCTTTTTAACTTAAATGTAACATGCCGTGCTGGAGGGATAAAATTATAGAAAAATGTTCAGGTCAGAAAAACCACATTAACAAATATCTAGAGCTAGGCACTAAGCCTCTGAAGACTTTGAAAGTGTTAGAGATTAAACTAGTGAAGAAAAATGTGCCTCTCTCAGAATTATCTAATATGTTAGCAGTGGGAAAATATCTCCTATTTGAATCGCAGATATGATTTTAAAAAATCTGTGAAGGAGGGATAGCTTGTTTTTTGGAGGCAGTATTACTGAGAAGTCCTCTAAGTTTTTACCCTGAGTTTCTGATTCAAGATAAACTACATGGAGAATGGTGACAATCCCTGGTTTTCCATTGGTAAGATTAAGGATTTGGCATTATTAGTACATCCTCTGATTGCAAATCTGTTATGAATATGGTAAATTTCTCAGCAAGGACTGCAGAAGGGTGTAGCATATCTATGGTTTGAAGCAATCAAGAGAACACAACACGACACTCATGTAATAATGGGCAGCATTAATTCCCTAGATGAACATTTCTAGCACTCACTTGGAAACCTGGGCTAGGACCTGATTCCTTGCTCCCTCACTTCACGTTATAATATTTTTCTGTTTTCAGTATTATTCCACTGTCTTCTTTATAGTAAATTTTCATTTATGTGGGACTGAGAGATGTGATCAAAATCTGAAAAATATACAAAAGTAATCTAAGCAATATAAATATGCCTTCTGAGGAATCAGACCCCTTTCCTAAAAGTATGAAAGAAGGTTAATTGCTGCTGTAGTAATTAATGCTCACTGGAAAGAAAGTAGTATTCAGGATGATACAACAACCCCCAGGAATGAGAGCATTATTGGCTGAGTGATCTTTCAAAGAACTCACACGACTGGAATTTGTTTCCTCTCTGTTGAAATTCCTATAGACTGTTGAACCCTATAAAGCTAAATGGGTTTTTATTCAGGCTTTTGAGGTATGGAGTAAATTATAAAAGGAGCTGAAGCTGGTGTGTAAAAGGAGAAACCTGAATGATTTTTGCTATTAGTTTGTTCTTTACTGGAAAATGTGAATAGGCTTAAGCTGTTAATACCAGCACATTTTTACTGCAAGAGGTAGGATTTCTAAAAATATAAATTATTGAGAGATCCAGATAAAATATTTAAACCTACTTAATGTGTTAGGTGCCTAGGTTCTCTTGATCTCAATGGAAAATAGGCACCTAAGCTGCTTAGCTGTTTAGAAAAATCATTCCAGTATCCCATCCTCCCATGTAAACATATAGATACACCTGAAAGTCTGGCTAAAAATGCACAATGAGCTGTGAAGGGACCGTACACCATGGCTGGGATTCTTCTTGTCTAGTTTTACACATTAGTTAGAAATTTAGGAGAGTTTTTTAAACAAAAGTCTTTAGTTCCAACAGAGATGTCACAGGGTATGTGGGACAACTTCATAGGATGGCCAGGTATGACGTAGGATCTGAAGAAAATTTATGCCTTCCTAGAACTACAGGTTGAGAGTAGGAAGGAAGAGTCTGGGTTATTTCAAATGAGACCAGATGTGTATGTTCAGGCAACTGAGCTCGACACTGGGATGTCTAGTGTAACTTACTTCTTAGGGCTCTGTTCATGTTTCTAGATCAGAGAGCGTTTCTGAGGTCCTGAATCTGGCAGAGCACCCTTGTGGTATGGCATCACCTCATTGTCAAGGTTTGACAAGGAAATCTGTGACCTCTGGGGCTGGACAGGAACTGTGGAGAACAACCACAGATAAATCTGAGTATAGGCCAGGGCACCCACCAGAATCTCTTCACTGACAGGACTCGAGACAATCAGCTGAGACTGGTAAAACGAGAGAAACATGAGAATTAAATATGCCTTGGAAAGATGGACTGCGTTTCACACTTAAATCAGAAAGGCCGAATTTTGCACTAATTTAGTGCTTATGAAACCACAAATTCTAATAGTGGCTGATGTTGAATCATAACTAAAGTAAAGTTTAGGAGAGTTTGTTCTGCTTGTGCAGAAAATGGCATTCCACATTGGCAATGCATGGTTGACAATCCCCGCTTCAAATTGCTTGAAGTTGCCTTTTTTGCTTATTTCTTTGTCAGAAATGTAATCATGTGTTATGATATCCTATGACACATATCCTATGATTCCCGTGACAAACTGTTTCTAAAATCTATGCTACTGTGTTTAACGTACACATACAAAAATTAGGTGTCTCTGTTTTCTACTTTACACATCATTTTGAACGCTGTTTTTCAATTGTGATTAAACTTTTTGCTCCTGAAATGGAGACAGAAACATCACATCATGCTGACTTGACCCAGTGACAGGGAATTACTAAAATTCCTGTTGCTGTAAATGAGAATTCTGACTACTGAACCAAGCAAAATAGGGCCAATTTTATAGAGCCTGTGAAACTAGTGGGAACTGCTTTGCAAAACTTCTTTTGAAAATATTTAATGCAATTCCGCACAATAGAAAAAATTTTTTTCTTTTAAATTCTGCTGAAGCATTTATGTTGCTCGGGTATACCCACATCAGCACACCAAAGTCAGATCTTTTACAAAGATGAAGCTACAGACACTCTTCCCATGATTATTGCCACACTCTGTCTATGGGAACACCAGCTCCAAGATTTAGATTAAGGGTTATTTTTCCATCACAAACCCAGTGCTTAAATGTGTGTAAAATGTGCCTGCACTCTATATCAAAACTTAGTATTGCATACAATGCAATTTGATTTTTCTTCTTTCTGCACACAAAGAGGTCTTTTCTCAATATATGATTATTCTCAGGAGATGTGTTCCGCTGTGAAACAGTAAGACATGAATAAAGCTACAGCAATATTTAAAAAGAACAGCAAGTATTGGAAAAATCAATTAAATGTGAAAGAATTTAAAAAAGCAATAGCGTATGTAAGCATGGCAATGAGTAGAAGAGCTAAGGGACTAGATGCTTGGCTACTTGCAATTCCAATTTGCACTGGTGACGGAGCACAGAGGTGTTGAAGAGGTGCTCTTTGATCTGTGCTAGAAGGACATAAAAACAAAGGGAGAACAGGTCAAAACAGAAAGAGAATATAGCAGGAGTGATCTTGGTGGTTTTAAAATACTTTCTATACCTTTGAATAACTGAGTGTCATCTCAGTTTGCTCCTGACTTGTCTTGCAGAGTGACCAATTAGACCTTGTTGAAACAAACTCCAAAAGTCATTCTGGAGATAGTTAACTTTGGCTGACAATATAGAATCATAGAATCATAGAATTGTCTAGGTTGGAAGGGGCCTTTAAGATCATCTAGTCCAACCATCAACCTAACTCTGATAAAAAAAATCACTAAACCATGTCACTAAGCACTATGTCAACCCATCTTTTGAACACCTCCAAGGTATAAAACAATATACCCTCCAGGGTATAATATAGATAAGTCTGTACACAGATTTGGTTCCCTCTGTCCTAAACAGTCCTCCGACACTAGTGTAATTGAATTTGCATCCTCAGGCAACTCAAGCCCTATCTGAAGTATGTGACAGATAGTTCCATATCATGGTATGAGAACACCACCTTGCTGGGCAGTTTTGGACAGTCTGAGCTGAAAGAAAACCCAAAGCATAATTACGATGTTCCAGGGTCACAAGGTCAGTGCATGGAGCCTAGGCAGCTGTAGGACCAAATGTCATGCACCGTGAAGGTGGCCAGTTGGCCCTAAGGGTATTGCTCCTTAACAGAACTGATGCAAGCTATTCTGTACCACATAGCCTAAGGGACAGGACCATTCCCAGGAGTGGCTATACTGAACAATGTATGCTGTCTACATTCCTGCAGAGGAGGTGGGAAGTCTTGATAATGCTGTACAACACATCTATCCCATGCCTGAACCCCGGTAATTTTCATATATTCCTCTATCTGTTTTGCCTATATTATCTGGCCAATACCTCTGCCCATATATTTATGGGGTTTAAAACCCATGGGAAAGGCCTGGAATCCTCATATCCCATTTCCCCAGGAAGTATTATCTTACACACCATAAAAAGGGTCAACATCTCTCCTTCTTCTGTTTCCTTCAGAATAAAAACCTAACTTTAGCTAGAAACCTATAGTCAGAGCTGGCTTTAGGATTATAAATGTCATATGGATGTGTGTTTCCTTTCTAGTATGAACATATGCACTCAAGACAGAAGCTTAAAGGTACCTCCTTGTCCATGGCATTTCTCACTCAACAACTTAGGTGGCCTGTTGTTCAAGTGCATGTGTTTTTAGTTACCTGTTTCTTCCTGTATGCTGGATAAACAGTAAGATAGTAAGATTGCTAGAGGTTACAACTGCAATGCTGATCTTATACCCTGTTGGTGATTTTAACCTGTAAGTTCACTATGAAACTATTTTGAATAATGTGAGGCTCATAAATTTTAGACTGCAAATACAGATTAGGTTTAGTTTCCATTTTCATTGCATATCTAAGTTATAATAAACCAAATACAAACTGCATGGAGAAGTGTCAGATGATGAATAGCATTCACCCTGTAATCCTCTGAAATCTGAGAGAGGAAGAGCATGGAGGTGCACCCTTGCTTCTGTTTTCCTGAGTGGTCGCTGCTAACAACTGTCAGAGGCAAAATAGGTGGATTTTCTGTCTGAAGTAAAGCAACTGTTTAAAATATTTCAAATAAACTTTTGGAATGGTAAGACCATGAAGAGACAAAAAAAGCCCCCACCAAAACAATCAAACTGGTATAAAAGACCTATGGGTTATAGTTGTTGTCTGTGGAAGAGAAGATGGTGGAGAATGCTAACTTAAGAAGTACAGTTTTCATCTTTTCAGTCTAAATACTCTCCTTGGGCCTCTTCAGTGTATAAAGTGGGTTTAGCCAGTCAGCAAAATAAAGAAATACAACTAATGTTAGATAGCACTTCTGAGGAAATCTTCCTCAGAATCTTACCTGCTGCCTAGACAGTGGAAACATTTGTGACTCTTGTTTTTCCTGGGTATTTTCAAAGTGATCATAGTACTTGTGCTGTTTGAGTCCCATTTCAACAAAATCTTAGGGATATAAAATATAAGCTTCAATACAATTCCACATATAGATACATGCTAAATATCAATAACAAGAGAAATCTGAGTTGCGTGTATTACTGTGTTTTACTAAGTTAAAAGCTCATTCTATTTGTTTCAGTGTAAGTCCATTGCAAGTGATTTTGATAAAGTGATACGAAAACATATTACAATGAACAGGAGGGATGGAACATTTTAATAAAATTTATTCCAAATCATTTCAGAATTGACCGTATGAAATGCTTTGGAAAGATGTTGGATTATTGTTACAGAGAGATTTTCCCCTGAGATTACTTCTGTTAAGAAGTAATACTGGATGGGTACTTTAGTATGGTAGTACTACAAACAACAACTAGCTACAAAGCAATGATAATTGTCTACACCAAGGACATAAACTCCATATTGTAATCTTAAATGTAAGGTGCTTGAAGATGGAAAGTGGACTCAAGACCTCCCTGGCATTTCCACGAAACCTATTTGTGCTCTGCGAACTCCCTACTACCCTGCCCCTAGGAAGGAGCTTGTTAGCTTTACATAGTCTTGTGTTTTCATAAGAACAATATATTTAAAAACTAGGGGCCAGTAGAATAAATCACAGTAATGATATTTTCATCTATGACTTACAACAGAGTTCTGGGACAGTTAGAAGGTAATAATGTTACTTTATCAGATGATGCAGTGCTGTTGACTCCAGAAAATTTAAGAAGGGAATTTGTTAATTAAACATGATTATTACTATCTTCAGAAAAGAATCAGTATTTTGGGAATATTTTGTTATTATTTAATGTATAACAGTTCAAGAAAATCTCATTTAGCAATATGCAATTGCTAAAAAGTTGTTATCAAGCACAGTACTTGCAGAAGAAATGAACTGAACTGAAAAAAACATAAATAATACTTCTGTCTTTAACAGCATGAACAGTCTGGAGTGAAGGGAACCTCCTGCCCCCAACAGTTACACAGATGTATTGGTAAAATGTCAAAAGCAGATGAGAAGTAAAAATTGATCTTGGAAAGAAACCAAAGCATGACATCATCAGTTTAGTGATCCCAATTTACAGCCTAAATTGGAAGTGGTAAAGAGAATTATACAAAACTAAAGCAAAAATGATTGCAATAAAAATAAATAAATAAGGAGAAATTTCCTGAATTTGAAATGGTTTAATTTTATATTAATTTTGATTATGACTTTTTCTGAAATCAGAAAAATTAAGTTCTTGTCTCTGAGCCTTATTCTTTTTCATTCCAATGTTTTCATGTCTCTGTATACCAAAAATTCATTATTGCTAGGTTCCATAGTTCCTTTAAAAAAGTTAAGCTAGACAGCGTATCTACTAATTCAAAAACATCAGTTTACAAAAATAATTTGTTATAGACGAACACTATGCTTATGTGGTTTTTCATGACAGCCGTCAAGGCTGTGTATAAAAGTTTATATTATGAACTAACTACTCTCTGTCCTGTGATTAAAGGGCATATGATGACCTCATGAACCACCCTTTAGACTTCCAGTGCTTCTGGCTTTAATATTCTGTGCTAGATTCACAGAGCTCTTCTACAGATGCTAAGCGTTCAATCCTGAAGGCTCCACTTCATCATCAGGTAATTAGTATTTTCATTAACTTGCTTATTGTCAAGGAAAATGAGCCTTGATCATCTAATTTTTCCTCAATGAGTTGAATATTGTAATATATCTATAATTAATGTGTTTTATGCCACAAACGTGTAATGGAGTGGAAATCTGAGCCTGCTCCCAGCAGTCACTGTCAGTAAATGTTTGATGAATAAACAGAGACTTTCTAATGGGAAATGGTGGCGACTTTTATAAGCAGACACAATAAAGACTTTATTAACATACTTAAGAAGCATTCTGGGAAATAGAATTGAATGCATTATTACTGTAGGCTCCTTTTGTGAAAAGTAAATTTTACTGTCCCCATAACAAATGTTTGCTTGTTTGATGTAACTTGTAGTGTCATTCTTTTATGGAGCATCTTTCAGTGTAAATCTGTAAAGCATTTTAAATTAGCTACATATTCCCTATAGGTCTAAGATCTTAAAAAAAAAAAAATCCCTCTGAAATTTGTATAAACTAATCATTTATACACCTGGCTGTAATGGAAAAAGGAATAAAAAGAAAAAAAAAACAACAGCAAGACCTAGCAGGTAGCTGAAAAATAAAATGAAAGTGAAAATGTTGTTATAATGAAAATATAACCTAGGTGCTCAGAGAGTGAAGCGAAGCTGGGGTGGAATGGCAGATCATTTGCAATGCCACATCTGCTATAACTAAGACTAAATATGTCTTCAAAATATATTAATGAACAGGTCCAGATGTAGTATCAACGTGCCATAATAAAGACCCAGGAGTCTCTCTGAGCTAGTTAGGAACTTATTTAGCTTCTTGACTGGTTCCAGAATGGAAACTAAGACTGTACGAGCTCTGGTGTGTCATGTACACAGCCCACCCTACAGTAAAACAGTAAAAGCACACACAGCCTTCAGAAAAAAAAAAAAGCCTTTTCCTTTTTTTTTTTCAGCCAGCATGGTGTTTGCCTTCCCAGAACATGCTGTATCTGAGCACAAACAACTTTGCTAAGCAAGAAAGGCACTTGAATTGCATCTACTGCTTTTACTCAGCTAAGTGCAAATTTTGTGTTCTGATTTACATGCAATTCAGAAGCTTTATGTGGCATTGATATAATGTGATGGAGAGGGTAGGAATAAAAGGAGTAGAGGAGAAAGGGAGAAAGGATAGAGAGTAGGAAGCAAAGAGAAATTTCCTCTAAATGAAAATTAGAGAGGATAATTGAGAGAGCAAACAGGCTGGCCTGCAGTTGTTGTTTCTCTCCACACCCCTGCCATGGGAGCTTCCAACCCCTGCTCTGAGCCACCAGCATCAGCCACCAACAGTTTCAGTGAGCAGCTTTGATATCCAAGGTCCCTGCCCGGCTGACTGGCAAGGCACAAACACAGGCTGGGAAAGGCTCCCGTGCTGCCTGGGCTGCCAGGACTGTTGGCAGGGTCAAACTCCAGAGCATGCTCTGGAATAGGAGCTGCAGGCATAACCATGGCGAGCTGGCTCTGTTTCACATGTCTGAATGGGAACTCGTCAGCTATACCTCACGGAGAGCACTGCCAGGGTGTGATGCATCTGGCCTACTTCAGATGTCTACCTAAAGATTCCTGAATCAAGCTGTTATGAATTATTTCAACTTCCTTGTTTGATTTTTTAAATTTTATGTTCTATTAAAATATTTTTAATATTATGTTAAAAATGTACATTGTTTCTTGAAAAAAATGTGGTGGACCACATATAATTATTAAAGAATTTTGGTTCCATAAAGCAAGGCAGTGCTTTTGCTTTTCATTCCAGTTTGGCAGAATGAGTGTGAAAATTGTCTTTGGAATATTTTTTTTGCTTCCAATTTGCTCTGGTAGATGTAAAATGAGAAAACTGAAATTTTGATACAAGTAAATCCCAAGATAGAGTTATTTTGCAGATGCATGCAGAGTTCAGGCAAGAATTGCCCTCTCTTGTCTGTTTGAACTGACCAGATGTAGATGTTTGCTATGTCTACATTTAAAGTAGCTGTTAAACTGTCAGAGTGATCAATGAAGAGACACTGTCACCTACAGATTGTGATTTATCTCATCCTAATGTAGATCTCTGGAATAAGTCAGATGAACCTTAGTCTAAAAGTGTGTGTTTCTCCTCACCTCTTCACTAATTTTAAGAAGAATCAAAGTTGACTCACTCAGATATTGACGTCTACTTAATAGATGCTTGGACTTGACCTAGACAAATATCCCTTTGAAAACAAACTGGTCAAAACAGGAATATTTTGTGGAGAATATTTTGGAATGTCAAAGGATGAAGTTGTGAGATGAAAGTTGATTTTTTTTAATGATGGTATAGGTCAGATGTGATCTTGACTTAATTCAGCAAAAGAAATTTCATTGAGGGTGTTCAGTAGGAGCAACACTGACAACTTATGAGGGGAATTTTAACTCTGGCGTAAAAGGTTTTTCTAGTGGTCAGGTTCTCCATCTCTCCTAAAAAGGATTTAGTCAAATTAATTTGTGGAAAGTAATGTTAAGAAAATTAAGTAATGTGGCTGAAAGTTGTGTTCATTCCACCTAAATTTAGGCACATACATGGTGCTCCAAAATGAGGTGTATAGTCACCATAGCTTCAACGCTTTGGGAAAAGACCAACATCTTCATATCCAGTCCTCTTATGAGGCATATTTGCCTTAACTCTTATTATCTACAAATGGAAAGGAAAATACCCTCTGAAGTTTGATAATCATGACCTCTGACAAGTGTAATTTAGCTATAAAGATAAAAAAATAAATCCATTGTCTGAAACTTCCAGGTTTAACTTTAAAAGTACTTTTTGGGATACGGTTAAGTCAGTATCAGAGTAACAATTTTAAGTTCTTATACTCACTGTCTGTTGCAATAATTCAGATGTTTAAGGTGCTTTATAACAAATGGAAAAAAGAATACCAAAATCCTAAAACCAAAACCCCAATAAATGAATATATAAGATACATTTTAGTGCTCTCTGGTATCATAAACAAAAGCAACTAATTTAAACAGTGATCTAGTTTTCAGAATGTTGAAGGAAAGAAAGGTATGTACTCTTCTGATTAAAGAAAATCAGCTAAGTAAGATTTTGTGACATTTCTATCTTCAAGCCACTGTGTTTAGTGGAATCCGCATTATCTTGAAAGTACAGGGAGTTTTGGCAGCGTTTTTCACTGCAGCCGGGATTATATTTGTTTTCTCCAGTTCTGGGATATGGCAGCATACTGAAGAACATAGGAAATACCAGAATTAGCCTTGTACTTCCTTTAACTAAAAGCTTATTATTTTGTACCTCAAATACAAAAAGGGAATGAAGCATTTTGCAGACCAGAGTTAACTATTACCACAACAGATAAAATTCTGGTATGTCCTTTTTTGCCACTAGAACTACCTAAGTAGAAGACAACAGACCATTGAAAATCAGCAGCGCAGATGGGAAGCAGAGTGTTGTTCTCTATTATGCAGTTATTGATCTCAATATCTGCACCTTTTTTTCCAGTTTACACTATCATTACTGAAGCTAATATTTGATCCTGTCGTCTAATTAGAGATACACATATTTCTACAGACTTCATTGATCTTACTTTTTTTTTTCCCCCTGGAACTACTTGATATTTGGGAAGATATTTATCTTTGGATATTTGAATTTTTACAAAAATAAATTATTGAAGGTGCAAGTTAATGGCTTTTATGAAAAACTTAATTAGAAATAGATGAAACAAACATGGCAATGAAAAACCAAAGTAATATGCTGTTTTCTATTTCACTGCAAAAGGACAGAGAAGAAAAAGGGTTTGGCAAAATAAAGCATATAAAGGCCAGATATCTGTGTCCTGAGGCCATCAGACACTTCCCTAATGGACTACAGAATGTGTAAAATAATTAATCATGTGGAGAAGGTATTGCCAGGGTTAGAGATGGGGTCTTCAGCTTTTAATGGAAATGCTCTGTGATTGAGCTGGGGAAAAAACTTCTGTAGTTAGAAGCAGAGGGCATCTGTCATACTTAACTCATAATAGTTTAGGAGCACAATAAAATGCCAGACATGGTTCAGTACTTCTATTTTGTGGGGTATTAAAACTATATATAATACAAGAAAAGTACAAATATGCAGTTAACCACTCTCCATGGTAGATTTCACGAATTTCAGTAGGAGGAATGCTTAAAAGGTTAAACTCAGACTCTCTGGGGTCAGATTTGTTCCCTCACTAGCAATACATCTCCCTGACTGGTCTTTCTGTATATACTTTTAAAAAAGGATATGGCGTATTTTCTACCTGCTTGTTTGATAAGTTGTCAAGGTAGAATGAAATAGATAATTTTATTTATTTCTATGCTAGAGGTCTGAACATAATAAACATATTTTAAAATAAATAAAAAATTGCAAAAATTGATTTAGTATTAATATGCAAGTTTTGCAGGCAAAGAATAGTATTAAAAATAAGTCTGAAGAACTTCAAAGAGAAACATGGTTAAGGTTATTATGCATATGGAATATAAACCTGTCCATCTTGCGGAGACACATTATGGTACAGTCTTTAGTAATATAGTCTGGAACCTATCTTTTTCCAGATGATATCTTCCTCATCTACAGTAGGGGATAAACAGTGTTCGTTATTTGAGCAGTTCCTTTAAATTTTCTTGCATCCCCATAGGTCAGCAAGTGAATCCAACCCTTATTCCTTCTGTACTCTTTCAATCACTCGTCCAACAGTTTGGGTGTCCAAATGAGGGTGACTCACATCTACACTTTATTCAGAGCTTGAACATTGTGCAGTATGCAGGGATGCTGCTCAGTACTCCCACAAATTAAACTGAGAAGGTTCAAACTGAATGCTCAGAAAATAAGAGTACAATCCACTGAAAATCATACAGTTTGAGAGTGTTAGTTGCCAAAAGAATGATTATTAGCCAATAGCTTGAAAATGGAAGATATATCTAGCTGTGAAGGAGATTTTTTAGAGGTACCACAGGAATCATTTAAAAGTTCTCATCTGAAGTATTTGGTACAGATCAAATTATATATAGTGAAGAGAAATTAGTTCAGATTGAAATATTGACACAGAGAGAATGAGTTAGTTACATACTTTTCACTTGTCTTTGCACTTTCTGGATCTGTTTAGAATTGGAAATACAAGGGTTAAAATGTGCCCAAAAAGGAATTTTTGGGGTCACCTATAGTCAAATAAATATTTTAAGAGAATCTAAACTTGTGAGATTTCCAGTTCAATCTAGAATTAAATCTCAAAGAATCTAAATTATGTCAGTCCCCATAATTATTGAAGCATTAGCAGTTTGATCCCTCTCAGGAAAAAGTTTGAAATTAGCCAGTAAAGAAGAAAAAGGATTAACTGGAAAAATGGAACTATATTAACATATCTCAGTAGTGATAGGTGTATGAAGCAGAGAAAAAACCACATTCCTACATAGCCAAATTTAGGATCATATTGAGGGTCAGATTGCAATGATTGGACCAAAAGGATGTATGAGGGAGGGTTGAAAACCAGACACAAAAATATTATTGATATTGCTTTCCAGCTTGGGTGGCAAGAAGTTCATCCCATTCATCACTACCACCTGAGTAGGACTACACAAGTCTTTTTCCTGTACAGCAACTCACATCACTCCACAAGCAGGATTTCTGGAGACATAGCCAATCCCTGCAGCCTCGGAGGCTGCACATTTCTCAGTCCTGCCACCTTTGGATGACCTCTGGATGGAAAGGGGGGACCGTCTGCCAAGCAGGAGGCATCTGGAAGATACTAGGAAGGTTGCACTGGGAGGAAAGAGGAGGTGAAAAATGCAAAGGATCTGAATCTGAAGGGGATTGAACTCTAATAGAAAGTAAAAAGGGCTGGACTTCTGCCCACACAAGTTAATGGGAGTTTTGACATTCATTTCAGGAGCTGCAGCGTCAGGCCCCTGTGAATTAACAAGGACCAGAGCATGGGAGAGAAGTAAATAGGCTGCCCACGGGAGTAAAGCTGTTTGTGCCTAAGGGTATGACCACGCTGCGATTTAGTGTGTGTATAAGTATTCACACTAGCTTTAATCTAGTTTGAACGGATGCTACTTAGGGTTTCTAAGGCTGTGACAGCAACACACTTCAGCACAGGCTGCAGAAGCCCGCAGAGCACCCAGCTGCTTTCTCGAGGAGCTGCCACCCCCTGAAGCCCGTGTTGCTGCAGCTTTACTCAGACATAGCTGTATCTCCTCCAAGCTTCATTCCCCAAACCACTGCAGGCACGCTGTAAGTATTTGGAGACTCTGGGCTCTAGGCGAGGGGCGTTTCAATGT
>JAOXJM010000001.1:164455034-164476111 GCA_026413425.1 Tringa solitaria
CTGGTTCAGTCCAGAAACTCCTGTTGCAAGGTCTTGAGGAGGAGACTGGCTAATACATATTTATATATTTATTGTTTATTTATACTTAAAAGTACATTCCAGAACATTTAGGGTATGCTTTGCACCTGTTTTTTGTAATGAGAACTAACTCGCAGTCAATGCAAATGATGATACAACAGTCTATGAGTCAGTCTTTGCACAACACCAAGTGAGGAGTAAACAATCAAGATTGATGTACCTATGGATGTAGTAGACAGGTGTCAGTAGTTAATTTCAGTGATTAATTTCAGTGCGCTAAAACTGAGTGGTGTCAGGAGTCCTACAGAGAATTGGGGTGAGTTCATCTCACTGGCTCCTAGGCAACTTTTCTAAACAGTTTTCAGGGGGACCATATTTATCTTTATCCTCTGTATCACTCTCATGTTTTATTCAAGCTCAGTATTGTCATGTCCAAACGAGCAATAAAAATTTAATTTTCACTGAAGTAACTAAACTAAGAACTAGATAGTTTCTATAAGTCATATTTTAATCTGATGTGTAAATATGGCATCCTAAATGTCTTACATCCTAGTAATCTTCCAGTCCTGGTAGGTTTTTTTGTCTTGTCTCTACTGCTGCTATAGTAATTATTGATTTAGTGATAGTTAAGAATCAGTAACCCTCTGAAGGAATAGAGACCATCTGAATTCAGGGGTGATCTGCTCAGCTAGGCTCCAGTTTGGCCAGTCTGTGCTGTCATCAACCCAACCAGCTATAGCACTGTGGTGCCTTCCTGCCAGATAAGAGTGCAGGGAAGAGCTGGAGGTGGCATATGTGGGAGAGGGCTGTGGTGAGAGTACAGGCTGCAAGCAGGGAAACAGAACTAGGAACTTTGAAATAAGTGAAGCAGGCCATGGGGGAATGTGAGAAGGAAATAAGGCTTCTTGTTAGGGGGGGCAGAGGTATAGAAAAATCTTAGCAGTTGTATTCCATGTGAAGGAATTTGTCGTGTTTTTTGCCTCCTCTTGCCTTCAAGAGCTTTTTGAATACATCTTTTTTAACTCTAGGTACCTAGACCTCAGTTTGGCAAAGCACTTCAATATGTGCTTGACTTAACAAATGAGTTGTATGTAATTCCTAATTGACCTGAGGATCTAAATGAATCTCAAGGTATGTTTAAGATTAAACCTATGCATATATGCTCTGCTGATTTAGAGGCTAAATGATGTGAAGGGCTCTGCCACATGGAACCAAAAAAAGTGAGAGGTAGCCATAGATAACAGAGTATGAAATGTTAGCTCTTTACACAGAGACTGCTTTTGGGACCACGCTACAATACAGGCTTTACTTGTTACTAATAGAAATAGTGAATGATAATAATTAAGATAGGTTTGGTATACTGCGTAGGAAGTTTGTGACCTGCACGTCATTTTTACGATTTCTCCTCTTGGGTATTTCTGGTTATTTCAATATACTGTTATTCTATTAGACGTAAGACTGTAGTACTAGGACTGAAAGAATTATGGAACCTAAAAGGATACAACCGCAAATACACAAATAAATAAACAAACAAAAGTAAATATTTACTAGACCAGTAACTTTTTTCAAGTTCATTGTTAATCCTTACTGATTTTGTTAAATACTTCTCTAATTTAACAGTAGCATATATTATTACATTTAACTCAAATTGCAGGAGGGCACAATGCACTGACTTGCATTTTCTCATATGAAAAGACTAATCCAAATGAACCTTCCCCTTATACAAAGTTATCATGACTTCTTTCCAGCTTGGCTTTTAATAGTCTTGGTCTAATTCTGCGTGAGAGAGAAGTCATCTCCTGCAAGGGCTAGCAGCACTGCAGCTCTGGTACAGATCATCAGACTTTGGGGGTCTTACGCGGGGAAGCATGTTTAAGTTTTTGACTCATCGTCTGGCATGTTTACAGCAAGATAGTCCCATGTGAGCATATTCTGTATTCATCCCAGTTATGTGGGGCACTGTTTTGCTGGAACAACCTGGATTAAGCCAAGTTGTGGACAGTACATATGCAAATGAAGTGGTAAGAAAATAGAATAATGGTGGATGGAGAAAAGAGAAGAAAGGTTGGGGTTGGTGGCAGTATTGCCAGTACCAAGACGCAACATTCTTTCTTAGTGTGGTTGCATCTGCAGAAAAATTAAGTCATGTAATCCATCCATGAATGTTCAAGAATTCACTGCAATTTCCTTAACAGAGAAAACATTTTCATAAGGAAATGATGACAACATAATTACTCCAAAGTGGCTTAACAGCAATTGCTGCTGTCTATTGAGAGAAAATCTTTATATTACCTCTTTCAAAAATGTGCTTTCTACAATATCATATTTACAGAAAGTAGTAGTTTTCAAAGAGTCAAGTACTAGGATTTATTGGTAGGATATTATTACAAATCATAACTGATGAAAATGAATCCAATTTGAAATATAAGTAATAATTCTGAGTCCATTGCCTTGTTCATTCCCAAGAAAAGATAAACAGCATCTTTCCTTGCAGATCTCAGTGTTTGTCCTCAGCAGATGAAATTCACCTGTGGGAATGTGAAATGATCAGGACCCTCCCATCTACTTCTGTCCTGACTTCTGCTTCAAAAGGAATAATAGGTTAAAATATAGAAATATGTATTCATATGTACTTTTAAAGCTTTTCCATCTATTCTCACTGGAACATGCCACTTTGTAGACTTGTTTCTGAAACCCACAATGTCAATGTATTTCTCTTGAGAAAAATGGCCTTTTTATTCATTAGTTGTATCTAGATGACAGCAACTGCTGATGTGATCACACTGGAGAATGAAGATATTCTTCTTTGTGCATAGATATCCAGGATGCTAATCAGCCTAGCAAGGACCTGAGCAAAATACCTTATCTCTTAAGACAAGAGATTGGTTCTGTCTTTGTGGCATGTCTGCCCTTAGCGTACACAGTGATGTCAGCGGTTGCTGCTCTACTGTTTTGTGGAGATGCATCTCGAGCCAAGTAGGACTACTCTGCATCTTCAGTAACACATTTTCAGTAGCTTTGTAGTCTGCATTTTGAGAATTGTGATGTTTACTGAGCATTGCATTATACTTTGGCACTTAGATGAGTAGAACAGTCAAATGATTTCCTGTCTGATGCAGAATCACCTGTTCAAAAATCCAGGTATTTAGAGGAATTAACAGTTAGTTTACACAATCTTTCTAAATCTGAGGTACTTATCTATTTGAAATGAACATTCTTTGTTTTTTGTTAACAAGTTAGAAACCTTATTTCATGTTGAATTAGATAATAGCTATCAAGAGGGTTCTGAGCAGAAATGGTTTCAATCATTTTCATTCATTTCAGTCAGTGAGGACAACTGTGATGCATTCATGTGATTTTCAATGGTTACCTCTGACCAGAGGCCCTTCACCAACCATAGTTATCCTATATCAAATGCCATTTCAATTTCCCTACTGACATTCCCAGAAGGGTCTTGCCCCATCCATGGAGGTGTTCAAGACCAGGTTGAATGGGGGTTTGAGTAAACTGGTCTAGTGGAAGCTGTCCCTGGCCATGGCAGTGGGGGTTGAAACTAGATGATCTTTAAGATCCCTTCCAACACAAACCATTCTATCATTTCCAAGACAAAATGACCTCAAGTTGCACCAGGGGACGTTTAGACTGGATATCAGGAAAAGTTTTTACACTGAAAAGGTTATTAAGCATTGGAACAGGCTGCCCAGGGAAGTGGTTGAGTCACCATCCCTGGAGGTATTTAAAAGATGGGTAGACATAGTGCTTAGTGATATGGTTTAGTGGTGTTTTTGTCAGTATTAGGCTGATGGTTGGACTAGGTGATCTTAAAGGTCCCTTACAGCCTAGGCAATTTTATGATTCTATGATCCAGCTTCCTTCCCTAAAATGGTTAGCATCAGCCGAACAGTTCTCTTGATTATAGGACTCGTCTGTGCCCATCAAAACACAAGTGAGATAGGCAAGCAAACAGGGTCCAGAAAAGTCTCGGTAACCTCAAAAATATTGAAATAAATTCAATTTTCTTGTCTCACAAGACCCCATTCTTGACTGTGCCTGCTGATCTGTACTGTAATGTAAAAATATAGCAGTCTGTGTTGTGATTACAGCAGAACTCTGCACACAGCTTTTTATAAGCATTTTCAAAAGCAGATAAAACATGCTTTTTGTTTGAATTGTGTCTGTCTGTAAACAGAAACATTTGATATGACATGTTTCAAAACACTTCCTGTTTTGTGTTTGTGCTCATATCAGTGTCATTGTCATCAATGATAATTAACACTTAAAATTAAAGGAGAGTCAGATGAATAACTAGCATGAAATGTTTTACAGATATTTTTAAATTAATACTGGTGTAGGACTTAAGAGTGGTTTTTTTTTCCCCAGATACTTGCTCTGAAGGAGTCAGACTGCAAATCTACAAACTTTTAAAGAGATGGGGGCCAATCGCCCCTACACGTCTACCACTCTAGTTCCTTCTTTAAAGAGACTCTGCCAGCTTTACAAGACTAATCTCACACTGCTAATCATTGCAAACAAATTTATGCATTTTTTCATAGCCACAGGTTGCTATCATAAATAAAAACCAAAACCACCCTGGATTGTGAAGATAGAGAATTTCCATTAGTTTTGTGATTTTCGTGATCTGCTATTATCCCTCTGTTTAGTTTAAATTCTCTGATGCTTTGGTGACATCTTAACTTGCACAGATGAGCAAAAGCACAAATACTAAATTCTGGGTCACCCCCAAGTATGTGCAGTATTGAATATAGACATGCTTCCTGCAAGGCTCAGAACAAATGAGCATCCACAATCCATTTGCATACTCAACATTTCATTTCTTCCAGCTAAATGCCACTTCTGCAGTCCCAGCAGTTTTGCTGCTGAATATCTAGCAGATACAATCCCTTAGTGGGAGAAAGTGTATACCTAGATAAAGAACATTTGCAAATGAAATACCTTTGTTAAATTATAGCATTGGAATAACTTATCTTTGAATATAGAAATTGCCTAAGAATATATGATTTTAAACTATTATTAATTGTCACGACTCAAAGAGATAGCTCGGTGTTATAAAAAGTCTCTTTCAATAAAGAATAAACATAAATCTATCATCTTATATTCTCAGAGTACGATTCATCTCACTTTATTAGCTTTCATAATGTAGACATTTAGTCCTGTGTGGGCTTCATCTACAGTCAGGCAATTGAATATAGAGTTTGCTAGAGGGTGACCTGATCCTTCCTCAGGTAGTGTCTAGGGCAAACAGGATGAATTACTAGATGCTGTCTCTCTCTGCTGATCACTGATGAACGTTATAATGTTAGCTTAGACTAGACAGCTGTTTTAGTGGTTACAGTTAGAGGGAAAGAATCCCACCCTACACATATTATCAATCATCTCAGTCATCTCAATTATTTCACCCAAGAAGCTTCATGGAAGTCAAGCTTTAAACTTCCACAAGTAGTTACACTCCCTTGTTGGAGACTGAAACAAGATGTGTGTAGCTGATGCTGAAACTAAACGTTGCTAACAGTTTTGGTAAACCTTTCATGAATCACATGGGTCTATAAAGAATATGGCTTAAGTGTTCCTGTTTGGAGGATGTATATAATCTGCTTCAATGTTTTGTGCTTATATGCTATGGTCAGAATTGATATCACTACAGAAAAATACTATCTTTTTCAATGGACTGTTTTTAGCTCCTTATAAATTCATCACATTCTAACAGTGTCCTGAAATCTTATATTTTAGATGTCACCTTCAGGCTAAAATTCTTGGCTACTCTTCGAATAAAACTGTTCAGCTGTTTCTGAAGGTGGAGCTATTTAAGGTAAGCAAATAACAACCGATATACCTATCTGTTAGAAAATAAAAATTGGTGGCCTATTCCTGTAGAAGCTCCAACATTGCCAATGCTTTAGAATGTGTACTCTGCCCAGCTTCTCCAGGGAGAGGAGCAAGGCAGTGTTTGGGTAAGGGAAACCTGCTTAACTAAGTGGTGAACAGACAGATGGTGGTGCTAGGAAGATAAGGAAACTGTAATCAGGAAATTGTGAAAATATGCTGAGAATGAGAGGAGATTGCATAGACCTGACAAAGAGTTAAAATAGGCAATTTGTCCAGACAAGGAGACCGGAGCAAGAAGCTCAGGAGAGGAGAAGATTTGGTCGAAAGCAGGTTGGAAAAAAAATAGTAAAAAGGAAAGACTGTGTGTGTAATTAAGACTGGAGCTAGAATTACCTATGGAAAGAGAATGGGATTGAAAAGGAGTGTTGAATTACAGCAGTGATAGTCAGATGATACAACTATGGCACACTGAGCAACAAGATGAGGGCTGAGAACTCAGAAAAAAGCAGCACGATATCTGGACAGAGACAGAAAAGGGGCAAGGACAACCTGTAATGAACGCAAGCCTTTCCAAAACTGTGAGCTGAATTCCCATTTTCTCTATCGGAAAATACCTGCAAAACCATCCAGAGAAAAAAGCTCTGTGTACGCCAACAGACTAGAAATTCACTTTACAAGTGGTGGACAACACAGGGAGCTCTGCCTTTCCAGCTGATCAAAGAGAAGGTTAAAAGAACCTGAAGCCAGACAAATTCAGATCCAAAGTACAATGTACATTTTTAATACTGAAAGTTAATATCCATTATAATTTATCAAGAGATATGGCAAATTTTCCACTGGGGAAGAACTTTCAAATAGAAACATCAATATTTTTCAAGTTCCAAAAGAAGCGGTCAGAGAAATTCTGATATATATCTGAAATAGATAGCCCTATGCTATCTAATGACTGTAGTGTTTCCTTCTCTTTGAATCTGTAAATGTCCTGTCTGTACCCCTACTCTAGTCCTTATAGAAAAGAACAGCTTCCTGCCATTATTCATAGGCTATTTAAAGGTTTCAACTTATCCTGATTGGTCGTGGGGCTAACTGGTATAAGGCAGAATTTTCAGAAAAAGGTCTACAACAATTTCATGAAATTGCATCCACACATGGAGTTGAAACATGACTTCTTAGTCATTAGTTGCAAACTCATTTTACTGACTGTCTAATCAAATTTCTTTACCAATTATTCAAAATCATCTGATTTTTGTTAGCAATATAGATACATATACATTCATGTTCCACAAAATATGGAAAAAGAAATCACTCAGGCTGAGTAGAAATGAACTATACTGCTGAATAAATCTGTTCTTTTTCTGTATTTCATATTGCTTTCTTTGCAGTAAAAACCAATGTGAAGTTGTTTTTATGTTGTGCTTTATATTGTTCTAGGATGCTTTTTAACAGATGGAGGAATATAATTGTAGAATAACTAAACAAATTGCTCCCAATGATAGAACCAAAAAGAAAATCTATACCTCTCTTATTATCTTCAGCTCTAAATACTATAGAGAAAGTATTTTATTTAATCCAGCTGATGTATATATAAAGTATAAGGTATTAAGTATAAGAGTTGAAGTGTGTTCATATATATAAGTAGGTAAGAGTAACACATGCAGATTCTGATAAATCAAAGGGGTTCAATATACCTAAGTTTAACTCATAGAATATTCTAAAGTTGCCTAACAGAATCGATTAATTCCCCTTACAGCTACTTTGTTAACACAGTGTCATAGAATCATAGAATCATAGAATGGTTTTGGTGGGAAGAGGATCTTAAAGACCATTTAGTTCCAACCCCCCTGCCATGGGCAGGGACACCTCTCACTAGAGCAGGTTGCTTAAAGCCCCATCCAGCCTGGTCTTGAACACTTCCAGGGATGGGGGATCCACAACTTCTCTGGGCATATATCCATATATAGGGACCATTTAAATACATTGATTAACTGATTTAAACTGACCACATCCATTTCTATTCGTAGAGTAAATGTAAGTTTTTATCTTACGAAAAGCCTAGCTTTTCTACTTGTTAAGCAATTTTCCCAAGTACACTACAAATGTAAGAATGAAATATCATCTCCAGACAATGTGAAGCAAGTGCTCTGGATGTTGTAAATACCCTTATTCAAATTATTGT
Source organism: Tringa solitaria (assembly GCA_026413425.1). Classification (NCBI taxonomy): domain Eukaryota; kingdom Metazoa; phylum Chordata; class Aves; order Charadriiformes; family Scolopacidae; genus Tringa; species Tringa solitaria. The sequence goes on from JAOXJM010000001.1 coordinate 164,463,073, forward strand.
AATAGGGAAGACTTAGACATATTTCTTAGAATCTAAATAGTTTGAGATCACTTTCTGTAGTTACTCCTCTCTCCAGGGACTACAGAGGCAACAGGATATGTTTCACCTAATTAAGTTTTTTTTGGAAGGTTTCTAAAGCCTGATGAATTTGGGTCTAAATTCAGAAACAACAGAAACACTTCTGGATCACCTATGACAAAAGTTCATTTTTTCACAAGAAGTAGATTTCAGCCATGTAAGAGATTTTTCTTACTCCACTTCTATCCAGTTTCCTATGACTTACATAGAGTAAAAAGCGAAGTTCCTCTTTTTCTGACTGAAGCATATATTATAACCTGTACAACACACTTGTTTTTAATAGGCTTTTCCTCAGGGTTCTTCGTAATTCCCACCAATGTCAGCAGGAGTGATGTGAACATATGGTTAGAGAAGGCCTGAGAGAGGGCAGCTATTCTCATGCCAAGTGAACAAGATTTTGCACCACATTTCAAGCATTTTGTGGGTTGGGTGCTGCCAGAAATGCCTTATGAACAGCATTGTTTGCAGTATTTTGACATTGCACGGGGACAGCCTGGAAATACAGGCAAGCAATTCAGCATTCGCTGAAGGATGAAACTTTGGAGGCTGAGCAAGTTTTCGGCAGAAGGGTAAGATTTAACTGAACTAAATCTCTTATCATCTGACAGGCTGCTTGGGCACAACTGCTTCGTTTGCCCATAGAAATCAGAATGCCTCTTTCTCTTAAGGTGTATTCATACCAGCAAGGGACGAGTGACTTTTGTCAAAATAAGAACTGTGAATCTCCAGACTGAAGATTGCAGCTTGTGAAAGGTCCTGGAGGCCTCTTTATTTCACTTCCTTCTATTCTTGAAGGGCAAATGACATATTTTTTTCTTCTCCAGCAGTACGTTCCCTTTAGTGGAGTTCTTTTTAGGGGAAGACAATAGCCAAAATCCTTTGAAACCAGAAGCTGCTTGTTATAGCTCCATAATCTCTCTGTTGGGCCATCAAGTATCCGTTTTTTTTCAGATTCAGAAAGTTCACCAGGATTTTTAAATTTGCAGGATCCAGTGTATGCTCCATAGTGTTGGAGGCTTTTAGTTCTTAAACACAGGAAGATTTCAGGGACACTTTGAATTGCTAGCAAGGGGTAGCTGGGACACTTGCTGTCCCTACTATGGACCCATTACTGAACTGGGAAAAGCCAGACCTATCCTTCAGGCAGCAAAACACTGAAATAAATGGAATAAAATCTTTCTGTGGAGGTGGAGCATAAGTGATAAGTGAAGAATATATTTTAGAATTCAGACTTTTACTCATAGCTGTCAGTTCATGTCTACCTAAACCAAACTGTCACAGTCTTTGTGGCTTACCCATCACAAATTAACTCCTGAGATTTGAATACCATTCCCATCTGGGATAACATGGGGTTTATCCTTAAAGTCAAAGTCCTTTGAAAAGTTTATTTAAAGCAATGGTTAATCCAAGTACGAATGTCACACAGATACATAAGACCTGAATTTTCCAGTTGACAGTGCAAGCCTTCACAAATTGAAATAAGTACTGTTTTCTTGAGGGATTGTGAAAGTAAGTCTCTATGCCAAATATTTGATCTGTTCTGCTCTCTTGCAAGATATATACTCTGCATAAAACACTCTCTGAAATGGGGTCTGCTTGTCCAGATGAATACATTATTCCACTGTGTGGAGAAAGGCTGATCTAGAGGCAAATTACTGAGCATAATTTATTCCATATCCTTGCTGGAATAACTTGTGCTCCTGAGCCTCCTCAGATGTGTAGTCAATAGGGAACTGTCTGGCTACATGAGGTTTCTTAATACATCTTTCAGCTAAATCAGAGATTCAAATGCAAAATCCAGCACTCAGGGAGATCATCTGAATATGTGATGTTCCCTGGAGAACTGGAGGTCTATAAACCAATGAATGGATTACAATGAAATGTAAATTCAGTATTTCCAACTCTGGGAGAAATGACGAGACTCCAATATTTTTCAAGATGTACCTATCTCCCTCAGTCAAACTGTAGCACATCTCAGCATTTATCAAGTCTGTAATGGACTTTGGGTGAAAGTTTAAATGCTGCTTGTATTTAAAAATATAGCTTTCATATATTTTTAAAACTGTCCTCATATTGGGAACTGTCTCCTAGTCCTCATTGCTTACAGTAATGTGCTGAGCACTAGTATGCAGGTTTACTTTTTTTTCTCTCTTACAATGAAGTAGCTTTTAAAGATACATTCTAGACTTGGTGAAATATCTCAAGTGGAACTGAAGAGGTAGAGAGCAGCTGCTAGGTACTTAGTGGAGTATATAATGAAAATACAACAGAGAGCCACAGAAATGAAGACATCTGCAGATAGTTCAAGCGATGAGTTGGAGAAAAGAGCTGCTGAGGTAAGGAACAGAAATCTTTTAGTTGCAGTCTAAGGTTGAGGAAGCAGGACTCCATTCAATACTTTTAAAAATACCTGTAAATGTTGTGTAATTTGAAATCTGATGTTGTCCTCCTGCTGGCTAAGTAAGGTTGAGCAAATAAAGTCAAATTAGAAGGGAGATCTCCTCAGCCCCAGGTAAACCACTGAGATGCAGTAGTTGATCTTTCTCCTCTTATTTCTCCCCTGCTTTTTTAGTACCAAAGCGGTGTGATAGTTTCAGCTATCAGATTTGTACTTGTCAACTTGAACAACCCTTTTACTTCACACTTGTCTCATTCCTTCCAAAGACATTGTTCAGCCTTTATTTTTGTCATTTCCAGACTCAGCAGCAGCACAGAGGAGCCCCTCAACTGCCCCTCATCACCATATGAAAGAGGACAGAAAGCGTCTACCTTACTGATTGGCGCGATGCGGAGATGGAAGGACTGGGGATCGATTTGCTGCGTGTGCCTTGGTTCTTGGATCACAGTCTCCTTCTTGGTGATGAAGCTCATGCTAGCTGCAAGTGTAGGTATGCATTACGCAAGCATAACGAGCTAACTGTTGTGTAAGATCTTACACCCACCTTGCAAAGAGGGTGTATATGCTCCCCTGCTTCACCTATGGTTCCACCAGGAGAGTATCCAAAGTCACTCAAATCCATGGTACATGTCTGTGTTTACTGAACGACTGCAAATGCAGGTGCTACATTTCAAAGACTCCCTAAGCAATGGGATTTCAGAAGATGTTTTATAAAAGGGGAAGTGATTGTCATTATGAATTTTGTAACTGACACGTGTATGTGATGAAAAGCTCAAAGATGAAATAATTTCACAGTTGTGTTATGTCACTGATGACACTAACTTACACACCAAGTTTTTGTCTCAGATACCCCAAAGCAGCTCTAGTTGACTACAGTGTGTGCACACAGTCTAGGATGTAGCCTTAAACTATTGAATTTTCTGGGTCTAGTTTTGATTTTGTTCCCTTTTACAATTGGAAGCAGTGAATCGAATTCTGACCCTGACTCTACAGTAATGTCTTTGGGCTGTGACACTGGGGCAAAGCAAGAGTTACAAGAAAGCAGAATTTAAAAGATAGCATGTTCAGTGCAGTGATTCTCTCTGGTTATGTATTCACCCTGGAATCAATGAACAACACAAAAACTCTCAACATGAGAATAAAGATGTCAGAATCAGTTCCTTAATCTTGATGCAGTTTAAATATTACTTCTGGCTAAGTATTATATCTGAACCAAACACATGATTTGAGTTTACAGACAAGAGTTCTGATTCATGTCAGTTTTAATCTTGTAAACATCTTTTGATTTCAGTGGCGTTAATTCATATTTTCAATAACTCAATGAGAACAGAATATGGAGTAGAGTCTTAAAGCGTCTTTTCAGAACAGCCAGTGAACTCCCTTGGTACATGAAGAAAATCGCTATTGTCAGTATCAGAGACAAAAATGAAACCAGTCAGGATACAGTAGGTGTCTTCACTAAAACTAATACAGAGATGAAATGCACAGCTCCTTGAATGAGATCATGTCCTTGAAAGAATCAGTGTTATACTGTACATGACTGCTGTTATTGCTGTTTCCGCATAAGATAGGATGCATGAGATAAGCATTGCATTCGAGGGCCAAGACACTAAACTGATTTTATTTAGATTCCTTTATGTTAAATCAGAAAAGAGGGTGGATTTGAAAAAGAAGGTACAGATTGCATATTTCTAATATTGTCTCTTAAAAATTTTCTGAGGTTAAGAGAAAGGAAAAAATGAGAACTGGAAGGTTGATGGAAGGTTAAAATATTCACAAAACAAACTTGATTTATTCAAGCTTTTTGAAGTCCCAAGAAACACATTTAATGGGAGCTGAAAGACCTGAAAAGAAACGTTATTGTGGTGCACAGCAAAGTAATGTGAAAAAAAAAAATCTCCATATTTCTTCAGCCTCTAGCTTAGCTCTCACTGTGGGGAATCTTGCTGTGAAGAGATTAATCACTGCTGCTTAATAGTATCTCTGCTGGTTGCTCCAGGATAGCAACTAGCTACATAATGCAGCAGATGCATTCTTCTTTTAGTATGGCACCCAGAGCACTGTGAATGTGCAAAAGGGATTTCAAACTCACCACCATGCACAACTGACCAGCAGATCCTGGAAGCACATTGCTTGGTTCTCCAGAGGCCACAGATTCTGGAGGAAGATGAAATAGTCTCTTTTGTCTCCTCTCCATGCTTTTTTTTTTTTCATGGAGGAAGCAAAGGAACTGCCTCCTACAAATCTAACTAGCCACCAGGCTACTTCCAGAACTAGGTCTCAAAGATCTTTCATTTTTTTAAGTACTTGATTACCTTAGGAACAGAATGGACATTTACTTTGATGCAGTAATTACTGGTAGTTGGTTACATCCACTTCCTTATCAATTCTACTCAGGTCTCTAATTCCTTTCAGTCCTTATTGGGCTAAATTCTCCAGACTATTTTCCATCCCCTCTTTATCTTCTCCATTTGCAAGTCTACCTATTTTGGTGCCATTGCCTCTAGTTGTTCAATTTACAATGAAGAAAAGTCCAACAAAGGAGTCTTATCAAACTAAGTCATGTGTAAGAAAACAAATAGGGAAATTGATACAAGGAAGACTATTTAGTCACAGGCACAAAGGAAGGTTTCTAGGATGGCAAAAGCAACTCTTTTTTGCGTTCCTTCTCTTATTGCATGAAGACTTCAACAGCTTTACCTGAATGCTCTGTGGTTCAAAGGTTCTGGCTTTAAAGGGATTGCACTTTTTTTCCTTTGGCAAGAAAAATGGACAGGTTTATTTAAGATAAATGCTTTTCAAAGATATGTTCGCAGAAGCTTTCATCTCCTTTTGTCTTTGTTTCCAATTTTCCTGAAAATAACTGCAGTGACACAAGTGCAAAGTCTTTTTGATCATTTTAGTGGTAGTGATGATGCAGCTTTGTGAACTGCAAGGCATGTTGTCTGAAAAAACTATCTTTTACCAGGAACAGTGGAGGAAATGGGGCAGAGTGACTGGCAGTCTTCTCTCCACATCACTCACCCATCACAGGCGAATAGAGGGTTGATAAACTGCTGCCTTTGGGGACTTCCACTGTGGAAAGAATGGCTGTTGCACAGGCAGTTGAGGTACTTATAGTAAAATAGACGTTTAAACTCACAGTAAAGTTGAACCTGAGGAATGGCTGCTGGGTTTTGATTAGCAGAAAAGATGGACTGGTATCTCCAGCTCCTTTTTTCAACAAAAAGGCTTGGATAGACCAGCATCAGTCAGCAATTCAGCTCCAGATTCACTTAAAACAGAAACCATTTAAATGTAGGTATGTATATGTCATCTAGGTGTTTCAACTACTCTTATGCTGCTGGGGGTTCAATAGAGTTGCCTCAAAATGAATATATACTGCCTATACTGCCACATGTGACTTTCTAGAGTACCCTGCCCTGCCTGTGGCTGTCGTGTCCAGGGGACATGAGTTTTCCATAGGTCTTGTTCCATATCTGCCAGCCTGCTGCAGAAGTCTGAGATGCAGTAGAGCATCTCAAATGAGGCTAGAAACCTGTGGTTAAGCAACTGAGATGACCCTGATGATGTGGACTAGGTTTTATTGACCGTAATGGGTGAGTAGATGAATCTTACATGTAGACACTTACAGGTAAGTTTTGGTGAGAGAATTCCTCCTCTGGTGCTCTCTTGCTGGGCTGTTGCTTATTAGTGGCACAAAATGCCCGGTACTTTTTAGCTGGGCAAACATGAACAGAAGCATGACAGTCAGAACTCAAGACAAGGCACAATGGTAGGGGTGGTATATGGAGGATGCACGGAGAAAAAAGGGAAGGCAAGTGAAACCTGGTGATGTAATAATTGCATCATTCCCAAGAGTTGTTTGTAGCCAGAGAGATCTTCAGGGACAGATTTAAAAGTTTGGAGATTTGGTTTTGCAGGTTTTTTTCTTCTTCTAAGCAGAAACATGGAGAACTTGTGAAGTTCTAGGGTGGGTTTTTTTTTTGTGTGTGTGTGTGTGTGTTAGGGGTTTTTTTGTGTGTGTTAGGGGCTTTTTTTTGTGTGTGTGTTTGTATGGTTGGACTCAGTGATCTCAAAGTTCCTTTCCAACCATGACGATTCTGTGATTCTTTGAAGTTGTTAACCAGAGAATTTGCCTCAGCACTCCATGTGAGGGAACTTTTTGGTGAAAAGAAGCAGCTCCAAAATTGATGTGACTGGCAAAATAATTCTATGGAATAACCCAAATGGGGTCAAAACACCAGGTAGGTATACTGTCTGCAGCAAGTATATAAGTGGAGAAATGCCACATTTGTCAAGGCCAGAGATTAAAAAATAGGAATAATTGAGCTACAAAATGATAAAAGACTTCACTGTGTAAGTGGGCAGGAAAGGCCTCATCTTTTGGTGTTTAAAAATAAAATCTCAATTATATTATTTTAGATGACAGTACCTAGGCAGAGATCCAAGCTGAGGACTTGTTTATGGGCTTGAACAGTAAGTAGGATGATGGTGTTTTCCACAGTAATCAAGTAAGAAAGAAGCAGGGAAGGTGTGGGAGAAGAAAGATTAGAGGAAAATGCAAATAATCATTTTACCTGTCTATTCAATTAACATCTAGGCCTACTTTGTAGCTTCCTGAAGCCTCAGTGTGGCATTCAGTAGGTGACAAACATTCAAAATGAGGGACCCGCCAACACTTATTCAGGTAGAAATTTCAAATGTTCTGGTATGTATTTCTCCACTATAAATAACTTTCTGCAATTTCAGTGTCCCAATTCTGTGTTCAAGGTAAAAAAAAAAAAAAGAAGAAGAAATGCTTCAACAAAAAGTTATACTTTTTGGTTTAAAGTGTAGGTATTTGGGGGATTAAAGTACCCTGCTGGAACACAGGCAGAGATGCAAAAGTTACGAAGTCTTTTTTCAAATATCATCTTCAAATACATATACATTTAGATAAGTAACTGCTCAATTTTTTTTATATGAGAATTGGATATCCAATTATATTATTCCAAATTAGCTTGATTACTCTAAACCCCTTACGCAGTACTTATCCTGTCCCTAATAAAAAGATTTTGGAGATGGTAATTCCATTGGTGTTTAAGTTAATGACATGAGGGAGCCGTGCTTTGTCTTTCTTGGCTGTTCATAGGTTAGAGCACAATTTGTGTCATTTTAATTTTGTTACATTTAATAAAGGATGAACTCAGAGGAAGCGTTATTGTTTATGGCTTGTATATTTTAACCGCGTATATGCAAAATAGTGTTTCACTTTTCTGGTACATAGCTGCTTGATTAAAAGAAACAAGTTACAGTGGTGACTGTAGACACTTTACCTTGTAAATTGTGTTTTAGAATAACTGCAACAAACAACATGTTTACAGCTAAGAGATACTTATAAAAAACCCTGAAACTTTGATCATGGGGGATTTTAATTTCACAGATACTTACTGGGATAACAAGTATGCAAAACCTGTAAGGTGGGAAGCATGTTTCCAGAGGCAATGCATAATTGCTTACTTACTGAAGTCAGTTTATTGACTGAACTTCATGATCAGAGGCTCTTGGCACCCACAGCTAGGAAATTAGCCCATTTTGATAAATAGAGCATGGCTGATCTAGGGATCACAAATTCACAATACAGAAAAGAAAAGAAAAGAAGCAGCAACACAATTAGTTTTGGCTCAGTGGAATTTTTTTGTAAAAATAAAAATACTATAAGGTGTCTTGATGGAGATAACTACATAAATTAGGGATTGTTTTTTCTGGAAGATAAACAGGTTTTCATTACGTGCCACAATATGAATTACTTACACCTTCACTCCAAGTAGAAGGAATAGCTTGTGGTAACATAAACAACTGAATGAGCTTGATGGAAATGATGCAAGATCTCATGACTGTGTGGGAAATCTGGTGTAGAAAAAATGGGAATTATTTAAGAAACAGTTGGACATGCTGCAGTTACAATTCATTCAGGATAAATCTCAACAGGGGGAATGTAGCTGAGACAATGTGCTTAAACAGAGTGACAATAACAACATTTTTAAATGTCTATTTCAGGAAGGGGGGAGATGGTTATTTACAATTTTAAAAAATTGCAGAAGCTAAAAGATAATTAGAAGAGGAAGAAGAGATATCAACTAGCAGGTTACACAAAATATTTCAAGTATGAATAAAGGGCTTACAGAGGTATATTTGCAGCAGACAGCAAATGAAATGGAAACGGTCACTAAAAAGTGGTAGTTGAGATGGTCAGGCATAAATAAATCAATGTGATTTATCAGGAAATAGTACATTCTTTCACAGATGGAACACAGGGAAGATTTGCCCTAAGACATGTTTCTGGGTCTTGTTTGGTTTAGATAAGTTTAGCTTTGGTTTCAGGGTTACTGCTTGTGTGATTAAGCCAAATGAAGGCTGGCTTTTGGGATTGGCTGTAGTGCCTGTAATTGGCTCCGTGAGGAAACAGGGGAAGGGAGCTTCCTAGCAGCACAGCCAGTGCAGCTTTACACAATAAGGGAGTGGGTCCTGCTTCTAGGGAAGGTCTGCAGCTTCTCTAGCTTTGTGGCAGAAGTTTTATGCCTTTACAATGTACTTCTGAGAGCACAGAATTTATCCAGGCGTCTTCACTGTCATATAAGAATTAAGACTCTGTGCTATATATCTTACATTTTTTTAATGCGTTTCCTGATACTGCCTGTATGAAATAAAAGATATAAGGAATAATGCTTTGAATACAGTGTTAGAAAATCGTTTTCTCTTGCAGAAGTAGCATTGAGTAATGGCAAATATGTGAAGCAAGTTCCCCTAATGTCATCAGGAACAATGTGGCACCATGGGTGCCTGGCTACAAAGGGAACAAATCAGAAAGTGCAGAAATGAATGCAGTAATTATTGCCCAGAAAATGTATACACCTGTATGTAGCAATCAGACTTTGGGTCACACATGGTGGCATGTGTGTCTGGCAAGTTGTTTTTCAGGAGGAAGTCCTCCCTTTATATATCCACTTTTCAGCTCTGATGTTTCTTGTTTGCTGATGGCTGATGTTTTATTTCAGCTGCGTATACATATATTAGGGTTGTGAATCCCTTGATAGTCTCTGGAAATCCAGATGCAGCTAAAAATTGCATTGGAAATAGAAGTTCTTTAGTTTTCCACTGAAACTTCCTTACAATTTCTTGTACTAGTTTTCCACTAAAACTTCCTTACAGTTTCTTGTACTAGGATATCATCACCTGTAGAATATATTGGAGTTTGCCTGAAGCGCTGGCCTTTATTCTGTACAGGGACATTACATCTTAGTACACGTGCCTCTTACACCATGCCTATGCAGGCAAAAGATAGGACTTTCTAGTATAACAAGCTTACATCTGCATTCCCAAATGAGAGATTTGGACAACAAGGGGGAATAATGCAATCAAAAGCACTCCAATGTGCAGTTAGTGTAGAGCTATCAAGTAGAAGACAGTGGGGCAGTTGGGGAAAGAGAATGCAAGAGCAAGTCAGATAAAGCAGCACTTAGAGCTCTGTATGACTCAGGCTGGACTTTACGCAGATGGGTGAACTGAATTTTTGGTCCTTCCTGCTTAAAGAGCTCTGAGAATGTAGAGTATGGGTCAGGATGCCCTTGCATTTAGTAGAACTTCTACTTCATGCCCAACAAAATATTGTAAGGTCAGGGGAATGCTGCTGTGTGTAAAGGAGGGTAATAAATCTATTGCTTTTTCATTTACTTCTGCATTCTTAAGAACTATCTTTGGAAATTCATATGTAATTAGTTGCTCTTTATTAATCCCTCTCTAATCTTTACTTATCTATCAGTGTTGCTAAATTAAAAAAAAATAATGGCACAAAAGCATTTCAACTAAATACAGCAAATTGATCATGTGGACTCATTAAAATTACTTGTGTATTCGGTGACCATGGTTATGCAAGAGATCAAAGTCAGTCATTATGGCTGTTGCTGCCACAGCCTTAAAATCAGTAAGGAGCACAGAGTATCAATAAGGGGCAGTTTTTCTAGCAATCTCACCACTATTTTCATTTCAGAATTGAGGCCCACCATTGACCTTTTCCTTTGTCTGTTTTACCCAGCAGTACTTCTGTTCATTAGTACAAAGTTGATTGCAACATAGTGCTATTATATTCTGGGTGTGAGGAAATACATGTGTCAGATGAGATACAACACTGCAGATTTGCATGTCCAAAAGCTTTGCCTGGTGCTTTAAAAAAAAAAACCAAAACAAAAAAAACCCAACAACAACAAACCTTGTGGGAAGGCTAAGCAAAAATGAAGATTGTTACTCTGTTGATAAGAGAAATAATACTTAGGTTGACAAATTTGCTATTTTTACTGAAAATATTTGTTCTTATTTAACTTTATTCACTTGGATCCCTGGACAAATTTCTGTTCCCCTTATGTTCCCAACTTGCTTTATGGAAGGGGTGAAGCAGAGGATAAGGTATTGAGAGGAGTTCACCTTGTGAGCCTCAGCTATGCAAAAGAACAGGGACAATGAAGCAACTAACCATTGGTTCAACGAACCAGAAGATACAAACAGAAATTGTCAAATTTGGACAAAAAGTGTTCTGGTCTTGGGGGTGAAATAGGTTTCTTTTTTTCTTTCTGTGTAAAATTGATTTTTTTTCTGCAAATATACAGCTTTCCATTCTATTTTAAAATACAACTTACATCTTAGCTTTACGTTTGCACATTTTAACCTTCGAAGAAAAAGTCTCTGGTTTCTTTAAGATGCCTATCATGATTTTGTCTGAGTGCTATGAGAGTGGTCACTACAGTCTTACTCAGGATCAACTTGTTTTGTTTAGAAATGCAAGAGTATCTTTGTTCTCGGGTTTTTATCTTAGCTTTTAGTGGGTTAATGCAGTCACAAATGTTTGTAACAATAGTAAAAAAAGTATTATGAAAAACATTTTTACTCCAGTAATAGTTAGCAGGATAGAATAGCTGTTCACTACTTCATATAAAGCTGTCTCCTAAGCTGTTTTTCTTTCTAACAAAGGATTAAGGTGTGTCCACGTGCCTTCCATTAAATTTCTCTTATTGATAGTAGGACTAAGTTAAGGGCAAAATGGTAAGCATTTTGCTGGCTCAGCCTGCTGGAGGGCCACCACTGGGCTTGAGTAAATTGCTTGCTATTGAGAAAAGGGATGTACTAAACCCCGACAAGGAGGGAGGAAGACAAGTATACATACACATAAGCAAATCTGACAATAGAGCAGAGCTATGTTAAGAGCACAAGGCCAGCAAGGCACAGTGACTTCATTCAGCTGGAAATCACGTCTGTTCCAATATCTATTCACTGCAGCAAATGTGGCTTAGTAAAACTTTTATTCAGTGAGGAAACCTTCATAAATACGGGCCTCCTGCATTTTACTTGAACTGCCACACAAGTGCGTGTTGTTGAAACATAACTTTAAATAGCTTATGAAGACATCCCTATGAATTCAAAATTACTGTACTTGCAGAAAAAGCAACAATATCCGTCTGTAAATCCTTTAATCATAAGCATTAAAGAATAGTTCTTCAGAGAATCACAGGCTGCTGACTAAAGTTTACATTTTCTTGAGTTGCTTTTGGTGCTGCTAGCTATTTTTCTCATACACATGATGCTGATATGAAGTGACACTTGCACCTGTTGTCACCGTCTTATGGTAATTAGCATAGTGCCCTAAGTAGTAGCAGGGCCATCACATCCAAACAGAAGCCATTAACATATTGCAGCTGTCATCAGTAGGGAAAGCTAATGGAGTTAGTGGATTTGCACACTACTGCATACCTTGGCTCAGCTAGCATAACTCCCCATATTGGGGTCATTGGGGATAGGAAAAAAGAAATGTGGGATGTAGCCAGTCAGGAGTGAAAGAATACATTTTACTGCAGGTTTACTTTCATGTATTATGCATGTCCTTCAAGGTCACTGCATGATCATTTATAAGATTTTAATGAGATATCAAAGTGGAAAGAATGGAATGTAATTAATGTGATCATACAGAGAAGATACAGGTATAAAATAGCATGCATGAGGATGTCAACAAAAAGTGGGAGCAGTGAAGAAATCTCTGGCTGGATTTCAGCCCCAGAAAGAATAATCTTTCCTACTGTACGTTCAGACACTTAACATCCTGCCAAAAGGTTTTCCCCAGCTAACAGCGAAATAATGGAGGGAATTAGAGAAAAAGCATTCCACTGCTTCTCTTTGAATATAGGCTACCTGTGCTCTCCTTTTTCAGGGGAAAATGGGTGGCCTGTAGCTAAAACGTATGCTAGTCCTACAGTAATGTGATGATTGTGGGCATTATATATTGTGCTATTTTGATTCCTCTTGCTGACAGAGTCTCTGACAAGCCTGGACTAAACTGAAAATTCAAGGTATATAAAGGAGCACATTTTTAAGTATTTTTCTTCAGCCTTTTCTTTGTGTAGGTGCCTGAGAAGGTGCAGAGACTTAATAAACCCCTCAATAGGAAGCATTCCTTAGGGGCTTTTCCGAAGCTTAGTGGGTTGTCCCCAACATGCTCCAGTTCCACTTTATTGACACATATGCACTTTTGTATAA
>JAOXJM010000001.1:164476142-164487445 GCA_026413425.1 Tringa solitaria
ACCACAAAACAGGTTGACGATGGCTGGAATTGGTGCCCCCAACACAGTCAAGTGCTCTGATGGTCCCCACTGTCCGTGCTAGGCTAGAGCTAGTGCTTCTGCATAGGAGCTGGCACAAACACTGGTGAGCAAAAGGGAGGAGACACCCTCTTAGTAGCACATTCAGCAGCCCTATCTAGATAACTAAATTAGAGACTAACCTGAACTCACAGACTCATCCCACTTTGGCCTTTGGTAAACCACACAAACCAATATTTTCAGATGTGTGTAAGAAGTTACTCTTTTAAATCTTTAAGTGGAAGCAGACAACCATGCTGGAAAATACTTTCCTTATCTTATACCATTACGAACTCTATTAACCTTTCTGTGTTTCCTTAAATATTTGGTAGTTCGCCTTTCTCTAGAAGGGCCGTTCTAGGAACACAGTTGTTTGGAACACAGGTTTCTCAAAACCCTGCTTTAAGCCTGAAGTGATTCCAGGGGCTCTCTCAGGATTTGTGCTGTCAGCAGGACATGGACCCCTAAGTATGACCTTTGTTGTTGAATTCGTGTTCCCAAGCCCTGAATGGTCCATTGGAAATTCTGAACATCTTCAATTTGTGATACTAGTGTTCAGTCTGAGCTATTTGAAGACAAATGTTTGTTGCATGTAGAATCTTCAGTGTATGTAAAAAAAAATATTAATTTTTTAAAGCAGTAGATATTTTCTTTCAACTTAAAACTATTTTTTATTTTCATTTATTTTTAAATGCCTTTTATAGTATTTTAAAATAATTTTAAGTAATTGCTTATTCTCACAGAATAAGGTAACTTAATTTTCCTCATCATCCTAAAATAACTAAAAACCAAGAAAATAATATTTTAACATGTGAAAAGAAAAAAGAACGTGGACTCAAGAAAATAAAAAAGGGTTTTATCACAACAAGGTCATTTCAGGGATTTACCAAGATGTATGCATATCTACTAAGATATTTCCATTTAACCAAGTAATTTTTTAATAATTCCTACGCTTGACTGAACTTTCAAGTAAATACATATATAAGGCAGGTTGCTTGTTAGTTAGGGGGAGTGTGTGCTTTTTAAAAAACTGTTCTATTTGCAAGGCAAGCAGCAGTCCAAGCTGAGCTTCGAAGATGTTTATTCTAGGAAGAAGACCTTATGCATGTAAGTGGAGAATGTCACAAAGAATAAGAAGCAATGAACAGGAGCTCATAACAGGGATTCTAGGAAAAATGATGAATAGAGCAAACACTAAGTATTTATCCTTCATGTAGGTTCTTTGTTTTGATCTTTTTCTTCACTTAATTTTCTGCTTTTGTTCCTTCTTTTTTTCCTTAGTGTTTTTCTTTCTCATCCATCTCCCATCTCTGTTACCTGTTCTTAGCCTAATCTTCCTTTCTCCCTCCACCACTTAATATATGGCCACTGAAATATCTGTCCAGAGCCACGACCTGGCTAGAAGTGATGGAATAGTGGACAACATCTCTCTCCTTGCTGAAGTAACTACATGGAAGGCCAGTTCAGCCCATGACAATGTCCATGTAATAACAATGTTTACAGAGAAATGCCTTAGAAAACTAATTTCACACAGGACAGATATATAATGTGGTTCCCAAAGTAAAATGTGCTTATCCGGCAGCAATTGGTAGTTCCAGCAGCTCCCTAATCTGTGACTCCCTCCAGTGGTTGGTTTACCATAGTTTACAAAACCAGGTTTACAAACACATGTTTTTTTCATGAAGTCAGCTATGGTAGGGACTAGGCAAACAATGCAGCCAGGAAAATGCCAAATGGAGGCAGGAGACAAATAAAAGCAAAAGACTTCATTTTTAATACCTGTTGTCACAGAGGACCAGGACTGAGCACCTCCCTTGTGATGCTCCACTGAACACAACCCCTCAGTGAGGTACTGTGGGTGACAGGCCAGACTGGCATCCTTCTGCTGCTGCCAAAATCTCTTGTCCTTGCTCTGCATGAGGACATGTTCCACGTCCTAGTTTCACAGTTACCTTGCTTTATTCTACAGAAGGAGTTCATATTCACCTGCACAGTCTGGCTGGTGAAAAAGACACAGAATGGAGAGAAGGGTAATTTCTGAAGTGGGCACATGGCAAAAAATTGAAGGCATGACAAAAACCTTCCAGTTTCTATTTCTGACCCTATATAAACAAATGAGATTTTAAAGAGGGAGTCATTTTCGGAAAGTCGAGATAATCTCAGGCCTAGAAAAATCAAACAATTTAAAATTCATGAAGGTACCATCTTCCTATTTATAAAAGGTTAAGTTCCCCTAAGCTATGAAAGAAAAACACCCTCTGAAGACCTGGGAAGGCAGTAAACATTGGTGGCAAGTGACAGGAATTGATCCTGCTTTTCCATGCCTGTCATGTCTCTAAATTTTATTTCCACCATTTCTAGGGTACTGTGATAAGAGAGGCAGAGATAGGAAAAAGGATTGAGCTGAGGCAAGACTATGGCCCGAGGGCGATGGTACCTGGGTCTCTGACTTTTTCTCAATTAGTAGGTCTCCCTGCCTGACTGTGAGATGTGCATCTAACTGGGGACTTAGACTGTTGCGAGGTATTGATTAGCCATAATGTGAAGTCAAATCTGAATAAAAAAGCATTGTGATCAAAAGCCTTTCATTGGAGACAGCATGCCCTCCAAGTCAAGGGTCTGCAGAATCTGATGAGCTCTGTTTCCTTCTTGTCTGAGAGAGATTTCCACGGTTTACTCATAAAGGCTCTCTTGATAGGAAGGTCCAGTGGGCCCTCTGTCAAAAAACCTGATGTCTCAGATTTGACAGGTGCTTGTTAGTTTTTCATCCCAGATCACTCAACATGCACACAAAACTAGAAGAGACGATGGCTAATAATGCTGCGTTTCAAGTTGACTGCCTTGTCATTTTTGCTGGAAAATTCACTGATTCAATCGCTAACATTAAATTGTCTGCATTAAAGGAAAACAAAGCATAGCCAGCCATGAAATGTATTGGTTTTCTGACTGCTAGGGCTTACACAGCTCAATACAATTCATTGCATTGCCTTGTTTGATAGGAACAGTTTATCCAGATCACTTATAAACAAAAATAAACCACTGCTCTATTAAAAACAATAATAACAACAGAACCTGCAGTAGAGAAATTTTGTCTTTTCCTGGAATTTAGCTTTCTTCTCACTGAAAATCTTTGTAAATGAAGAAATGACCTTCCACACTTTACTTACACGAGCAACATCATTTCAAACAGTAACAGTCCACTAGGATGGAATATGAACCTGGATTTCTGCTCCATCCTAGTTCCATCCCTTGTGAGCTGGGGTTGGTTTCTCCCAAAAACTAAAGGGAGAATGGAGGCTTATTTTTATAAGCTATTTACATGAAGAATTTACAAGACAATGGTTCAGGCCAACAGGATTGATATATTTTGGTAATAATATCTCTGGGCGTTATTATAAAAAGCTCCACACTTTGTTTCTTCTTCTGTAGTTCATAATCTAAATTCCAGTGCAGAGCAGTAGCTCTGTGGTGATGGTAGACTGTGGGACTCACTGGAGGTAACAAGAGTTCCTATTCATACTGGGGTATGAGATCACAGGAAATGAAACAAAAAAGACCAAAGGCTTTACTGGGAAAAATGTCAAATTATCCATTCTTAGATATTTTTGAGTCAGTTAGTGCTCTGCATTAGGGAAATGGGTATTTACACTGAGATTTTATAAGTGATATGTTATACTTGAACTGCTTTCTCTTGTAACATTTCTTGCTTTAAGGGACTACTTGTCCTATACATCAGACAGAACCCTCCCCAAAGTCATCCTCCTTCTGCACCTCCCTTTATAGCACTAATCATAGCTCCCAGAGGTCTCACCCATGTGCGACTGGATGAGGGCTCAGTCCCTTTCTGTGCCAAAAGGGATTTTAAAAGTACTGTTCCCCTCCCAAAGGATCACACTGACCAGTGATGAAGTGCCAGTCCATCCCCCCAGAGCTTTTGCACGTGTAAGTGTATTGACACAAGATCTGTGCTGGGGCCAGGGCAGTCCCATCAGGGCAGGCACCATGGGCACTTCTTGTTCTTTAGTGGTGAATGATTCACCTGATGAGAAAGACCGGGAACCGAACAGCAACAAAAAACCCTGAAGAAGCAAAATTAATCAGTCCAAACCATGCCGGTTATGAACTTGTTCCTCCTAAAAATACTGAGCTACAAAAGCCCAGCTAAATGACCTGTGTGATCCCTGGTGGACATGTTCACAGACAAATGCACACACAGGACAAAGAAGAGAGGGAGAGAGAAAGCAAACTACTATTGCAAAGCTTGGGACAAGAGGGAAGCTTAAAACACGAGCAACCAAAATGTGATTCATGGTGTCGGGACGCATGGGGGGTAGAAACATGAGGGAGTTTGCAGTGGCCCCAAGGTGAAAACCCTGTGAGGTATTCAAGCCAAAGCCCTCTTATAAGCTAGTTTGCACCACTGCCTTCCAGCAAATGCCTACAGAGCTGGGTTGCATGAAAAGTCCTTTTCTTTCCCCCAATTTTCTGTCACATGAAGGCTGAGTGTAGGGTGGGTCTTTGCCATCTTTATACCAACAATGGCAAAGGTGTCAGTTATTTCTTCAGGCCTTTGGCCCCCATTGCTCACAGCACTCTACTTCCAGCCCTTCCCAGCACAGCTCAAGGTTGTGAAAGCATAATGGAGCCCAAAATATTTCTTGCTGCAAAGTATTCGTTGTGGTAAATGTCGACTCTAGCAATAAGGCACTGAAGGCTGTGCATTAGCAAGCTATTAGTGCATGCTGAGAGTGCTCTGGTTGCCTTCTAATGCACACTCTGCAATGGCCATTACAGAGTATGACTCATTATTTTTACATTTATTTCACATTTTTAAAAATCTTTTTCAAAACACTTTTGCACAATTTCAGGAGATGTGCTTTTTCACAAGAAAAAAAAATGGTCCTTATGAATAAAATGTGAAGAGAAATCGGTAGGCAGAGATAGTCTTCAGTGTTTCTGAGTAAATCCAGAAGCGACTGATTCTTTCTTACCCTACTCTCTTTTCCTGTGGTTTTTTGACTATCACAGACTGATCTGTCTCCTCCCAGAGTCATCCTTCTGCCTTTGCAATTTCAGTTTATGACTGTACAGCCATTTTATTTGATTAAAAATAGCACTTCGGAAGACACATGATGTTAAGTTCCTGTATTTCATACCAGAAAAAATGCAAAATGTGCATATAAGTCATATGTTGATCCTGGAAATCAATGTATGCCTTCAGAGGGGGAAGGTGTCACATGTTCTTTCCTTGAGCCTCTGATTTCTGCCCCTGTCTCATAATTGCCTTTGCTTATCTCTCATCCCCACAAAATTTTGAAATTCTTGCCCATCTGCCTTTTCCCTATTGCTCATTGAATAAAACAGTGTGATGGTCACACACAAAAGGTAGTACTGATGTAGGCAGATTGTAATTACAACTGTTACGCATGCTAAGAAAAATAAGGTTATGATCAATTAGGCTAGAATTAATTCTGCCTAACTTTAAAACACCTAACCGAGGTGTTTAAATTAGGAGTATAATTGCTCTAGGGTGCCTTAGTAATGAGGTGGACGTTAGATGCCTTCAAACTGTGTTTCATCCAACCTAAGGGCTAAATCATCCTCTTTTACTGACGAGACTTTACATGACAGTGCTTCTAATTTTATCAGCTAAATGATACAGGTAATCTGATTTGGGGTGAATTTGGGCGCTGTTTTTAACCCAGCTCTGCTTCACTATTTAATGGTTAGGTATCTACAGTGTGAATGTATGTTCTTAAAATATCAGCTGTCTCCATAATACCTGAATGTCAAAATAATGGTGTATTTTACTGTTGGTCTCCAAGCAGCATGCTAGGAGGTCCTTTGTGAAAATGCCCTGGAGAAAGGATGTTTAAAGAACAGATTGGAAAAAATATAGAAAGTTACAAGGTATTTGGCAGGGGAGCATGTAAAGATCACAATTCTTTGCAAAACAATTGTTCATGTGAGTGGGAAAAGGTAGTACTGAAGTGCTGAAGACATTTTTTCGAAATATAGGATAGTTTAAATATATATGGAATCAGACACTCCACTACTGAATAAAACTGACACTGAAGGAATATTCAATGTTATGTTACAGCCTCTGAAAACATAGCAAATGTCAGAAATTCCTCTTTTAAAGAGTCCTCACTCTTGTTCAATAACTTCAACTGTCAGAGTGTGGAGCTGTATCAAAAAGGATTTCACAGAATCAAAAGGTATGTTTCTTAGCAACTCTGTCAACAAATTTAAATTGCTGCATATCATGGCTGTTCCTTAATCATTTGCATGCAAGATTTGTAAACACAGATTTTCATTGTGCATCCTCTTGTCATGGCTGGTAGGGAGGCAAAAGGGGACAAATACTCCAGGGCAGGGGCAATACAGGTGCCAAAGTAGAAAACGCAATACTAAATAAAAGGTTCTCTGTAGCTCACTTGACCAAAATCTTCTCTAGTTCTCTTTGGCCATGAAGTAGAAACTGCAGAGGCAGCAAACCCGGCCACAGATGTAGTATTGCAGTAGTCCACAAAGTCAAAAGACTGATCTATTTTCTTTTTAATGATAAAAAATATTGAGGATCATAATTAGACCTTTTTTACACAACAATCCAGAGGCCCCAGTGCACTGCAAATAGACATGTGTCTGCTAGCTTTAAATAAACATGTTTAATGCTTTGTTATACCAATAATACGATAGCTGAGGCAATATATGACTTGGTTGCCGGGCATTTGTCGGAGATCATAGGAAGGTTTTTGCAGCCGAACTCAAGGCTGTGTTGGTGCAACTGCTGTGCTGGGCACTTCAAAGCTCTTCAGATATGTCTGCATGAACTCCAGTCTTGTGTACCTCAGGAATGCCAGGCTGACATACCTTTTCCCCTTTTTTGCTAGCGTCGTTAAGAATCGTGGTTAGGAAGTGATGAATATAGTCCATTTTAATTTTTGTATCATTTCAATTGTATTTATTATTTGCTGAGTGCCTATAATGTGTGTGGCACCAGAGGAAACACTTTATTTAATGTAATGCATTTTAGATTCACTTTATATAATAGGCTAAGGATATATAATATATATGTCTATATGTGCTCAGTATGATATAATAGACTAAGAGGGTATGCACACTTTATATGCTTAAGTTTTCAGATTTAATGAATTCATCTTATCCCACACATCTAATGGCTCGTATACAAAATCTCAGCTTGTTTCACATAATACTTCTGTTATAGGTTTAGTGATATTTATTTGTATTGCAGTAATCCCCGAGGCTCCTGCTCTAACAAAACACTGTGAAAAACTGGAGCAAGAGATTGCCTTAAAGAACTTGCAGTTTATAAAAATGAGAGGCAATGTAGGCACAAACTGGCAAAGTGGTGTATCCAAGTTCATAGACCAGGTACGAGATGGAGACAAGTAGGGGTGTTGATTTCTTGTCTCTAACCAGTGGGTTAGGAAGCTTGACTTACAGTTACTGGAGCAACCTACCTCCATAATTCATATTGCTGTGTCCCAAGCCCTGCTTCTATTTTACCAGGGACCCTAAAATTCCCTGGGATTTCAGGGATAAATCATGGGGATTTATCCATGGTGGACAGGGCATGTGAGATGTGTGTTTTGGCCATCCCTTAGCAGTATTTCCAGCTGCTGGATGTAGGAGTCAGAATGTGGGGGACCAAAGGGCTTCCAGAAGACCCTATAATGCCCAGCCCATGTGTAGGATCATGTTATCTCTATATTTTGCTCTGTCCTTGAAATGACTTTATGCCTCCCTTGTTCTCTGTTACCCTTGCTTTAGGATTCATGTGCCCACTGCCTGTGAAATGGATAACAGAAGCCTCATGGTAGTAATGAAATAAACCAAACCCCCAAACTAAACAGAAACCATACCTGAAGCATGAAGCAAGCCTCAGAGAAGGGATCCTGAAATTCTCCAGAAGCCTCAAATTTGGATATACATTTATGTGCAAATTTATATTCAGCATAGGTGTCACAAGTAGGAACCAACCAAAAGAGATTGGTATATATTCAAGTATATATATTGAGAGATATATATGTGTGTGCGTATATATATTTATATATCCTGGGCTAGTCTATGATAGCCCAGAAAGAGATTATTTTAGCTTGGCCCTAAATGTCCTCAGCTGATAAGAAAACTGTTCCCCTGCACCTTGCTAAAAGAGAGGAAGAAATACAACAAAGCCCTGTGCATACTGTTGATCAAGTAACAGACTGCAGGAAAATCTGAAAACAGAGATAAACAACTGATGGCAAAGTCCATTTTTCTGGCTACTAGAGGACACAATGTAAGACTTAGTTCTACTAACCAGAAAAAAAAAAAAAGAACAAATTTAGTTCAAATACACTTGGCAAAACCAAAAAGATGACCTTTCCAAAAAGTTGCTTCTTAGAGATACTGTGAGAAGGTTAAGATTTGATGGAACTGAGCAATCACTGTAGCTCAGCGCATTTGTTTTTATAACAGTAGTGTCTAAATTTGACTCAGCTGACAAGTGAGAAAACTTTTGGTGCATCCGTGCCTAGTTCCCAGGGACAGCCACACGGTGTGGAACAGCAGACGGTTGCTTCTCGGTATATGACTAAATCAAGACCCCATCACTGCCAGAGACTGACTTGCACTGAGAAAGGATAAACGCCGTCAAACCTCAGCATCTGACAGGCTCAGCCCAGAAACAACAAGAAGAGCTGGTCTTAACTGGAGGATAAATGCAAAACTCTACCAGAGGCTTTGCACAAACAGAAGTCCTACTGTGAGCAGTTACTGATAAAGTGTTGTAAGTGTTAGGTTCTTGTCTTTAGGAGCGCTTAAATATTTTCAGTTTTTCCAAACCTTAAATAAAGCGAACGTTTTAGTGCCCAGTCACAGATAATACAACTGTTCAGAATGAAATTTGTATATCAGATGTTGTAATGACTTCCACGCCACTTACTGTCCATGTGGTAATCTACTGAAAAATCACTTAAACTTATTCTTTGATTTATGGCTTAACAGCTTAGAAAACAACAAAGCAACTGTGACTGTTGATTCTATCTAATTATTATGTGGGGAATTTGTTAAGATGTACTTTGGGGAACATGAATGGCTATGACATAATTCCCACAACAGACGTGGCACTGTAAATCAAGAAAAAAATTGGTTTTCAAAGTAGGAGGACAAGCACACTGCATCTGCAGCTCTGCAAGATTGGCTGTGCTGCTTCTCAGTACCATCTCCAGAGTTTCAGGGAGCAATAGGTGTCCCATCAACATGCACAAATGTGTCTTGTTCCACCAAAGTTAGCAATGTTGATGAATTTTCTGGTGATGTTAATTGATTTTCTGATGATGTTTGTGAACCTCAGCGTTACAGTAGAGGAGCACAAACAGTTGCCCATCTTCTGGGTATGCCAAACAAGAAAACTTCTTCATAAGTTTCTGCAGGACCATACTATCAGAGGCTCTTCTTGAAGAGGAACTAATCATTAGTTGTTACAGGGCTGACTTTCACAGATGTCGGTATCACCTTTTAAAAAAATTCTTCAGAATAGCGTTTGATAAATTAATCGGTTTCTAGAATCAGATATTCTCTTTAATACTACAGCTTTCTATATTGACAACTTCTGTCTTTTGCTGCATCTACATTTTGGTGCAAGCCTTAAACCCACAAAAAGCTGAGATTTCTCATACTGTTGTAGGGACTACCAGTAAAGACAACATTTTATGTACTGTTACTGAATTTACTGATCTTGGCAGCCTTCCGTTATGTTTGATTGGTATTTCTTTGACTTTGTTGTGTCTCCTCAGGCTGGGCACAGCTGGGGTGTGAAGTGCCATATCCACAAAGCTCCAAGGTGCACTCCCATCCTAGGAAGCATTGTGTTACCCTGAAATAAATATTCACAGTTGCTCTTCGTTGATTTCATATTGTGGGGATACATATGCAAGAAATGACCACTGTGATTATCCCATCTAATCTTCTGTTTAACATGCACTGTAGATTTCCTTTAAAATAGTCCAGTTTCAATTAGGCAAAAATTTCAGGAAAAAACCCCCCAACATTATGAATTAAAAATTGCTAGCAATGAAACAAATGTTACCACAAGCCTTCAGAAATTGTTCCAGTGGTTAGCTTGCTCAGTATTAAAGATCTGTGTATTTTGAATCTATTGGTTCGGGGTTTTTTCTCCAGGATTTTTTTATTCTTTGGTTAAAGGGAAGAATAACCTTTATTATCAGAATTCTGTTTTTCAAATAGGTTCTTATTGGCTGAGATCACAGTAGATTGGGCATTGTTTAAAATATCTTTGGCTCCATAACACTTTCATTAAAGCAAGTGCTTTACAGCATTCTTTTTGCTCTTTTCCAAACCTTCTTAATTTCCCTAAAATCCTTTTGGAGTTATATACAGAATTTCAATATCAATAAAGATACTTCCAAGTAAGTGAAAGCAAAAGTCATTTAAGCTCTCCAGCTGCTACTTGAGATGTCTTTATACAAACAACAGCAGTTACCCTTTTGGTAAAGAGTGGCACTGAAAACTGACTCCCTTACTTTGATATCTAAACCTTTTTCCAGAGTTACTGCTTCAAAGGGTTTTCCTGTCTTATGATATGACCTGTAGTCTGTGTTTTCAAATACACTGTGTGCAGCTGTATCTGTTTCACCTAGTCCTTGTTTGCATGAGTGCTTATTACTTGTTATTCCACAGCTCTTTCGTTGTCTTTGGTACAGCTGCATCTGCAGCCTGCGTGCATGTTTGTGATAACATCTACCTATGCAATCTGCCTACTGTCTCTCCACCAAGTTTCTTATGAAGTGTAAAACACTATGTCCAGGTGGTAATTATCTCATTTACTTCAGGAATTTGTTCCTTCTTTGCATCATCTTTCTTTTTAAAAGCTTCTTTTCTCTGGTTGAAGAAACCTTTGCAGCCCCACTTCTAAGGAGGGCTTTGATCAACAGAACTAGGATGACTTCCCTTGTCACAAGCAGCATATAAGTCACCTCTTCCTCCCAGAAATGCAGAAAGCATATGCCAGAATGAATTCAGAACTGTCTTTGTTTGTACCCTGTGAATCAGAACTTAGCCTGATAAACACATATTTTTTCCAAACAGGGCAAGCATTTTCTTTAAATCCAAACTGGGCTCTTGTATAGCCTTCAGTCTGGCACACTGCTTTGTCAAGACTCAAAATATCTTTTTCTTTTTCTTTTTCTTTTTCTTTTTCTTTTTCTTTTTCTTTTTCTTTT
>JAOXJM010000001.1:164494512-164505744 GCA_026413425.1 Tringa solitaria
GTTGATCAGATCCCCCCTCAGTCTTCTCTTCTCCAGACTAAAAAGACCTAAGTCCTCAGCCTTTCCTCGTAAGACAGACGTTCTAGTCCCTTAATCATCTTTGTAGCCCTTTGCTGTATCTTCTCTAGCAGTTCCCTGTCCTTCTTGAACTGGGGAGCCCCGAACTGGACACAGTGCTCCAGATGGGGTCTCACCAGGGCAGAGTAGAGGGGCAGGATAACCTCCCTCTACCTGCTGGCCACACTCTTCTTGGTGCACCCCAGCATGCCATTGGCCTTCTTGTCCTGATCCAATAAAAAATGTATTCCAGTTTCAGCACCTCACAAAAGGAACTGCTAGTTTCTACACTACTGTGCAAAACAGATCTTTTACTATCAAACCTATGTAAATACTATGTAGTTATTTCAAGAAGCCAAAATATTTTTTTATTCCATGGACTACCAATTGCCTTGACTGTATATAGACACTATAAACCCTATTTCTATGGTTCAAGCCCTAGATGATTTTCAGCTGCAGCTTTATCTCCTTATCTCTAAGAGTAAGAGCTTCTGTGTATCTTGAAGACCCTTTCTACTCCAAATACACAGGTTAGTATTTGTCTTTGAAATCATAAAATACAGGTATCATGAGAAAATGTTTAAAAAACTGAAACAAAAGCAGAAGGCCTGAGTTCTCCAAACTTCATTCACAACTTTATTTGTAAGCGGTTGATCAGTTTATTTGATGAGCAAGGTTTTGCAAGTTCAATAACATGAAGTGACCCAATATTAGCTCCTTAATGTAGCTTATTGCTTTCACAGCTGCACCTTGAACATCTGCTGTGTTTAAGAGTTCCGCCACTAATACACAAGAGAGAGCAAATGATTATTTTACTTTCCTAGGAACATATTTTTTAAATGTCATGTTTCCATTGAAGATCTTTCTCCCCTTAATTATTTCAATACTTTTGCTGTATTTTATATGTATATATTTTATATTTTTTTTCCTGCAAGCAAGGTACATTGTATGAATACTTACTCTATAAGTATATAGCATATGTACTACGGTGACCATGAGTTATGGTTTTGTAACTAATAGCCCTGATTTTGTCAGTTTTTGTTTGCATGAAGTCTGTTTTCAACAAAAGATAGTTGTATATGCACAACTTCAGTAAAGATATAAAGCAGCTCCACTGCTCTCTCCAAGCTTCTGCTTTCAGGTGTTAGGATGTCTCATGTCTTCACATTTTTAGAAAGTTTCTAGAACTTTCTAGAAAGTTCATTCCTAGAAAGTTCATTTTTAGGACCTCTCAGGACCTAGGATGATTACTATTGCTGTAAATCTGCATTTTTACATCAATAACATTTAGATGTTTAAAGCATGAAAGGATGCTCACTCAGTATACTACATTATCCAGAATAGGATGGGTCAGAGATGTGGTGACCACCATTTAGCTCTAAGGTATTACTTCACTTTAGCTCAGAGGTTATTGGAAATGTCTTTATTTCATCCTTATTCAGATGGCCAATGCGAATTTAATGATAATCACTCCCTTACCATTGTGCACTGATATGGGGTTGATTTCAATTTTAGCAACAGAGAGTCCCAAAAGATCATGATGCTTGAATTTTTCCTCTAATCCCTGCAAGCCCTACCTAGCTTACAGACTTAACACAATCCTTGCTCTCTCTGACAACTATAAAAGTAGTCATAATGTTTTAGTCAAGCTTACACTGAAAAGCCACACTGTACTCTTTGACAAGTCCTTTTGAAAGGTATTTGTGACAGGGAGTCTCTCTAGGCAGAAGTAAAAGAGAGACCTCAGATAGCACATAGACAGAAAACGTATTTTCAGCTTTACATATTTGTGGTCCTCTGGCATTTCTAGGAGCACAGTCAAGAGGCTTCTCCTGGATTTACCTGCTGTCCTTCCACAGTGAGAGCAACCATCAAATTGCAACATACAGGCAAGACAGGGTGAACTTCTCCATAATGCACCAAAAGCATCTCTAATGTGAAGTAATTAGAAAGACGAATTGGTCTGAGCAGCATATTGTGTGTTACATTGCACTTAAGAGCTGCAGCCATTGGAAGTCCACAAACCGAGTAGAACACCTAGGGGGTTGCACAGGTCATGCACCTTGGCAGATACTGAATATCAAAAGTTTCTGACTACTGGAAGGAGGTCAGACCATTATTTACTTTATCTGAGTAAAGAATTTTTTCCAAATACCTGTGGAGATTCTTCAGGAATCTCCCAGAACCAGCTCAAAGCCAGGGAGAGGAATAGCAAAACTCCTACTGAGTTTGACAGAAGTAGTGTTTGAAAAGAAAAAAGTGTGTGGCCCTTCTGGCTGCTTCACATCAAATTCCTATCAATTTTGCCTAATGTCTTCAGCCACAGCAGGAGAGCTAGACAAGGTCTGGCAGAAAAGTCTATGCAGTAAATTTCCTCTGCCAAGCACTGCCTCTGTGAAATTCGACAAGTCACATCACTCGGCTGTCTGCAAATTCCCCTCTACTCCTCCTCTCCTGAGGACAGAGCAACTATTCCTGTTCTCCCACTTTTGCTTGCTACATTTTCTCATATATCCTATCTTTAGAGCACAAGCTATTTTTGCTTTGTCTTCATGTGCTCAGATTAATATTAGTTACAGTAGTTTCTAGAGTGACTGGAGGTAGGTGTCTGAACTAAACAGCTCCCCAGACTACACTGACTCCATCTAGTGCCACTGGACACACGTTAAGGAGTTCTAGATGCCCTATTGGTCTAACAGCTGTGAGATAGGACCTACAAGAGATTCTTACCCTTCTTTAGTAGCAGCTGGAGATTGACCGGGACGCCCTATGGCATTTAAAATGACAGTAGTTGCTTGTGTAGGGACAACTGCAACTAATTTGAGATCATCACTGACTACAGTGGAGTGAAATGTGGCTTGCATGTTGAGAACAGATCTAAATTTAGATGCCTGAATCTTGATCTAAATCTCACTGTTGGTCTATCTTCAACAATCTGAGATTGTGGAAGATCAAGGATCTCCAGTAGGTTTGGTGTCACACCTGCCAGCTTCATGTGGAAGTCTTGACATCATTGGACAATCTCAAAAGTCATATGATAATTAAGTGTGGGAAATGGAATATATTTTTTTGTGACATACTGTGGACTTGAAATGTCAGCTGTGGCACGCTGAGAAGTTCATTCCCTCAAGTGCTAGAGCAATTGTTAGCCAAGATTCATTGTAAGTTTTTGTCGCTGTATATTTAGGCTGTTGATGTAGCCCTATATGCACAATGGAAATATTGTCCAATCACTCTCTAAGGAAGACTACAATGTGTTATTAAAGTAATTTTGTCTTTTAAATTGGATTTTTACAGTAACTATATTATTTCCTGTAAATTATCTGCAGAGTCAAATGTCTTTAGAATACACACTAGTAAAAGTCAGGATTAATGATTCCCTGGTTTAACATAGTTCTTATCAAGAGCTGAAGACAAAAACACTGACAAAAGTGTATTCTCCTAACAGATGAAAAGATTATTTCCTGAATTATATTAACTTATAAAATCAATATAAGTTACCATGCCTGCTGGAGGTTTGTGGATAAAATAAAATGTTACCTTTTAGTCTTAGGCTCCAAGAGTATTTTTGAGCAAATATCTGTGTGAAGTCACTAAAATATCTGGATACAAAGAGAGAAACATGCATGCAGAACCCTTGCCCTTACTCACAAACATGTGAAGTAGCCCTCCTATAGCATTAGCTTCAGTTCAATCTTTTTAAATACGGTCCAGGTTCTGCTGAGTTGTGGCATGGCCTTCTGTTTTCTACCATTGCCCTAAATGCTGCTTTTGACCCACGGCTGTTTAAAGAAATCGAGTTATGGTGCAGTAGCTGCATTTTCTTAATATAGCCCCCTCAAGGGCTCCTTTTCTTAGCAGTCAGGCTACATTACTGAGAAGATATGAGTGTGGTCTACAGAGAAGAACTACCAGAAAAGGTATGGCAAACAATGCAAGAAGGATTTGAGAAGTGTGTTAGATTGCAAGAGTTAGGCTTTGGGATGGGTAAGGAAGGGTCTGAAAGAAAATCTTAAAACAGGTGAAAAAGAAGCAAAGCAACAGAAATGTAACAGCACTCCCTAAAGGAAGCAAACTGGAAAAAAACCCCAGTGTTTTGGAGGAAACATAAAGAGAAACATGGAAGAGGAATGACTGCAAAGGACAAAGATGCAGAAGGGATCAAAAAAATTCATCTGAGAGGAGTGTCAGTAGAGAGAAGGAGGAAGTAAAAATGCATTTATATGAAACACTGCTCCTTATTTGAATAAATATAGCTGGTTATTGTTTTTCATACACAACAACTTTTTGCCAGCATTCTGGGCATGATTTTTTACATTTTTTTCCTCAAAACACGTGACATGAATGAAAGCTGTATGTAAATGCCATAGACATTTGTATCAAATCATGTTGTCTGGCATTATAATTAGATCTGTCCGCCTTAAAATATAGTTTCCAAAACTAATTTTTACTTTAACTTTAAGATAAAACCAAAGAACTATTTGAAAATTACAGTTAAAAAGCCAGTAAAATTATGAGTAAGAAAAAGCACAGTGACTTTAATTGAAATTGGTTTACTAGGAACTCAGTTAAATGGAAAGAATTTTGACATTTCATTAAGGTTAATGCTTTTTTTAAAAGAAACAAAAAACACCGAAACTTTTGCATCCAAAAGTTATGGATTAGCTAGCCTGCTACTCCCTTCCTAGCTTACAGAGGTAGTGACCTTTAAATGACTACCATCCCATATGTTTTCTATTACATTATAGAAGAAATGCTGTTCACCACCTTTCTTGGAAGGGAGGAAATACCTACAAGGCGGAAGGAACGGCTGTCTAATGGACTATCAATTTTCTCTAAAATATAGATGGGATAGATGGATAGTGAATGGATAAATAGACAGACTTGGCACCATCACATGACTCAAGGAGCTGATTCCTTAACTTCTGCACCCTTTTCAGGCCACAGTCTGCTTAACCTAATATTAGTTTTGTTTTCATTAAGACAATACAACAGAAACTTATTTCAGATATCACTTAGATAATCCCCAAGTAACACACTTTTTCTTAAGCAAAAGATATGCAAAGCTTGAGAAGTTTAAGGTTACGTGGATGTAGAATAACAATATGTATAAACACTATTTTCGCCTCCTTTCATTAAGACCATAAACAGTGATTAAGAGGCCTTAATATCTGTGTGTGGCATGAGGGGAGACATGGCAAATTTCCAGCAGAAAACTAGACCTTCAGAGTACTCAGTATGTGGGGGAGAGCTTTCCTCAGCAGGAGCCTTTGGTTAACCAGCATTTTGGGGCATTAACCAAATTCCTGGCCTCTGTTTCGGCTCATGTGTAACATTGCTGTGCCCCTGGAGGTGAGATGTGTCAGGAGACAGGAGCCTGGACTACAGATACACTGTGTGTCTTGCAGCCTCCAAAGGAACCTCAGTGTCTGTCACTGAGCTTGCAGGTAAGATAGTTAAAACCACCAATAAGTGCATTTAATGTCTTAGTTATATGGCCAATTTTAACATGCTTTAGCCTGGCATTTAAACATCTAAGACTGTAGACCAAAATGCATAAGATTGTGAAGTTGTCTATCTACCACAGATTTTAATGTTTTTTTTAAGCACTCTGATGACTTGAGAGTTGTAAAGAGATGATTGTGGAATCAGAGATCCCACACCAGGAAAGAAAGTGCACACACAAAACCAAACACAGCTCAAATACTGATGCAACTAAATGTAGTTGGACACAGCGGACAAACATAGCATCTCTCATGGACCAGTGACCCCATTGCTGAACTGTTAATGGCCCTGCCCTAGTACATGAAGACAAATATGACACTGCAGTTGTTTCTTTTCATATGTATTTTTATGCCAGGGATAGTATTTCTAAATATTAATTGGAAAAATACATTGTTTGAATGAATATGGAGAAATCAGATTTGGTTTTTGCATAGTATAGTACAAAGGCTTCATATATATGTGCACCAGAGTTAACCAGCTCTGATGATTTTTTTATATATCTGTAACATTCTTAATAGCAAAATGAAGCCCCAAAGTCATTCCTTCGTGGAAAGGAAATCAATTGAGAAACTGTTCCTAGTGTAAACCTGGTGCACTAATTGTGAATCATTTTGAGAAGCTGCTCATTGACAGTTTCATGCTGGGAAGTTTAAATGACTGTCCCACTTTTCTCAGAGGGAGAGTGTCATTTGTGTAGGTCTTTCTACAGCTCGAATCCCAGCCTCCACAAAACAAGACGTGCTAAGTAAGGCAGCAGCATTTAGGAACCTAATGAATGTGCATACGCAAGTATGAAGACACACTTGTAAGCTGGCACTGGTAAGGAAGAGTACATTATTCGATGTATCCTCTTTGAAAAAAAAAAATCAATAAAATTCATATACAGTATGCACATTGTAAAACGACATGTGCTGCATTTAATACTCACCAATGTGACACTTAACAAACAGTCTTGAACTGAGCTCTATTTGCATTTGATTTCTGTCACAGCTTGACAAAAAAGTCTGTTGCTTTCATCTGCTTTTTCTTTTTAACACTTCTAACCAAAGATGCATAGGTGTACCTTGCAGGCAGAAAAAAAAGCAAAGTGCCCTCTAAAGGGGTCTCAAACCCTTTCCCCTACATGTTTACAATGTACCCCAGTGTTCAATCTCTTTCCCAGCCCAGCAGAGATAATAACGGATGATTTTAAGAGCTATTGAATATTTTGTGAATTTTCATAAAATATACATGGTCAGGAAATACAGATCCCAGTCCTGAATGAGGGAACATTCTTTTAGTAGAAGTGAGTTTGCAGGGGGGGCAAGAAAGGATCACACAACTGGAATAGAAGAAAATCCACAGAGCCAGGCTGTATCAGGAGATTTGAGATAATCTGAACTCATGCTGTGACCAGTCCTACACATCTTAGACATCAAAATAGTAAGTTTTCCCACATAGTGATGCCTTTCACAGATTTGTAGCAGATCCACAATGCATTTATGTGAGGGGGTGCACTTCTAATAGACTTTAACATGTCTGTAGAAATAAGATCAAAGGTCTGACCCTCAGGTTTTGTGATTTATTTTTAAGTTATGGATGTTTCCATAATTCTGGTGACTTAGAATCGCAGAATCACAGAATTATAGGTGTTGGAAGAAAAATGTGCTCCTGCATTAATTTTTCTCATGCCAAGATGCATTCACGATAGTGGTGTAATTGCATAAAAACTAAATATGAGCAAGTAATGTCTGATTTGAACGTTGGCAAAGTTTTGACAGTCTCTTACTTTTGTTTTAGACTGTCGGTGCTGGTGCTGCCACAGGGCTTTGATACCTGCTGGTTTAACCCACCTCCTGGGCATTTCTCCATGTGTTTGCTTGTGAGAGCTCAGGCAAAACTACCCAAGGATTGCCAGGATTTGAAACTGGATCAAAAATACTGCCCGTGTTCCATAAGTGGATCTCAAGTAGTTTTTGTAAAAAAGTAAAAAGTACCCAAAAGGCAATGCCTAACTTTCCTACACAGGTAAATTGACACATTATGGAAACCCAATTTATGTAGGAGCTTAGTCTTTGCCTGCTTAGCTTCCAGAGATGACTTCACACTGGTTAGAGTTCATGTCGTGACCCCTTTCCCTGTTGTGCTGAGTAGGATCCCTGCCATTTCTTCATGATGTTGAACCCTTCAGGTGGTCTCCGAAGACTCAGAGCATGTACTGGTCACGTTTAATTCAGCTCCAAGCACTCTTCAAGAACACTTCAATTGAAAGCTCAACCAAAAGATGAGTGAGAGGTAGCAGCCATGCCCTCCCCATTGCACTCCTAATGCTGTTACTATGGCAATTACTCAGAAAATGAAGTCCTGGCCTCCAGGTACAGCTCACTTTGACGTGGTTTCCATTCGTATCTCCTAATACCCAGAAAAACACCCCCCTCAGGCTAACAGTGCATACGGGAGATGTCTAGCAACTGCCCTCTCCTCTGGACTTCAACATCAGGACTGCTCAAACTTCCAGTCTTTCTGGTTAGGTGGGCCATCATTTCCATGTTCTTTTCCGAATGTCTTTCCTTGACTTGTGGAAATGTCAAAGAAATGATTGACTGCAGCCCCAAGTCAGATGCTAAATTCCAAGACAAAATGGATTTCCAGAAAAACTAGGAGGGGGGATACAGGACATATCAGGGAAAGGAAAATTGTGACTTCAAATCCTTTGTGGCAGCTCTGGGGACTGCCAATCTCTGAATTAGCTTCCTGCACAAGCATGACAATCTGTCAGTTATGAAGAAAATTATAAAAGACGGAGAGAAAAGGATTGGTCTTTTCTTCTTGGACAAGAGAAGGCAATAGGAGACCTTAATCATAGCATTGCAGTACTTAAAGTGTGGCTACAAAGAGGATGGAGACTTTCTCTTCACAATGAGGCACATGAAGAACACAAGGGGCAATGGGTAGAAATTACACTGGCAGAGGTTTCCTCTCAACATAAGAAAGAAATATTTTACAATAAGAACAATCAGTCACTGGAAGAACCTCCACAGGGATACGGTAGAGTCCCCATCACTGGAGGTTTTCAAGATGCAATGGGACAGGGTGCTAGATAATCTTGTCTATGCTCCCTTTCCCATGAAAGATCGGATCAGATATCTTTGGAAGTCCCTTCAAACCTGGGCTATTCCATGATTCTATGACAGTTTAGGTCTACTGTGGATATATTCTGAGCATGTCCACTGGATTTAGTTATCTGGCTCCTGATTTGGGTCATAACTGATAGGAACTGGGATTTTGCAGGTAGCAGTCAGAAGATAAAGAGACTCTGGGAAGACAGGGAAAATGATGAGTAAAAAAGTAAGGAATCTGGAAGGTTAGGAGGCAGTTGGGATTTTTGCACTGCAAATTTGACTTCAAGTCCTTTGAATGAGGTTTTGACAATCTGAGATACCTTAAAATACCAGACCTCTGGCGCCCAGTTAATATCTCTTAAATAGCATATAGTTATTACTTCTTAGGCACAATTCTAGTTTTGCCAGTGGAAATGATGCCAGAATAGAGACTGCAGAGTCAGTCTGCTAATTTGAAGAGATAGAAAAGGGTATTAATTCTAACAGAAACCTGTTCCATTTGGTGGCAGAAAATGGGACTCCATATGTACAGTAACTGAATTATTAAGTGGACAGATTATTTGCCTGAAGACATATTTATTTGGCCTAGAAAAAAATCTGTGCATTGTGCTGCAGTAAATGAGTTCTGGCTAATATAAAGGTACTTGCCACACGTTCCTCACTCTTTCCCTTAGCTAGCATTTTAATGTTTATTGCTCTAAACATAAGCGTTCAGAAGGAAGACACATGCTGTAGAGATTCATGAAAACACTTGGAAGGCTTCTGCTGCCCAGTTTATCCCATCAGAGAATGGGGCTCATGTTTGACATGCCTCCTGGGCTCTGGTTCACCCATAAATTGATGAGTTTAAACATGTGGCTGTACCAGCTGGGGACAGTGGGGCTGGCCATAGACATTAAACTGGGCACAGGTTTTAATTCATTGCGGAATTGAGCCCACAGCTATCAAATGAATGCTGGAAAATTCTACAGCTTTCTGAATCCACATATTTTACCTTGCAAACATTCATGTATAAAGTCACTTTTTACAGCCCCTGTTAATTTCAAATTCTGATTATCAAAAGCAGAAGAATGCCTCTGTAATTTATGTAATATTAATTTAAACCATTAAAAGAGAATCTGCTAACAGTTAGAAGTGCTAGCAGAAATAAAGCCTTCTTCATAATAGTTATGTAAGACATCCAGAATCTGTAATTTACCAGGTTTCAGTTTTAAATTGTACTGCTTTTTTGCAGCACGTACAGATGTAGCAATTTGCTAGTCCATGTTGAAATGTATTTTTGTTTTAAGGTTTCAGTAGTAAAAATTTCTCTATTTCTTAGATTTAAGATTTCTCTTATTCTGTGGGTTTTCTCTATAGCAGGAAGGTAATTGTCATCCAGTCTGTTTCTTGTCTTTGTTCCCCTCAGTTTATCCTGACTTTCCAAAGGCAATATTTATATAATTTTATTTTATTTATCTGTTCCCTTGAAAAAAAAAAAAAAAAGAAAGCTGCAAATGTAAAGAACATACTGAAAATTTATTTTCTAGAAACTTTGCCTGCATTGGTAACTTAGTAGAGTGTTGCAATTAGATTAAATTAGATAAAGAGATAGATACAAGTTTAGAACAATACCATGTTTTCTTAAAGGACCTAAAAGAATTAGCATGCAGAAAGGGTAACCTGTCTGGGGGATGTGAATACATCCAGGCCATCTTTGGGAATATCCATTGCAAAAATTTATCTCTCTAATTGCTTGTGACCAACAAAGATAAGCTGTGATGTGTATATATGTGTGTATATATATATAAAAGTATACATACACACAAACACCAATCCATGCATGCT
Source organism: Tringa solitaria (assembly GCA_026413425.1). Taxonomy (NCBI): domain Eukaryota; kingdom Metazoa; phylum Chordata; class Aves; order Charadriiformes; family Scolopacidae; genus Tringa; species Tringa solitaria. Next base: position 164,505,003 of record JAOXJM010000001.1, read on the forward strand.
TTTATGGGTATGTAGACTGTGATATATCACTGATTCAGACTGGAGTGTGGATCCAACACCACCATGCTGTGAGTGCTCTCCAGCTCCCAGCTGGTGTTCACTCCTGCTGAGCTCTGACCATATGCCAGGGTAATACCCAGGCATGCACGCTCTTTTCCCCTTCTCCTGCCCCTCCATACCTCCGTTTCTGCAGAAGGGGGCCATGGTGGTCTCCGACACACCCCTCTGTCTGGATGGGGTTGGGGGGTGCTCAGAGCATGTGTGATGCTGGAGCTGGATATCAGGTGTAGACAGTGGGATACAGGGATTGTGTCTGTACTGTTAAACAGCTGAGGGCCCCAGAGCAAGCTTACAGACAGGACTTCTGCCATTGCTTATATTTCTTTACTCCCTGTCTCTCCTTAGCCCTAAAGATCGGGACCTTAAGCCAATCTGATGCCACTTTGTCCCAGATCCAATGATCAGCACCTTGCCTGCTCTTAATCAGCAGTGCAGACGTGGGAGGGACATCTCACAGGTCTGCAAGCAGGCAGGAGGACAGGAGCTCAGCGAGCCAGAAGTTACGATGTTCACAGGACCCAGTGAGCCACTGATGGGAGTGCACAGGGGTCATCTTGGAAGTAGGTGCAACTAACTTTTGAGCGATCTGGGAAAGGGAAAAGCTTGTGAAGAAGGGATTATAGTGTTTTTGTTCCCCATGCTTCGTGCATTTGTGTAAAGGCACTTCAGCTGGGTGCCTAAA
>JAOXJM010000001.1:164511788-164535232 GCA_026413425.1 Tringa solitaria
CTGAAGTTCTAAACTCATTTCATTAAAATTATGCTTAGATCATGAACTATTAACAACATTTGTTTCACTGATATAATATGACATGTCACGATATGATATTATTTTCTGTCACAAGCTTCCAGCTAATTCAACTACATCATAATAAATCAAATAATCAGCAGCATACACAAATTTAAGAACTAAGAACCTTAAATGAATAAGGTCATTAATAATTAAAGAATCTGTAAAATCAGAATGATATTTTGGGGGAAGAGGTTGATGCTGTTTCAGGTGCAGGATTAAAAGCCATCACCTTCTTGGGCAGAGAGACCATGACTCACTGGCTGGAGATTGATCATAAGAAAACACAAACATGAGTACTACAAAACTAATTTCAGAGTGAGAAATGGTAATAACTCTTGCTGGGAAAACAACACATTTCTCCCTTAATAAAGCAAAATGGTCTTTAACGATTCCTGTTGATCAAGAAACCAACAATGCATTTTGTTTTCCCCACAGTTCCTTTACTTATTGGGCAGATACATCTCTACTTGGTGTATGGGGTTGTTCTTTAATTTTTACAGTAACTGTGATCTCAGATTTTGATTATGGATGGAACTCCCTTGGTCAAATTACAATGCCATGTGTTTCATAAATTGCATTTGTAGCTGTTAGACTTGACAGTTTGCCTCTCAGCAGTTGTGGAACTGTGTATTTTTAAGAATGTAATAAAAACCATCTGCATATACCAAACTTCAGATGATGTTTCCAGTAAAAGCATTTTCAGAGCACTCTGGCCCAGCTACTGGATTTTACTGGAGTGAAATGCACTTTTACTTTTCTTACTAATGCTTTCCCCTCTTGGCACATAACACACTAAGCTATTTATAGTTACTCTTCACTTATTCACTTCAAATGTTATTTCACTGTGTTAAGAGAACAAATAATGTCATATACATATATATCTCTCTTTAGTCCTCAAGGTTTGTATAATCATAATTTCACTCTGCAAACCCAGTGATTTTTATATTTTAAAAAAATATCAGTTACTGAAACAATACATAGGGCATCAGAAACATTTTTTGGAACTTCTTTCACCACTTGTTTGTGAACCCATTAAATCATATAATACTATGTTTTCTATATCACATCAAATGTAAGTTATGGGAGAAAGAGAGTAGCAACAACAGATCTGCCTTACAGAGCTGTTTTCTCTAATCAGCACATAACCACAAAGCTCTGTGTGGTTCCATCTGGCATTTTCAAAGGCATAATTGTTTGTTTTCCTGCCCAGCTACAGTCGATATTCTGACATGGTTATTACTTCACTAAGACACTCCCTGATTTCAAAATAATTTACTCAGATAATTTACGCATTTAATCAGATCTTTGTTATATTTTGTGAACACTATTGTACCATGCAGAAAGAGCAGTTCTAATGAATTACTTTTCCCTTTTAGAGAACTTATTCAAATATTTAAAAATCCTCCACTATAAACGTATCCACTGAGCCTTTGGACCCAAGCCCCGTGGAAAAGGATGAGTGTCTAGCTATGGCAATTGACCCTATCTTCTGACTGCCCACCTTATCAACCTTAGTTGTTTTACTGGTTATTTTTACCCTGGCCACTCCCTTTCACATCCAGACTTGAAGCAAATGAGCTAAATGGAAGTCAGACAAGGACATTCTTACCTACAAACTATTCTTTAGGACCACTTTAGCCCTTTATCACCTTTAACTTCAGATAATCCTACTTCAGTTATATGTTACACCAAGGCACCAAGAAAAGAAAATCTTGTGGAACGGTATTGCCTCTAAAGGCCCAAGATATTGCCCTACTGACATGTTAACACTAAAGTTTTGTGTATGCTGCTACTTTTAGGCACATTTATCACACTTAAAAAATAATAGTGTTTACTGTTATATACTGCTTCTTAGTTACTGTTTGTTCATGTCAAATCTTTGACCAAACTTCTCCATACCCCCAAAACAAGTGAAAGAACTAATAAACTTTTGAAACCAGTTAATGCAAAGTGCACTGATTAATTCATGCAGTGATAATCACATCAAGTCTAGGAAAACTATCAGTGCAGAGTATCCTCTCTTTCACAGCCGTAATTTTAAAGTGTTAATTCTTGTACAACTGATCTTTTCCAAGAGCCAAACTCTCTAAGAAACTCATCCAGCTAAAAAAAATACCCCATGATGTTTTCCACTGATATTAGGGATCTGCATAAAAGAAGCTTCTCAGAGTTTCTAGTCCTTTGCCTAGATTATAAAACAGGAATGCTGGAAGACTCCCACAGAGAACAGACTGAAAATCAACACAAGACCTGGCACCAGTGTGTTGCTGTGATCCCAGAGGAGAGGCAGGTAGAGAGCTGGGAGAGGAAGATGTACCTTAATCTTTCTAATGCATCTTTTCTTTTGTGAACATGCCATGTTATACTCCATACACTATTTAAAAGTTGGGTTATCTAATAGCCCCTTAAATGCTATTGGTATGCTGTTAAAAGGAGGACAAAAATTTCACCAGTGTCAGTTAATTAACTGGCAGGTAACGCATTAATCTGCACTGCATCAAAACTGCATGCAATAAAGTTACCAACTTGGCTTTTAAAAATTCTGGAGGGATTTTGCATCTAGAAGTGTACTGAGCTTAGCAGAAGTGGTAGATAGTGTGGTGTTTCTAAGGGTGGTCCCCTCTTCTTCAGAGCTGAGTGATCTGTGATCTGAGTGATCTGTAGACCACAGGCATTACAGACCTTATATTCTACAGAATGGGGGTATTCCCATTTTTTGTGTCTCTGATAAGAGAACACCGGGAGACCATCTACTTTTTATATGGTCTTTATTAATTCATCTGAATGGGATTATCCCTCTGCCTTCAACAACTGGTTTAGCTTGTGTACCTTCCTTTTGGTTTTACACACATGTTTCTCATGACCTTTGTTTGCAAATGGTTAACAGTCTTTTGACGTCTGGACAAATGAATAGAGATGGACATTACTGCCGAATGTAGATATAGCAAGATATGCTTCTTTACGTACTTTAGCCATTTGGTAAATAATCTTTCTTTCTGTTACAGCTGGTAATGTGAAATCAGTTTGGGAACAGAAGTTAATAAATGACCCTTTAAAGTGAATCCCATGCTAAGCCTTTGTTTCCAATACTGTCTACATAATTTAATCCACGTATTTATTCAGTTATTTTCCTTCAGCATAAGATGGAAACAATTATGTTATAAGTCATTTAAATATTTTTCAAAAATATATTATTTGTACAGGATTCCTTCAGTGTTCCTTGATGAACTTGCACTCCTTTCTCTGCTGGCGAATTACAGCAGGTTCAACTCTACCTGTGTCATCTTGCATTTGGTGGTCAGGAAAGACTGACAGAAGGTCTCTCTGAAACATGACAGTTTGCCTCCCTGACACAGGTACTTCCTGCTTTCTCGTTTGATACATCAGTCACAGAGTTTAAACACAAAAAACTGTCAGGAGCTCTTGAATTGTATGTTCATGTGCTGAGTTGGTGAAGTGCTTCTCAGGTAAGAGTGTTTTAGTCTCTTAGAAGCCACTTCTGCCACTAGTAGTAGTATGTTTATCTTAGTAAACCCCGTTTATTGATGACATCACAAGTAACAGTGAAAAGTCCAGGCAGAGAAGTAAACCAAAAAAATCTCAGGAGGGATTTAGTCTTTCTGACCTACACGTAATCCATGTTTACAGTACTATAACACTCTGTCTGCCTAAATGCAAGCACTTAAGTTAGATACCTAATCAGCCTAAAATTTTAATAGCCAAGGGAGAGAGGGGGCATTTCTAGATCATGATACAATTTTTGGAGAGCTGAATCACCTCTACAATAGCCTGTGGAAATATGGGGCAACTGTGCTTCCACTTTGGATGCCTCATACTCCCTAAAATGAAATAGGGTGGATGTAGGACTAATAACTTCTGGTGAGATGGGCTGAATCTTCCGTGTGAGCGTCAGTCTCCACACAAACTTTCAGACAGTCAGAAAAGGTTCAAGTAACACTTTTGGAGATGATAAGACCTGGGTGGCCTTTTTGATATTCAACACATGAAAAAGCAAAGCCTTACCTTGTACAGCTTCCAGCCTTAAAAAGGAATGTAGCACAGTACTTGGCACAGACCATATATTGCAAATTGCATCTCATGCAGCAGCTAAAGTACTCTAGTACCCAACGCTCACATACTGTGGTTGCTAATGCCATAGAAAAACCCATAAATCAGGAATTGTCTGACTGATGTAGCTAGCCAGTCTTACACAGATGGCCCCTTCTCTTTGTTTCAGAATTTTAAATATATTTAGATACATTAATAATTTTTGCTTGCCCATGTAATTAACATTCCTTGAAATTAACATTACCACTGCTGTGGACAACAATCTATTCATGAATATTCGCTTTTGCACGGAAGTTTGAGAGCCCCACTTACCTCAATGTGGGACCACAATGCACATAGTGGAACCTACATGGTTTAAGTGGGCCAATGAAACCCTCTTTCTGGACTAGAGATGCCTACTGCTCTTTATAGCTCTGCCTTTTTGACCTTCTTTCTTGTACTGTTAGTATAACAGACCCAATCCATCTCTGGTACAGCTGCTCTGAAGCCAGTGAAGGTACATCAGGGGTGAATCTGACCCATTTTTATGCTTTTCAAGAACCTAAGTAACAATAAATGCCACATCTCTGTCACAACTCGAATGCTGTTCAGAGAAGAGATGTACAATACATCTTTGTCTTCTTCCTGCTCATAACAAGCAGTGTAGGTCATCTGCATCATTAACATTTGCAGCTGATGCATTTGCGTAGTCTGTATACACTTCTTGGAACTGCACAGACCTTCTCATTGTTTTCAGAACCTTGATTTTTCTTAGCATTATCATCATCCAAATGTATTTAAGGATGAAACTATTAGAAACACAATTGGTGAATTAATGTCATGAGGACTGCTGCTGGCAGCTCATCAATTTTTGATATGCCACTCAGACAAATGAAACATAAGCCACCCAGAACAAGGGGACCTTTTGACACTTCAAAGGAAACCCCTATGGGTGGTTTCCTCTTGAAGCTGCACTAAACTGGCTCAATCTCCTCAGCTGGAAGCTGCCAATGTCTCATTAACCCCTAAACAGGCCCTGCATGAGCTTTTCTTTTCAGCTATAATTATGCCATGCACTCCTGTTATGCTGTACTGAATTGCAACACTGTCACCAGCACATTATAAACATCCACCCTAATTGAAAAGCAGATTAGACTCGTGTTAATTAGCCAAAAAGCCCGCCCACTTGCATGCATTATGATTGCCTCTTAAATACTGAGGATGTTGAAATCCCTCAGAAAGACAAGGCAGACTTAATTGCAATAACCTGCAAATTAAGTTTAATTTACTTTAAATTTACCGGTTTAGCAGGCTCATTTGATGGTGTTAATGTTCTAGCAAATTAATTATCTGAATTAGTCATGCCTGGTGGAGTTTTGCAGCAGAATACATTGTACAGTGGCCTATTAATAACAGACAAACAGGACAGGATTAATGAGAAGATTATGCTAAAGTTCTTTTTTAAAAACAAGGATCTTGCATGAATTCAAATATAATCACCAAAGTGCAAATACAGACACAGAATATAAACAAACTGAAATTTATTACACTCTATGGCATGCCATCTAGGAGAAACAGTAAAACATTACCCGTGAAATATTTGATAGAAAGAGGCCTCTTCTATGCACTCAAGTAGATCACTTCTCACAGCAAACCATTTCCCATTATCTGGTATCTCTCTATGAGACTTCAAATACGTAAGTGCTTTCGAGAGTACTTGTACTACCGAGAGTGAGCTGATAAATAAATTAGAAATAACATCTCATACGTTAATTCCATAGTCCACTTTGTGGCTTATGAGGCAGTAGAATTGCTTTTTCGTATTCCATTGCTAACCACTGTCTGCTTCAGTTTAAAAAAAAAAAAAGAAAGAAAAAAAAAAGAAAGAAAAAAAAATAAGAAAAAAGAAGGTCTCCACAGAGATATAGCTGCAAGTAGACTACAAAAACAGGATTGTTGCTTGCTTCTGCTCTCTATAAAAATAAAACAAGTCAAAAAATATCTCTTCTAATAGCTTTTGGAATAGTTCTCAAAATAAAGATATAATTGGCCTTGTAAACAATGTCAAAGTACAATCATTCACCCTGCAGAAAGTGTTGGCTGCCACTGCAGGAGAAATGAAGACAGCAGTGACAAATATCCTTTTTAGCTGGTCTTGATTATGAAAGTTTAGTTTGCTTATGTGCTAAGTGTTGCCTCTTCCATTAGGGTCCACAGCTATCCCAAATACAATGAAGTATATTCAATTCAACTCAAGTCTCCCTGTGGAGGGCAGGAAAAGCCTATGGGAGCACAAAAGATAATCCTTGATGAGTGTGAACTGAATGTGATTGAATATAAAATTCTGGATTATTGATTGGAATCTGTATGCTAAAGCCATCATTCACTGAGAGTAGCTTCATCTTGTGTTGGTTTCAAAGGGCTTTCAGGATGTTGTGCATTGCCCAGCGAAAAAGCCCAAATTGACATCATTCTTGCATATACTATAATGTGTGGAAAATAAAAATGTCACCCCTTGAAAAGAAAGACTGAATGATGCTTTCTTTAAAAACAGATTATCTCATTAAAGAAGGAAAGGTTTGGTAAGAGAAAAAATATGCATAGTTGCTTTATGGGACATATTTTAATTTTTGAAGAAAAAAACTAAAATAAAAAAATGGTTTCAATATGTTTTTTGTATTGTACTTATAGATCATGTAGACCCTTTCTGCTTTCCTTATTATTTTTTCCTCTCTCTCAGATAAAATTACCATTTGAAGCACTAAATGAAACTGGCACAAAAGCAGCCATTATTAAAGCTGGGCTGAAAAACGAAAAGGAAAAAAAAAAGAAAGTAATTCTGCTTTAAAAAGCTTGTACATGAAGGGTTGAGATGACTTTAGTAGGAACCCAGAGGGAATAGGAACTACACCATGAAGGAAATGGATTCCTGTGACACATAAACAAAAGGCAAATGACTAATATATTTACATATAACATGTGGTGTATTCATTGCACACCATGGTGACAGAATTGTTTATTTCATTTATAATTTATACAGCAAAACCTTATTATATGTGTAACTAATTTGCCTGATGATAATATGCAGTAGGAGATTAGATTTCCATTATATTCTGTCATTAAGAACAAAAGATTTTTGTTTGTTAGTTAATTTTTTTTCTTGGTTCCTATCCCACAACACTCACCCTACACATAAGTACGTTTCTCTTAAATCATTATGACGCTGAGCTAAGTAGAAAGTAACAAGGAACTTCTAAACAAAACCAAAACCCCCCCCCCAAAATCTCTCATACATGAATCCACTTTAAATACTCTTCACTTCTGGAATTTCTTATGTTATCAGTAATGACAATATACAAAGAACCTCTCACAGGTGTGCATGCACCAAAAAAAGAAATGTCAGAATAAATATAGGCTCCAGAAGAGCTTTGCTCTGAGAGAAGAAAAAAAAATAGAAAAAAATCAAACATTTTACCAGAAGCAGCATTAGAATATGTGACTAGACAGTTCATCTCAGACTACAGGGAGCGGGTGGGTGGGTAGGCAGTGATGAGGGAATTATCTTGATGTATTTTCCACTGTGGCACACAAGACAGTGCAATTCTCTGAAAGGAATTGTTAGCACCAAGCCAGTAATTCCCCTCTGTGTTATTACAAAGTGTGTGTATTACAAAGGGGGGAGGAAGGGGGAGGGAGTAACCTGGGAAGTTCTGTATATGTTTCCAACCCTAAAGCACATATGACCTTGAATTAATTCAAATATGTTAATCAAAATATGAATGCTGGGTCAGAAGCAAACACACAGGTACATATGTTAAACTTATTTCTTTGTCACCCTTTGGAAAACTAAAATCTACTCTAGCAGATTTGTTAGGCTGTGTAGTTACTTAACCCTTTGCTAGTCTAATTTGTACTGCACAGTGAAATCACCCTATTGCAGAGAAAGAGACCTGAAAAGGAAAATGCTTTTAAACAGCAAGGGATATTTTCCTGTTTAAGTCAGAGCTGTCAAGTGCCTTTCAAAACAGTAGGTCACACCAGATCAGTCTAAAAAATTGTGTGAAGGCATGGTAGTTTTAAAAGAGTGTGCTAATACAAGAATTTCAATAAAGTGACAATCAGTGTTACAAGTGTACATGAAATACTGAAACCTTTTACTACCTAAATGAATGTACTGCACAAATATCTCCTCAGAGACACCCTATCAGTCATCAGATCCATAGTTTGTTGACCATAAGTGCTGACAAGTCTGAAAGTTCAGGGAGCGGGTAAGAAAGTGCATCTCAGCATGCAGTCGTGAACACTGCCTGCTTTTGGGAGCAGGATGAGTAGTATGTGTGCATCAATATAGTCTTGGGACCAACCAGCTGAACAGCAGCTTTGCAGAGAAGGGCTGCAAAAAGGTGTCCTGATGGATACCAAGTTGGCCATGAACCAACAATATGCCTCCTGGGCTCCACTAAGAAAAGCGTTGCCAACAGGTCAGGGGACGTGCTCCTTCCCTACTCAGCATTGGTGAAGGACATCTGGACTGTTGGGTCTAGCTCTGTGCTCCCCAGCACAAGGGAGACATGGACATGCTGGAGTGAGTCCAGCAGTGGGTCACAAAGGTGATGAAGGGGCTGGAGTAACTGTCATACTTAGAGAGGCTGAGCAAGCTGGGACTGTTCAGTCTGGAGAAAAGCAGGCTTCAGGAGGACCTGGTGAAGGGGTCTAAAGAAGATGGAGCCAGATTCTCTCAAGTGATGCTCAGTGGCAGGACAAGAGGCAATGGCCTCGAAGTGAAACAGAGGAGTTTCCACTTAAACTTAAAAGAAGACTTTTTTTTTACTGTTAAGGAAGTAAAACAATGGATCGTGTTGCCCAAGGAGGCTGTGGAGCCTCCCTTCCTTGAGATATTCAAAACCAAAATATGCTCCTGGGCAACCTGCCCTTGCTTGAGCAGGGGGCGTGGACAAGATGATCACCAGAGGTCCCTTCTGACCTCAGTGATTCTCTAATTTTGTGATTCTGTGATCTTTTCTGGACTGAGCTGCAATAGAGGACTGCTACTCTGAACCCACATTTGCTTCACAGCTTTACCTCCCTTATATTCTTATAGAGCAAAAAATGCAGAATAAGCATGGAGATCTGGTGACTGTCAAAGTAGAGCAAAAAAAGGAAGGCACCAATGAGGGTGAATTGGAAAAACCAACAGAGGAGTATAAGAGTGTCAGGTTACATGATTTTTGCCCTATGAAATGTCCGAAAACCTTGTTACCCGCTAGCTGATTATTATTGTTTTTTTTTATCCTTTCATTGCCACTATAGTTTAACATCTGTGCTGGAAACCATATAAAATAAGATATCCCCAGGGAAAATCTGACTGCAGCAGGTGTTCTTCAAAACATCTGGGGAAATGGAGCTTTGGCACAAACCAAAGAAAAGAGCTGAACATATTTCCTTAAACAATGTTATATCAATCTATATTTCTATTTTCAGTACATCATCAGCAATTGGAACTAAGCTTCTAGAAATAGAAGAGATGAATGAAAGATATTTTGGACTAGTTTTTTTTTCCAAATCTTAGTCTTCAGTAAAGCAGCACTTCTCCCACTTTCCGAAGGACCGCAGCTATTAGCTTAATCATAGAAGTATGCTGAAGTGGCAATATGACTGCTATGGGCATGGAGTATATGGCTTGGGCATGGAGTATAAGCCTGGACCGTATAGAAAGTGAGTTCAAACCTGTTTGCAAAAACTGTACAGGCTACAGAATCACAGAATCACAGAATGGTAGGGTTTGGAAGATCATCTAGTTCAGAGATCATCTAGTCTAACCTCACTGCCAAAGCAGGATCATCTGGAGCAGTCAGGACAGGAACACATCCAGATGGGTTTTGAATGTCTCCAGAGAAGTAGACTCCACAACCTCTCTGGGCAGCCTGTTCCAGTGCTCTGCCACCCTCAAAGTAAAGAAGGTTTTCCTTATGTTCAGATGGAACTTCTTATGTTCCAGCTTGTGTCTCTTGCCCATTGTCCTATCGCTGGGCACCTTATACAGGAGCTGAGGCAGCAGTGAATATTCAGGGGGAGTACTGAAGGATGGGAGGGTCTTAGCTGAATTTTTAAGACTATTTTGCTCATCTACATAGATTGAAAATGCTTGGGCATTCAGATTGTAGTCTTCAACTGCACTCAGCTAAGTAAGTTCCTGGTCATGTTAAGGCTGCTTTACTTCTGCACAGCATGTATAGTTTATTAACAATTCCAATGCCCTCATCGGGTAAACCTCAGCTGGAATACAATAGGATTATGGATGACCTTTACTTCTGCAGGGCTTTATAAAGACTGGAAAAGGTCTAAAGATCTGCAAAAGATCACAGGTATGCTTCTTTTGTCAGACAAATTGAATCTACACAGTATTAAAAAAAGAAAGATGTGAGAGTTATTCACAACACATCGCATCTTTTTAGGGTGCTAAATTAGCAGCCTAGGTTTCCTGCTTGGGTAATGGAAAGAACTACGTTCTTCCAATACATGCTTCAGAGCACCTAATTATGACTATATATGTCAAACATGCCTCAAGCTAAATACTTAAAGGCAACAATAACATGCTGTCTGGTATTTTAAACAGGGCCCTAAAAAATTTCCTAAGAAGCAACAAAACTGTACACGTAGTTAGTGGAATTTGAGCATTTTCTCCACTGTTATCCTGGCAAAGGCAAAGAAACCACAAGTTTTGACAAAATCTATCTTCCAACATTTTAAGTAAACTGAATGGACAATAAATTCAGTGACATACCAGCAGAAGACTGACTCTTCCCTTACTGTCGGGTTCTCACACAGCCAACTGCATAAGAAAACCTCAGTAACGTTAAAGTTTATGTGACTTCAAAGGCCTTCTCTACACCGGTCTTTCATTGCCCTAGACACCAGAGAAATGTACACTAGCAGAAAAGTGCTGCCAAGACTGCAGTCTAGTCTAGAGCTAATACATTTTAGTTAGTGTGACTCAGGCTAGTAAGCACTTCGATTAAAAAGAGAACTGGGTTCCAAATATGACAAACAAATGGAAAAAAGACCAAAAAAATCCAACAGAAAAGAGTATGAAGAACTGTAAGAGACCATGTGAATTAAATCCACATGGGAACAGATTCTTCCTACACAAATTTCTGGACCTAACTGATAAGTCTGATTTAAGTGGGCTTAGGCACTCGGTGTAGTTTTTAGAAAAAGAATCAAAGGCAGAAAATCCACATACCACTTCAGAGGGCAGTTTAGTATAAGTTGAATTGATCTCTGGAAGTGCTTATTTCTATCCATGGATTTTGAGTGGACTTTAGGCAACTGAGGTAAGCAACCAATGTTATCTGGAATGAACCTAAATTTTGATTGTGTTTTTGCATGATAGCCAGAACTATACAACAATAGTTATCCTGCTCAATGTCACTCTAAGTTATCATTGTTAAACATCAACTGCACCAAAATCTTCTTCAGGAGGTGGATAAGCTTCCCTACACAAGTCTCCTACAGGAAGTCTGGCACATAGATAGACACAAAAAGTCTTCATGCATTTTTCATTTTTTTAACATCTGTCTTTAAAGATACATCTTGTAAATAAAGATGGCTGTAGAAAGATAGCTTTTTGATATGTTGTCTAATGAACAATCAAAAGAAGGTAAGCCTGCTCAGCCCCAAACCTGACCTTCACACTTAGTGTCTCCTGTTTTCTCCTGGTCCTTCTGTAGCTTTTCTAGTGTCCACTGTACTATGAAGAACTCCAGTATCCCAATTCAACTGTCTACCTGAGGACTGAATGGTGTTTAGCTGTCACTATTAAACTGTCTCTTCCTTGCAGATACTTGAAGTGCTGCTCCAACTAGCATGTAAAATCTTACGTACTCTGGTCTTGGCAGTAACAAAGAATGCTTTGTAGTGTGCACTTGTCCCAGTATTGTAATGGTTTGGAAATTAATTCTACATCTGAGGCATGTAAATTGTGCTCATTATGTAGGCACTGAGCTATAAATGGTGGTGTCTGAAGAACGAGACAAAAGAACATGAGTAACTTTCTCCAGACTTGAGGACACTTGAGTGGTCAAATCTTCCTTTTTCCCAAAACAAATCCAGCTCTAAACTTCTCAAAAAATCTTAAAGCTCATTTTTCCATAATTGATTTTTTTTTCTTTAAAAATATGAATAACTTCAAGGAAAACATGATTTTTTTCACTCTCGTTTTGATTTGAGGTGGAGGGGTTTTTTTGTTAGTAAAATTGATTTTTTTCTACTAGGTCCATAAAGAGTTTAAGATCCCTTTAACCTAGAGAGAGTGGCTAATTTCTTGTCTTCTTGTATGCTTGTCTTCTTGTGTTTCTTTTCTACTTGTCTTCTGACTTTCAATGAAGCTTCTCTCCTACATAACACTGAAGGAACAGAGATTATAGGTATTAAGAGCACCAGAAATTGTGATAAAAGGGCATAGAGAGTTAGCCAGTTATATTATGCCTTTTGTGTCAGGAAAAAAATAAAACACAGGAGCAGACAAGGTGAGGCAGGAGACAATCAAGACAGAGATCTGGTTCATGGGGATCAGTGAACCATTGTATCCCTCCCTATAGAACACTAAATGGAGGTGATCAGCAGGCAACAGAACAAAATTTCTGACACAAAATATTCCCTGCAGCAGAGTTTGGATCATTCTGCTACAGATAAGCTTTTCTTTCCATGACTTTTGTGGTTCCCCCTTGGAGCAAGTTCCTACAGTTTGTCTGGGAGGATTGCTGCACGAGTGCATGACCAGAAAAGCATGTCTTGAAGACAATAACTGAGACAGGAGGCAGATGAAATCTACTTATTCACACATGGAGAACTGAGTATTGGTATTAAAGAGTTTGTTCTGAGCATTTATGTCCCAAACACCTGAAAGTCATTAAATGCTTGTTTTAACTGCTTGCCTGCCTGCCTCCCTCCCTTTGGTAATTTCCAGAGCTGTACACTTACAAACTTCATTGCCAAGTGTCATGGTGTCACACCAACAAGGTTTTTCAACAAGAGTGGGATATTTTTATTAACTGAGTGACTGAGCTCCTTAGCTGTGGTAGATCAGCGTAGCTCAGATGGCTTCAGTAGAGCTTTGTTGCTTTAAGCCAGTAAATAATCTGTCTGTTTAAAAACCAGCCTGTAATTACTTGGTCTATGTTGGAAATACTTGAAAAAATTAAAAAAGCAATCCCTTGGTGGTTCTAGCAAGAAGTATAAGCAGGAGCATCACTGCAGACCATTCCGTGGTATTCACTAGTAACACACATCAGACCTTATGTGCTAGAAGGGCACACTGTCTGAAAAGTATGCTGTTAGTTTCAGAGAGAGCAGCTAGTTAGGAGAGACTTAAATGAAAAGAAAAATTACTGAAAAGAAAGTTGGTTTTGTTTTACTTCAACTGGGACACCACCACAGGGCCTGATTGAGCCCCTCAGACAAGATGGTGGCGCCTTTGTGCAAATGTGTTTTAAAGGGGGCAAAAAGTGCCACACAGGCAGAGGAAGAGAAAAAAAAGTGAGAAACAGAAGTGCAAACACCACACTCAGAGAAGAATGAGGGGAAGAGGTGCTCCAGATGCTGGAGCAAATATTTCCCTGCAACCCTCCCACATGCCGGAGCAGGTAGATATTTATTGAAGGAACTGTGACATAGAGATCTTATGCTGGAGCAGTTCTTGAAGGACTGTAGCCCATGTTGGAGCAGGGGAAAAGTGTGAGGAGGAAGGAGCAGGAGGAAGGAGCTGTTATGGACTGACTGCAGCCCTTCATTCCCCATCCACCCTGCACCACTTGGGGAGGGGTAGAAGAGATGGGAACCGCGGAGTGAAGTTGAGTTTGAGAAAAAAACGGGGTGGAGGAGAGGTATCGTTTTAATTTTTTGTCTCTGTTTCTCACCGTCCAGATCTATTTTAAATGACACTAAATTAATTTCCCCCAACTCAAGCCAGTTTTGTTGATTAAGGTAATTGGTTAGTGATCTGTCCATATTTATCTCGACTCACAAGGTTTTTCATCCTCCTTTCTCCCTTCATCCTGTTGAGGAGGGGAATGAGTGAGTGGATAGGTGGGAATTTGGCCCTTATCCAAGGTTAACCCACCATGCTGTTCTTGCTGTAAGACCTATTCGCCAACTTGCTCTTCTGATATATGGTCACTATACCTCCCTAATCCAAAGATTTACATTGAAATAACATGGAAATATTTTTATTCATTTATTTGTCTACTTACTTTTAACGGACAATGAATTTGTTGAAAAATTCCCTTTGGGAAGAACTTGAAGTATTCAAGAATCTGGGTCAAGTTTATGGTTTCAGAAGAGAAATAAGGATTATGTTTTGATAATGTTTTAAATATATAATTTTAATACTTTGAAAACAAATAACAGATTTTTTTTTTCAAATTCTTCATTTTATGTAAAAAATGACCTTCAATTTAAAACAAATAAGCAAAAATATATATTCTCTCCAGTACTGTTATATACCCATAAAAAAACCCATTTGCTTATGTTGAACAAAAAAAATAAGTTTACTCCAAATTAATTTATGGATTTTTTTCCTAACTAAAACTGGAAAATTATATATTATTTATATCCAGCGTGTTGTGGTGTTTTTTTGGTTTTTTTCCTAACCAAAAAATCTTTTCAATACAGATACCAAACTAAAATATCTTTTACCCACTTAGTTTTGGGCTGGTTTTCAAGTGTATCACTGGTTGTAGATTCTTGCCATCCTCCCATAGATTTGATACTCAGTGCAAGCTTAGAAACTTGGAACAGAGTATCAGGAGATCAGTCTGGACCCAGCACATTGACCTGTTCTGTGAGCTCTGTGCTTTTCTGAGAGCTTTTTCTTTAGATTTGAACTGCTTCTTCCTTCTTTTCCTCCTAATGAGGAGGAATGCTCACAAATGCATCTATCCCAGCCCTTCTACAAAGCAGCATCAAGGACTGAATAGGTCAAATACTCATTTTTAAATGACTTATGCATTGTATGTGTTCATATTGCAAGATATGTCAATAGTACTAAAATCTCTCTCTGTTTCCCACTGTGCCGGAGTAGTGAGTGTATTTTGGATGTAAAAACACGCACCTTAACTAAGTGGGTACAAATGATATGTATTCCAAAGCAGAAAATGCACAAGTGATGAAACTTGAGGCAAATAAATATTCAGGTTGCATTCTATATTGGATTGCATTATATATTGACAAATGGATAAAAGAAAGCTGGCTGTCCTGGGGGTTGGTAATGAGATATGGACTCCTTCACCTTTAGGTCACCCTTGTGATTCTCAGCAAGGTCAGGAACTAACAAAATGTGGTTTAAATTGGTGATGGCAGTCCAGTTCCTTACTGCCAGATGTTCAAATAATAAAAGTAACTATAGTGACTGGCACCACACTACAGACTCGTCAGAGAATCCAAATTAGCTTCATCACTGGTTACTGAAAGGCCATGGAAAAGCGTGTCTTCCAAAAGCCGAGCTGAAGCACATTGTGAGGAAGCTCTCAGAACGGCTGCGTGTGCTATATCTGTTCTGCGGATGCACAAACAGCTCCCATTTCTACAGCTATCAAATCAACACTAAATTCATTTCCATTGCAGATTTAAAACAACAAGAACAAGACCCAGTTTGTGCTAACATCGACCATGAAAGGGAATACGCAGTTAATACATCACTCCTTTCACTCGGGATTTGTTGTTCATCATAATTCAGTATGTAACGGTAAACCAACACCTCAGTATTCAGAGTTTATTTTCCGTGATGTTGCCTGACTATCTGAGGTTCCTTTCTGTGGACTAATCAGCCCTCTTTATTAGATGTGACTGTATATTCATGATCCTATTGGGATAGACAGATTCTCTATAGTTTTATAATAAAAATATGTGCTAATGGGTCTCGTCGCTCTTGATTTCTTACATGAAGAAAGAGAAGGAGTGGGCATTACTTACCCACAGGTAAAGTAAAAACTATAAAGGTAAAAGGCTTTTCCATGCAGTATACTCCTCAAATGTAATAATCCCTGAGATGCTTATTTTAGTAAATGAATCAGTCACACTGAGTCAAGGAAGGGAGTCATCTATTACCATGCTATAAATGTTAAAGACCCTATTTAGAGCCTTTATCTCTAGAAGAAACAAAGCAATTTTCACTGATATTTGTACAACATCAATAATGGTACCTCACTAAGTAGTGAGTAGATGTTACAATTCCAGTTTGCCCAATTCCTTTTCACTGGTCATCAGGGAAATTCATGTAAAGCAACCAAAAAACATAGATATGTTTGCATCATATTAATAAGAAGAGAAAGCAAGGTAGCTGCCAATTGGCAGCGGAGTATGTTTTGGTGGTTTGATAAGGATACTAAAGAGTTTATGATGTGACAGATGTTTCACTACACTATTGTGAAATGAATAGATTATGAGAAGTAATTAGATGTACATTGGAATCAATGCTGTTATCATCGAGGCCTTCGGGCGATGCAATAGATGAGAGTCATGGCAGCAGGTGGTCCAATGGCTCGGAGACAGGAAGACACACCGCAGGAGACTGAGTGACAGGTTTCACAGATCCAGGGGGTGAGAGATCTGAGCGATTGCCTGCATTTGTAATCTTTACTCATGTATAAATAATAACAACTACACTATTGACTTCATATGCTATGTCATAGCCTCTGCTACCCTCTACACACACATACACAAACATATACAAACACACACACCCCGCAACTTTTTCCCCTCGGTTAAGTTTTATTTTCATGTGAAAAAATATGCATTCATCCCTTTGATAGCAGTGCCAGCTCAATGTTCTTTGATTAAAACACTTAAATAAGAAACCTGGCAAAAGCTTTGAATGCAGTGTGTTGTGTGCCTGAGTGCAGAAATATGCATGCACTTTCCATGGGAGACTTAAGAGAAAATGTGGTGCACTAGGCACAGTTCTCATTATGCTGCTCTTTTTCAAGGTTTTCCCTATTTTACTTCTTTGTCCAGCAGGACCCAGACTTCAGGAAACATCATTGCTGTGCCTAAATTGCCTTTGCAAAGGAGCTGACAAGCTGAGTCATCAGGATACATAGCATTTGAAATCTGCTGACTCTGGGAAGATTTGAGTTCTGACCCAGAAACCTCAGTTGTTACCTGTCCCCAGAGCTTCAACATGAAATTTCTGGGCTCTCCTGCACCTAGTGGAATGGGGGATAGTAACTGCAGAGGCCTAAATTAAGTGTTACCAGTACTCAGCCTCTGACTCTGTGAGTAGGTTATGGTAACAGGAGGCGGCTCTGAAAAGCCCTTTGGTGCTGCAGTTTGTCAGTCCCTGCCTGCAGGTGTTTGCTGTGAAATCTTTTATTTTATTGTGGAGGAGAGTGACACTAGGATAAAAGGGAATATTGAAACATTAAAATGTATATTTCAATATTCTGAGTGTAAACATAAATACCAAGATCTTTCTTTGAGGTATATGAAGATAAACGCAAATAGATAGTCTCATACAAGTGGTGTGTATACATCATTTGTTCTGTATGAATACCTACCATGGACTGATGGACTGAACCATATAATTTAAGGTGGTGAAAGG
The DNA here is from genome assembly GCA_026413425.1 of Tringa solitaria. NCBI lineage: Eukaryota > Metazoa > Chordata > Aves > Charadriiformes > Scolopacidae > Tringa > Tringa solitaria. The sequence continues at coordinate 164,529,496 of JAOXJM010000001.1, forward strand.
AAGTAAATCCAATTTATGGAAAAGAATAATAATTAGCCACCAGCATAAAGTGATGAACTATGGTGTGGCTTGCTGAAGAAGGATATAGGGCAACCCCCCCAAGTCTATAAATATATATAGGCATGACAAAAAACACAATGGGTTGCAATTTATGGAGACTTGACTTAGCTTACAAAAAAATCAGGATGTACATAGCCTGTAAGAATATCCAATTAACTGTCCTTACAGTGATATTTATATTTAGATGAATTGGTCTGGGGAAAATATAGATGTTGGGACATTGTACAAATGCAAAACAATCCCCTGAGATCAGAAGCATATGTTTTCCCTGTGTGAAACAGTATACAAACAATTATCCACTTATCAACAAATATCTCCTGTTACTCATGTCTGCTAGCACCATATAGAGCTATGCCAATCTATCGCCACAGAAGTGAAGAAGCTGTCAAACCTGTTGAGCCAACTTTCAGTGAAGTAGCACCTTAGTGGGACTAACAGCATCAAAGAACAAGCTGCACTTGTCCAGAGTGATGGTACTAAAAATCCAAATTCCCTTCTGAAAACCTTGGTCACTGCATGTGCATTTACCTGCCAGACTAAGCCACTAATTCAAATTATGAGACCTCAAGAGACTCTTGCATTGGGGTAGCCAATCTGTATCAAAAGAGGTGAGGAAACCTATTGCTTGGTTGATTGAATCTGACTGAGGTTCAATTTTCTGTACTGATAACCTCCTTTTTAATTCTTTTGTTCCTTTTCTCTCCAAATTATCTGCACCCTCGGGTACTCTGAAAAAAATGAGATTTTACCCAGCAATATTCATGCTTTTATTGGCCTGACTTCATCCCTGAGAGGGGTGGGAGCAGCACCACTAACACCAGTGGTGTACTTATTGCCTGCGTCAGGACTGAACCAGTCCCACTATTTCCAGACTATCAAGTGCCTTTTGGGACTTTGTTCAGGAAGAGCTTGGTAACCGTGACCAAACTTGCTCTTGGTGAAATAAATTGCAGATATTAAACACATTAAAAATAAATGTGTGTCTTCTTTAAATTATACAGCAATATACAGTGCACAATAGACTGCCCAGAAAGGAAAATGCTTTATTCTTCTAATTATGAATTCCAAGATCCTTCTTATTAGTTTTAGTACTGTGAGATAGGCAGCCAGGCAGATGTTCCCATTTTCCTGACTTCCAAGCATCTTGAGTACCACCAGACACTCAGTTTCTACTAGACGTCCCATCAAGGCCACCTGGAGATAAGTCCTACTAATCAGATTTCATGGGTCAATGCGATGTCCCGAGAGGAGGAAATTCTGAGTGCAGCTCTCACTCTTCAAACAGGAACCAAATCACTGTGGGGCATTGTCTTAACGGTATTGACATTTCACACTTTTTAAAGGAACTGGCTCATATTCACCCCTGGAAGTCTCTAGTGTCAATACAGAACCCAGGGGGACTGCAAGGTCTAACAGCCTCTCCCAATTTCTTTCCCTGCTCCCCTACTTTCACATCTTATAGTAGGATTAACTATATCCCAGCCAAAGCCAGTAAAGGTAGTAACACCACAAAGGAAAAGTGCCCCAGTAAGTCCCCTTGCACACATCGATATCAGTCATTCAGAGATACCCTTCATTTCAACCTCCTTACAACTTTCTCCTAGTCTCCCTTGCTCATTTGGCCTGTCTCCCTTAGTTCACCTTTCCTTACTCCTCTTTTTTCTCTTTGCTTCAAGACCTTAGAGACCACAAACAGGTCATATCACACTTACATTCTTATCACGTCTGCACACATCTAGCCCAAACAATAAAAAATCAATGAACAGAAAAGAGAAGCTCTGGCGGAGAAATGGTTGGTGTAATAGCAGAGTGTGTCTCAGTAACTGGAATAGCACAAAAGCAAACCTTATGTTCGTACTATCTGGTTTTCCAAGTATCCATCTGTCTTAAGCTTTGTCCCTAATTAAATGTGGAGATCTCTGTCAAAAGTTGTACCTTTTATAAATGTTAGAAAGTGCTCACATACACACACAGGTTAGGACCTATAAGGACAGTAAAGCAGGTGCTTTGCTCAGCAGAACAATTAGAGTCACGCTTTGACCAACACTGCTATCTTAACTTGCAAATTATTTGGGGTAGAACTTGTGTATCCCTACAGTGTCAAGGACTATTTAGCTAAAAAGGCACTTGCAAACAAAGGACAGATAATAGGGGTCATAAATAATAACAATCTTGTGACAGTAGGGCTCTCACAGTTAAGGTTCAAAGGCTCTTCCACTGTGAAAACGATGTTGAATCATCTACCATTTGCTGAACTTCCTGACAAAGCTCCTGCCTAGAGGAAAAAGTCAGTTGAGGGAGTCTTTGAGGTTAATTACACAAGCCTTTTTAAAGTTGCCGTGCAATAATAATTAATATGTACTTAGCTTTGGCAGTAGGTTTTGCTGCAGTTGTGGTTTTCTACCATACATGAGGCTTTTTTTTGTCCTGTCACAATTCCTTTGTTTTCCAGAGAATTGTCCTATATATTCACTCTTTTTCAAGGAGGACTATTTTATAGGTTCCTTTTCCCACAAAGTCAACAATTTTAATTCCAAGAAGTGATGTCTTACAAGTGCCAAGGAAGGTGTTATGAATACTACATGTCTCTATGGCTCATATTTTAAATCTTTCTTCAAAAATCCCTATTCCTCATTGCACGTTTTGTCTCTACATTTCAAAACATGCCCACACACAGTCATATTCATGTATTTCCATAAAACCCATAAAATACTCAAAAATCAGCCAGGTTGTAACAAGAATAAGCTATAAGGTATAATATATATATATATAAGAATAAAGTATGAGGTATAAGATGCAGTAAGTACTAAATGAGTATGTTCAGAGTGTCTGACACATATAGAAGGTGATTATTTGTACATCACTATGATTCACCACATCCTTTTCCGGGATAAATAACATCTTCTGAACAACTCACATACAGCAAAGATAGAAGATGTTTAAACTTCATCATCTGTTCTGGTCTGAAACTTAGGCTGGCAAAAAACAAGTTCTTATTTAGGCTGGACAGTTCACATGCAACAGCCTCTAACTGCCTTCTATGCTCAGACTCCAGCAAATCTGTTTTTCTTGCATAACTAACATGCCCCATTCTTCTGTAAACCTGAAGGTGAATTAAAAAAAATAAAATCTAGTTCTTCATATTTTGTTTTAACATGCTTGTTTTTCAGTCTGATTACTTAGATGCAGCAAAAAGGCAATGATAATGCTCAAAGATTCCTCATGGGTTTGTACAACTTTGACACCTAATGCATGCAGAGCCAAATAGTGGTTGAGTTACCAGGGCAAAGAACACACCTGACTTACTCCAATTAAGAGCTTGTCCAAAGGAAAGAACAGACAGAAAGAGAGATATTCTAAGAGATTTATGAAATCAGCAAATAAATACTGTTTTCTGCTACAAAACCCCTAAACTACTGGGTTGACATTCCTTAGTTTCCTGCAAGAGGAAGAATATCGCTGGTTCGCTCTAGCAGTTCTTTTTTTGCCCTTATGCTTTTTGCTTTTGATGACCTATACTTGAAGAGCTGCTTCTTCCTGTCAGATGTGAGATGTAATGACATGGAATTTGCTGTCCTTTATTTGCTGGACTGTTTTTCCTGTAATCGCAGAGGAAACTTCTTGTCAGTTTTCAATGGGAGGAAAACCAGTTTGCTCTGCAAACTTATTAATGAAACATATTGGAATATAACTAGGTTATAAAACTGAATTATTTGAGAATTTTGAAGGAATCTGAACTATATTTTACTTACATGAATGAGCCACAGAATAAGATGCATGAAAGATGAGATACAACTGGATATGACTGCAGGTACTAAAAAGCTACTGTACAGAAAGCCTTGTCAATGACAGAACTTGTCTTGCTCCCTGCTAATACCTGAGATCGGATAGAAAGAAAGAAAACATCCTGCTTTCCTGTTTCTGAATTAATGGAAAACATGGCTAAATACCTACCTATAGAACTACATAACAAATTAATCTGGTCTTTTTAAGACTTCAGTAATTTCTCTGAGGTCGACAGAGTCAAACTGGTGTAAACAAAGCTAGGATAAAGTCATGTACGAAGAGTTAGAGTCAATGTTTAGTACAAGGATGCACCCTGGGAAGATGAACACTTAGAGACACTTACTTTATAATAAGAAATAATGTTTCAGAAGGCTCTTAATTCTTTATTGGCAATCTGTTCATCAGTGCACAACAATAAATCTAGGTACCTTGTCAGGATCATTTAAGTAAACATAGCAATTTCTTACTTGCTTTTAATATTGGAACCACTAATAGATGCTATGTTCAAAAGGTATAAACAAACCACAAGACACGCTAATCAAGGTAAGAGCCATATGTACAAAACAAATGGAGTCTTCCTCACCTTTGGCTTGAGAAAACAAAAAGAAAGGGATTTCAGCAGCATTGTCTTTAATCCAATTTACTTTGGATTTAATCTCCAAAACAAGGCTGGCCTGCTAATTCCCAATTAAAATGGCACATGTAATCAGAGTCCTCATTAACAAAGACTGACTATATTGTCTATTAGGAATGGAAATCTGAAATGCAAATTCAGCAAATCAAAACGTTAAATGAGCTCTACCCAAGATGCTTAGAGCTCCTGCCAGGGCAGCGCATGCTGGCCGACACCTGCCCTGAATTCTCCCTCCAGCTGAATGTTTCATTCTGTTCCAGTCTTTGCCTCCTAATTGACCTGCTTATGATCTCTGCTACAATTAACATATGCTTATTAGTAATGGCTGGTTAAAGATTTCAAACTGCCGCAGTTTACAAAGTCTAATAGAGATGGCACACCACAGGAAAGATGAGACCACTGTTTCCCTCATCAGCAATGTCTTAGTGGTTTGGTTTCATGTGATTCAAATGAGATAATTTTTCACATCATCTGATGTCTGCAAATCCATTCTAATTGAAACTGGAAATCTGCACACAAAGTGGCTTAAGGCTCCTGGTGCACTAAATGAAAATCAGTTAGTGAATATGATTTCTCTCCCCTTTAACCACATGCTTAGCAGCCATGGGAAAAAGATTTTTTTTAAAAGAAGGACGGAAGGAAAGAAAGAGCGAGAGAGGGAAAAAAGCTAGTTTGAATGATAACAAAAATAAATCATCCTACTCTCAATACTTTTGGTCAAATTCTTAGCAGTTAATGAAGGTTTCCAGATGAATCTATGAACAGAATGTTTTTTTTAATACGTTGTAGAAGCAAAATAATAATTCTGACATTTCCAGAGTATTGATTGCCATTATTTTTGCTCATGCTCCTTATCTAGGAAAACGTTCTTGTAACAAACAAACAACTGAAAACCAGATCAGGAAAAAAAAAACCACTAACACTTAAATACGCAAAAGTGTGCTCTCATATGATGACCACTGCAACACTCTCATTAACGTTACGATAATGTCACAATACCTACACTTCCTTGTATGAAAAAGATCATAATGGTACTGCTGATTTGGCAGGTCAGTATGCTTTCATTAAATTTTCCTCTCTCTTCAGTGTTTTTCCATATTACTATTTACAGCCTGCAGGAGCCAATGGGCAACAAATAGATCTCTTCCACCTGGTTTCATTCCAGCTTCATTAGCAATGCACTAATACAGCAATTATGTCTAATTCTTCTCTCCTAGCTGCATTATTATTATTTATCTAAGTTTTCTTGCTGACCGT
>JAOXJM010000001.1:164539962-164554565 GCA_026413425.1 Tringa solitaria
GAGTTAGGTTGATGGTTGGACTAGATGATCTTAAAGGTCCCTTCCAACCTAGAGATTCTATGATTCTGCTTGGATATTACAGTGATGGGGGCCCAATGAACACCTAAATATATTCTTGTTCTGCAGGGGCTAATGAAGTTAGCTCTTGTGTATGAATCTACCTGTCAACAAAGGTGGAATAATGGTACCAGCTATCAGGGACAGCTGAATCTGTATGGGCACTCTGGAATTCTCTCTTGCTTCTCATAGCACAAATAGTGACTTTTGCTCACCTATTCCTCCTTTGCTGATTGTATGGGAGATTACATGCCTTACTAAATTGCTATATTCCAAAATAATGTAATATATTTGTAGTAAAATTACTCCAGACGTAAAAAAAGATAAAATTCCTTTAAATACTTGAATATATCATAAGTTTTTAACTCCAGAGGGATCTTCATTTGCAATGGAGTCATATTCTAACAAGTAAATCTGAATGTGCAGGATTGTTAAATGCAGTGTTTGGTAGAAGTGTGTTTATGTTGTGATATACCTTACTGCTACAAAGAGCAACCCTTCTGAACATTAATGGATAAGATTTCTTTCCAGCATGCATAACTTTCATCAAATAGACTATCATGATTTAACTGGCACTATTATGATATATCAGGTCAGTGCTGTGTTACTTATGTGTGTGAGGTTTACATAGTGCAAGTAATTATGTTGGATATACTGAATTTTCTTGTGTTCATTGTTATATACATATATTTATATATACTTAAAATGTCTAAAATTGTGGGAAAAAAGAGGAAGCTTTAATCTTTCATCTTTTTTATTTTTTTTCATTTTCATTTATGCAGATGCTGTGTTACAGAATGGGGAAGAAATTGGGAGGAAGTGGATGAAAGTACCATCTTCTGTTTTTCCCCTCATATAACCTAAAACCCTTCAGATGGATTTTTTTTTCTATTATTTTTTAAAGGAAAAAGAAAGGACTCACTCCCGGGATTTGACTTTGTATGCCAAGCTCATGCCTTGAAATAGAATTTTAAAAATAGAAACTCTTGTATGTATTGTAGAATAAATGGTACTGCTTTAATAAGAATACTTGGAATGCAAATGAATCCTGGAACCAGTGTGTGAAAATATACCCAAAATGAAAAAGAAAAGAAGAAAGCAATATAGAAGATGATTTATTTACTACCCCTCAATTCCTAATTATAATTATTTTTGCACTGTGACGTCTTCTCCAGCCTTTTTGTTTCACAGTATCATCACTAAAGTGATGAAAGGGCTATTAAATAAATATGCGATATCATGTCTTTTTTTCAAGATTAGGGATGTTAGCCTTGGAGTCTCGGTAAATTTCATTCTGCCCTATGAACATTTCTTAGGCAGCTTCAAAGAATAAAGTGCCCTTTATTAACACAATCAAAAATTATCATCTCCCGATTGCTCAGAGGACCTGCAGCTACAAAATCCACCAACACTCTGGAGTCTGATCTTAACACTTTCAGGACTGCAGTATCTCCTTTGTGGTAGCATCTCTGTATGATGTAGGAGGGACCAGAGCTCTCTTGTGTTAGGTACTGTGAACATTCGTGGTAGAAGTAGCCTGTACCTGTGTATGGTTACAGCCTGCGCTTGTTGTTCAGAGTGGAATTCATCTTGTGATAGCATAAGCATCAAAAATGGATGCCTTGGAATCTTAGAATGTCCTCCAGAGACACCTGTCTCCTTTTGTGGAAGAAAAACTGAAGTTGTGAGCTTACGTGGGTGGTCTAACTTGTAAAGATGCCTTATTTAGGAATGATAAATCCAGTCAAGGGGCACATTCTTCACAGGCTGCACAAAAACAGGACAGAAAGATAGTCCTGTGTTCCAAACTCTGAGTCCCCTTCTCCTGCTAGGGAGTCTTTCCACCTAAACACCTCAACACTCAAGTAATTCTGGATTTGTCTCATCTGAGTTCCAGATCCCCTGAAGCAGTGTCCAAACTATCAGGCTGAAATGTCATTAGCACATGATAAATAAAGTACGGTGTAAAACCACAGTATTAATGTTTGCAGGATTAAAAAAAAGGTATTGGTTGAAATCACCAGTAGGGAAGGCAGTAAAGACAGTAGCCAGATAAGTTTGTCAGCTGTAATGCATTGACTCTTTTGTCAGGAGGAAAGCTACAAATCCTGTATAAATCACAAGTAAAACTGAGCAATTTATATGTGGTCATTTTGTTTTCTGTTGATCCATGTGGTGCTGATTTTAAGAGTTCAATCCAAGGGAGGTAACAAGTTCTTAAGCATGTTTAATCAAAAAACCAAAACCAAAACCAAAAAACAAATCAAAACCAAAACCACAAACTTTGAATATCTTTTATAAGGGTGCTAAGACATTGGAACGGGTTGCCTAAAGAAGTTGTGGATACCTCATCATTGGAAATATTCAAGGTCATGTTGGATGGGGCTTTGAGCAACCTTATGTAGTGAAAAATGTAGCTGCCCGTGACCAAGGGGTGGGACTGGATGATCTTTAAAGGTCCCTTCCAGCCCAAACCATCTTATGATTCTATGATCTTTTAAAAATCAGCAATACAATCTGATTGCTCTCTCTTTATAACAGTGAATGTTAATCATTTATTATATGTTACGATATTATTTGGCTCATCTAACCTCTTCTGAACCATAAATTGTCGAAGCACTCACAATGAACCTGAGTACTGTTCAGCTTTATTTTTAACAGATGAAGAAACTGACTCACAGAAGAATAAAATACTTTTTCCATGAGGGCAAACATGAGGTTAATGACAGAACATTCTGCTCTACTAACTGGTGGTCTAATGATGCCATCGCTCAGTACAGGAATATTCTGCTGTTTTATTTTTTCCTCTTAATCACTGATCATTGCTATTCCTATACCAAGAAACAGCCTGGAAAACATATACTGAGGCTTTTTCCTAGGTGTTTCATTGCCTTAGTCCCCTGTTATGTCTTGGGTAAGCATCTATAATCAGTGCAAGCCTTATTTTAAGTGAAAATTAATGTTTGCTGGTTTCAAAGCTTTTGAGTGTATGCATGTGGTTTTGTTTTTCTTTTTGCCTAATTTCTTTTTTGTGAGAGTGGCAAAGGGGCAGTTATTACTCTGGGGAAGATCCCTTTCTTGTCACCCTCAGCCCAGTCTTTTTTTCTTTCTTATGTATACAGTGCTCACAATGCCTTTTTAGTATGTGTTCACAGAGTTGAGTGTTCCTAGTGGGACATGGTGTGTAGTTTAAATATGTTTCTCTCCTGATATTTTAAATGACATACAATTGACCTCATAAATGTCTTATGAGACCAAACAAACTCCACACTCGAACAAAAACTGTCAACCAGTTCTACCTTGCTTGTCCCCAGGCTGATCTGGCACAATGCCATAAAGCATCAGTATTGATATTTTGTGGCATTCAAATTGTTAAGTACCTGGGCTAAGCAATAGGAGCAGAAGTATTAATACAATCTGGCCATGTCACCGATAATTACCCAAATATAAACTAAATTTATAGCACATGATACCTTTGATATGAATTGGCAGCAGGCATCAAAACCTTTTCTTGACATTATCATGTAAACCTAGAAGGCATATAGCTAGCATTTTGTGTAAGGTTTTTTTTATAGAGAAGCATAAGAGATTCAGCAAAACTTCTGCATAGCTTTATCATAGCCTTCATCAAGACTTGTTTATTGTCAATAGTGACTTTTACCACAGCATTTTTTTTTTCTTGTAATGTTTTATAATTTTAGCTGAATAAACTCATAAATGCATTCGAAGTGTCAGGGAACACAGCCACACTAAGCAGTATAAGTTAACATGATAATTAGCTTAAAACTATGCCTCTAGTTTTCCAGATTGAAAGCAATTTCTTTCTAATATGGAAAACAGAACCTATCTGAAGGGAGCCTTTCATGCTATACTTTTACGTTAAAACTTATGAAGTGTCTAGGGAAATGTGTTCTTGAAATCCCATCATGATCCATGTGTCATTGAAGACAAAGATCCGATGTGCTATGGAAATTTCTTGATGCATATTATGAGCTGTTGTTTGCCATAGTGTCTGGATAATCCTGCTTCATTTATTGGAGGGCCATTTCAGCTGCACTGTCAACAGCCTGGGATGATCGGGTCACCTTTCCCTAGAAAATTATGTAAAAGCTGTCAAATGGGCAGGATTATAGGCACATTAAAGGTGCTTTAAGATTTCATGCCTATAAATATTAGCAAAGAAGATTTAAAGGCAAATTTGTCATCAGTACATGTCCACATTTCTACAACCTTGTTTTACAGCACTGCAATGTTATCACCTACATTTTATCATGTAACTGTGAAGTGTTTTGGTGGGGAGCAGCTGCTGGCAGCCTTATCTGTTTAACTCATGTACCAGGAATTAAGCATTATTTAAAAATAAAATAAAAAAAGAGGAGGTAGCTGCCACCTATTTATCATCCTTCAGAAATGAGTTCTCAACACTTTTATTTCCCAGCAAAACAATTCAAGTAGATCAACACAAACATTTTGTATTTGGAGGGTCATCTTATTAAATGCCATTATATATTTAATAAAGACTTTTTCATTATGGTACCAATTACGAATACCTTTGCATGGGAGTAATAATGCAGCAGATCATTTTGCTTAGTATTTACTTTTAAGTTGTGAACATTTTATTATAGTGTTTTGGAATGATTGCTCTTATTTATTGTACATTATAAATGCCATGGGCATCTCCAACATAAATAGATATTGGCAGCCCCCAAGCATTTCTTCAGAGCTCTCTGGTATTTTTGATAGACGAGTGTAGCATTTTAGTCATATTTTTGTGCTGGCAGATTTCTAGCCAATCTTTAAGTTAAACAGACCTAAAGATCTCAGAGGAGGAAGCAGACCACCTTCCCCCACAATCTTTCACAGAAAGAAAGATCTCAAGCCCCTACCAAGGAGTAGAGTAAATTGTGAGCAAAGCTATGGCAATTGTAAATGTCTGCTCTGGGACTTCATCCAAACTCCACAGACATCAGTAGAAAGTTTCCCATTTCAATGAGCTTTGAAACTGGCTGTTGTTAAGCCAACGTGCGTCCCTGCTCTCTCTATCACAAACGTCCAGGTCAGAGGGCAGCACTAGATGGAAACCTACGTGTAAGCTGTAACCGGTACATCAGTCAGCAGAGCATACCTCCAATGAATTTGCTGTTGCAATGCAAGTTATGGAGGGAAAATGCTTGAAAAATCCTGAATGCAATTAGGCACAACATGGTTGTTCGCTCCAAGCTTCATTAGGCTTTGCTCTTGGTTTTCACATTCCCTGTTGGTTTGGATAAACGGCCAGTCAGCTTCAGTGGGAGCAAAAATGGTGTGGAGGGAGAGGGTTTGTCTGAAAGGCTGGAAAGAAAGGGATATATTGCCTGGGCTGAGGTCTGACTAGGGAAAGGAGGAGGAGAAGAGGATAAACAAACGGTGTGCTCAGTGTGCCTGGGAAAAAGCAAATAGAACTGCCTACAAGGAGGCAGAAGAGGAACCTGCTAACTGCATAAGGATGTAAATGCTTCTTGCATCAGGCTTCAGGGTCCCCTACAAGATAAGTTGGGGAGCTGGCTGAAACTCCCTGTGGGTTTGCAGTGAGAGAATTGGGGACTGGGGCCCAGTAGCAATAGGACTTGAAGAGGAAATTTAGTGGAAATTTCCTTGGAAGTGGGCAAGTAGGAATTGAAGCAGCATGGCTGGTACATCATCTGAGCATTTTCCTTTGTTCACTGTACTCAGAGCCAGAAAGTATGCGTGCAGGAAACTGAGTGCAGGAATAATAGCAGGTCTGGAGCAGATGAAGAATATCTTGGGACTGACCAGCTTCTGGGGAGTAGCCCCACAGCAGCTGACAAGACAATGGCAAGAGAAACTGGGGCGAAAGTAGCAAAAGACAGCTTGGATAATAAAAAGTTGCAGCTTCAGTATATAGGACCCAACTAGAGACAGAGGACAGAGATCACCGAGAGGCCTTTTCTTATGTGGGATGGTTGCGTAGCAAGATGCACATCCCCATAGCTGGCAGCCTGCCTTTGTGTGAGCTGAGGATCAAGCAAAAGATGCTTTTTTGCAAGAATGTTACTGGTGAAGTGGGAAGGAAATTACCCAAACCCCTATAAAGAGAAATCCACTCTCAGAGAAACCAAGTTGCAGTTGTACAAAGCAATGAGGAAGATCCAAAAGACCTGAAGATAATTCAACTGTTAAAATTGAGGGACTTGATGACAGCAGAGCCTTGTTTCAGCTGCCTATAGAGTTTTCTAGTACATTTGAGACACCCAGGGTGTTAGATAAATCTTCCTAGAGTTCACAAATATGGCACAAAAGTCCTTTGCCTTTCCGGAGCAGCAGGAACAATGCCACAGAACATCTCAAATGGTAATAGACATCAATGGTTAGACATATGAATTGATCCCTGGGAGAAGAAAACGATCCAGCTAAGCTCTCTGTCAAAGCTGGGCACTAAAACGGAAAGAAGCGGGATGCCAGTGCATCTGTGGCTAAGGCCTCAGGCAGCACCCGGTAAGCTGAGGCACCCTGTGGGCATGCAGCAGAGGGCAAAATTTTTCCATCACGAGTCCATATTACAGACTCACAACCTGGGGTTTAAAGGGGTACTGTTAATCCTTTCCCTATGAGATACTGGGTAAATGTGACCTGGGAATTACTCTTGTTAATGCCAATCTCTCTAGTAGATACTTTAGCCTATTTTTATTTCCAGGAAAGGTAGATTTCAGAACATATACAACCCAACATATACAATCAACTGTCAGTTGGGAGAGCTGCAAATGAAAGGAATAGGGAGGCCTTGCTCTCCCTTCACTCTCATCCTTCAACTATTTGTGCAGTTTAGAGACAGAGCAGGTATTTCTGCTCATTCTTAATAAACTGGCAAGATTTCAGGCATTGACTAAGACAGCTGGGGATAGAGCAGACTCCTCATTCCTGGCTAGAACTTATTTATTATTAAAGACAAATTAAGTGATGGGAGGTGGGTCTTAAATGTTGGATAATCCATTAACCAGTTCAATAGGATTCCCCTGAAAGGAGGTTTGTATGCCAGGAGCTGTTTCCAGGGCACTTCGTATGAGAACGGCCGGGGAAAGGGAGAAAGAAGCGGAAAGGCGGTGCTGTGTGTGACGACTTTTGTCCCAGTGGCAGGGGAGGTGTGCGATCAGACCAAGAGGTCTGAAGAGGTGAGCAAGACCTGCAGACCCATGAGCTGTGAAGAGGCTGGATGTGTTCAGGGCTCTTACGCGCTCCTAAGAACAAACTCCTAAGAGCAATCTACGAAATACATAAGCCATCCATGGGAGAGGGCTCCAGGTTCCACCTGCTCGCGTATATTTCTGGCTGGTGTGAGAATGATTAGCTATCTGGGAACCTAGACAGAGCAGCCCAACTAATTGCTGGTGTTTCCTGGTGGCAGGTGACCAGTGCCTATGTTTGTTCCCCAGGGCATCTGCTTCCTTGATAAACCAGAGTGAGAAGAAAATCAAAGAGCAGCCGCTTGCTAAAGAGGCAAAAGAAAAGAGGCTCTTGCAGCAAATAGCACCCTCTTTGCAGCCTCTTAACCTTCCTCGCAGGGGAGGGCAGTGGGGTCCCAGCTATGAGTGACAGCTCTCCCCAAATATGTGGAAACAAGTGAAGAAGAAATGATGATCTGCACTGCGTATGTTATTGCTGAATGATTCCCAGGTGAGTTCAGTTAATAAAGTCACAGACAAATTAAACCACATCCCTCACATGTTGTCATTATTTCTGCATGTCTGGAACAATGAAGACCAAGACTTTTTTTAGGTGAAAATACAGCAAATGGAGTTCTGTATAAAGAAAAGCCATAGAGCTGGATCTAAAAAGTATTTTCACAAAAAAAAAAAAAGCTACCTCAAATTATGTATGTGTTTATTTTATTTGTCAGGTGTTTTTCTTTTCTTATTACAGACATGGACAATAACGTAGTCCTTCATAGATCAGCTTCTCTATTTTTATTCCAGGCTAATTATTCTAACATTTCATATTATATTAAATTTATTTTAAGGACCATCCTAGTTTCTTCATCAGTTATTTTTTCCAGATTAAATGTTTTTGCCAGCTTTGACTATTCCCACCTTCCCTCCCCTCCCCGGTCCCAAACTGAGACAATGAGGTTTGGTATACACGTCATAATAAACGCCCTAGCAGCAGGCAACACTATGTCCACAAACTTGATTCTACATCTGTCTAAAAAGAGGTCAGGTAGATGATGGTAATGTAAGGAACTTGAAAACTTTTAGAATGGCCCTGACAAATTCTGCAACCTTGTGCCAGAGTCACTGAATGTTTTGAGTCCTATCACACATGCTAGACTGCTTTTCAAAATCACATTTTATACGTATATCATCACTGTCACTATTTACTTTGCGCATACTTTCTGTAGTCATACATATTCTATGAATAACATTAAATATAAACATTTGGTGTCTTACACTAATGGAGATTGGTTTTGTTTGATTATATATCTCAATCCATTCTTCATCAGAGAATTCTTCATCCAGATCGCTTTTGCACTTGATCTCAGCTTTTATCTCCCCTGAATTTATTCAGCCTAAAAAGATATCAAGTGCAGATTCTTTTCATGGTCTTTATCCATAATTAAAAGCTAGTATTTGAAGGGAATGAACTCAGGGGTACAAAAATTCCTCAATTTATCTCCCACAGATTATGTCTTATTTGTAAATATCTATAAACGTGTTGTTTTGGTGTATGGCATATATTGCACTAATCTCTCAAAGGGCCAAATATTCTTTCATTACAAATATCCTTGAGAGTCATCATGTCAAAATCATTCCACAATTAATAGAGGTTGCCTCCAAGGGCCTCAGGGAGAAGAGGGCTGTTAATAAGTGGACAAATAGGAGATACTCTCTGGCCTGCTTTAAAATGCTTGAGGACATTATGCCACGTGCTGGCAGGATGGTCTTTGGTAAATTCTCAAAAAATCCTTCCTGTTCACACATGTGTTTCTATGGCACCAGTAAATTCTTATGCTTGAGAGAAAGATGTGAGGTCCTGTACTTTTTTCTTATAGCCACCAAAAATAGGAGGCACTTCCATTGACTCATGTGAAGATGGGACTGTATATGAGGTTTGTCAGTCTGAGGTGCAGTCCATAATTATTAGAAAGAAACTGTTAAATCTTGTTCTTTTTTATCAAGAGACAATAGTTTTGAGGCATATCATTCTGCTTAATTTTTGAAATGGCTAAGAAGCATTACTGGATATGAGCAGTTCTGCTTACTGCTCATTTTACCCAAGTTAATACAGAGTGTAAATTCTACCTTTCCATTATCACTGCTCAAGCTAGTGGGGCAACATTTAGTCTGGCTAAATGTAATTTCTCTGAGTTGTTTTCAGGGTTTTTTTGTTTGTTTGTTTGTTTGTTTTCAGTTGGACAGGATGTTTTTTAAAAGTTAAACCTATTATAACTAATCCAAAGTGCCCAAGGTATTTGTTTCTTGAGAATAATGGTTTCAGAAAGTTTAAGAGAAAATTTTATTATTCATTTGTGGCAGAAAAAATTGTGCCTATCTGTGGTTTTGTAATCGTGGCTAGAAATATGAGTTATTAATGTATATTTATGTAAAATGGGAGCAGATTCTCTGGTTACATTGTGTGACTTTATTGAGCAGTCATATGGAAGTTTCATATGGAAGATCAAAATCAGCCATTAAATGGGACTGTGATTGTAACCTTAATTATCGAAAGGATATCCCCTCCAGAGGATCATAATCTGGTTTGAGAAGCAGAAAGACAGTTGCTTCCCTATGGGAGTCTGGGAGCGATCCTCTCTCAAAAGCTTGGTGACATAGTCCTGTAAGCCTGATATGATTTCACTTTCAAATGTATTTAAAAATTCTACAGCAAATCCATTGGGGGCGTAGGCTTTCCCGCTTTCCAACACAAATACCGCTTCCTTAATTTCATTCTCTATCCTGGGAATCTGCAACAGTTCTTTCTGCTCTTGTGTCAGTTGTAGCTGCTGCTGTTCCACAGCTGATGAAAGAATTGGATTTTAATGTTTGTTCAGAGGTACGTAAGTTGGCATAATAATTGGGAATAACTCTATGATTCTCCAGGGTGAAGAGGAGTTTGGCCTTAGTATTTCCCAATTTACTGGGTTAGCTTGGATCATTTCTTATTTGTTTATCAAACCAACTAACAATGAGCATCCTAAAGGAATGGTTGTTAAAAATCCACATTTCTTTCTCTTTTTTATAAAGGGGTACATTTAGAGCTAAATTTGTAAATCTTTCACAAGAACTTCTATGTTTTAAATTTGTTGGAAGGGAAACTGTTTTAAGTGAGTAATTTTAGAGTCTCTTCTTGTCCCAACTTCTTTTTTAATAGGATAAGTATTTTATTCTGAAAACAAAATATCTGTCAAACACTGTGACCCCATGAAGTTAATCCTCTCATCCGCTCTCCCAATCCTGCTCTAATGAAACAAAATGTTCATAAAAACTACTTCCCAGTTTAAAAAAATGGTCAGCATATAAAGGATTATTTATCCAACTCTCATTATCCTCATTCTTTGCTTTGTGAATCACCAGACATTTTCTGAAAATTATCAACTGTCATCCTTATCAATAAAATTTATCTGATAAGAAAATTCTGAATCAAAGTAAAAGTAGAAAAAATCAGAGAGGAACTCCCTGAATATTGAGAGAAGGAGGAATTCAGTTGACCTAACTTTGGCTGTCACTAGAGAAAGATAATCACCTTCTATCCTACAAAATCTATATAAATTACCAGGGATGAACTAACCTTTGGAAATGCCTATTTATTTCAACCAACTTTTGAGTGCATAGGTGTCTAGCATAGACTAGAGACAACTGTCCATCAGACAAACGAAGTTAAATAACTCAGTGTCACCTTGAATATCTTCATGAGATTCTCTGTGAATGCTAAGTCCAGTTGAAGCTTCCCGTGTTCCACCCCTTTTTGTTTCTCATTGTTGCAAGGCTTTCAAGAAAAGGAGCAGTCTATCACAGTTTTTTGATAACTTTATTTTTTCCCACTTTCACTTAAGCAACTCAAAGTATAGTTTGTCCAAAGAAGCTTTCTGCCTCCTAGGAAGAAGTCAATGTAGACACTTGTACTGTCATTTTGCTGAAAGACCTAGAAGTCCTCTACAAGCTGTCCAGGCAAGCTGCAGAGTGGAAAATAACTTTCTTAATAGTCTGCTCTGACCACTAAGACTGTACTTCTGGAGAGTAACACACAGGCCTAAGTTTTTTCTTTGAGCTCTAATTTTCAGTAAGAAAAGCTATGGTATTTCATTTATCTATTCTTGCTATCTTCTGTTTTTCCTGAGTGCACACTGCCAAGTACACTTCAGCTGTCCTGATTTATGCCAGCAAGACCCACTGAACAAATTGCCCATCTAGTGTGTTAGGCATAAATCACCTGTTATCCTTTTCCTGCTCAGATATTGTTTTTTTGTTTGCTGACTTAATTGTTTCAAAAGCTACCTATGGGCATGATTGAAAAAGCTACGTTATTACAAAACTTTCCCTATTTGCTTTGCTTTACTTGCACAGATTGGTTAAAATGATGATTTGCTACCTTGAACATTGTTACCAGCACCAATTGCTTTTGGTAAATCAGGCTTTCTGATCACAGCTGGAGGTCAAAAATTTGATTATTCTCAACTTTTTACCTCTCACCTTGGTTATTCTAATGGTTTGAGTTCAGTTTTGGGGATTGAAAATATCCTTTTTCATGCTATGCTTTCTTTAAGAAATCATCTCCTGTTTACTTATTTTAATGAAACATTTTAGAGAAAAGAACTGGCCTCCTCTTCCTCTTCTACCAACAGGACACAGGGGAGCCTTTGTTTCTTTGCAGGGTTTTCTTTAAGCACTTTGGTTTTTCTTTTGCTTGTTGCTTCACTGGAACAAGGAAACTCCAACCCTGTGGATGCTCTCCCTCACTCTCCCAGTCCTGCTGCCAAATCTGCTGCTGCTGCTCATCTTTAACTATTTTGAACAGAACATCTCCGGCAGCACATTGATTAAGTGCAGGAAGCATTAGTGACCAGCAGCTCAGGGCATTGGGTTGTTATTGACTCTGACACACCAATTTGTTCCTCCAATGTTCATTATTCTACAAAAGGGGCACATCAGACAAGGCAATTGAAATGTACAATATTGCCACCTACCTCTTTTCTGCCTTAATTATGTACAGCCCAGAGTTCAGCTCCAAAGTACACTAAGACCTCAGAGATATGAATTGTAAGGCTGAAGATAATTAGAATTCCAAACTGGCCCAACTTGGAGCAAAGATAATTAATGCTAGAAGTTCCAAATGAGTGCACACGTGACAAGTAAATAAATTCAAAATTAGGTGAAAGTTTCTATATTTCTTGGAATTATTAGTGTGTGCTCACAGTGACACTTTGTGTTCATTGCTAGGGAATGCACTCTGCTGAAACGCTGCAATGTGCTGGAGTTAACATCTATTATCTAATACACTCATTAACAATGAGTGACCTAATGCCTGCAGCGAGAAGACTGCAACTAAATTTCAGTAAGGTCAGGAGCTATTTATGAAGCAGCAGCTACTGGGCATAAAAAGAAAACCAAGTAGGGTATGCCACAGTTTGAAACATGTACTCACAGTTAAACTAAAATATATATACCTACACGGTGCACTGCTGCTTCATTTTTAATGCGTGTACCAACATGTTTGTCCTTTGCCATGGAACGGCACGTGACTTTTCCTCACATTCACCTTCTGTCCTTGTCTGTCAGCAGACATTTGTTCTGCATGTCTCCATTCATAAAACATACAGACCTACTAACAAAACATTTCTAGGAACAACAGAGATATTAAAAATTCCTTAGGAACTGCTCTTACATGCAGCCAAGAGTTAAAACATAATGCCATTAACGCACACTGATGCTATTTCCTACCACAACCCATCATTTTTGCTTCAAACTCGCTACATAGCAGCAGAGAGCATGCCAGTATACAGGAAACTGTGTCTGTAATTATGCCTGGAACTGTAAAAATACTCAGAGAAGTTTTACTCACTTGCTTTCCCTTCCCTAAAATTGTATGCAACAAAGATAATTTTTCCTTCCGCCACCCTTCTATAATTTTTCTTTCGCACTACAAACATTTTTGTTTGCCATCAGTGGCCCTGATTCTCGACTGCCTCCTGTACTCTCCTGTCCCTCACACCTGTGAGAATGGGAACACCAGTTTACTTCCACTTTCTGTGCCGCTCTGGCGATGTGAAGCAGCTGTAAACCCGACAGGGAGCCAACCCCAACGAGCCCAGTTAACTCGAGTTTACAGACGCTTTACATCACCAAAGCAGCGCAGCGCAGCCAAAGCGTACCAGTGGATCTGGCCCCCCAGCTGTGTGGTGGTTTTAAAACTGAAAGTTGCAAAACGAATAGATTGTTTGGAATGGGTATTCAATAAAAATAATTTGATTTCCATAAGCTCTTGCAAGGACCTCCAGGCTCTGAGAGCAGATTTGATTTTCTTCCTGACCATTTAAAACCAGATGCTGCTTTTGATGAATGTGACACACACGTATGGTGGAGTCACGAGCCATACACATCTCCCTGCACTTTACAAAACCAAGACAAAATTATGCCTACCATTAATCTTTTGAAAATGATTGACAGCAATTTACAGAGTGCCCTTGAGTGCAGTTAAGACATGCAGGATAGCATCCTCACCAATCTGAAGGTGCTAGCTAAAGCTGGCTGGGTTCCCCTGGCTTTCAATGGGCAGAGATTTTCTTACTCCACTCCTAGACACTTTGAGTTGCGCCACTTCTCTAAAGCAAATTCCTCTGTGAAAGTATCAAAGATGCAGTTCCAGCCTCCCTAATGCGTAGATCAGATTTGCCACTGGGCTGCAGCAGCACCTCCCTGACAGTGAATTCCCATTCACCACAGGTTTCTTTCCTGAAGGTGTAATGGACTTTCAGGCTGCACGATTCAGTGAATATAGTTTGTAAAAGACTATAACCTGAAAGTTTTAAGCCAAAACACTCACTAGATGAGTTATTTTCAAAGAATCCTTGCCTTAGCTATCTAACAAACCAATTTCACTAGCATTCTTTCAAGACAGATGACTTATTTAAAACCCATGTAAGCAAAAATTAAACTTGCAGAAAATGAATAAGTTGAAAATTTACTGACAGACTTATGTGTCCTGAAAGTGTGTGTGTGTTTTTCTGTGAAGCCAAGGAAACCGTTTAACCATCTATGCACTATTTCCATCCCCCAAATTCTCACTGGGGTGGGAGCGGATTTGAAAACATTAAACAGCACTCGATGGCAGAGGATGTACATTCAAGTACTTCATAGAGATACAGTGATTGTACAAGAGATGGAAAAAGCGGTTTTAAAAATATGTGAAATCAGTGTGTTTTATTAGTAAAACAACAACTATTAGCACAAGTATTATTCTTGCTTTTCTTCTAAGTTTCAGTAGCATTTCTTGCGCTACCCCCAAAGCCCAGCTGTAAATCTCAGAAAGCCTGCTGACGAGGTCCAAATCTTTTGTAA
>JAOXJM010000001.1:164577436-164591044 GCA_026413425.1 Tringa solitaria
GTGTGTGTGCCTTTGTGTGTGAATTAAAGGAAAGCTGGGAGCTGTACAAAAGCTTTTTCCCCCCTCATCCTCACCACTATTTGTGCACAATTATAAGGGAAACCTCTGAATGTTCAACATTTACACTTGCCCCAATAATTCTACCATCTTGAGGATGAAGCTGACTCAGGAAAATGGGCTTTACACTTGTTTCAGGTTATTCTTAATGCCACTTGACTCTACCTGAAAGAAAAGGAAGAAAGAGAAAAATCAATCATCACCCTGCTGTTGACTTCCTAGAGTATACTGAGGAAAACACCTTTGCGCCAAGATTGTACAGGTCTATGTATCTCACAAACAATGCACATATCCTTTACTTTGCCTAGCTGGGAAGAGGATCAATATCACATATATACAAGTTATACTATTGTGAGTCTTTTCTTCTGAAGTGCTTTGTGCTCTGAGTTGAGAGTGAAAATAACAGGAGAGCCCACACCTGCCAGCCAGTTTGGTGTGAACAACATACTTTATCCAAAGGTGCCAGAAATGGCAACGTCTAAAAGATGTGAACAGACTCATAATGGAAAGAGAGGTCAGGACTGGAAGAAGAATACCAGGGAGCACTGCAAAAGCTCTTCAGGGGGGGAAGATGTTTAATTGAGATGTTGTCCAGGTTGACCGGAGTGAAGTCACTAAGATGATGAAGTAAGTGTTTAACTTAGCTCAGATCAGGGGTTGAATCAATGTTTGTGAAATTCTTATTTCATGTGAAAAGGTTCAAATAGCCCAACACTGCTGAAATTTAGTTATTTTTATTTTCTTAAGCTCTTGTGGTGCTCAGTTAAAAGAAACTAGCTTGAAAGCAAAATGCACAGAAGCAGGACACTCTTCCGCCATATTGCCTTTTCAAAGAAAAAGTTGAAACATTTTATAGCAAATGCATAGTGAGAAAAAACAGTGTATAGCCCTTAGCACTTCTAATTATCCTTAATCTATCTCTCATCCTATCATACTTTCTTTTTTTCCCACTCTTAAAGCATTGAAGCCAAAATTCATCAGTATCTGCCCACACCAATTGTTAAAGTTCCCACTGAACCACTCCCATTCATTCAGTTATATTTTCATGTTTATTCAGAATGTCTCTGGTTCACACATCTCTTCCTATGATATTTCTGGTTTTATCCCACTTCTATCTAGCCACATCTCTTGCCCCCCATTCTTAGAACTCCCAGGTTTTACAAAAATGTTTTTTATTCTCTGCCCTCAAACATATTTAACCCTCAGGCTCAAAAATCTCTCTGAAAGCCACTGTTTCCACGCTCACTATTTTAAGAAGTTTTTTTCCTAATATAATGAAACTATCTAATGGATGAAAAGGAGTAACCACATAAAACTATGGACATGAACTTCAGAGCTAGAGACTTTACTTCTTAACATATGGAGCTTTTGCCTATACCAGTACCTCCCCCAAACCATGTTCTTTTTTACTTTTAATACTTAGAAAGAAGTAACATATTGTTTATCAATTCTCTTAAGCAAATTTTAATTGGCAGTTCTTAACAGAATTTAGGATGACTTAATATGGGAAATTGTGGAATGCTATGAACAATTACTACTCTAAATCACTGGGGATTTATGAGCTTGAATTTATTAAATATTATGAGATCCTAAGACATTGCAATAATAATCTCATATATAATATGTCTAAAAAGATGGACCCTAGGTCAGTTCTGAAATATTACATTCCGTTCCAACACTCGTGAGGAGGAAAGAAGGGAAGAATAAGCTTCTTATGCCAACTGCTAGTACTATAAGCACTATGGGACAAGTCTTAACAAGCAGGCTACAAAATTTTATTTGATCTTTTCCATTTAAATTGTCTGGATGTATAAAAAAATAAATTCATTGGCAGAACTGGATTTTTCTGAAGGACTAGCTAAACATGGCATCCCTTGCAAGCATTGAAACCATTTCTAATTAATAACTGGAATTTTAAGGAAGATAAAGAGAAGAATAGAAAGACAAAATAAAAGAAGATAAAAAATAAAATAATGAAAAAAGGGTATAAAGATATTTTTGTCTGCCCTTCTCTGTTTGATTTCAAAGGAGAAATATTCACCTGGAATTTCAATACGATTGTTCATCAAAGTAGCCTGTCTGATATGGACACTCTAGGATTTGTTTTCCCCTTGTTAATGCAAGAGCCCTCAATCTTGGTGCACCCTCTGGGTGCAACAGAAAAAAAGAATAAGAAATAGTAAAAACAGTTTTTAGAAAGAGAAAGAGAGAGGATCGGGGAACAGTAAGAAAAGCAGCTCTTGCTTGAGGGATTAGCTTTATATAATTCTGTCAAGTCAATTGCATAAAACTTTTCAGATGGTAGTTTTTACATCCAAGCCACACATTTCTTTCCTCCAAGCAGTCAGTCACCAGGTCACACTGAACAGAAGGTTCTTTACAGTGACAACTCTTTAATTAATTGACTGCATATTAGCACCCTCAGAAATTGTATTACATGCCAAATGGATGATGTGAAAAATATGTATTGGGGAGAACTACTCCACTGGCATCATAAAGAGAAATAGTAAAATAAATAGCGAATAAGGTGCAGTCTGTTTAAGGAACAGTCATGTTATTCTCTCAGGCCACGTGCCCCTGTCAAGCCCACTTTCCTGTACACTCTCTTCTTTCACTCAGAGTGTAAGCACATAAATAAACTCTAAATCCTCTCAATATAAAAAAAAAAAAAAAGTGCTTCCTTAATTAGAGGTGCTCAAGGACATTTCCTATTGGCCTTCATCAATAGCAGCAGTTTGGGTCTCACAAAAATTTATATAGTGGATCATTCCCTACTTACTCTGCTGAATGAGAAGCTCCATTATATTAAAAATATATTTCTAGAGAAGAAAGAAACTGAACAATATGCCTGATTACACTAGAACTGTTATTAACCAGTGTTGCTTTCGGGCTGGGGGATTGGCATCGCATGGCTAGATATTAGAACACATTATTTCTCAGAGCCTGGGCTCAAAGCATGGTCCGGATAACTGTGTGTGGTACCCAGGTGCCTTATGCAGGGCATAGGGAGAAGTAGGTCTACTGTAAGTTTATATTCTCTTCTCATATAGGATCCAGAATCACAGCTACTCTGAGCTGGAGCTGTGTAAGTCTCTCTGCTGGGAAGGAGTGGCACCAAGTTAGCTAAAATGGGAAATGCTGCAGACAGAGTTATCTCTGGAGACTAGGGTATTTGGGAATCGCCCAAATGTGATTTGCAACCCAAAAGAATCACCTGGTATTAGGCTTGGATCCACAATAACCTAGCTGTGATTTGGTAAATCCAAAGTCCAGGATGCTCAAATCTTACATATCAAATGAGTTTGAGATTTCATTATATTGGACAGAGATATGTGAAACCCACCTATGTCTCATATTCTGTTCCCTTATACAGTTTCTGTGCCACATGATTCAGTAATCTACAGCCCAAACATCTCCAGACACATCAATATACTTTCACGGGTTATACAGTTCATTGCAGAATCTGGCCCTTGGTCATATCTGTGGAAGAAATTAATTTCTGCTGTTTTTAATGACTTACAGATGAGGAATAATTTCAGAAGCCTCTCATTAAATAACAGGAAAATATAATTTCCAATAAGAAAAAGATAACAAATGAACTGCAGGACTGTTGGGATGGAACATATTGAACAGGAAATTTTGATTATAGTGTCAGTAACTTTTGGTTAATATTTGCCAAACATTCGAACAGCCTCTGCAGATGTGTCACCACTGCTCACATCCCCTAAGATCAAAGGGGGTTTTTTAGCTTGTACTGATTTTCTGCAACCACATCTGCATGGTTTACCCATCCAGGTTTTCATTTGCTGAAAGGCAGTTTTAAGTGGCACTCTGACTGGAAAATGCAGAGAGAGATGGGGGAAAAAAGGGCTTCCAGGAATGGAACAAAACCAAATTGAGGACAACATACCCTTCAATGGAGTCCCGTATGTGCTCCCTTGGACTGCTAATTGACTGCAACCCAAGAGAACCTGGCCACAACACATTCTGTCCTCTAATGTGCACCCTTCTGTTGTGGAGTGATTTAGGGCATGTTCGTCACTGCGGTTAAGGGTAAATGCCAGGAAACAAAGATTAATTTGGATAAGAGACAGTGTGACTACTTTTCAGAGTCTGGAATAGAGCATGTAACTGGAGAGTTTGCCAATCGATATCATTAGATTTCCTGATGTTCCTCCTCGTCTTAAGCATAGGGAATGCAAACATTGAGACCACTGAGAGCCTGGCAAAAGATTAGATACAAGAAAAATATTTTTGGTTATGCCATGCTGTTGCTGGTTAACTCTGGTAGGCAGATAAGCACCATGCAGCTGCCCACTCACTTCCCCCATCCCCCACCACCAGCGGAACAGGGAAAGAGAAAAGGGTTATTAAAACCCATGGCTTGAGATAAAAATAGTTTAATAAACAAAGGACAAGTGGAAGAAGGAAGAAAGAAAACAAAACAAGTGATGCAAAGACAATTACTCGCCATCTCCCATAGGCAGACTGATGCTCAGCCAGTCCCTGAGCAAAAGATGGCTCACCTCCTTAAATCCCGCTCCTCTTCCTCTTTATTGGTGAGCATGACTCTGTATGGCATGGAATATCTCTTTGGTCAGTTTGGATTATCTTCCCAGTTGTGTCCCCTCCCAGCCTCTTGCACACACTCAATCTATTCACTGGGAAAGCACAGTGAGAAATGGAGAAGGCTTTGGCACTTGGGAACACTGCTCAGCAATAGTTAAAAGATTAGTGCATTATCAGCATTGTTTGGTCAGAAGTCCAAAACATGGCACCATACAAGCTGCTGTGAGGAAAATTAACTCTGTCACAGCTGAAATCAGTATACATGTAAAGGCTGTTTCAACACTGGGTGTGACAGTGCTCTACCAAGAGCACTCTGAATCTCATATCATACCTGAGAACCAGCATCAGACATCCACTGAGGAAAAGCCCACCTATAAATGCCAGCTGGTCCTGTGGCAGGTGATGCCAGGTCCCTTACAGGAAAGATATCTGCACCTGTGAAAAGAAGGACCTGAAGTCATCCCTTCTGCTAGGAGTCATCACCACAGGCTTCATTCAGTGGCAATTCTTCTGAAAAATCTGGTGCCTTTTCAGATACACTAAGGTATTCAAGTTATCTGTGGGGATTCACTGAATACGACATGGTGTATAGAAGACCTGAGCCTATCTGCAGCTTTATCTGGCACTAAGGCAGCTCATGCAGTCTCATATGGCCCAAATACCTGTGAGGGAATCATATCCTGTGAGAACAAATGGATTGATTGATGGAGGTGCAAATACTGCCCAAGCGCATCCTGTGCTACACCTTAAGCAAGGGATATACCCATATTTTCTTCCTGTGAATAGCTTCCATGTTGCTCATAGTGAACCCTGAAGGATCTGAAGATCCTTCTATAGTGAGCCAATGTGGAGAGGAGGGACTTTTTAGTCTGAGGACCTTTCTGGAGGCTTCTTTTGCAGCATTGCAGCTGTAGTTCACATGTCTGTTACCAGGCTATGGTAAGTACTCTGTGCCTATCTACATTAAGTCAGATTTTAAGTCAGATTTACCTTTCAGGCAGATTTTTTGTTCCAAGTGGAGATGTGTCATTCCTCCTAGGTGAATTTTAATGCTCAGAAACTCAGATTTTGGCAGGCATGGCTTTCTCTACAGTATGAACTGTAGCACAGGGACACTTCAATAAATATGTAACAGTGACTAAGCTGAGATATCTGTTTTACCCAAAGACTCCAGCCAGGGAGTGGATAAGTGAATTTTGTCTAAATGTCATATTATAAACTGCTTGTGGTTAGAAGAGAGCACTTTAGCACAGGACTACTTAGGAAATTACTTATATTGATATATTTAGCATCATTACCGTGTACCAATAGGTCTTTAGTATCTTTTATTCCCTTTAAAAGCAATTACTAGCCTTTCAGCAAATATATTTTTGATTCAATATTTAGGCATGAAATATGTCAATATATATTGTAAGCCCTAGTAACAGATGGTAATAAAAGTGAAAATGTCTAACAAACCAGTTGCTGACTTCTGTCAGCAGATCTCTTTATGTGTTAGATGATCTTGTCTCTTGGTCATTGAACAATGTGGCAGATTTCACCCCACAATGGCCCAAGAGGGTTCAAATTGAGATCCCCACAGTGAGCAGTACCCCAAGGGGGTCCCAGTCTAATAATGCCTTTTTCGGGAATGATATATACAGATAGAAACTTTCTATCAAGGACTCCACAGAGGTCTGTTCAGTCAAAGGGAATATAGAATCGTAGAATGACAGAATTGTTTGGGTTGGAAGAGACTTCTAAAGATCATCTAGTCCACACATACCCCTGCTGTAAGCAGAAATATCTTTCACTAGATCAGATTGCTCAAAGCCTCATCCAACCTGATGTTGAACATTTACAATGATGGGTCATTCACAACTTCTCTAAGCAACCTGTTGCAGAGTTTCAGCATGCTCATCATAAAAATTTCTTCCTTATATCCAATCTAAACCTACCCTCTTTCAGTTTAAAACCATTGCCCTTTGTTCTGTTACAACTAGGCTCGGTAAAAAGTCTTTCTCTGTCTTGTAACTCCCCTTTTTATATATTGAAAGGCTGAAATAAGGTCTTGCTGGAGCCTTCTCTTCTCCAGGCTAAACAACCCCAATGGTCTCTTTCCTCATAGCAGAGGTGTTCCAACCTTCTGATCATTTTCATGTCCCTCCTCTCTACCTGCTCTAGCAGGTCCATGCCCTTCTTATACTGAGGAACCTGGAGCTGGATACAGTACTCCAGGTGGGGTCTCATGAGAGTGGAATAGAGCGGGAGAATCCCCTCCCTTGACCTGCTGGCCACACTGCTTTTTATGCAACCTGGGGTATGATTGGCTTTCTGGGCTGGCAGTGCGCACTGTTGGCTCATGTCCAATTTTTCATTCACCAATATCCCCAAGTCCTTCTCAGCAGGGCTGCTCTCAAACAGTTCATCCTCCAGTTGATTGATATTGAGGATTGCCCCAACCCAGGTACCGGACCTAGCACTTGGCCTGGTTGAACTTCATGAGGTTCGCAGGGGCCCATATCTCTAACATATCAAGGTCCCTCTGGATGGTATCCCTTCCCTCCAGTGTATCAACTGCACCATTCAGCTCGGTGTCATCTGCAGATTTGCTAAGCCCACTATCTCTATGTCACTAATAAAGATATTAAGTAGCATTGGTGCTGACATGGACCCTTGAGAGATGCTACTCAATACTGGTTTCCACTGGTTTCCCTGGTAGTACAGGGCCAGTAGACTTTCTGGCTGTGCTAAATACATCCTTTCCACAGTCTCTCTCTCCAGTTTTGGGTTGCCCTGGTTCCCTGGAAACTGCTACAAACACTATGAAATGAGGCTACAGAATCCTTGTGATGCCCAAAAGCCTGCTTCTATTAGTCATATTGTTATACATTCATATTGCTAGGGCAGACATGATTTGACAGGGATATTTTGGACAAAGAATCCCTTCTTTGATGAGTATAGTCATAGCTTGTGTTAATGAAATTATTATATACATTTTTCTCTTATTTTGACGGCTTTTGTTGAAAAAATTTAAAAAAATTTTCGGTGACTATTTCTATCTCATCCACATAAAACCAAAATATGCTCTGCTGTAACTGGGATCAAATCAGTGCCTGACTTACATCAAGATAGTTAACAATTTTCTGACTCTGCTTTCCATCAAACATAATGGTGGGGTATAAATTATTCAGCTCCATAATAAACCTTTCCAGAGAGTTACAATCATTTTTCCAAATCAGGAAAATATCACTGATGTGCTATAACCATTACAAAAATTGTTTAAATTTCTTTAGGGTGTATAACAATTCTTCTTCAAATACCCCCATTTCCATCATGAGTCTTTCCATATTACTGGGAGGATACTCTTATTACTTTTTGCACTAATCAAGACCATCAAAAGTAATTTGTCTTATTTTGGGTAATCCTTACATGATATGTGGCTACAATGGTTATTCTTTTATCAGTTAGGTCCCTAATTTTTTGTCATGATGGGATTTTTGAATAATAATATACATTATGCTCTGATGCAGCTGCACAAAATGGAGTTAAGTAGGTGGGCCAACTTCCACTGAAATCAACAAAAGCTCTTTCAGCCTGAACTGGACAGACGTCCTGTGATCTGTTTCTGTGTATTGCCTGGATGTGTAGCTATCAGAAATAATCTTCACACAGTAATAAACAGCACTTATATTGGGCTTTCAGAGTAACCATTACAGACCCTAATTCATAGGCCAATGAAAGTATCATGCTATGATTCTGGTTCTTTGTCATCCATAGTTTCTTTTCAAAACTGGGTTTCAGGCAGAGAGAAAGAGATACAGGAGGGATCAGCTAGCTAAGCTTGAAATTGTAAAAGATTGTTATGCAACCGTGCAATACCAGATCTATGACACAGCTACTCAACGTCCAGTCTTCACGTGTTCCCTATTTAAAATATGCAAGTGTCAAGGGTCAGACATTCAGAAATCTGTCAAGATATTTACATTAAACAATGATAGGAAAAAAATATTTTCTGGACTTCATTCCTTCTTGATTTCCTTATCTTCCTTTAGTATTGCAAAGCTATGCAGTGCCAATTCAAAAGTTCTTGAAACCAAAATATTTTCATTATTATATCAGACATATAGATTCAGCTATAATATAACTGAATACTTATATGCAATTACATGTGTATGTGTGCAGTGAAAACACTCTACTAGTTGAATGGAGAGAATTGGTACCATTTCTCTCCATCTAAAGTATGTGGAACACGTTTTCATTTACTCCTTGGGTGAATCATCAGACATGTCTTCTAATGCCATTTATCTCTAGTTCTCCTTGGAGATCTAGCCTTTTTACATTGTCCCCTCCCATATTTTGACTTATTTTACCTGGGAGGTTTCTCCTTAGTGGTTTTTCCCTCTCTGCCATGCCTGACTTCCTTGCTGCACCTCTGTCTGTATCTTAGCCTCAATATTGCTTTTTATGTTTTTTGCATGTCATACACAACTTCTTACATGTTCTTTTTTACATCCACATCATTTAGCTCTCATTGCAGCTTTTAAATCAAGGCATCTTTAAATCCTCATGTCTCCTAACTTGTCTTCAGATAGTGACTGAGTGACCACCCCATTCCTGAAGAGGGGTTTTTTATCTCCAATAAAAACCTATGAAATACAGTTGGACATTTTGTTGATATAGGCTTGTGACTTCAGTGTTATTCCCCATCACAGGAGATGGCAGACCTTTCAGACGCAATCAAAACATCAGAATATCAAAAGGAAGAATTCAGAAACCTGAGAAGCTAATTCAGAAGAAACAAGAGGTTGGATTGACAGGACAAAAAATATTATTAACTTCAAGGAAAAACCCAAAACTTCATAGTGGTCAAGAAAAATTTGAAGTAATATCTAACAATATTTTTTTATTAAGCCTTAAGAATTGGTTTTAGTAGTTAAACTAAAAAAAAAATAAAGAATAAATGTTTCCAAATTCAGTTGTTACTATAGGATTTTGTCAGCGCTTCTTAAAATGATCGGGGCTGATCACATTAATTTTTACCTTCTTACTGAAGTAATGGGATTTGGGTATGGATTACATTCTATCAAAATATACTTAGACCAAATTCATTTGCAACTGGCTTATGCTCCCTAGATATGCAGGAAACAAGCCATTTTTCTGACTCTCACTAAGTTGACCCATACGTTAATTCACATGTATTAAATTGACACCTCTCTCATCCAAATTCACAATGGATTCTTTGTTAGATTAGAAAAAAAGGCTTGAATAAACCCAAGATGTGTCTTCATAAATATTAGAAATATTGAAAAGGGAAATTCTTTATCTTTTATCAGCATTATACAATAACTGCAGAGCCAGTACATTTTGTATCATGGGGAAAAGGATCACAACAGTATGAATGACTTGAATTACCTTGGGTATTTTCCTAGCTATAAAGCGATTTATTCCTTATTGCTGGAAGGTAATACTTGTGCTGAAAAATGGGGCACAATGCTTAATTGAATATTTTTTTTATGTACATAAAGGCTGCTTACATTTCTTAGAACTGAATGGCATAAGAATGCTTCAATACTGAAGTACACAGAGTGCTGTCACTTACTGTTACTATGGGGGAAAGTATTGAAATAATTTTGCATATAATGAGTGATCTTGGGGATGTTCAAAAAGGCCAAGGGAAGCAGAGATTTCAGTCAACATAACAGATGCATAGCTGTTGTCCCGTATAGGGCCAATTACATCCGCACAATTACAATTTTCAAAGTAATTTCTAAGACTTCTGATTATGAATCTGTAGGTGCAAAAGATGTGTATGGAACTGTTATATGTATCTCAGTGTTTCTCCCTCAATAAAGGTCCTTTTCTGGAGAGAACATGTTAAACCACTTTTATGAAGGGGATTTTCACAAAGATTTTTGTAAGAAACCCAGATGGGTAAGGAGATTCAAAAGCAAAAATTTCTAATTTTGTAAACACTGGATGGGATGCACTCAGCCTAACTGACATACTTCACATTTGCCTAATTTATGTTCCTAGTCTTTGTTGGATGGCTCTTTGAAGGCTTCAGAAGCTCCTGTCTAGAAAGTTTAGAAAGACTAAGCATTTGGTATTTAAAATTTGTTTAGTGTGGGCAGGTTTGATCTCATCCTTTGTTACTGACAACATTATGGATCTTCTGTGTGTCAGGCACAATTAACAGATCCTCTGTCTTCAGAAATAAAATTGCTTTGGATGCCTGTTTAACAAGAAGACTGACCATCTAATTATCAGGGCCAAAATGAAAAGAAAGATCTAGTAAATTACCAGATTATCAGATTCTGCCAAAAAGAGGGCATGAAAGTTGCACATAGATCTTTGCTTTTTTCATAACAGAAATGGCAAAATATACGTATGTCAACATCTTTCTATATAATATTGGAATTCTGAACAGGGCAAGAGGAGTATTTTGAATCTTATATCCCTAAAACCGGCTTGTGTTTTCTAAGACAGAACAGAATAACAATTGTTAATAAGACTAAACATAAAAACATGTGGTTCCATAGTTACATTTTCTGCTCCTAAATAGTTTGTAAATCAGAATAAAACCAGAGAAGTATTTTATATATATTCTTGTGTATCAAAATAGATTGAGATTTATACACAGAGGTAAACTCCATTTCGCACTGCATCGTTAGCAAAGTATTTCCAAGTGTTATCTGATTTCCTGCTAGTGGAAAAGAGAATGTTTCACCATCTGTACTGTAGCTTTATTAATTTTTTTACTCTTCTAAAAATTAAAATGCACTGAAGTGCAAAACCACAGATTTTCCATTCACTCCAGAAGTTTTTTAGTTTTACTGCTGGAAAGTACTGGATGAGACATAGAGAACAATAGCAATAAAAAAGTAATAATAATAAAGCCTAAGGAGTAATTTTATTCAAGATATACAATGAGATACTCTTAGCATATTGCCTTAAAATGTGTAATCAGTGATATCACTGCTTTCATGTATTTCCAATGATGGCTGCCTATAGACTGGTGAAGATAAACATGTGTATATTATAAATCAATAGACAGACAGAGTAAACAGGCAAGAAAAGCTCTGCGAAATACAGTCAAGATAGGTACAACATTTGCAGAATGAATGATCCTCAAATGTCATTGTGTTCTTGAAAAGATAAATTAAGAAAGTTTCAGTTTCACCCATCATTTTTTTTTTTTAATTCTAATCAAGCATTTCTTGTGCTGAATGTACTATGAATGATAAGGATTTTGCTTTCTGATATGTACATTTAGTGTTTGAACTGTAGAACCCCAAAGCAATATACCTTATCAGCAACTTATTAGCAAATTGGTGAGATATTGCTAGTGCTTTCACCAACAGAAAATATTTAGATTTACAGGAGGTTTACTTTACTTAACTAGCCTCCTATTAAGGATTGCAAAAGTAATCTGAATATTTCAGGGGTGAGCGTAATTTCAAAGTGCCTGTGACTATTGCTTACATGTGAAACTTAGAGTGTTGTACCTGAAGCTAGAATTTGACCAATTTAAATTTTATTAGTCCCAGTATTTCTACTGGGACTACACTTTCACTTTGAACGTCAAACATGTTTCAAGAATATTGGAGCAGTTTAGTAATGTGTTCAGTCACAGATAATTTAATCAGATCATAGATTTAATTAAATGGTATTCACCACTCTTTTAATGTTAACATTATCATCACTAATTATGTCAAGAAGTGGATTGAAGAAACATTTGCTGGAGACAAAATAAAAAAGACGAGTTCTGTAACTTCATCCTCAGCAAAGCTGGATTCTGGCATCAGGGTGAGCAAAGGAAACAGCAGTGTTCAGGGCACAGTACGAGCAAGACTACAGCCTGAAGAAAGCAGAGGTGGAAAAAGTATTGCTCAGCCATTGGGGTATGGCTAATTCCTAAAGGCAAACCATAAGATTTATTTGTTTAAAGGTGGCGTCCAATGCAGAGAGCTGTCCTGCAGATGCCTGCACAGAGCTGTCTGACTGGAGACCAGTACCCTCAGAAACAGCCATTGCAGGCTGCAGCACCTAAAATGACATTACATATCTATGTTTATCAAAACATCACCAGAGGAAGGAATCTAGCTAGCTCTTATATTTGATTTCTACAGTGTAGGTAGGTACCTAACATGTCTGTCTGCCTTATATGAGCTACTTCAGGTAGTCTGATGACCAACTTTAGTCTACCTAAACCACTTGCACCATTTCCATTTATTTCAAAGGTGCTTAAAGAAACTTTAATTTAATGGAAGAAGGGCT
The DNA here is from genome assembly GCA_026413425.1 of Tringa solitaria. Lineage (NCBI taxonomy): Eukaryota > Metazoa > Chordata > Aves > Charadriiformes > Scolopacidae > Tringa > Tringa solitaria. Next base: position 164,590,322 of record JAOXJM010000001.1, read on the forward strand.
TTCAAAATACCCTTTTTTAAAAGGGTATTTTAAGTGTTGAAAAATGTAGAAAAAAATTTCGAGTGAGTACCCAGCTTCCACTAACATCAATGGAAGTTACTATTGATTTTGAAAATTGCATTAGTCCTTATCTGCATCATTAGTAGTCTATAAAAATTCCCAAAATCTATTATTGAAAGTCCAGATCTAGCAAAAAGTCGATAGATTAAACTCCTCCTCAATTAAATCACAGGGTAAACATATTGTCTTATAAAATGTCAATAGCTTAAGGCAGAACAGAACCTGATCCAAAATTTTGTAAATGCTACAGTTTCCATCCTTTTTTTTTCTAGGATACAGGGAAAATATGTCTACAATAGATCAGATGAATTAATAGATCATCCAAATCCTTAAGAGATAATCACCCTTCAAAAAAAAAACCCCAAACTTCCCCTACTTTCCACCCACACATTCATTCTTATGAAGCAGTGTCTAGTGCTTAACATGGTGCAACTGTTAAACACACCCCTGCCTGGCTGAAGCCCTGTATGCCAAGTTAAAGCTCCAGAGACATTTTTTATCTCTGAATTGTATATGGATCCATAATGGAAGCCCTAGACTCCATACAGCCTTAAATGTAACATCATGAACGTGATGTCCTTATAAGTCAGCAGTATTTCTAAACTTTTACAAAGGGCAAACATCACACTCAAATTACTGGAACCGTTTGTATTTTCTTGCTTG
>JAOXJM010000001.1:164597363-164622082 GCA_026413425.1 Tringa solitaria
GGAGTCTCCTTCTTTGGAAACATTCAAAACCCACCTGGACAAGTTCCTGTGCAACTTGCTATAGGTAGACCCGCTCTGACGGGGGGGTAGGACTAGATGATCTCTATAGAGGTCCCTTCCAACCCCATATAATTCTTTGATTCTATTAAATATTAGGCATTTTCTCACTGTGTCTGTGCTGAAGGCTTCCATTTCAAACAGTGTTGATAAATAATTAGTATTCTTAGTTTTGCATAACTATACTTTCAAAAAAGAAATGTGGCTCAATGTTTAATATATATTCCTTTTGAAATATTTTTGGAATGGAGAAAATAATGGGAAATTGTACAGAAAAATGTGTTGAATAAACACCCTCTTCATCTTACAAGATAAATCATTTAGTTTACGAAATAGCAGTTTATGACTATGAATGAAATCTTAATTTTGTCGCCTTGTGTGTAAGGTTTTATAGGCTTTAATAACATAATCCTATACAGCTGTGCTGGTCTGATGCCCTGGCTATTAAATTAAGGGGAATAAACTGTCAGGGAACTATCTCTGTATAATAGTTGGAAACCAAACTTCCTTAACAAGTTTGCTTTGTCAGGTAAGTGTTGCATCAGCACAAGAATGAGAGGAGTATTGGTAATGTTTTTTTGTTGGCAGTGGCCTGGTAATGAGACATGAATTTTTTTTATATTGATTGTGGGTTTCAAGAAGGGAACTGTTGCTTGGATATTCTTTGCTTTTTTGTCCAAGCAGTCCAATGATTAATTGAATTTCATATACTTAACTGCTCATTTATTTCAAGGAATTCCTGTATTGGCTGGAGTTACTACTTGGTTCCTCATGCAAAACTATATTGCTTCCCCTCTGTTTTACTGAAAAATCAAGTCATTGAATTTTATGAAGCTCTGTGTCTTAGGCAAAGAAAACACTGGTTATTGCTGAGGCAGCCCTGTGGTTTTTATGAAATTACTGGTCTTACTACAAATTAGATTATTGGTAGCATGTGTAAAGAAATAGAAAAGTTTCTTATTTCCTATATTGTTAGGAAATACTTTCAAGATTATGTTAGAAGATATGAAAAGAAAGAGGAAAACTTCACTAGCCATCTTGATTTCTTTAAAAAATGAATAACACTAGTTGTGATTAGAAATGCTGATAATAATTTGGTTAATTCCAAAAGCTACATATTTTCATTACTATTTTCATACATGATGTTTTTTCCTTACTGCAAGAGCAAGTTTCCAAGTGTAAGGGACTCAGTCTAATGAGACCTATGCAAAATTTTTATCAAGTCCTAATTGATTGTGAAAACACTATGCAATGTCGTGTGGGTTAGTTTGGGGGTTTTGTTGTTGTGGGGTTTTTTGTTTGAGGGGGTTTTGTGGGTGAATTGTTTCTTGTTGAGGGGGTTTGGGGGAGTTTTGGTTTTGTTGGGTTTTAAAGAAAACATGACTATATGGGAAGGCCTGGAAAAATCTTACAAAATTTGTGGGGTTGTGGTAGGTTTGGGTGCAGTTTTGTTTGGTTTGGTTTGAGGTTTTTAGATGTATAGAAAGTAAAGCTGTAATTAGTGTTGCTGTAACTCAGTTGTGCCAGGTATATTACACGCTTCATAGTAGAGTCTTCACATTTCTTTTGAATAACTTACCTGGAAGAGGAGTGGGTTTTTTTAGATACCTTTCACTGTGGTGTCAGAGGATTCCTCTGGCAGTTACTGGTGGATTATACAAAAATACTTTAAATTATGTGGAGGATATCTTCAGTTTTTTCTCATGTTTAGTAGCAAAGATGAAAACTCAAATAATTATCAGAAAGGTGATGTGGTGTCAATCTTTGAAGATCTTCTATATCAGATCAGGTTCAACCTGGTGGGAGGATGGGGTGGGGAGGGAAGACTGTTCTATGGGAATTATCATGAAGTGCAGTAATCTTTACTGAACAGTGAAATATTTGTTTCGTGAAAGTACTGAATGTTTTAGTATGTGTATTTTCTTTTTTACTGTCTAGTCTCAAGATGGCAGAATTATTTATGGAATGTGAAGAAGAAGAGTTAGAACCATGGCAAAAGAGAGTGAAAGAAGTGGAGGAAGATGATGATGATGATGAGCCCATCTTTGTTGGGGAAATCTCAAGCTCGAAGCCAGCCAGTACATGTAAGATAATCTTTTCCATAATTTAAAACAGATATTTCAAGGAGTAATATTTTAAACTTACTTTGAAAATACAGAATTTTTCACAGTAAGACCTAAGAAATTCTACATCTTAAAGCTGTTCTGTAGTGTGCTGTCATACTGAAAATGGGAATTCTTAAATTCTGTCCTAAAACCAAGGTTATACACAGTTCTGACCTTAAGTCTCAAGTCAAAACAAGGATGCTTGAAGGTTTTAGCATTTACAATATGGTTAAAAATCAAATACGCTGAAACCATGCATGCAATTGCTCTTATTGTAGTTGATATTTAGTTAGATACTTGAAGTGTTTCCCTACTAAAGTAATGTGCATGAATATAAGTTTTCATGTTACAGTCCCTCTTTTTTCTCCACCCCACATTGCATGTGTTGGTGGACATCATTCTGACAAAACCAAGGTAACTGTCTTAAGCACAATCTGGAAAAGTGATTAATGTGAAAATAGTAGAAGCCTCTTTGTTAAGTAAGATATTTTTATTAATATACTCATTCATTCCCTGTAAAATAAAGAGTTTTTTCATCGAGTTCTGTAGTTTTCTCCTAATGCAGGTAGTGCAGGGAGTGAGGTTAGGTGGTTGTGATGACAGCAGATGTCAGGATTCCATGTTTGTCCTGTGCTTGGGCTGTGGCAGGTAAGTAAAGGAGAATATTTTTGTTACTTAAATTGATTTTAGTAATGAAACTTCTTGATTTCTGTATGCAGGCATTTTGTAATCAATTGTTAAGAGGTTTGACCTAAGATTTCTCTAGCTGTTGAATACATGAGACTTTGTCTGGTGAGGTTTACTGCTTTCAGTTTCGTTCTCATCTCTGCTGTGCTTGTACCCAAGATTTCCATAGTCATTTTCTGAAAGCTTATAGTTTGCAGTGAAGACAAAATGTGAAATGAGGCTGTCACGCTTTGGTGCATGGACTTTGGAGCTATTATTAGCTGTTCAGTCACTTTAGTTCACAATAGTTTCATCTTCTATCTGAATTTTATTTTACTTAGTTACTCACTGGGATAGTAAGTCTAATGTTCCTTACACTAGTTTTAAAAAGTGGAAGATTATGTTTTAAATAATAAAGAAATACTCTTTAGGGTTAATTTTTTTTAATATTTAAAAATACTCGAGATCCTCTTGAAAATTTGAAGAATACCTGAAAATTGCTCTAAAATTTTTGTGCAGTTACAAACTTCCAGAAGGACTGAAAAATAGCCTTGCTGTTTTCTGGAAAGTCAAGAGACCTCTGGATTGCTGCTGTACCTACCTTGCAGTAGGTCATGGCATAGAACAACTATTAAGGCACCAGCCATAAGTTGGAACAACAAATAAGCCAAGTTTCATTGCAGTTGTTGTAGGCTCAAGATTTTTTTTGTAGTCATAAAAGATGGAAATATTTCAGGTAAAAACTATAACGTTGATACGATTCTTCAAGAAGACTTCCAAGAACTTCGGTAAGAGACAGAGACTTAAAATGTATGTATCTTAGTCTAGCAATGTCCGTACTCAGTCCTGACACCAGTAAAATCACTTATGGTATAACTTTTTACTTTATCTCTTTTCCTTCCCTTTCCTCTACTTTTCTCTTTGTAATCTTCTACTTCGCTATCAAAAACAGCTATGGAAGAATGACCTCAGTTGTTCTCTGGTTTGTAAGTAGCACTGCCTGGCAGTAGTCAGGCTTCAGTTTGTTATTGGTGATAGGTAAGACACGGTGGACTCAACTTTGCTTATCACTGCTGTTTGGTTTTTACCTGAGAAAATTCCTGTCTGATCAGGTGAAAAATTAGATGACAAATGGAGACTCGCGTGTAGTTATTCATTTTTCTGAAAGGTATATTTTTTACAATACGTAGCAATTTTTTTTAACCTTTTCATGACAATGCAGCTATCAGTTTTTATACAGACTGGTGTGGAAAACTTGAAAGAAATAGTTAAAAACCCAACTTTGACTTGCTGGCAGAGTGTGTAACAAAGTGTCTCTTCTGAGGTACTGGAGGATTACTTTGACTGAGATGAAAAGTAATTCACACTTTGTTGCCTTTACCATTTCCTGCAACTGCTCATTTTTCTTGCTTCCTTTTTCATAATGATACAAACCTGTAATTTGTTGCTACTTTAAAATACTGTGCTGCATGTTAGCTTTCTTATTCTTCAGTGCTGTTTTACCTAAACAGGACAAATAATGCTTTGATGGGAGTGGGGAAAGGGCACATCAAGTCAATGAAGCATCAGTTGAGTCATGTAAATTTAGTTTATAATTTCAAATCACTGGCTTCCTGAAACGTTCTTTCTAAAAATGGTAAAATCTACCTTTGTATTTTAGGATGTGAATTATGTGCACATCAGACTGTCTGAAGCTTAATATGCTTTCTGAGACATAACTTTAGAATAGCTTTTTTTCTTGTAGGTAGATGAGGGCTTTAGTTTCATTTCACTCTGGAATTCAAATGTAAGATATGGATTTATTAACAAACACAAATGTGTTCAGCTAAATCCTTGCTCATAGTTAGTTTTGTGTTGAAGTAAAAGTAGTATTACTATTACAGAATGAAATTTCATCATATGTTAAAAAATGCAAACCTGTTTGGATCTGTTGGTTGCAGCTGCTTTTTTATTAGTATGATCTAAATGCAGGTGACAGGTTGAAAGCTGTGATCTTCTGAGCCCTACTGCTTTTAGATTTGTCAATCTGAGTGGTGTATACTAATGAGCCATTGCTGCTGCAAACAGCCTTAAGGTTGTTAAACACAATGTTTGAGATACTCTAAGATCTGTTGTTTGAGATCCTGATGTAATTTGACCCTGGTTTGAGAAGGTATATTAAATGTTGTTGGTTAGATACTGAAGGATCTATCTAATTTCATATACATATTTTCACATGTCAGAGCAAGAAACTTGACAGCAACACTAATGGAATTGAGAATCTGGCGGTAGAAAAATATTTTCACTTGATGAATGTATTTGTAACATTCTGGAATGATCAGAAACTCCAGATTAAGACATAAAACGTTGGGGAATATCGGTGGCATTAGTTAGGGAGTAAATATCAAATCTAAGAAATTCCGTGTGTTTCTAATTAGCTAGAATGATGGTCATAGACTACCACAAAGAATATGTAAGAAAATCAGTTCTCTTGTAATGCATTTCCAAGGCAACTCTGATTGCTCGTCTGTTGAATTTTCTTTGACAATGGAAAATGGAGATCATGAAGTCTGAAAACAAGTTTGTAAGTGCTGTATCTTCCTGTGATACAAAAATAAATTGTGTAGTTACTCATTTAGAGAAAATGCTTCCCTTAGTGTAGAGCGGTTCTAGCATTTGGGGAACTTACTATGTATATGAGAAACAGAAGTAAATAAACACATTATAATCAGCAAAGCTAAATATTTGTGAAATGTTCTTTTTTTTTTGTTTGCACTCTTATTTGTATGTTAATCTATCTCCAAGAAAATAAAAACTGAGATTCTTAGGTGAACTAGTTTAACATTAGAGGAGTAGAAGTTCATATCTCATATTTGTACAAATGATGCTTTGTTTTGCCACATATTTATTTTAGACATAATATTCTAATCTATAAGTCAAATCCTAATTGGCTTAATTAGTGGATATGAATGCTACTTTTGATTTGAAAAGCAATTAAGCTACTAATTTAACTGCAATTAAGATAAATGTAACTTTTGACAGATATATTGAACAGAGTCAACCACAGCTCATCACGAAGGGCGATACAGAATGGTGCACCCAGTAGAGGTACTTTATTGTCCTAATATGGTAATTAAAAACAAAAAATCCACAACACTTATGAAACATCTGACTACAATATTATATAAAGATAACTTTGGAATCCTTTGTAACAGGTACAGTTGCTACATTCAAGCCTGACAGTCACCATTATGCGACACCTGCCTCCAGCCCCAGTGCCATGCCTGTTTCATCAGTCTTTCAGTCTGTATCCAGACCTACAACTAGTGCTGTGGCAGTTCAGCCGTTGTCTGTACCAGTGAATGTTTCAGGAGCTTCACAAACGCTGCAGAGACCAGTTTCTGGATGTTTATCAACACAGCAGATGTCTGGATCAGGTTCTGGAATATCACAGCCTGTTAGCATTCCAGTGACGACACAGCCAGTATCAAGAAGTATCACAGTTCCTGTAGTGGCTCAACCTGTATCCAGGCCAGTGACTACTGTAACAGCACAGCCTGTAATACTCAATCAGGTAAATGTTTATTCCCTTAAACTGTAAAATACTCAGGTGGAATTGCTTTTGAATAAATTGAGGAACATACTGACTCAATCTAGTAATTTGAAGACCTGGACTAGATTATAGACATTCATTATAGGCATTATGTAAACTGAAGATTCTAGGACTATAACCTTGCACTGGTGAATTAAAATATATATTTGAAAATATTGATTTGCAAGACTCAAAGGTGATAGCTTTAGTAACAGTGGAATTATGTTAAATGAAAATTTTAGGCATAAAAAAATTAGTACTGCTTAGATTATTTTGTTTAGGTTGTGTGGAGAAATGATGGTAATTCTCATTCTCTAAATATTGCAGATTTCTATGCTCAGAGATGGATCCTCTGTATTGATAAATTAATTTCAGTTTTAAGTAGCTTGCATTTGGTGTTTAAAGTAACTTTGTGGTTTTCCCACCTGATTTTTACAGTGCCTCTTGGGATTTTCACTTCTTTAGTGAATGCTGTAGTTGTAGCTCCCTAGGTGTCTTTGCTTTTCGGTTCACGTGTCAGTTGTAGTGAAACAGTAGTATCATAAGGAGGACTTAAGGAACCAAAAGTTGCAGGGTCAGTAGACAAAACAATTCAGCAGCATACTTGCTTTGTTTGAAAAGCACAAGGGAATTATGCACAGAGATCACATATTACAGATCTTCCTGGATTGCCACAGAACCTCAGAATAATAACTTTAGGGAGTCAAGTTAGATGCCTTAGCTGTTGGACATTTGTGAGGCAGAAAGAATGAAGATTAAAATTTCATTGTTGTATGAGATAAACTATGATGTGATACCTTTATTGAAAATAATTTTAGCTGGACCTGTTTAGACAATGTGTTCTGCCTATAATATTAGCTACTACTGTAAGGTAAAATGAAGTTTGACAGTAGGCACCATCTCCATCATCCATGCAAATACACACACCTGCAGTTGTCCCAGCTGTCAGTCTTTTTGTGTAAATAAAAGTCATGCAAACTAATGTATTCTGCGTTTGCTGAGCAGGGGTGTCAGTCTGAATGAACATAGTTAGTGTGAGTAGTAGATGTTCTTCTCAAGACTTGTGGCTAAATCATTGCCAATGATTGATTACATCTTAAAAAAACAATGCAATGGAATCATTGCCTATCCAGTGGGTAGCTGAATCCCTGGCAGGTTCATTAGGAAAGAATGTGTACTTTCCAATTTTGAGTCTTCAGCAGTTGAGCTATAGTTTGCAGAGAGAAATTGGAGGCATGACTGGTGAAGCAGGTTAGCTAAATGAGTCACTGTATCTAAAAGGCCTAAAAAATGATATAATCAAAAGTCCAAATATTGGTATAATATCTGTATTGCCTCTGGAGTCCTCTTAAATTTGTCTTTATCAAGCAGGACAGTTTAATACAGAAATGTCTGCTACTTCACATAATATATACGCATATTTCAAGTCTGTGAATTTTATTTTTATAAATGTTTACTTATGACATAATATGCTTTATTAAATCCTTCAAAGGAGTACTAGGATATCTTGCAGAATCTTAGCTGCAAAAGGAAGCCCCCTCCTTTACTTCCCTCACCTGTATAAGTTCATGATTTTGTTCTATTAGAGGTTCTATCTAATGTAGAGGCAAAGAAAACTTTAGAGTAAACAGACCTAGGAAAGCTGAACTTCTCCAAAGGGTACATGTAAGCCAGACATAATTCCTCAAGACAGTGATTTCCTTTAAAGACACTATGCACACAGCAATTCTTTTTGTGAGAGTTCATTCCTCAAGTGTACTTTCAACAGGGGTGTCACAGGTGAGACTTTAGTTAAGTTTTATAGTCTTACTTTGCCAAAATCTGCAGTTTGTTACTCTTCCCTGGCAGAGTAGAGAAACACCTATTTGAAGAAGTTGCAGCCTGAAACACAACTTTAAGGATACACAGCATGGAAAAGGATCTCTAACCATGTATAAAGTCAATTATCTCTATTCCAAGTTAGACTGATGTGCTTTAGAAAGTAATGCATCCTTTTCTGGGATATCCAATGCATAGATATTCCACTGTTGAAATCATCATATATTATATGGTTTTTTTACAGTGTTGACATTTTGATCACAGCTTTTGGTAGCTCCTAGGTTTTTTTTTTTTTAGCTTATCCTAAATGTAACATCCTATTCTTTGGATGTTAAGAAATTCTTGAGTACCTTTAGGAAGATTTTTCTGGGTTTTTTTCCTTGCTTTAAGACATGCTGGAAGTGAATCTTCCGTCTCTTCAACTTAACTTTTCTAAGTTCAGAATTGTATTTCAAATTTTAGTCTTATCTAGAATAATTTGTTTTCTTGACTTTTGTATTGTTCCTGCCACTTGATTCTGTTACACTTTTTATGGGAAAAGAGGCTTGTTTGGTGTGCTTTCTTTTACTGAGGTACTGTAGTTCAGCTTCTTGGGCAAAGTTTCGTGGTTCTTAATATCACTCCTGCCACATTATGTCATTTGCTGTTCTTGGTGTCATATCTATACTACTTGTATTTTGGTTCATGTCCTTGGTTTGAGTTGTCTTCATTCAAGAGCTCCTTGGGGTTTATGGAATTTTCCCCCCACCCTTTATCTAGCCTTTATTCTACTTGAGGCTACTATTTTATATTGATATTTTCTGCCTTGGGCTTTCTGTGACATTTTTGTTCACACATTTTCTGTTTCTTCCTAACTTAATTATTCCTAAGTGGCAAGGGCTTCAAATAAGTTTTTCTGGGAAGTGTTTGACATTTGGATCTTCAGCTTCCAGATGTCGAAACTTACCTTTGAAATTAAAATATTGTGATGTGAAGATGACTGTGAGGTGCTAGACGCTGTGGCAGGACCCTTCTTTATCTGAACATCCTTCAGAGTGCCTTTGCAATCTTAATATGGTCCAATGTTTTTTAATCTCAGGATGTCAAAGTATTTTCTGTTGGAACTGATTTCTTTTGATCATCAACTGTGTTGAATCACACATTTCCTCAATTTTGTAACATATAGGTCTGTAACTTACCTTTTGTCAATGTTTGGTATACCAGTTTTTTATCACTGAAATACCCTTTTCCAGTCACAGGCTTGATTGACTGACTTCCTTTAAAAGTTTTTGTGTTCTTGTTACTGCGCTATGTTAATGCAGTTCCAAAATTGAGTTGAATTTGGCTTCGGTTGTACTGTTTACAGCAATTCTAATTCAGTCACAGCTACTGCTGTTGTATACGATAGCATAGGGCTGTCCTCCTCTTTATGAAAAATTTCTTAGTGGTGAAGATGTTCTGTAATTCAGCACTCAGAATGCTCTCCAGTAAGCCCCAGACAATTCTGTCCACATCTGTCCCCTACTTAATAAGCACTTCCCTTTGTCTGAGTGTGATTTAGGTTCCAGTTGTTCCTGGTTAATTTTGGTAGAGCAAAGGTCCAATACCATACCTTGCAATTCCTCTGCGTAGATTTGGTTACCAATTATGTTGGTTTCCATAGTTAGGAAACCTAGGATGCATAGTATCCTAGGAACCTGATATTTTTGCTAGTCTCTTGGAAAACTAAAATAGTGGTGGATTTTATTTTCTTTTTCACTTGAGCCTTAGGAGTTTAATTTATAAAGTTATAGGGTTTTCCATTTCTGCATGTGCAAGCACCTGTACGTGTTAATTTGATGGGGTTTTTTTCATTGAAGTGGTAAATCTGGGGTGGTTTGGCTTTTTTTTCTTCTTTAAAATGTTTTGCTTTCTAAAGCATGGGAAGATTCTAGTTGGTCTTTTTTTTTTCTGTATGGAAAATGGCAGAGCCAAATTGCATGAAAGGAATAGCTGTAAAACAGTAAAGGACATTTTGAAAATTATGAGACTTTGAATTTCCCAGTTTTTTACTTTCTTACTTGCCAGATATGTTTAGTATGTACTAGAGAGATGTACATATGCCATCAAAATACCCAGGCAATTATTTTGAAAAAAGTAAACGTGTTAGTAGCACTTAAAACCAAACAAACCACAGAGTAGTTAAGCAGTTTTTGTGTGCAGCTATTGTATGGGTCGTATTTTAAGTGTAGGTCATGTGTATAGCTCTTCATACAAAGAGCCTTCCAGAGGCTTACCACCTGAGCATCAGTTGTGCTTAATGTAGGGTTGGCAGGTTAAGTTGCTTTGCCTGTGGCTAGTCTGAAACCATTGTGGCTCTTCATTATCATAGAATGGTTTGGGTTGGAAGAGACCTTAAAGATCATCCAGTTCCAACACCCCTGCCATGGCCAGGGACACCTACTACTGGACCAGGTTGCTCAAAGCCCCATCCAGCCTGGCCTTGAACACTTCCAGGGATGGGGCAACCACTGCTTCTCTGGGCAACCTGGTCCAGTGTCTCACCACCTTTACAGTAAAGAATTTCTTTCTAGTATCTAATCTAAGTCTCCCCTCCTTCAATTTAAAATCATTAGCCCTTGTCCTATTAAGGTATACATTCCTTGATAAAGAGTCCCTCCCCATCTCTTCTGTAGGCTCCCTTCAGGTACTGGAAGGCAGTTATAAGGTCTCCCTGGAGCCCTCTCTTCTCCAGGCTGAACAATCCCAACTTTCTCAGCCTCTCTTCATAGAAGAGGTGCTCCAGCTCTCTGATCATTTTCATGGCCGTCCACTGGACCTGTTCCAAGAGGTCCATGTTGTCCTTCCTGTGTTGAGGGCTCCAAAGCTGGACACAGTACTCCAGGTGGGGTCTCACGAGTGCAGAGTAGAGGGGCAGTATCACCTCCCGAGACCTGCTGGCCACACTTTAGATCTTGTTCTCTCTTTTTAAAAGACAGGATACTTTGAGGGATTTTTTATTAAACTGAACTTGATTCTGGTTTTATTTGGAAGAATGAGCCATGGATTTTCACTGCATTCTTGGTGAGCCTTCAAGTATACATTTTTGCACCAACCACACAGCATTGATAACTCAATCTGGATTGCAGCACCAGGTGTTCCAGATCAGATAGGAGAGAATTCAGTTGTCTAATCAAAGTCATCTTGTACCATCTCAAAAGCCTCATGATATGGTGCCTACCTTCCAGCAGCCACTCAAAGAGATGTCTGTCTCCTTCAAGCCCTCCCTCCTTTCTGTCAGCATGACACAAGATATCTTGGTATGACTAAAATGTCTGTAGATCCAGAGAAGGTGGATCTCATAAACAGCATGTGTTCAAAGACTACATCCAGTGGGATGAATTCATTCCAGATTGAGAAAATACTTCAGACAGCAGTATTTTGTCACTTACTACAGTGTTTTCAAGGAAAGGTCATAAGAAAACCAGCAACACAGAAGTACTTACAAGAACAAAGCCTGTTTTCACACTGGCAGAAGGTATCAAATTATTCTATGGACACTGTTAGGTTGTCACCCCAACAGGTGACTGTGTCACCCCAACAGGGTTGACCTTGGCCAGCTGCCAGATGCCCACCCAGCACCCCTCCTCAACAGGACAGGGGGAGAAAATAGGACAGAAAACCTCACAGGTCAAGATAAAGACAGGAAGATATCTCACCAATTATCATCATGGGCAAAACAGACTTGGGGATTTTAATTTAATTTATTGCCAATTAGTAATAGAGTTGGATGGTGAGAAACAAAAACTAAAACATCTTCCACCCATACCCAAGAGTTCAGGGAAGTGGTGCATGGGGGGTTGTGGTCAGTCAATAACTGCTCCTCTCTGCTGCTCCCTCCTCCTCACGCTTTTTGCCTACTCCATCACGGTTTTCCATCCTGCATATTCACCTGCTCTGGCATGGGGTGCTCCATGGGCTGCAGTGTGGATATGTGCTCCACCCTGGTATCTTCCGTAGGTTACAGGGAAATACCTGCTCCACCATGGTCTCCTCCAGGGGCTGCAGGGGAGTGCCTGAAGCACCTCATTCTCCTCTTAGTGCCCTCACCTTGGTCTCTGCAGGGCTGTTCATCACACCTTTTCCCCTCACCCTCACTGCCATGCAACATTTTTGTGCTTTCTTAAATACATTTTTCCCAAAGAAGCTGTCATCTTCTCTGAGGGGCTGGGCTGTGCCCTGTGGTGGGTCGGTTGGAGCCAGCTGGAAATGTCTGTGTCCCGCTCAGGGTAGCCCTGGCCCCTCCTCACAGAGACTGCCCACCAGTCCCTGGGCATCTATGCCAATACAGTGACAAGAACCTTATTGTCAATCACTTTGTCAATTTAAGAGTTTAGACTCTAAGCTGAGTTATACCTAAGCTATCAGCACAGGTGATTTTTCTGGCACTCCTTTTAAATGAGGTTTGCATTGGAAGAACTGAAGCTAAGTGTGGAGATTTTTAGGGAGTATCTACCTAAGAGAGTGGTCTTTTTTTCTTGTATCACATTGTATGTTATCTACAGATGAAAGTGCATGAATAGACGAAGCATAAGTTATACTGGCTTCTTCATTTATCCACCATGGGGTATATGCTCATAATAGGTCTAAATTATATATGAAAAATTGTAAAATGCCCTCTGAATAGACCCTCGCATGTGTATGGTTTGAAAGGGCAGGCCAGCACACAAATGCACACCCCCTCAAGCTGAGTAGGTGCAAAGCTGGCCACACATAAGTGGGGTGCGGGTACCCCAGCCAGAGACAACCTCATCCCATAACTCAGCATTTGTGCTATGACACCGACACATTGCAGCAGCTCACTCCTCACTGCCAGTACCAAGCGAGCTGTGCAGATTTCCACCTGGCTCTGCAAGCAAGCTCCAAGGGCTTACTGGCTGGATATTTTATTCTATTCAGATTCAGAGTCATAAAATGGTTAGAGTTGGAAGGGACCTTAAAGATCATCTAGTGCCAGCCCCCCTGCCATGGGCAGGGACACCTCCCACTAGAGCAGGTTACTCAAAGCCTCATCCAGCCTGGCCTTGAAATTACTACTTTTCCCCCTTACAAACTGAAAGGAACACCTAATACCTCTTCCTGTCTGTCCTCCATAATTGCTGTTCAAGAGCTAATGAGCATATTTAGGTCATCATTACAATCTAAGCTGGTACCACTAATACAATTCCTTGCTATTACAGTAATAGGAAAAAAGTGATCAGCTTTTGAGAGTCAAGGTTGCTTTGACAAGTGTGAAAATGACCAGATGTTTCTTAGAAGTACTTAAAGTTATACAGGATCTGCGTTCAGCTGCTTAAATATGGAGTTGGAGAGTCTGACTGCAAAATTCATTGAAAATAACAGAGGTTAGGTTGCCCATGGGAAGATCATTTTCAAAGGAACATATTGTAAGGCTGTGGAACATAAAGTACCTGTTAACATGCATAAAATATATTTGTTCACTCTGCAGCTACTAGTTTCAATATCTGAACTATAACTGATATCTCAGTTGAGAGCAGCCAACATTTGCTTGTGTAAGTTACAGAAAAATACCTATTCTTCTATGACAGAAATAGCAGCTGGAAGACATCCATTGTTAAAAATCTTCAGATCCTGAGAGGAGATGATTTGCTAGAAGCTATTTTTTTGAAAGCTAGGGAATTTGGAATCAAAATAAACGGGTTAGATAGCATTGTTTTTTTGCGTAGCATGTTGCATAATGTAATGCTTAGGAGACCTTGAAACATGAAACAGAGTAGCAGATAATAAAGAAATACCAATATGGAGCTAGAAGATTGAAAGTTTGGAAAGCATTGATGACACAGAGCGCTGCATAGCCCCGATTACTTCTAGCACCTTTCTGGAAGGCTAAATTAATTTGGATTATTTACTAACCTGGTTTCTAGAGAGGCCTTAAAACCAGTAGTGTCGGCACAAGAGAAATGAGCTGAAACATGCTGGCAGGGGATCTGGAAAGAGCTGCCAGGGCCAAAAGGCAGGGTCACTTCCTTCATTGAGCACAAAGGCAGAGTACTGTGAAGCCTGTGGCCCAAGTCAGACCTTCAGCCCTGAGCTGAAGTGACAGCCTTGCAGACAGCGAACCTGTGCATGGTTTAAGTTATATAGCAAGTCTGTTCCTGTCAGAGCTGTGAGAAAGTGCTGCACTGGAGTCATTAAAACTGTGATAACTTGCCTGAAAACTTGTCCCCAAGGATTCATAGTCACCTTGGCTTGTTCTTGCTTCACCATTTTGTCTTTTTCTCTTTCTTTTCCTTCTTATTTTCAATTACACTGGCATATTATGGAGCTAATGAGCACTCTGGGTGATATCACTGAAATTTAAGCAGTAGGCATTAAGGGTTAAGAATTCCATATGATCCTGTGGAAGGAGAAAAGCGAGTTTTAAGGCAGGCTAAAAGCTGGCAAACAGAAAAAATAAGATTTGTTTTTTCTGTGTTCTGTGTCAGGAATAAATACATTCTGGTATATTCCAAGACAATATAGATATTCAACATTAATTTGCTGGGATTCGTGCTACCCAGAGTTTATTCCTTCTGCTGAAAAAATCCCTGGAAGTGATTTTTAAATCTGTATGTCACATCAGATTGCATAGAGCCATTTGGAGGTGAACCTCTCATCCCGTGACCTCACATCACTTCCCGTGCAGCGCAATTCACAAAAGTCTAATAGCAAAAAATACACTTCTGTTCACAATGCAAGGGGAAGCAGGTCAAAAAGGTGGGGAGGGAAAGGGTGTAAGTAACTCAAATTGCTCAATGGATTTAGACACTGATTGTCCAAAGCTGTAACCTGGCTGCTTGGTGATTGCTTTTCAGTGATTTTATACCAGTGTGGAAACTCCTTGGGGAGAACACTGATACGACAGTGTCAGATTCGCTGCCTTTTATCAAGATCCTCTCCAATTTCAGAAAGTGGGTTGGGGAGTGTAGAAAAGATAAACCACTAGAAGTAGCACAAACAGAATTTCTCCCTGTGCTTCCCTGTACAGAGGGTAGGAGGTTCCCTGTTGCCAAACACACAGATGAGTGCTGTAAAAGGCAGCTAATATTCCTGTCTTTTGAAAACACCACTCCATTTAATGAAGACAACGCTTGTAAGCGCTTTGTGACTCAGACCAAATTGCACTTACTTTGTAGCTTTCGGCCATTGGTTTAAGTTCAAGTCAACATTTTCAGGTCATTGAGTCCCTAGTGGACACACATCCACCACACAAAACCACTGTACACAATCTTATAAACTTGGCACTCAGTGAATCAGAGGGGCCTAAAACTGATACTGACACACTATAAATTACCCAGAGTGGTAAGGAAAGGTCTGAGACTGTGACGGGTCCGAGGAGAAAGAGGAACAGAAAGTTAAAACTTCTTATTTGGTCACCAGCTATTACTTTTGCCCTAAATCAACTTTCTTTTTCAAGCTTCTGAGTAAACCTTTCAAAATAGAAGAAAATCAAGAGAGAAACAGCTGTTATTTCACAGTTTTAAAGGAAGGTGCATTCATAAGGCTTTGGACCAAAAAGAGGGAAGAATTTAGAGACTATAATAGGGTTATCAACGAGAAATTCTTCATGCTTTTGTTAAATTAGAAGGACTCTTTTGCTACAGAAACTTACCCAATTCTTTGTTTACATAGTGAAGTAAAAGAGAGCAACACGGGGCAAAATAAATCTTTTGCTATTAAAAACAAAACATGGCCACATTTATTCCTCTTTATAAAGTGAAAACATACAGAATCAGAGGTAGGACTGCTATACAGACATCCATTTACAGATACAAAATCACCTAGATATGGTATCATTTTGCTTCTGAAAATTAGAGCACATTCAAATATTGAAGAAACATTCCCAGCACTGCAGAATAAAGAGCCTATGCTCCCAAGCTTAGCTCTTACATGTAAACATTGAGCTATTGCCAATCATCTGTCCATGTTAACAAGCAGAACAACTATAAGCGCAGTGAAAGCTAAAGATTTAAAATGCATTGAAGCAGTTTTCCAACATAGCTCAAATTCAAGTGCTTTTATTCTGAATTTTCATGTAGCTGCTTTTCAGGTAAGAGCTCTTACACTTATGTCAACAATTTTATTATCATCCTATACTTCGGTGGAGCTACTTGTGTGAGTAAGAATATGCAGTTTTCAGAGAGGTTTGTGGAAATGAGTCCTTCGAGTGTTTTGGAACTTGGATCTGTCCATTTATCTGAAAAAAAAAAAGGACAAGATTCAGGAAAAATTAGTGGAGTCCTCCGCAAGGAAACCAGTTATGCACGGGTCTAATTGTAGTCTATATCTTTCATGGATAGTGCAGTAGGCAATAGAGGAAAGATTTGCATGGAGAAGATATACCATTTATTAAGAGATAAAATAAATCTCAGCAGTTAAAAAAAAGCCAGATAGTCTATTGCTCAGTCACAAAAATGTACAACTGACACTTACCCTTGAATGTTTTGGGTAGAAGAAGTTAGATTAGGCAGAAAACCTCAGAATTTTGAAAACAGGAGTAAAGCAATTTCTAAGCAAGAAAATATTTAAGGTAGTGGCAAAAAAACCCTTCACAGTAGTCAAGAAAGGGAAAATTTTTAGCTTTAAATTTCTATCAGAGGCAAACTGGGATGTCCAATCTATAACAATCTGAAATTGAGGCAATCTGGGTTTATGGGATAAATAGGGAGTAGTAGGTAGGAGGGGTAACAAATGCAGTTATTTATACTTTTGAAATCCATTTTTTCATGAATTGTCTTCTTCACAGTATGTTCAAATAGTGTTAGACCTTCCTTGATCTCAAGAACGCCTTTCAGTCTCCTGATAACAAGGGAATCAATTAAGAAGAATGGAAAAGAAAGAGTCCCCAATGGGTTTTTTCATTCCCTTCTTAGGTCATGCTCAGATCTATGCCAGAGAAGAAGTGATCTGAAAGACGGAGGAGTAAATTCTCTCACTTTTTTTTTTTTTGTCATGAAATCCTTTAGATGGTGTGTTTATAAACAATAAACTCAAATGACATAGGACAGGTTTTCTATTGACATCCTGAAAACCTCACTTTTTGAATAAAATGAACAGTTGCTTGCACTCACCAAAGGATTATCTCATTTACATTTTCAAAAGGGATTACAGTGCCTTTAAAGGACAAGCATCTTTTGGGCTAATTAATTTTCTCAGACTAACTTGCAATGTATGGCGAGCACTTGATTAAATATTAATACAGGGTACAGGGTCACACTTTTTGCAATATTCTAAATCTGTTAGTGTATTGTCAGTGGGTTCAAAATGTAAGTATATGCGTGAATGGTTTCTTGTGCATGTGTATATTTATGTGTTGTGGGAGAAGAGAGAAAACTAAAAGAACTAATAGACATTTGCAATATCTGACTCCTGCTGGGGAATACAGGGAAGTTTGTGATAAGTGAACAGAATGCCACACATTTAATCTCTATTGGTAATGTGATATGGTTTTAGAATCCAGGAATTTCTATGCATAGATATATGCATAGATATAGGATATTTAGTGCAAGCTTTTCAGATAAACGTTCAAAAAACATCAGGCTGAAGAGTGAGGTACCTTAGATCAAGGAAAAGCCCCACACTACCCCCTAGTGATCAAAGTTTGGTGACCTCCAAATAACAGAAAACACAATAAGTGGACTTTAGATCACAAGAACAAAAAAATGCCCAGGAGCGATGCAAGTCACTGCTGGTGTTCTTTACTTAGGATCCTTTTTATGATAGAAGAATAAAGCAATGGCTGTCGAAAGGCTGCAACTTCCAATTCCTTGGTCTGAAGCCTCAGTCTTAGTAACCAAACAAATATAAAAATGTATGTATTCAGAAGGAGAAAAAAAAAAACACAACAAAACCTCAGGGGAGATATCTCAAGTGTTAGGATTTGTAAAAATAACATAAACCAGAAGGGTTTATTGCAATATTGTTGCCAAGAGATGTTTTTGCAGTTTTGTGAGCTATTTGCATTGTTTAGAGATCCTGATTTATCAGATATCATAAATACATGTATTTCTTAGCTTTACACAATCTTGGAACTATGCAAACCAAATGCCAGGCCTATATGTATATATATGTAAAACTGAAAGGAAGTAGGCACTGATTTATGCATCTCAGACCAGAATGTGAATCTTAAAGGAAAAATGAATCACCACCAATAACCTCGGTATTAACGTCATTGAGATTTTCACCATGATTC
The DNA here is from genome assembly GCA_026413425.1 of Tringa solitaria. Classification (NCBI taxonomy): domain Eukaryota; kingdom Metazoa; phylum Chordata; class Aves; order Charadriiformes; family Scolopacidae; genus Tringa; species Tringa solitaria. The sequence continues at coordinate 164,615,791 of JAOXJM010000001.1, forward strand.
ACTGAAGTAATTAAGAAAGTATTAGCAGGGGTACGGCATATTCTAAATGAAATCAATGGAGGAATTCATATGTTTAAAGTTGAAAAGTAACTAAATCAGGGCATTTCTACCTAATAAAGATGTACCAATATAAAAATGTAAAGGGTTAGTTTTCATTTTGTCTTGCCATTTCGTCTTTGAGTGATAAAGCAGTCAGGTTTTTTGGATTCTCCAATCAGTGAGAAATTGCAAACTTATTTGCATAGGTTCTCTGAGACCGATTCTGCTTTTGCTGACATCGATTTTATTCCCTATCCACAGTTGTGTAATCTACATAGGGTACTCTGTTTTACACATTATCTAAAATCAAAGCCCTACAAAATGAAGATCCTTCAATATCTTTTGCAGAAAAGATATTATGCATCCTCACCAGATTTCAATATGGTTAAGTTGATCCATTATATTCTAAATTTTACCTTAAATTTATTAGCACAATATCTCAGAACCTCTCAAGTCAATCCGTGAAGTCCCATCTCTAAGCTATATTCCATTCTCCTTCCCAGAGGAGTCCCCTTAAGGTCATCTTTTTTATTCTTTGTTTTCCTTTAGCAAGTTCTGCTGAGTGTGCATTCTCTTTTCTTTTGTTGCAGTTGTGGGAAAGCTTCATCCTTCCAGCTGACAACTTCATAATATGTGGGAAAGGGAGGTATTGAAAGAGCCAGCAGCTCTTAGATTAGAATCATCAGGGCCATGGGACACTCTAAATCTGATATTCCACTTCGTGATAGGCCACCAGTGTAAGACAGGCCGTGCAGGAAGCAGTCAGCATTATGATGGAAAACATCCAGAGGAAAATAATACTAATAGGAGGGGAAAAAGTGAAACAAAATCAGGCATTCAGGATTTCTTAGAGCAGATGCACAGAGAAATATTACATTAACAGGAGAGCAACAGCTGAGGCAAGCAGTAAAATCAAGATAATAAGAAAGACTGGAGGGATGAGAAGGAAAATCCGCAGCATCCAAAAAGAAGAGTCTAAAGAAAAATCAAATGCAGCATTGTGCCACACACTGAAATCACCTTGATGCAGTTTCATACCCACAAAAAAGTCCAAAATCATGTGAATACAGCTAAAAAAAATGCAGCCAAATATAAATATGTTCAAGAAAAAAATCAGATCTATGAAGAAAAAAAACGTCTATTGTAGTCCCTATTGTCTGAAAACCTTTCCCGAAGTGCATACTAACAAACATTATACACTATCTTTAAAATTTCATTACTTATTATGAATTCATATGAAATTAAAATAAGAAAATTCATGCTGGTCCTGTACTTGTATTAAAAAAGTGAATTTTTGGCCCCTTTCTTCCACTATTGTTGGGAAAAAGAGAGCAAAGGACTGATGCTTGGCCCCAAGGCCAAGTGGCACAGACGGGGTCACATCCAAACCGCTTAGGGCTACCTCTCTCTACAGAAGATGTGTTGGAGAAAATTAACTGAAGGAGTCCTGAAAAGAACTGGGGAATAAGTTGAAAATTCAGCATGTAGGCAATCAGGATTGCAGTGCTTGACTCCTCTGACTTAAATATAGTTGTGTGGACATGTCTAGAAGCTCTGCAATAAACTGGAAAAAATGGCAATCATTTTACTCAAAACAAAGCAATTTAAAATAGAGAGGATTTTTTTTTCAAGGTACATAGTACATATTTGTACAGACAATATAAGATGGAGATTGTGGGACTGTGTGAATTTAAGTTTCGTGATAAGCACATATAGTTGATAGGCTACTACTTCTGAGGCTGATCTGCTCAGTTATTAAATTATTTTTCAATCCCTCATGAAACTCTTGACACAGTCTCGTAAAGTCTAAGGAATCCTTACTTGTCATGCTCACAGGTACAACTCTAAGAATAAACACGTAGTATATACATTTTAATTATTAATCCCTTTCCCTCTCACCTCCCTTGAGATTGATTTGTATCTGTTCCCATCTCCTTATATCTATATTTATTTTGTTTCTTACACACATGTTTAAATTTAATCTGATTGTGTCCTTAGGCCTGTTGTTGATAATTAAACCCACGTATTTTATTCCCTACAGCATGCATTGCAAACTCTGTCTCTAAAAATGAGTCTGAAGCTTCCCCTTGATCTCAGTAAAATTATAGTTCAGTTTCCCTTCTGATTCATTTTGTATTGGGCATGGTTTTAGATTTTCCAGCTGGGGTGAATATGCATTCCTGTCTTTAAGTCTAAAGCAGTTTTTCTGATTGATGTCAAGTAAGTATCTGACCTGTAGTTCAAACCTGTTAACAAAGATGGAAACAGTAATCAAAGGCCAGTGGTGTCTGGAGCTGCAATTCTTTTTTTTTCCCCTTTTCAGTGCTGAAGTTATTAGTCACATACCTGGAATGCATCTAACTGGAGCAACCAGAGTTTTAAGTTTTTCAGAAAAAGGGTGGAGTGGAAGAAGGGGAAGAGACCAGCAAATTTAGGTGCCTAGTCAAATACATTACAGCACAGAAAAATTTTCAGTACCACTACGATTTTATACACTGTCCTAAGTTTTATGAATTCCAGGCTTGGGGGTCTTCTTGATGACAATATATACACAGACCAATAGCAGGCTACAAACCTAATTTACACATTTAAATTGGCACACAAGAAACACATGAAACTGTTCAAATGAATGATGTTTGTAAAACACCTGGGAATTGAAGGCATTATGCTTTTATGTTTAAAACCAATTAACATTTTGGTCTTCTCCAGGTAATACCATATTTATCTATCACGAAGTAAAAGACTTTCTGTTGAAACAATAGTCTTTGAACCTGACCATATTTCTTCATGGCATATAAAAGCCAAGAGAAGTATCTTTCTGGATAAACACAGAATTTATTTGAAATAAATTCACTACTGAACATGTCAGCTTGGCAGAGACTTCAGAAAATCCATAACTACTCAAAACCACATATATTTTTGTGATTCCAACAGTTGTATTAAATGAAAGATAAAACCTCTTTCTATGTACCTTACTTTTCTTGTATCATTAGATCTTCACAGCTAAACTACAAAGGTAGAGTGTATAAAAGCATACAGGCGGACAATATTCCAGGTTTATAATAGAGGAAGTTAAACAACTTCACTCAATCTCATAACTAAAGGGAAACATCTTCATTCATTCATTCCTTTTTCCCCACCCAGTGTCATGTGGGTCTGCTGTTTGGTATGCTATGCAAACATGTATATCACACCTATTGAGTGGGAACCCTTACCTTGCCTCTATTTGATCCTGTAAATAGGATCTGACAGATTCTTTAGGTTGCCCTCTTTTGTCTTTTCCTTCATCTCCTTATTTGATAGAATCTGAAAAAAAAAAAAAAGGTCCATGAGAAACTAATAAAAGTATTTGTAATGGGCCACTGCAGAGAGACAGCGACTTCAAGCAGAGTCCCAGCGGAATTTAACCATATGCCTCGGTTGTAGACATCTATATGTTTTAACATGAATGACTGCTATATAACCTGAGCACAAACCATGACATTCATACATGCTGCCTTTAACAATACCACCACTAAATACTATCTGTAAGAGCTCCTTCCTATGGAGATGTGTAAGAACCTTGAAGGGACTCATCTGATCCTGTATCACCCAGGGTTCACAGCATTGGAAAGGACATAAGATTGCCATTGCCTTTTCTACCATATTTATCCAACCAGTTAATCAGCTTTGAGCATCGGTTCCTTTCTTATAGCAGAGATCCCAAAAGATCCCCAAATAACCGGCACCTCCTCAGTGCAAATTGGTATTGAAAAACTAAAGGCAAGTGAGCCCAATACTGAAGAAACATTATTCAGAAACATGTAGGCCTTTTTTCCTAGTAACCTCCCTTGAATATGAGTGCCCCTGAAGCTTCCACATTATTGTCATTATTTCCTCTCTTTTGTGGTTGGTTTTTTTTTTTTTCATTTAACTGTTCAAAAGACTACTGTACACTGGACACCCCTGGGCTGATGATATTATTGGCCAAGTTGTCACTGGTGAGAAACAACGCTCCCACAGTCATGGCCCTAGTACTGAATACCAGAAATTCTGGGATTTCTTTGTGTTCGACCCATGCCTCTTACAATTCAGCACAGTACCACTGAAGTAAAAGATGTTACACTGATTTTCACAGATGTGAAAAGTATGTAGGCTTTTTTTTTTAATGAAAAAGGACTGAAATTACACAAGTTTAAAACATAGCTAAACCCAAGTGATTAAGGCCTTATTGCTTTTAATCACTTTATGAGCAGCAAATTCTACAGTCCCTTCCTCATGTAGTAAGTTTGGATTTCTGTAGCCAGAGTGGAATTCTGACAATAAAAGTCCTGCAACTATTTTTGGGATATATGTAGAGCCAGGAGTTCAAATACAGGAGTGACTGATGACTAAACAGACGTTAGCCTTTTTATGTAGAAAATATATTCAGTTACTTAGCATATTTCTTTGTCCACCATTTTGAAGCACCTGTGTCACAGGATTCTTCTGAAAATATCTCAGCCATTACAATTCCACACTTGATTTTATGATCATCTCAAATATCATGAATGCCCAAGTTTATGTCACCTCAGCAATAAACACCATCGCTCATCTTGAAGGCAAAATGTGAATGTGAACATAGAGCATCCTTGTTTGTCCCAGCTGGAGAGAAACAACAGAGCTTTCCATTAAAGACGTATTCATAGAAGGGTTTCAGCAGGTAAGCTAGGGGTTCATTTCCTTCCCAACACTGGGCTGCAACATGCGAATAGTAACTTGCAGCAAAAGAGTAATGCTAGCTAATGCATTGGTAGAGATGATGTGTTAAGGTTACTAATAGTGCATATCCTGATTTTTAAAGGAATAAGAGAAGGAAAGAACACAGTTCTGAAAGAAGTTTCTGCCTGATGCCTTCCCTCTGCTCCCTGTGAACGCTATGATTCAGAGCAGATGTTATGCATCAGGGGAATGATGGTGAACATAGACAGCAGTGGCTCGGGAAGGCTGCAGTCCTCGCGCTCCAGGGAGCACTAGCACGATGATTAGGATTTAGGGCAGAGCTGGTCCTGGAAAGAAACCCCAGGGACAGCCAAGTTTTGAGAAGAAGTTTTAAAACCGTTGTTGCTGTTGTTGTTTCCAAGTTTCCAACAAAGACAAATCCCAGGAAAGTAGAAATTAGAGAACTGCTCAGGTCTTGACGTGAAGAGGTTATGGACTCAAGTACTGTGTTACCACCTGCACAGGGACATATTATCAATATCTGGTTGTCTCAAGAGACACACTTCTGAATTTTAGTTGCCATGTATATGTCAGAGCTGGGGAGAGAGCAAAAGCCAGGTTTAGATAACTCAGCAACAGGGGTTTAGGTCATGTCTTTGCCTGTGTTGCTTAAACTAATTTCACTGAACAAAACCTTAGGTTATACTTAAGGCTTATCTACCCAAACGCTGCTGAATTGTATTTGGTGAGTACGAGATGTGTATGAGATAACTTCATAGAGGTTCTCAGAAGGTTGACCTGTTTGTCAACAATGTTGTGAATGTTCTCTGCAATTCTCTTTTGCTTTCCTTCTTGTGAAGTGTTCAGAATTAAGATTTTGTTTGGGATATGCTGTGAGTTTAAATATTATACCAAAAGCCTCCACTGTAAACCAATATTTAAAGCCAAATTTTGTTCTGATTTCTGCCACATGAAGCTACACTGTCCTCATGGCAACAGCATGAATTTAAATGTGTCAGTATCAGCTGATATTTATCTTCAAAAAAATAAAACTTTTAGCACGTGAACAATTTATGAACATAGTGTATCCAAAGGTATCCCCTTAGCCTTGTGTTTTGGTTGTTTGCAATAAATATTGTACTTGTGTTCTATTTGAGGGACCAAGATAATAGATATCTCTAAAGTTTCATTGCTCTTACTCTCAAAATTCCCAGAAATAAACAAATATTTTGATTTTTGTAAGATAATTAAAAATATCGAGTGTATGGTGCTAACTGCAAGTGTGTGATCTGTGGTAAGATTTATTAAATAAGAACAGAGCTATTTCTTGTTTCTGACCAGAGCTCTGTATACCAGACGCTGACAAAACATGCAGAAAGTACAGAGACCAGGGCAAGCTAATAATCAACTTTGGTTTTAAGAATATTTTGGTCTGGAACATAGGTGATTGTGATTCAGCATAAAAGGCAGCTGTAAGCCATTCAGTATTCCCACTGGAAAGGAAAAGAAATGATCATCCAGCCTTCTAAATTACACACCTTATTTCTAACTTTGGTGAGATTCATTTCTATTT
>JAOXJM010000001.1:164629133-164640876 GCA_026413425.1 Tringa solitaria
AAATGCATATTTGTCTTATTCTGACAAATCAAAATTCTGTTAAAATGAGAGCAATAAAATTTAAATTATTAAATATAGGGATAAAAAAGGCATAGAACCCTTCAGTAAATATCCAATGAACAAAATGAATAAATATCAGTGCTCACAACTAAATAAAATGCGAAGTCAACAGTCTGGTCAGGAAGTCAAAGGAAGTTTTGTTTAGGTACATGAGTTAAAATCTTTCAGGGAAGTCAGAAGTCAAAAGGAAAAAAAAAATTTATCTACATCCTGGTCTTTAAGGACAGAAAGCTATTTCAGCCACAGAACTCACATGAAAATTCCAATTAATTTTCTTGATTTTTCTTTCCATAAAGCAATACCCTTATTGTGAGCTGCAGCAAAACCATATCTTGAACAATGCACCAAACACTGCACTGGACACATAGTGTATTGGACAAGGCACATGCATGTATTATAGTTTAGACATTGCAATGCTGTACAAATATAGAAAGGCCACACTAGTTATAAAAAAGTGTTGGCAAAACTCAAATCCCTCTTTCTCTTTAAACAAGCCTCACCTTTTCGCCTACTTTTTCTGTAAACCTTTTCTGGGTGCACTTTCACATTTCAGTGGAATAAGGAATGATTTCACACAGCACTAGGTAAAAGTTCATCTTTGGGAAAGTATGTGAAGAAAACTTCAGAACATTTTGAAGTGTGTGAATTAGTGCTCCTAACTCTGAACCAAGGTGCTACAGCCAAAGAAAGAGGAAAAATATAATATTGATTTTTTTCTTCAGAGAAAAAAGGGTAGCTGCATTTCCACTGATCCCTATCTGTTGAGCTCTCCCTTTCTGAAGCTATGCCTGTGCCTTCAAAATATAGACTATGAGCTATATCAGGTCAATCTATCAGGAACAGTTAGTTAACACAATCTTCATAGACTCACTTTGTATATCCTTGGTAACAGTCCATCCTTTCATAAAGGACTTTACTTTTTATTAATTAACCTCAGTACGGAGCCTTGCAAAGACATCCCAGCGAAAATGATCTTACTGGATCTCTCTCAGACCATACACACTAATTTTTGTTTAGCGGCGTCTATGAACTGCAATAGAAGGATCTCTACCCAGCTGCAAGTGAGTTGACTCCCGGAGCTAAGCATGGGAGAACTGTCTTAGTGCATTGCTACCTCTTTGAGAGAGAGGAGGTTTGGCCATGGGGTTGCACTGGCAGGAGTGTCCTGCCTTTGTGGCTCAACTTAGCCCCTCACATTGGTACTTTGCTCTAAATGTACCAGCCTGTTGAGAATCAGCTGGAGTTTTGATGGGGACACATCACCGGAAAACACTCTCAGGAGCACAAGCTGATTATTCGGGTTCCCCTTATGAACTAGCGGTAGTTACAGTGGCAGGACTCAGATCACACATACGGCTGCCATAGAAGGTCAGTGAGGCCACAGCCTGGAGGAGTGACCCCCCCCTCTGGAGCAGAAATTGAAAAATTGTAGCATTTATAAATTTTAAATGGAAGTTTAATATAGCTGTCCCCCATCAATTAAAACCAAACAGACAATGAGGCATAATGTTATTTTTGCAATATTGATCACTATAGGAATGTTTCGATAACCCAGATTCAAAATCAAGGGTTCACTTCATGACCAATGAAGCCAGAGTAAATTGTTCAAAAGGAAGTAGCTTCATCCTGAATGCTAAGAGCTTCAGAAGTTCCATCACTAAAAATCTCTTAAATATGTGAAAAACATTGAGATAAAGATTGTATTTAAACTTTCCTCCATCTGAAAATATCTCTTTAAGAGATCTACACTTAATTTTACTAATTTGGAGATGAAAGAAAACAGGCAGATGCATAACACTGACATCTTTATAAAATATTTAACAAAGGTATCTGTCGAGGTTTTCTTTATTTTTTTCACACCATAAGCTTCCATCTACTATTTGACATAGAAAAACAAGAAGGATCTGAGCCAAATGGGAAGAGCATATCGGATCTCCAGAAATGACATCACTACAGAGCAAAATTGTTTTGTAACTTTCAGACTTGTGAGATAAGAAAAGAGTATTTTTAACTTCTCACCAGATAAACTGGCCAGTTTTGAAGCATTCTTGTGTCATTTTTTCACTCTCACCAGATAAACGGGCCAGTTTTGAAGCATTCTTGTGTCATTTTTTCACTAGACTTAAATCTTATCTGTGAAATCAAACAAGGCTCAGCTGAAAATTTGTTACTCTTAAGAATGGGCTAGGTTCCACTCACAGAAACCAATTTAGAACAAGTAGGGATAATTTTGGTTAGACTTGATGGAGAAAAAGTGAGCGGACTGAGTTGAATTTCCTCTTCTAACTTGCATGACACTTTTAAAAACTGGCTACATACGTACCTGGAATGGCCTGTGAGTCTGAATATTTAAGGGACAAAGGAAGATGGCAAAGGGGGTGAACCAGGTTAATCAATTAATCTTTTCCAGCAACGGTTTGTTTGAGAGGAAAGAATGCATCATTTCAAGAGAAAAGGTTCAGATATCAGTAATTTGAAATTATTAGACTTTTCATGTCAGAGAATTTACTATATTAAAGAATTACCCTGATGCATCAAGCCCAAATTTTAAAAAGAAATATAAAATATATACTTACAACTACACATACGTGTGTGCGTATATGTATGTGCAAATATAAATTTTACTAACACACATACAGGTAGATGGAAGATCAGCTGTCTGTTGTCTTCACAAGTTCTTATTACTGTACATTAAAGGTTTGAGATTGAGCCGCATAAAAAATGCAATTTATGCCAAAACCCTGCAAAACTCAGTAGCTCAGATACACATTCAAGTCATTGCGTCTCTACTTTTTTTACCTGCATTAGAGTTAAAGGTTGCCAAGCAAAATTTCACAAGCTATAGAAACAAGTAAATTTTTTAGATCTCTGGACTTGATATAGCACTGATGTGATACTTAAATCTGGCTTTTCCTACTATCAAAAGTCACACTCCAATTAAACAAACATCCTCATGATCTGAAAACCCAAAGGTAATCCTGTAATAATGGTTCTTCAGTAAAAAAACTATAATGCCTTCTAATCAATGGACCAGTGCCTAGGAAAAGGTAAAACTGAATGTTAGAACATTCATTTTAACAGAATGGAAGATCTTTTTTCCCCTAAACATCAGCTATGAATGTGGCAGCTATGCTAGCCACCTTCCTAGGAGCCATGCTTCTACCACATATAGATTAAATTATGTGCCTTGATAGATGACATTTCAATAGAAGCAATAAGTGCAGGCATCTTAGAACAGAAGCTGCTCTTTTCTCCTCTTCTCATAACATCCAATATTATCGTGTTTGCATTACCATAAACATCTGCCTTTGGAGTCTGTTGCATGTGTTATTTAATTATTTTGTCATTTACTGGAATTATACTGTGCACAGAGGGTATTCATCCCGACTACCTTATATTAATTTGAAATCACTGGTCTTAAGTACCTTTGCAGGGAGGATTTCAGACAATAGGCCATATTGAAGCAAGCAATTCTAGTAGGCTATCAAATTTTCCAAAGGAAATACGGGTTCATTATGAAGCGATGGCTTTCTGTACATACCTGTAAGAAACTTCTCCAAAAATTTACCAAGGCAAGAATATTTCTGAATATGCAGGCTGTAATAAGATTAAATATGCCTATCACTTTAGCACTGTATATCATACGAAACTGTTACACAACTCTTTGGTCAAATGCTAGCAAATGAGATCCCTCGCTGCTTCAAATAAAATGTACGCTGTGCATATTCTTTATTTCATAGTATCATAGAATCACAGAATGGTTAGAGTTGGAAGGGACCTTAAAGATCATCGAGTTCCAGCCCCACCTGTCATGGGCAGGGACACCTCCCACTAGGGATTTGCTTTGTACAAGAAAATAGGGAAGGCCTGGTTGTCTTTTACACAACTTGCAAGAAGAAATTACTGTAAAATGTGTATTATCTGCTTCAGTCATCAAGGCACAATGTTCCTCCCCACTCCCCTTGCAGAATTAATGCAGCCCTGCATGAGCTTAGTTCCCATCAAACTTAGCACTACTCTGAGATGAAAAAAAAATCTTACTCCCAACCAGTTTGTACTGTTGATAACTACCATGAAGTGCACACTGCAAAAGAATATGACTAGGTCAGTGTGTGTCTGAGCTTCATTAAAAATAAGGAGTCATTTTTATGTATAGTGAACAATTAACTTTATGCAAAATTCCTACTGTACGTACTTGCCTTGGGGCATTGTTTGTTATAAAAGACAAAATAAAAATTGGGGTCTTGATCTGTCAAAGTGCTGAGAAACTCAACTACTGTTGAATTCAATGCATGTTCAGTACCTTCCATTCTTGTTTAATTCAATGTCAATTTAAGGTACTCAGCCTATCCACATGGTTCTCGGAGACCTGGGGTTTGGGCTCTGCTGTTCTCCTACTCTGCAATGTCACTTCTTATACATCTCATGCAGACAAAGCTCTCCTTTAAAAAAAGCAAAGCCTGCCAATGCCAGCCACGTTGGATCAGGCACTTTTAGAGGTTTCTCTTTCCCCACTGTTAGCATGAATTTTGAAATACAAGAAGCATTAGACTGTTTTAATTTGTTCACAGTCTTTATGCCAAGTGGTAGGAACTTGCTGCCTTCCAGTGGTTCCTACCTCATTTTGTAGTGTCTTTTAACAAGATTACTGAAACAGATGAATCTTTTTCTTAAACATTGTTAATAAAATATTAAATTGCGTATTAAAATTTTCAGAATGACATTCTCATGTCTTGAATTTATTTATAGGGGAAATAAAAGAAAACTTTCCAAATACACAGTGATTTAAACCTGATATATATTAATATAGAATATGTTGAATGGAAGACAAACACATTTATGTTTATACAGTTCATATTTTCATTATCTATATATCTTTACATAATTTAGAAACATGAATCACAGTAATTTTCCAGGCAATAAAAATAACAGTTCTGAACCTCTTTTATGTTTATTGTATCTACTTGCAATGTTACCTTGATTTTTCATACTGAAATACTTTCTGCTGAGTTTTTTTTTAATTTTTTTTTCATGTTTTCCTCTGCTTCTCTTTGCTTTTATGTAAACATACAGACTGGAAGCACAGTTCTAAAATGTCACTCTTTCAGCTTTGGTCAAGTTAACACACTGCCATTAGACATGACCTGTTAAAAAGAATTTCTTAATTGTCTCTTTACTAAAATATTGAATAACTGTTTATAAACACAATGCATCTCCGTGTGTCCACACTACATAATAGACATTTAAAAATGTATTTAACTCTGCTACTAGGGAAATGGATCATCAAATATGGGAAAAAAAACCCTGAAGAATTTACAAGGGAGAATAGATTTCAAAATAATAAAGAGTTAAACAGAAACACAACGTGCAAGTGTTTGAATTCTAATTCTAGTCTGTAAGTAGCATCTTTACAATCAAATGGATATATTGCCATATTGGTCACTCACTTTCGAACTGGTGCTGCTTTACTGACTGACAGAATCCCAGCTTAATTTTGTCTTGTTTTTCACCATTATGAATTGTCTCTTTCTTTAGTATTTTTTGATATGAGAAAATTGGGCTTTGAGTTACACTGAATTTGTATGAATCGCTCTTTTTACATGTTATTTTTCCCTTATTTGTAAGACATACAAATGAAAAATATGTATCTACTGTCTGGTTTTCTTCTGTGCACTGGTTATTGTATAATTTATTTTAAATATCATTCTAAAGGGCTAATTCTAAGGTTCTTTTTTTAATACACTTCCATTTCAGGCAGTTCAATGGAAAGACAATTACTAGCAAAAAAGCAAAGATACTCATATAAATGGCATTTTGATGTGAATGAGAAAAGCAGAACCAAACCAGTTGATTTGCTTTCGGGTTACATTTGTAAGTGTTATCAAAGAACTTTCTGAATAACTGTGCTTCTTCTAAACTGCTTCTTTGTTTTCATTTTAGTTTGTGCTTCATTTTTTTCTGTTTCTTAGGAAAGAATATATTTTGGTATTGCCATTTCTGGGATATTTTTTCTCTTTCTTTCTCTCTTTTTTTAAATGTGAGAGAACATGTTGTATGTCCATTTCTCGCGGTTTATTTTTCCTTAGAGAATTCCCAAGACTATGCACTGACAGATCTTGGTATCCAAGGGGGAGTCTACTCACAGGATTAAAGGCGAGAACCTCAATTAGACTATCTCTGATTTCTTCAGATGTTTTTTCTAATCTTTTAATATGGGATTAAAGTCAGCTAGAACCTAGCTTGCTTTTTTTCTTAGCTGAGATCTTCTTTGTTGCAAAGCAAACTAGATATATTTTTTGCTTCTGTACTAAAAAAAAAAAAAAAGGTAAAAAGAAAAGGAAAAAGAAAAAAAACCAGCTTATCTCTTTTTCCTTAATTTGGAGTCATTCTAGTCCAGATAAGGATAATGAACTTTTGTCAGCTCTTATGTGATACTGCGTACAAAATAGCTTGATAAGCAATGTGAAGCATACACACGCTTCTCAATGATCTGCAGGAAAACTCCCTCAGAGACTGATTAGCCCATGCTTGTCACAAGTAGGGGAGATAATTATGGGGGCTTAACAGTCTATATGGTAGATCTTTTGAGAGGAGAAGGGTAGATCTAAGACTGTCTCATGGATCAACCATAATTTTTAATATTATAGATAACGTGTGTGGTTTTTTTAGTATATCCCTGGAGCTTGGATAGTGACTCTTCCCATAGAGTGACATCATATTCCTTTTTTGAGAAGATAAAAATTGTTCAAATTAAATTATCCCTAATTAGTATAATCTTATGAACCATTCTGAAAAGTTTATTGCACCCATGCTGGCAGTCTCTGATTCCATATTGAGAGCTTCTTATTACAGTGTGTGTGCTAATCCTTAACCATGGAAATGAATACACAGTACATGAAAAAAATGTTGTTGTATTTTTTCATTTAATAAACTCCACATTGTACTCTCATTCCTAAGCTAATAGCTATTTTATGGATCTCTGTGTATCAGATAACAAAATTTTTCAATATTTTTTTTAAGTAAAGAATGTGTCATTCCAGCAGTAATTTACATTAGACTAACGTGTCTGTTAAATTGGAGGAGGGGAGCTTTAACAAATGCCAAAGAAAAAAAAATTCTTTGCCATTATTTATGAACACAGACATCTTATGAACACTATATAGTCCTGCGTATATATACTACGCAGAACAGTGTGTAATATAGCCACATTCCTGTTGACTTGTCTCCTGTCATTGACAACAGCAGTGTTTGTGGATGCTCAGTCCTTCAAAAATGAAGATACAATTTTCCCTTCAGAGCACTGTGCATATCCTGCAGAAGTGGCTTTTCTTGTTAAAAGAGCATAGAGGTTTGAGAGTTTTGAACGACCCTCTCACAAAACCTTTTTGCTGTTTGACACCAGCTGCACACCTGGGTAATTCTGCACGCCTTCCAGTGCAGCTTTCATCAAGGCGATATCCCACACCGTTTTATGACCCAGTTTTGCCTTTTCATCTTCTTCCTCAGTCTTCCTCACCATTGCCCACCACTTCTTGCTGTACAAGCTGGGCTTGCCAGCCTGCTCGCTTGGGCTGCGTTGCCGCAGCTGCTGTACGATTACGTGGCCAGAATAAAGCAGCCGCCCGCACTTTTGCAGCGGGCAAAATCAGGAGGACTCAAGTAGGACGTGGATCTCTGACCGAAGGCACCATCCCCTTGCAGTGGGTGAGCCTGGACAGCACAGCCGGCACGAGCTTTGCTCTGCACCCCTCTCTGTCGAGTGAGGTGCCCAACCGCGTGCAGCCCCGCTGTTAAAAATCACACAGCAAATCAGATGGGAAAGAGTAATTTTCTTCCTCCACTTCGCTTTCTGAAGGGTATTCAGGGCCTGTGGTTATTGACAGTAAGGCTGAAGGTACACGGGCTTCTCCAAACAGCCCCTAAGCAAGACTATGAGGAGATCCCAAGCAGCAGTAAATTGAAGTAACTGTGTCAAATTTAGTGAAGATTCACTGACTTACACTATCCAGAGGTTTGGTCATCTTGCACATGCTTTTCTGTTTCTAGTTAAGATGACACCACTCCTAAATTTACAAATTTTCTCTGACCTCTTCTTAGCAGACATGGCTAAAATAATGCTTTGTCTTCCTCCCTCAGCAGAGGACTTAAAGGTTAATGCCTCGTTTATTTACATGGGGGTATTGCTCTTGCTGTGTCTCTCCCTGAAGTTTCCTTACCACAGGAGGACAACAGGAGAGTAAAGAGTGTTTTGAAAGAGCAGTAAGATTCTCACTTATGATTATTTCTGGGTCTGATCTTGTAACAGAGTAAAGCCAGGATAATGCATTGGGTAGTAACCCGTGGATCAGTCAGATTTACCGAGACACATTTCATTGATTTCTGACTATGAGTTGCAATTGATCCTGCTACTCTTAACTGTCCTCGCAGAGCTCGCCAGTGCGACTAATCCTCTTAAGCAGCAGTCAAGAGATGCAGATAAAAGCTGGTGATTCACCTTGGCTCAAATAACAGTGCTCTTAAAAAGAAAATAGGGGGTTCATGCCTTGGATATAAAAATGTATAATCTGCATGCTGACTGCATGTTGTGTCACAGTGGAGCGTATTTCAAGGCTATTAATTAAGACAATAAAAGATTGAGAGCTCAGAAAGAAACTGCTACTAACAAAAGCAATAATTCTTCTATCTTTACATATGAAAATGGCTATAAAAGCAAATATAAATGATTTCGTGTAGAATTATTGTACTTAGATGAACGTGGGAGCATGGGAGGTAGCTGTTCTTGCAGATCTAGCATTTTTATTTCAAGACAAAGGAAAGCGGTTTGCAGAGAACCACAGAATATCTAAGTGCAACATTTTGGCATCCGTCACAGTATATGAAGAAGGTTACTGTGTAAGGAGGAAATACTACAGACAAGGAAGTAACAGAATGAAAACACCACATGATAGCATCAAGACAACCTAGACAAATGTGAGGAAAAAACAGATTAAACCTACAAATTTTCGCTAATAGTATTCACAGCTTTTTCACTGTGTTTGCTATGAGGAAATGTAAGCAATGTTGTGCTTTCCTGAGAAGTTGAAAGAAAGTGAAAGCCAGATGAAGTTCTCCTGTGAGCGTGTTCACATGAGGGCTTTATTGGAAGTGTTCACCAGACTATCAACAATTCTCTTTCACCTCCTGAAAAAAGTTTTCGGCATCTCATAAAAAAGTAAAAACAATACCATGAAAATTTGATGTTCAAAACACACACTACGAAAGGCAAATAGTGATGTTACAAGCACAGTTAAAGCAGGGTTATTTTTCCTATCCGTATGAAGAAATATGTTTGTGTAGTCAAACAACATCAAATAGCAACCAACCCCCATGAGTGAGATTATTGATTATTAAACAAGACTTAACTCATCAAATAAATTATATGCTAGGAATAGTCCACCCCATTCTAATTGAGAAGTAATACTCAATTATTATCTGTTCGCAGCTCTGATCAGAAGTGCCTTCCCTTTTTTTCTGCAGTCTTAGGAGGGAATGCAGATCTCGTTCCCTCCTTGTCTCCCTTCTGTTCTCTTTGAAATGGCAGAGGGCAGCCCCTCCACCTTCCCACCATGCAGGGCTGCCCTTTGCCCAGCCTTGACTCCAAAGCCTTGTGTGTTTCAGTAAGGAAAAGCCATGTTCTGTGCATCACGCAGTCAGTCTGCACACCAATGTCGAGTGTCAGGTTGGACCCATGGGCCAACAGCTCTACAAATGAACTTCAGGAACTTAGAGGTAGTGCGTTTTATCAGCCTAGGTTCCCTGATGGTCCCTGAAGAGAAACAGGCACCTCCAAAAGGCAGTTCACATCTTGAGTTGGACCCAGTCTGCAAATGGCAGTTCTCAACTCCTTCTCCTCATTAAACTTCCTGAATTCAGGTGGTGATTTTTTCCAGAAGTTCTCTGTGTCAATGGCCAAGATAGATGCAGAAATACCTTCAAAATATCTCTTTATCCCTCTAAGAGACAAAGATGCACCATTTTCTGCCCATGCAGTGTTAGTGTTGGCAATAAAAAGGGTTGGTTATTTTTCAACTTACCAGGCTGAGCAAACAGATCTAGAAGGAAAGAGTAGATGGAAAGAGTAGACGTCTTTTAGTTGCAATGTCTGAAAAACTAGACCTTACTATTTAGAACTGCCCACAGGCAGCTTGTTCTTCAGTTCTTGGTTTAGCAATTCCATACTCAAATTTTCATCAGCCCTGAGCATTCATGGATCCAAATGAACCTCAAAGGAACTGCCAGCACTCACTGCCTCCAAGAACTGCGAACTCTCTCAAGTTGAATACGATTTTGTCCAAATAAGGAAAAAAAATCAACTTTCTGAAGATTTGGACTTTTCTATTTCTTCCAGGCTTCTTTCCTCATTAGGATCAGTGGCTGCAAGACAACATGAAAAAGGAAGGAATTAATGAAAAATCAGTGGAGAAACAGTCCAATCTTTTTGTTGCTGAATTCTGGTTTTGTAATTTCACTGTCCCATTTTGAGCAGATTTGGCTTACAGATAGGCCTAAAGGAAGGAAGCTAACAAGGAAGATTTGTGAACCATCAGGGATGCAGTGCTTGGATTTCCTCCTTGGACTTACCCTAGTACTACATCCTAAGTAACCTAAGTTTTAATATTCCCACTCCCTGAGGTGGTGGCTTGAAAACATTCTAGCCCCTATCGCGAAGATCTGCTGGCTTTTCTGACCATGGAAATGAAATTCCTGCAAATGGCTACCATGTGTCTGAGGTTTGATGCAGAAAATGGGAGATTTCCGGTGTGAATGAACAAGTTCTCCAGAGAGGTGGTGGATGTGCCATCCTGGAAACATTCAGGGTCAAATTGGATGGGGCTCTGAGCAACCTGATCTAATTAAAGACGTCATTGCTCATTGCAGGGGAAGTTGGACTAGATGACCCTTAAAGGTCCCTTCCAACCCAAACTGTTCTATGATTCTGTGAATGTACGGTATTCAGAGGCATTCCTGGGTTCACCTGTATAGACATAGAGAAATAAATCTGATTTCCTTTGCTGAGATAGTTATAAATGCTTATTTATCTTTTTAAAAGTATTAGATTTGAGCACCTTAGTAGGACATAATTTACATATTGCCTGAGTTTAAAATAGTCCTGCTTAGGCACCAATAAAATGCCTCATGAAGTTCACACACAATAAGGTAACAGTGGGATGCAACTGAAATCTACCCTTTGACAGACAGTTCCTGCAGTTAAAATGATCAAACTAAGTGTGACTTAAATAAAGACGTTCCCACCCCACATTTTGGAAGCACCAACATGATCTTTTAACACATGGTGTTTTATTGACGCCTGCAAGTTAAACAGAAGTAAAGCTACAAAGAGTTTATTAACATCAAGCCAAAGAAACATCTTTTTAAGTAAAGGCTTTTTCCCCACAGGTGGGAAAGCATAACATGAGCTTAGAAAGGATAATTAAGAGCTTTACCTATAGAAAACCACCACGTTAATTCTTGGATTCCTCTGTGGACAGCACTGGAGGTGAACAGCAAATGGGCACTATAGGCTGTTAAACAGGACTAGCTGTCAAACCAGACTTTGCCATGTTTCCCCATTCATTTTCCCTTCTCATGAAATAAAAAAATTGACCTTTAGAGTATTCGGGGGGGGGGGGGGAGGGGGGAGAAA
>JAOXJM010000001.1:164642676-164653594 GCA_026413425.1 Tringa solitaria
GTTCAAAAGACGGGTTGATGTAGTGCTGGGAGGTATGGTTTAGTGATGGTGTTGTTTTTTTGTTTGTTGTGTGGGCGTCTATTATTGTCAGTTAGGTTGATGGTTGGACAAGATGATCTATAAGGTCCCTTCCAACCTAGAAGATTCTGTGATTCTGTGATTCTGTGATTCATAGCCAAGGACAGGGTAGGCTTTCTTCAAGCTTCGCATTTGCCTTTGGACTGCAACATGAACTCAGTTGCCTCTTATAGGAAGCTACTTGAAATAAAACTGCTTCAACAAGTTTCATCTTGCAGTGTTATTATTATTATTATTATTATCATCATCGTCATTTGTAAAGGGAGTTTGTATTATGAGAATGCCTGTGAGCTATCACAGACTGCCTTGTATAAATATAACTTGTGCAAAAGAGCTCACATTCAAAGTGTAAAATGAGAGACAACAGGTGGAAGAAGCCATCAGCTGGAAGGGAGCACAAGGGAACAATGAAGCAATTATGAACAGTTGACAAAGCAGCAGTCAGAGAACACCAGCTGCTTAACTATTGTGGGAGCTCTAATTACAATTCTTCTTAGGCGAGTGAATTACTCTTGGAGTGCTCTGCCCAGAACCCTCCCTCAGGAAGCAGTACATGATTTTGGGAAGAAGGAAAATGCAACAGGGAGGAGTGCAAGATCCCTGTCCTCATTTCTCGACAAATCAAAGCCAACCAAGTTCACGTGTGTGTAATACACTCTCCTTTACATATTCAGAGCAATACAAGATGCATTGCAGTAGAGGTCCTTGAGCTGTTAACATATGGATCTCTAACATGATAAAATGTGTTATTTCAGTATAGATATCGAGCTATTAAGATAGATCATGTCAAAAATCTTAGTGTTGATGGCTCCATGCTGAGCATTGGCATGATCCATCTTAATGGCTTCTTTCTTCACAGCCACTATGATGTACTTTGTCAAAGCATAATACTGAGCCTTTCATTTGAAGTGCTACATCATATCAAACCTTCTATTGCAGTATTCAAATGTATAATGTCAGTGCATAGTATGGAGTTCATAAGTGGCTCTTTGTATCATGTCAATACATGGTAATAAGTGTTATGACACCAAGCAGTGCTTAGTAAGTATGAAAATGTTACTCTGTGTAAGCACAGTAAATTAAATTCAAAAGGTTTGGATTTTGTTTTGTATTTAATACAGAGAGAATGAATTCAAACTAAATATGGACTAACCTGGGATGATCTTGCCTACTAATGGAACATCTTTCTCCTCTTTATGAACCTGTAGCCTTTCAGATTAGAAGTGTATCATTTCAAGGAAGGTTAAAAGGAGAGTGAGCAGCTTGTTCCTACATGCACTGCACAGGAAAGATAATGAAACTTTTCAATGGGTCATTGTTAAACTATTTTTTTCCTGTCAAAGCTTGCCAGGTTTTTTTGAAATTGAAAGGGCAGTGTGCCAGATTTGACACTACTTCCATCAAGGGAGTCTTCCAAACTGCACGAAGAGAATTTACATGGAAAACTTGCTTCAAATCACTTTTGCCCTTTGTAAAACTAGGACGACTTGTTTAGACTACTGTCCTAATCCCACATCCACTATGAGCACTGAAACCCTAGTACGGAAACACTTTTGCCTGGAAAAAAAGAAGAAGCAGCAGTAGGATGCAGAGTGTCCTCAGAAATGGAAGCAGCAATTTGTTGTGTGCTTCCATGTAGTGTTCAGAATGATCATGAACTACAGTCATCCTAGAAAAAAGTGAGAAGAATCCACTCCCTGGGCCTTCTCTTCCCTTAAAATCCTAAGCAAGAATATACAGTGAAGTGGAGAAGGGAAAAGTACTACGTGTGCATATTTAGGCAACCAAATCAAGTCCCTGAATTTGTATTTTCACAAGGTGAGTGTGCTACCTACCCTCATCATTTTGATTCATACAAACAGATAAATTTTTTACATATTCAGTGTCTAAAGAATGTCTAATTCTTTAGAATGTCAGTGTCTAATATTTGTACACTCTACCTTTTCCTTAATTAGTGGGATCTTATATCTTGTTAATTGGACTGCAGACTTAAAGGCACTGGTCTCTGAGGTGAAATTAATCCATACAAAGCTAGGGATACAAGTCTTTTAACTTGATTCTCTTACCTTGATACCTGATAGTTTAGCCTACGGTATATGAAATGTGACTACCCGCCTATTTTGGGGGCATGGGCACGGGGGTCCAAATGTGTCCTAGGAGTCCAAGTTTTGACCATAAGATGCTTTAAACATCCTTTTTACTTGCCATCGGATTCAATTACCTAAACAGTCATCACCTACAATGTCTGTTTCTGGTCTCAGGGACTGCAGATAGGTATGTCTAACCACCCGTCTTCCCATAAACTGACTGAACTCCTACGTAAACATTGCCCACACAATGAATCAAGGAGATGTCCGAAATTATCTATGGTAATAATATAAGGTGGTAAATTTACCTTCATAAATCATTACGCAGAGCTAACCAAAAAAGTTAGCATTTCCTTTTCCCCAGTAATACAGTAATTTATAGACACAAGCGATTAGTGGTGATTAAGAAAAAAAAATTAGCAATAAAAATTTACATATATGTATATGAGAGATTGTGTCTCTAAAACTGGAGTAATATCAGTCAAGGAAATACTCAGTTAGTACCTATCTCTAAGTTGAGAACCATTTGGTTAGAAGCTCACAATTTTGATTGACTAAATACGGTCTTACACTGATTTATTTTGACAAGAAAATAACTGCAACATTTCACCCAAAATGCCCAAACATAGGTGAATCTTCATCTGAGGTGTTTTTTTTCCAACTTTGAAAAGGTATTACTTCATCTATTAAAAACAGGCAGGTGTATATTTACAAAAAACTCCAACACAGACATGTGAATGAAACATTCCCTCCCTTTTATGTGTTTTGTATCATTGCAGTAAAAAAGACAGTACCACCTAGATGTCCAAAAACTCAAGGTGTTTGTTTCTGACAAGGCAATGACACGCCTGCCTAGTTGAAATTGAAACAGCATGTCTGGAAGGAAAGTTCTTGTATGAAATGTGCATAAAGACAGAAGGGACAATCTGAAGAGCCCCATACCTGCTGCAGGCCATGGTGCCACCCTACACGAGTTGAGTGGCACAGGGCCCACAGTGTCACGCTTCAGCTATCAGACAAGAGGAGTTAATAACCGGAAAGAGTGCATGGGAGGGAGGAGAATGGAAACATCCCGTTTGACACCGGTTTGGTGCATTGTCAATAAATGATTGTCTGGGTTTTAGCAATGAAAAGGCAGCAATATTACGCACCAATGTTATTTTTAACCTATATTCTACATTATTAATTTCAAACGTACTTGTGTGAGGCTTTCCACCTGGGCTGTATTTAAGATAAGAATTACGAGGATGTTAATTGTATCCAGAAAAGTCCATCTGTTGCTAACAAATTCTTGCCAGAGGTTGCGTTCAGGTGTCCCTGAATGCATGCAGTCAGCCTCCTGGGCTGCTTTTGCTTGGCCCTGGAGAGCCCTGCCCTCAGCACAGAAACAGGAGAAATTCCATTTTTTTGGCCAGAGTTTTGCCCCACAAGTGAAGCACTTGTTACAGACTGATGTGATAGACACCTAGTATAGCGATTTCTCATATGTACATGCCTAAATGTTCTTTCTTATGAACATCCCAAATTCCTGGGCCTTTGGGAAAGATCTCTTCTTTCCCTTATTGGCTTTTGGCTTTCAGATGTTACATCAAGAAGGCAATTTACTTGCGGCAAGTGAAGGAAGGTCCCCAGTGTTTAAGGCACTACAAAGCCACCTACATTTTGAAACAAAGTTCATTGTAGTATTATATTCCAGGGATTTAATAATAAAAAAGTTATAAAAATGATTTTTTTCAGTGCCACATTTGAAATGTCTAAATGCCAATATAAAAAGTGCAAGTACACAGACACTCCAAGTTTATTTTACGAAGGTTTAAACATCCCAACATGACAAATAATTTGTACCATAACAGAATCTCTTCAGGGAATAAATTCAGTGAAAGGTGTAGCAAGTTTAGGGTAACACGCCACAAGAAACACAATAGCTCAGTAAAATACCGTAGCTGAATATTAATTTTTAATTAAATTAAATCATTGATAGTAGAGTAAATGTCTTAGCAGACATTTTTGTAGAAAGACCTACATCAGAAAACTCTTGTGTCCGCATTCAGAATACACAGTATCCTTTTTGTTACTCATTGCCTTGAGAGAAGAAACAGAGATTCAGGAAGACACTTGAAGATGTGAGCACTTCAGTGCGTAGGTCAATAGATGTTGTGATGGAAGTGAAAGATCATAGAATCATAGAATCATAGACCTTAAGATTCATTTTTGTGGAGTACTTAAGCAAGTAGGATGCAATAAAGTGACAGGGGCAGCTAATAGGGAAGTGGATTCTGAAAGACATTGAAGACAAGAAGAGACAGTATGAAATTAATATAGTAAACATGGTGCTCTCCTGAGGAGAGTTGGAGCTGAGGATGAATTCTCCAAAAAATACTTTCTCCCATTCTATCAATAAATAAGTAAATGTAGGCTGTATTTTACATATGACTTTGTGTTTGTTGATAGTATTTTTTGCAGTTGAACTATTACTTTTGATTATTTTTTCTTTAAAGCAGCAATTACAAAAATTCCTACGCATTTGCCTTTCATTTTCTGTTTTTATAATTTCCACTCCTTATGTGGAAAAACAACATGGCTACAGTACTGACTCATAATCAAAGCCATTAACTTTTTGTTATCCTGCAGTACAACTAGAAGCATTTCTGGAGAACAGAGTAGAGCAAGTAACAAAGAAAGAAACACGTTAGTAAGAAATTGTGACACATAACCCATTTCTGGTTTGGATGTTTATTTTCAAAATATATAAAGCTTTAAACATGTAAATTATTTTCCTGAGCCTCACAGATATGTAGCCATTATTGATCTTTAAGACTGAATGTATTCTTATATATTTTAAGGTGAGTCTTCAGCCAAGGTATAGTTTTACAAGTACACTTGAAGACCACAGTCAAGTTACTCCGATTCCAACTGCAGCCACCTTGCTCAGGAAAACAAAAGATCAAAATTACATTGTACTAATCTTTAAATATTCAGTTACCAATTCCATTCCATGCAACTATTTAGGCCACAACCTAGGTACAAAAGCTCACATCTAAATATTAGCATTGCCTTTTTCCCTCAGAAATGTCAGGGGAAGATTTTCAAAGAGCATGGTGAGATCTTGAGTTATGGGATATGTGTGCATGATGGTTGACATTCCATGTTTAAATGATTGTCTAAATAACATTAAGTCAAAATTACTGGGGGTTGATTACATAAAATAAAAGTGAAGTCTTGTGTGACAGTTTCTTTGAAAACTATTACCAGTTGGACAAACCTATCATCAGTTTACTTCAAGGATTTATTTTAAAATTCAAAAAGTTGTGTGTCAAAGTCTAGATGAGTCTTATTTAATTATCATTTCTCAGAGCTTATCACCTTTCATGAAAGATCAGATGAAGTGGAATTAAATTCTAGTTTCCTTGGATTCTGTTTTTGACATAGGTACTTGATTTGCAGATCCATTAACTAAATGTCTCTGGACTAATTTTGCCTTATTCGACATATTAAATGCACAGCCAAGTGTAAGATAAAATGCCTGAAGGCATGGCTGTTTGGAAGAGGAAAATAATAATACTGCAAAAAAAGTTGACTGTTGAAAAATATGGAAACCTTTCTAAAAAAAAATGCTAGTACATTTTCACATTTTTAGAGAAATTTCTTATGCCGCTAATCACAATTTAAGGGCAAGCTGAGTAGTCATATGAACTGTCTTATATGCATTTATTTACTTTCTTATATGCATATGTTTTTTCAAAGTTTTGAAGTGGTGCCATCATAGTTCCCCAACTTGCTCTTATACTGTAAGGGTGATCTTCTAGCACACAGGATGCAGCAGAGAGCTAGCATTTTACCAGTGTGTAGTTAAATGTATTTTGCCGCATTCTCAAAAGAGAAAATGGGTATAAACAACCAGGAGGAAGTACACTGGAAACAGTGATACTTTGCTGTTTACAAAGTTTGGACCCATTCTAAGGCTGGTGCTTCCGTGAGCGATGCCGCGTGCACCAGGATCCTTTGTGGCACAGTACTGCATTTCATATGGTACAGTTTGGAAATGGGATAGGAGAGACAAAAAAGTTTGAATGTATTCTCACCCTAGAAATTGTTTGGGAAATGCATGGCAGTGAAAAATTCAAAAGTGAATTATTTGCTATTTAGAAATAATTTAGCGACCCAGTGACAAACCACATCTGTATTTCAGTTGACTTAGAGATGTCTGAAGTAGTGCACTTACAGAGACACCTTCAGAAGGATGGAAACCATCCCCATCCTCTGTTCAGTAAGGTGGCAGACAGCAGAAGATCCCACAAGCTCCTCAAGCATATCACCGACGTTTTCCAGAGAGCAAAGAATCAAAGGAAAATCAGCTGGTAACTAACTTATACCTCATTCAATTTCCATCTTATTTATTGTATGTAACTGATTTCAAGTAACATCTTAATCACCGTTATGAGAATATACATTACTCTAATCAATGTTTTCTTTAGTTGTAAAGATTTCAAGCTGCATTCACCTGGCCTTGTTTTAGGTACTTAATAATTTGGAGTCCAGTGTATGTTGGATAACTAGGTTCCTTGACCTGCCCCTACAGAGAGGCAGGCACCTGACAAGGGCAATTCAACTCACCTAAAAATTTATATCAGGCTTCTCATTTTAAATCAGCTAGGGTGGGATTCTGCTCCTGATTCACTCACCCAGGCTTAAACTTCTCCATCTCCTCACAGAAGTATGAATTTAGCATCTAAACTTCTGTATTAGTTGCTTGGAGCGCTGTGGTGGGATAGAGATGTGTAATTATAAGCTCCTTGTGACATCTGGGATGCTCTGAGGTGTCCAAGACACCAGAGCCTCCTTCTGGGATATTTTAGGCTATCTCACTGATATGAGACTCATATTTCTAAGCAACTGAACAGAACCATTAGTGACAGGTCAGCTGAAAGACCCTAAAGGCTCACCTGATGGTACTGACTGGATCTCAGCTAACCATTGCGGGAGCTAGGCATTTAGCCCACATGTTGGCACCTACATAAAGATGTCTAAATTTGTGTGTCTGAGTCAGAAGCTGAATCCTACTCCTAAATTTACGAAAGATAAACCCAGGCCTTAAAAAATTACCTAACTTTAAATCTGTCACCACACTTCCAAAACCTTATACTTGGTGATTCTTGACTATTAGGGCAGCATTTTAGCACCATCGTTCTATGGTTCTATGGAGCATCCACTTGGCCTTAAGCTGCTTCTGGTGCAAGCCTCCTATAATATCTGTAAGATATCAGTCAGCCTCTTTGGCTGTCTTGACACCTTGTGGCATTTCAGCTGGCACTAGATGCCCTTGTTGACTGTAGATGCAGGTTGACTGTAACAGAAACTTAGATGCTTAGCTCACAGTAGATATACAGACACCAGTCTTCGCCTGGAAAGATACCTGTCTAACACCCCACTTTATATATACCTGTCGAAATCCCAGTAGACTCCATTCAAATCCTTTCAGCTAATCTCTTATTACTAGATTCTGTATGTGCTAAGTAGACAACTAAATCTGCCACTGCTAGGTTGACTGGATGTACCCACTTTATTAAATTTATGCACAACCTTAAATATTTTTTTATGCTGTTGTTCTATCAAAGCACTGTAGCTAAGAAACTACTGGGTTTAGAAACAGTAGTCACAGATTCAGTCCAAGCAATTAATATTTCCGTCTATAACTAGTTCACTGGATTAATGTGTTCTCACCTCAATATATGGACATGGAACTGAATAAATCTTCTGCAGACATCCTATAACACTGAATGGAAATGATCTGGAGGTCAATGAGTAAATATGAAACTAATTTAATTTGGTTTAGCAATTCTGAGGTGCATCATATATTTCATTGTCCTGCAAATAACACTGTTTGTGAAAAATCAGAACATTTTCTCCTTCATAAATATAATACATAGCCATGCTAACCAGCACATTTAGAAGTAGATTTCTAATTGTGTAATATGGTGGCATGTTCTTATTACCTCACTGTATTATGACACCTAACTTCACCAAAGTGTATTTCAATCCCCTTAGTGCCTTAGGGTATAGGACATATATTCTACAAAGAGGTATTTGCATGATTCCATGAGCGTGTATCAAAGTTCTGACAGTGCACTGAAAATAATTAAAATGCATTTGAAAGGTCTGGCCCTGGGCATTAGCTCCCTTTTTATAACATGCATCTTGCTGCAAATCGCAAAATCTCTGGTTTGCCAGACCACCCTATAGGAAGGACAGTGAGCAGAAGTGTTACTACCCTCCACCAAGTAATACTCTTAACTGGATTTTTGAGGTGTGGTAACTAGATTTTTTTTAATAAGCTACCATATTTTTTACAAAATGAATGACCTGTATAATAAATATTCAATCATAATAATTCCTTAATCTATGTTTGAGACAAATATTTTATCTTTCAGCTGAACCAGTATAGTTTATGAAATGTTAAAGCTTTTCCTATATAGAAGTATAAAATTATTCTTATATTTGGTGTGGCTGGAGAGATTTTATGGTGGTATTTTGGTCCAGTAAACATGCACAGTAAGTGAGATTTTTTTCCCTTGCCATTTTGATTAATAACAATAATTTTCATTTAACAAAGTATCCAATGTATTACAGTCCTTGTAATATTCTGGCTGCTCTCCTGTACTAACAGTAGACTTTATTTTCAGCTCTAATTACTATTACTACTCCATTCTCATTCCTTCTTGCACATCTGCCACTGAATTTATGTGCTATTGTTGTCTTTTTCCTCTCTCAGCATCCACTTTTTTGTACACCCAAAAGAAACAATTGATATTGTATTATGGTTGTTTTTCCTGGAGAGAAATGTGCCTGCAAATGAGTCTATTGACTGCTTCACTTTCAGGCAAGTTATCTTATAAAAAATTATGTGCGAGAACTAGTGCATTCATTATGGCTGACCTGCTGGGATATCAGCAATGTGGTAATGCAGGGGTTTTTTTGCTTATTTTAAGCTTTGCGTAAAGCTTGTAACATGTTTTGTTTATATTATTGATAATAACCAGGATTCATCTGGCATTGTTCCAAGGGAAGCACACTGACATAAGTTTATTTTATTTCTCAGAACATATGCCATGGTTTCTTTATACTCTTTCTTCGATACAGTTTCAGCAGATCATTGCATCACACATACAGAATTTGCAAGTTTGAAAAGATTATGATAAAAGAAAATTTCCAGTGCCTTCTCATTCAATTACTGCTTATTGTTATTACATTCTGTTTGTCTGTGTGAAGCCTTGGTACCATAGTGAGATAGAGAAGGCCATTTTATACATGCAACTAATTTCTGAAATGCAGAAACATTTAAAAACAAATAAGAGATTTGGTACTGCGTAAGGGGGAGGCATTTTGTGTGTAAGATAATTTTGTTTGGCCATTAACCAGACAAGACCAGACCCTGTGGGTTCATGTCTTACAGAGCATCCCAGTGACTGAGGCATCTGCCTCCCAGTAACACTTATCCTGAAGGTGATGTATTCTCCTCTACCCCTTCATAGCTCTGAAAATGAACCTCTCAGTTCAATGGGATCAGATGGTAATAAATTCACATAATTATATACTTGTTAAGGAGGTTAAGGTTATTTTGTTTGGATAACGTGACTATAATTTATTTTGTCTGTAAGGTTTGAGGTTAAACAATATTAATGGTTAGTTAATGGCCTAATGAGTCAGCTACAAGCCATTTAGGCATGCAATGAACCTTTGCTTTTCAGTGACTCCTCTAATGAAAGATCTATATGAGCGCCTGTCTACTGTCACAATAGAGATAGCAGGAGAGTCACCTAATCGATTGTGATGGTAAATCAATTGATCTGTAACCCTGTTTTCATACAGTGAAAAAGATATGGAAGAAACATTTTACGGTTCCCTTATTTCCAGCTGAATATCTATAAATAAAAGAGACAGTTCCCTATTTGAAAATATTCCCTTTATTACTGTGATTCAAAAGCAGGGAGAATCTGATTGATGTCCCATTTTATAGATGTGTCGGTTACTTTTGTCATTTCCAGGAGATTTAAGGTTCTTAGAAATTAAATATATGATACAGAACATCAGAGAGGCTTGCTCTTCACTGTCATGTGTAAGGTTAAGGATTAAGATAAAGCTGATATGTGCTCTACTTGTTCTTACCTCTGAACAGCATCCAAAAATGCAGCGGGATGATTTAGAAAGAAATTTGGAAATGCCGTTTATAAAGAAAAAGTCTTTGAAGCTTCCTTTAAATAGAAGCTGTATTAAAGAATGTTTTAAGACAGCAGTCTATGATATTGATGCTGCTTTTATATCCTGATTTCATGCTATCCTGTGGGTTTCATTACATATTTTTCCTTTTCCACAGTGTGCTTAGAACACACAGATTTTTTTATCCTTATTATGACCACAAACCACCAGAAACACCAACTATATGAAGGCCCTGTTACACCTGTGTACTGATTCTTTCTAACCAGCTATTAGGATTTCATTACTTTTCTTGAACTAACTTCTTATTTGGCTTGTCTCTTTCTTCTTCTAATCTGACATAACTCAGAAAAGACCAGTTTTCAGAAACTGGTCAAGTTGCTCAAGTCACAGGTGACAGGACTAGAGGAAATGGCCTCAAGTTACACCAGGGGAGGTTCAGACTGGATATTAGGAACAATTTTTTCACTGAAAGGGTTAACAAGCTTTGGAATGGGCTGCCCAGGGAGGTGGTTGAGGCACCATCCCTGGAAGTGTTCAAA
>JAOXJM010000001.1:164660090-164697232 GCA_026413425.1 Tringa solitaria
CATTTCCTCTTGATTCTACCCATCCTGAGAGCTGATCCATGTCCGCTCATGGGAAGTATGCCAATACAATTATTTTGCAGTCTTTGGAATGGGAAGTATGCCCATGGTTCTCCTTCAACTGCTTATTTGGTTTTTGCATCAGAAAACTTCCAATATTTGGGATAAGAACTCACAGTTGTTTTTACTTCCGTATTTATTCCATGGGAGCCAACATTTTCTCAAACTGGTGAACAACTGCTGTCATCCTTATGTGTGTTTTACCATGAAACCACCTAGCCAAAGTCATTAAATATTTTCTTGGTAAAATGAGGTTTCCACCAGTAGTCCAAATTCCAGCTTCATCTTTCACAGCCTCCCAACTTACCTGTCAAGTCCACTCTTCCTGAATAACCTCTGCATATATTTGGGTAGGATTATTGTTGTCTGACCAATCTTCAGCAGAGGGCGTTGTTATGGTGGAATACTCATGTGTAGGTTGGCAAGCAGCAGTTTTAGCTGCTTTATCTGCCAATTCATTATTTCTTTCAATTTAGCTGGCTCCTTTGGTATGAGCTGGGCAGTGTACTACAGCATTTTCCCTTGGAAGCTTAATAGCTTCCAACACCATTTCAGTTACATTAGAAATATTTTTCCTGTCAAGTTAAGGAAGCCTTGTTTTTTCCATAGTATACCCATTGCATGATACACTCCAAAAGCATCTTTAGGATCAGTATAAATAGTTACCTGCTGATTATATCCCCACCAGGCTGCTCTTGCTAATGCAGTTAATTCATCCCCTTGGGTACTCACTGACTGTAGAGGTTCTACTTCAAGTACCTCTGCTTTTCTCATTACTGCATAGCTTGTGTGTCATTTTCCATTCACATAATATGAAGATCCATCAGTGAGAAGGATCGGATCCAAGTCCTCTAGAAGCTGATTCCACATATCTTCTCAAAGGCGGCTGGAGTGAAACACTACCTTAGCACAACTGTGATGCAGCTCACCATCAGAGGGAGCAGGCAGTAAAGTCACTGAATTCAAAGCATTATGTCTTTTAAAAGTAATATTACCCACATTTAAAATCATTAATTCATAATAATGTGCTCTTTGTGAAGACTATGCTTGTGTAGCATGCTGCTTGAGAATCAGTTCTGCTTCATGCAGGATATATGCAGTTGTTGGGTGACCCAGGATGAAGGGTCTGCTGCTTTCTATGACAGTCGCTGTTGCTGCTATGGCTTTAACACAGGAATTATTCGCTGCTGTTACAGGACCCAGTTGAGTTGAGTGCTAAGCCACAGGGCGGCGGTATGGATTTAGCTTCTGAGTAAGAACTCCGCTGGCTACTCCTTTGTTCTCCTACACAAGTAGTTCAAAGGGTTTGGAGTAATACTTTCTGCTGAAGCAGAAGCTGAAGCTCCTTTTATAGTTTGGAAAGCTTTTTCTTTCTCTTGACCCAACATATAGGTTCCACTTTCTCTGCCTCAGTAGCTTCTGTCAATGGCTTACTTGACTCCCCTAGTGCCACTATCCAGGGTTTGTGGCTAAACATCCTCACAATTGTTTTCTTTACTGCGGTTGAAGTATTTCTACAATAGCCTGGTAGACCCGTTCTGGATCCACTAATCTTTGTCTTCTTTTAGTATGAATCCTAAATATTTTACTTCCTGCTGACGCAGATGAAGTTTAGAAAGAGTGACCTTTTTCTACTAAAGCAGTAGATAGACAAATAGTATCTTTCAAGCACTCTTCATATGTCTTACTGGCAAGTAACAAATCATCTACACATTGTAGAAGTATAGAACCTCCAGGTAATATAATATCTTTCAGATTTCCTCCTTGCTACCCTGGAGTGTGATCCTTAAAATAGTTGTGGATATCAGAGGTGGTTTGGTCCACAAACACGCTTACTGACAATTTGTTGTTAGAATTCTGGAGATTCATTCCCCCATATGTCAACAAAACCTGTCATAATCTTCCCAGTAGTCACTGAGGTGTTTCTCTGGCTTCTGTCTACATCCCTGTACTTCAGTTCAATTTACTCTACACTTCTCACAAGCTCTAATCACCTGTATTCCCCTTTATTTCCCCCTCCCTTCCCCAGCACCTTTCAGCAATTATCTCTCTCTGCTAAACAAGACTATTCACAGAGAAGAATACAGTTAATCAATTTTTTTTTCTATAACAGCTGCTACCTGATGGGCTCAGCTTTGGCCAGCAGCAGGTTCATCCTAGAGCCAGCTGCCAGCGGCTGTATCGGGCATGGGGGCAGCTCCTGCTGTCTTTTCACAGAAGCCACCCTTGCAGTCCCCCTGCCAGTTACTCAGTTGTTCAGAAATAAGCTTTCTAGCAAAAGTTCAAGGTACACTGAGAGATTATAAATATAGGTACCAAAACAAGGGTTTATCTCAGCAAACGCAGTATTTAGTCACACAAAGCATAGCTGCAAATGAAAAAGCTTTCTGAACTGCAGTCACATGCTGTTCACCAGCCTCACTGAACTACTAATACTGAAATCTAGACAGTACTGCTTATGTGGTGCTGAAATTGTTCTAAAGCCTTTAGAAAAAAAAGCTGATGGTAAAAGGGATGACCATACAGAAAAACCACACTGATACGGGTTTTGCTTTATCTGAACTGATGCTAGCATAGTAAAAATTTTTCTTCCTGCCATTTTGAGAGCAATCAAATTCATCCAAACAGATAAAAACATGAGCACTACACAAGGAGGGAAGACACACTAGTGATCTGGATGAGTCCCAAATTAAAAGGGGAAACATATTCCAGAGGAAAAGCCCAAAGTGTTGCTGCAAGAGAGAAGAGCCTTTCCCCTTCTGTTGGAAAGCCAGTTCCCAGGGCTGTGGGAGGCAGACGTGAGAGGTTTTGCACCATTCAGGGTAGGTGTTTGAACCTTGGTAACTGCAATGGGTTTGCAAACCTTGGGTTTTCAAGGTCACAGGACTGAGGTTTACTGGGTTTATTTTTGTCTCAAGTTGGTTTGATGGGCTTGGAGCTTTGATTTTATTTGGTTCAGTTGCAACATCATTTTTTCTTCCAACCAGATGGCTATTCCTAGTCTGTCTTACTTTTGCTTCTGTTTGTATGGTACAACAATAGATTTTGAATAGATAATGGTAACAAGGAGTCATTCTTTGTAGAATGAAACATTTATGACTCCAGTGAGGACAGATAGCAACGTGCTCTTGCAGCCCAGAAAGCCAGCTGTATCCTGGGCTGCATCAAAAGAAGTATGGCCAGCAGGTTGAGGGAAGTGATACTGCCTCTCTGCTCTGGTGAGACCCCACCTGGAGTACTGCGTCCAGCTCTAGAGTCCCAGTAAAAGAAATGCATTGATCTAATACAGTAGGTCCAGAGGAGGGCCACAAACATGAGCAGAGGGTTGGAAAATCTCCTCTGACAACGAATTAGAGCATTCAGATTGTTCGGCCTGGAGAAGACAAGGCCCTGGGGATACCTTGTCGTGGCCTTTCAATACTTAAAAGACACTCACAAGAAAAACTGAGAGAGACATTTTACCAAGGCCTGTAGTAATAGGCCAAGAGTCAGTATAACACCAAACAACATATCTGTGTCCAAAGAACATTAACTCCATCACAAGGATGACAATCAGAGTCAGAGGAAGGGGTTGAGGAAGGAGGATACTAATTGAAAAGGTGACTGCCTGGCTTTATGGCTGGTGGTGTACTCCAGGTTTTGGCTTCTATGATCATGGATCCAGCTTTGAGAAGCTGGGTCTGTCGGGAGCTGATGGGATTCACCTGACCAAGTAGGGCAAGATGGTCTTTGCCAGGAAGCTATCCAGACTTATATGGAGAGCTTTAAACTAGATTTAGCAGAGGAAAGAGATGGAGTTTTGAGCAACAGAGATGAGCCAAGGGCTGCTGATGTATTAGGAATCAACAGGGAAACACCTGTGAAATGCTCACAGGAAAACATTACGCCTATTTTTAAAAAGGAGGAACCTGGGAGCTACCAACCAGTCAGCCTCAGCTCTGTGCCTGGTAAGGTCATGTAGCAGATCCACCTGGAACATATGTTCAAACATAAGGAAGACGGGGAGGAAATTACACACAGCCAACATCACTTCACCAAGAGCAAAGAAAAATCTTGCCTGACTAACCTAGTGGCCTTCTACCATGGAGCGATTGCATCAGTGGACAAGGGAAGAGTTGTGGACGTCATCTACCTGAACTTCTCTAAAGTCTTACCTCTAAATCAGAGGTATATGGTTTAATGGACCAGCTGTTAGATAGATAAGGAATTAGTTGGCTCACCATGTCCAAAGAGTTACAGTCAATGGATAAATGTCCAGGTGGAAACCAGAGTGGTGTCTCTCAAGAATCCATACTGACAATAATATTATTTAATATCTTCATCAATGACATAGGCAGTGGGATTGAACACACCCTTAGCAAGTCTGCAGATGACACCAAGCTGAATGGTGTGGTTGATTTGATAGAGGGAAGGGATGCAATCCAGACGGACCTTGATATGTTAGAGAAGTGGTCCCCTGTGAACCTCATGAAGTTCAGGAAGGCCAAGTGAAAGGTCCTGCACCTGGGTTGGGGCAACCCCTTGTACCAATACAGGCTGGGGGATGAAGGATTTGAGAGCAGCCCTGCCAGGCAGGACTTAAGAATACTGGTGAATGAAAAATTGGACTTGAGCTAGCAATGTGAGCTAATTATATCCTGGGCTGCATAAAAAGAGGCGTGGCCTAGCAGGTTGAGGGAGGTTATTCTACCCCTCTACTGCACTCTTGTGAGACCCTACGTGGAGTACTGTGTCCAGCTCTGGGGTTCCCAGTACAAGAAAGACATAGACCTGTTAGAGTGGGTGAGAGGAGGGACATGAAAACAATCAGAGTGCTAGAACACCTCTCCTGTGAGGAAAGAGAGCATTGAGGTTGTTCAGCCTGGAGAAGAGAAGGCTTCAGGGAGACCTTATTGCTGCCTTTCAATATATAAAAAGGGAGTTAACAAAAAAGACAGAGAAAAACTTTTTATCAAGGTCTGTAATGACAACATGAGGGGCGATGGTTTTAAACTGAAAAAGGGTAGGTTTAAATTGGACATAAAGGTGAATTTTTTTTATGATGAGATGAATAAGACTCTGCAACAGGTTACCTAGAGAAGTTGTGGATGCCCCATCACTGGGGCTGCCCCAAGTGTTCAAGACCAGGCTGGATGGGGCTTTGAGCAACCTGATCTAGTGGAAGTTGTCCCTGCCCATGGCAGGGGCATTGGACTAGATGATCTTTAAATTTCTCTTCCAACCCAAATGATTTTACGATTTTGTGATCCTATGATGTGACGTAGACAAGTACAGGTGAGCAGTAATTAAAAAAAGGCACAGGTTTGACACTGGAGACACAATGCCTGTAAGCAGTTCACTACTGTTGACATAAAAAAATGCAGACCTAGAGCTGCATAAAACTGGTTTTAAGGGTAAAGAAGAGAACAAAGCATATATTGAAGGCACTGTGTATAGTAAGGGCAGGTGTAATGTGGAGAAGCAAAGTAATGAAAAAAGAGGAAGTTGTAAAAGTTTCATAGAAAATATCAAAAGGAGTCCTAGTGGATATTAAAGTGAGGAGGAAAAAAGCATCAGCATCAACATCATACTTCTTGCAGCATAACACTTCAGATGCTGACAATTCCCCATATGTCCCCCAAAATCCAGATGGAAGCTGTCAATGTCAGGACCCTGAGGGTCAGTATTAGGGCAAGCAAAACATCAAGGAAAGTGGTGGGCACTAGGAAGTATATGCATAACAATTTACCATAATTTTATATTACTGATATATAAACCTTTTTTTTTCCTGTAATACAGTATCTTTTCTTTATTTTCTTCTCCTGTCACCATTAAATCTGCAGTAATAATAAACCTAAGCACATATTTTGTCAGGTCTTTTTTAGACTGCCGGAGAAGAAAAAGATAATGAAAATCCAGTTAAAAACAGGGGTCCATATCAAACCATAAGTATCCAAGCAATTCCAGCATGAACAGCAGTCAATGAGTCAGCAAGGGTTCTGCGTAGGTTTACATAGCTCTAAGATTGCTTTAAAAGTCCCTCATTTTTGCCTCTTGTTGATCCATGGCCCAGCAGATTGCATATAACTGCAAAGATTGGTTCAAATTCGTAAGAGCTGCATTATGGACTGAAATGCAAGTGGCAGCTGATGGTATTAGCATAAGTTGGCTAGAAATGTATTGTTTGGTTATAATCAATCATGAAAACAAGCAGCATAGTAATATAAAGAAGAATCATACCCAGTAATGAACAAGAGCTCCCTTCAGAGACGATCTCAAAGTGATTCACCTGAATACCAAGGCACAGAATTCACAATTCTATACATACATATGTTGTCAGTGTATCTTCCAGATAGCTTGGATATCACAATTGTCACTGTTACAGCTTGCTGGCACCCAGCATACCCCAGGGAACAATTAGTACACTTGTGGCATTAATATATGTTAGTGACGGAAATATGAAGTCTAAGACATTTGCTACCTTGGATGATATCCCATTTAATCACCCTTTTGCTTTGGTAAAGCGCTTGTTGAGCAGAAGAATGGACTTTGGCCACACCATTTTAGGGATGAATTTGTCTGTATTTCCAAAATAGACATGAACATGAGCGAGTGCCACAGAACTGCCATACCTCTTTGTGTCAGACAAAAGAAGCACTATATAACAATCTTCTTTACAAACTCTGACTGTGTCGAACCTAATTGCTTTCTTTGTAAAAGTGCAATTCAGTAAGGTTTCAGGAACCTTTAACTGTTCACAGGGAATGGAATTTAAAAGTACAAACAAATTCTGGATACATTTATATGTACAGAACTCCATAATAAATCCACTAATATCAATGAAGTTTCTTATAACTTGTACCTGAAATAAAGCTCTTAAGCAGAGAAATACTATGCAGCTGTGATTATTATTTTTTTTAAGAAAAAAAGACTTTTCATTACATCCACTAGCAATAAAATTATAATGTCTGTCTGCATGGTTGGTTAGTGCCAGAGTCTCTAGGCTGAGACATTCTATAAAACTCACAGGAATTTTAAGCAGCCCAAAATTAGCTAAAGCTTTTTTTCTTAAAGTCAGTGCTTATCTAGAAGTATTTCTTGATGAAGGTCAATAAAACTCTCTCATTGTCTCTACTTTTTCAATGCTATGTGTTGTTTTAATTTGAATAATTAGATTTTATCCATAAGAATTATTAAAAAATATCTTAAAGCATAAATAACTATGAAGTCCCTTTGAATAGTAAGATAAACTGAAGGATGGCTATACCATTCACAGTAAAGTAAATGCTTAAAAAACCTATTTGTTCTTTACATACCTCATTTACCACCTTTGAAATTTTATTTTAATAGCAATAATGCCCCTTAAAAAGACACTTGTCAGGGAATATTGCAGAGAGTATCTAAAAGGTATTTTGAATTTGAAACTATGACTATTCATATCAACACTAATTCTAAAAGTTCAGTTCAGTTCATCAGCCCAGAGAAAGATATACCCATGTGGATCCAACCAACATGGCTGGCTTTTTTAATTTCACATACCAGCTACCTGAAGCAATGAACTAAACTGAGTGGTCCTATGCTGTCCTTAGGCTGCAAAATGTTGCAAGCAGAAAGCATTACTCTAATTATTTCAACAAGAAACAAATTACTGACACTTGTAACCTTCTGTGGAGCTGCATGGAAGCAGAAATTAATAAGAAAACTGAGAATACTGTAGTCAAGACTTAACATATCACAAAAATTGGAGGAAGCCTCCAGATCACCTACTCTGGGAGACTCAAAGATACTGAAATTACTTCTAACTCATTTCAGGTTTGTCTATCATACATCAAGAAGGAAATGAAAATTGTTAACTCATTTTGGGTTTCTCTATAAGAATATCACGCATCAAGAAGGTAATAAAAATTAGGGGTCAGGTTTTAACCATTGATACAAACGTCTACTGAAGATGTTTTCTCACTGTATTTTTAGAGACTCACTGGACATTCAGTGTTCCTTTTGAAGCAGCCCACTATCGTACATACAAAGTGCCAGTCAAAAATACTTCTGATGCTCCTTTGATTGCAACATGTTCATATATCATAGCTTATCTGTTACATTAGACTAGTAGATTTGTTTGTAAGAGGAGTAAGGTATCTTACATGGATGCACATTGCTGGCAGCTGTTGATTGACTAGAAAACTAGCAGGGAATATAATTAAGTGAAGAACTAGGATTCCACATACTGAAGAAGTCTTGGCAATTTAGAGTAGGTCTTTAGAAATTCATCTTGGGCTGACTCACTGTGTATAGCAAGTAATAGCAGAAGGAATACTGTCAAAGCAAGCTTTAAAAATCAATTTGTATCTTCTTTATAGCAAAGCGCTTCTTTGTGGTTATGAAAAGAAAACACACAAAACTGCAGAAAAAGGATAAATATGTCCATTCTTGTGTTGTCCAAAACTACTGGGAATGAGAGCTGTAAAGAAAGAGTTTAAAGTGGTAACAGAACTTGCTAGGGAGGCTGTTCTGCTCTCACACTTGTTAAATTTATAGTGCTATTGTCATTCATACCAAAGTAAATATCAAGAGAGAGAATGGTCCTTCAAATATACTGAAGTTAATTAAGTGATTTTCTAGGTATTTATCTTATTGCTTGTTTCAGCTTAGAATTTTGGCCTAACAGATTTGGTCAAATCATTTACTCAGTGATGTGAAAATGAGATCACAGCATAATCAAATAAAAATCGAATTTGATACAGCAATGTACACTTTGATGCAACCATTTGTATCACACTTATTTGTTACAATTTAATTTTAATACCTGTTTTACATTTCATTACTGAGAATTTTTCAGCTAATTGATGTGATTTCCCCACCACTCCATCTTAACATAAATACATGTTAGCATCCTGATTAGTAGACTATACAGGTGTAAATGTTTTGGTCACCTCTAGAAGATAGGCTGTTGCTGGATTGTTCCCCTCACAATCTACGTCTGTGTAGCAAAACAGATACAAAGAGGCGGTAAAATATTGCAGTCCTGATTGTAAGACCTTAGAGTCTCAGAGTAGGATTCACCTGACCACATGTTGAGATTGTCCATCTCAGCTAAGTCCCCCCCAGGCTCTTTTTAGAGTCACTGGAGAGAAATCATCACTTCTAGAGCAGACTTCTAAAATGGATGGGATGAATTGCCTCTAGAAGTGCCTACTGCTTTCCACTGCCTGTAAAGAGATCTCAGGTGACAAATTCAGAAGTAGATACTTAGTGTTAGGAGGTATGAATCCCAATGTCCTTATAAAGAAGAAATAAATTGAAGTCAATTGTGAAATACAGACCAGTTTGTTGGTTTTTTTAATCTGAATTTATATGCACTTGCAGGGAAAGAAAAAAAAAATAAAAGAAAGATAACAAACATCTGACTTGAAATTTTGAAAGAAAAAGATTAGTATGCCAGTTTGAATCCCAGGAGAAAGAGCTAAAATCATTTAAGCTTCTTTTGGAGCCAATCACATATACGGATGTAACATATTTAAACAACTGTATGAACAACTAGTTAGAGGCATACCTGTCAATATTACTTCTGCACACAAAATTGATAATTCTAGAGGTAGTTGATCTATATTCTGTTTAAGTTCCTTTCTCTAGTTTTCCTTAGTGTGGACTAGTCAATATGAAATACTGTCTTTAGGCACTAAGGAAGAATATGAGATATCTTAATCTGGAGCTAGAGGTGTGTATAGTTTAAGAACAGCAATTAGACTACAAGGAATTTTAGTGGGAAGAAGAGTAATAGGAAAGTTAATACTGAAATAATTTACTGGAGTCAGTAAACTGATTTTTAAAATTTTTATTTTTTTTCTCACAAAAAGGTAAAGAGGTAATGAAATTATGTGGGTTTCGGGGTTGTTAGATTTGGTAGTATTGTGCTTCTTTATCCAAAGATATTGCAGTTACACGGGAGAAGAATGGCTAAAATTTTAGAAATCGCCTCCCACAGAATTTAACTGCTGGTAATGAGCTGCTAATGGGAAGCAATTTAATGAAGTTGCCCGATGCCCCAAAGAAACTAACTGCAGTTGAAAACTGGCTGAGCAGATTCACTTCAGAACAGATACCTCTTAAAGCAACAGCTTGTAGGGAAACACAAAAGTGGATTGCACCTGTGCTATTGCCAAAAATGTATAGCCAGACAGCATCATGATGGTCAATATTTACACAGGTACAGGTCTTCAAAGGCACATGCCGCGGAAAGATCTAACAATGCTCATTGATTGATGCTCTGATCCCCAGTCCCCGAAGTGCTGCTTCTGGAAATGATATACAAATACTGTGGTCTCTGTTAGTTCAAAGTGCCTGCAGGTAGGCCAGGT
Source organism: Tringa solitaria (assembly GCA_026413425.1). Taxonomy (NCBI): domain Eukaryota; kingdom Metazoa; phylum Chordata; class Aves; order Charadriiformes; family Scolopacidae; genus Tringa; species Tringa solitaria. The sequence goes on from JAOXJM010000001.1 coordinate 164,670,482, forward strand.
ATGGTATTTCGGGAATATATACAAGCACCAGCTGCTACTTGGTATCTATTCTTTAAACCATCTGGTTTGGGGCATACAGTACACAGCGCTAAAATGGGGTTATTGCTTGATCAATTCTGCCATCTAACGGCTGGATTCAGACGGCTCTTTCCACTGCTACTAAGCGCTAGTTTTTAACTGAATCAGGCTTTCTGCTATCTGGCAGATATTTCTATTCCGTGTCAGGTTCTGAAGCAGGGATTGTTGTGCTCCCATAAGAGATATAACCATCCTGCAAAAGCATAATTTTTCCTGTGGCTTCTTTACTCCAGAAAGTGAAGCAGGTAGGTTCCCTGCCGTGCTGTGCAACTGCAGCTCAGAGGAGACACTGCTATGAGTTAAGACCACCTGGTAAGTGGAAATCCAAAAAAACTTCAAAGATCCTCCAATGCCAAAACCCCAGGAGGAGACTCCCTCTGGACCTAGTATGGCTTTGAAGGCAGAGCCCCCCTTAATCCAGACCCTTTCCTTATTGAAAAGCTGAAGCAATACCTCCCACTGTGCCTCAGGCTGATTAAAAAAATACACAGGGAAAAAATGAAGTGATTATTTGTACTCACACAGAAACTACATGAAATGCATTTGATTATATAAATTTTTATATATTTTATACGCATATTTTTCCATGTGTATGTTTTTCCATATGTGTATTTTTATACATACAATTGTCTCCCTCCAAAATGTATTTTAACTGCATCAGACATCTTTGTTAATGGGCTGCTTGCAGTCAGAACATGATGCACTGGTGGAATAGCAGTAATAAAATATGGTCATGCTGCTGCAAATACCATCCTCCCCTTCCTACCCCCTCTCTTTTCACAATTGCCTGCTGATGGGGAAGGATGTGCTTAAATGTGTTGGAAATGGTGTAAATCAGTTCATGTATGAATTAGAAGGTAAAACACAATCCTCAATGAAATTTTACTTCCGCTTGGGGGATTCACCCCAAAAAAAGAGAGCGTTCTCTGTTTGTGTTGTTGGTTATAGTTGGTTTCACAGAATCTTTAAGATCAAAATAAAAAAGAAAAATCAACGTGAGAGATTTTTTACTAAAATAAGCATTAGAATAGGGCACCATTTACCATTATTATTATTATTTTAATTATGTTTTCCAACAGGCATCTTTCCTCCCATGAAAGCTAAGAATTGTGTAAACATTCTGAGGGGGCAAACTAGTGGGTAATGGAGTAATGTTTTTTTCATCTTCACTCATGTTGATTGACCTCTACTGTAGTAATACACCACTGATTAGAGAAGCAGCAGAATCTGGCCAAGGTACTGTAGCATTTTATGTATCCTAACCTACTAGCCCAAGATAGTTTCTCAAATCAGAGGCCACCTAAAACACCTGGAAGTCATGAAAATCTCCCACAAGAGCAATACAAAGCATGTAAAAAGAGAGAATCTCTTGTGTGGCCACTAGACTGGTGATTTGAGGATGTCCAAAGAGCAGACGCACTGTCTGAGTTCACTGGACTCAGTGTCTGCACCTGGAGGTCCAATCAATCCATCAAACAGGATAAGCAGAAACTGAGCAGCTGTTTTTAAAATGCTGTTGACATCAGAATTGGTGGACATAGAAATCCAAATTAAAATCTGTGTTTCAATGGTAAATGACAAAGCTCTCTGAGCTGCCTCTGACAGATTATCACCTAGCAGAGTCACATTGTGGCTCTTCTCCAGAGCCCTGTCACAGCCCTGCAGCTGACATTGTGACCCAAAGTTCAGGGGTCCATAACCATACTCACCACATATTCACATGTTACTTGCTGGAATAAAACACCTCCTTTGCTCCTGGGCCTTGTAGGGAAAAGCTGAGGAGACGGAGTATCAATGGACATTCCTAACCACAGATAATGGAATGATTCAGTGCATTGCTTCATCAGTGCTTATGAAGTAAATAAGCCAAATAATATTCAAGAAAAGACCGGAAAGAAAATATAACAATATGAGATTTGACTAGGCCAACAAGTTAGAGAACTAGGCAAATGTTGTCAAAGGTTTCATTGTACTTTGTATATTTTTTTTTCCAAAACTGTAACTGTGGTGATTGCTCTGGTTTACAATTAATGCAGAAATAACACAGCAGAAAGCAAGCCTTGCAGAATTATCCCACTCAGGCTGCAGGTCCACACTAGAATTTGGCAATGGCAAAAACAAGGTTTCCAGTGACAGGCTCCCACCTTGCACTGCATTTTTCTATCCCTTCAGCTTTGCTGACAGAGCTGATTTGTGGTGCGCTTAGCAGCAAGTCTAGCTATAATCTCGTTTAAAAAGAATACTTCTCAATTTTTTACTGTATAATAGGTGGAATCACAATCTACACGTGCTCTAGTAATTTATGATGTGGTATTATACCTTATTTCAATAGTGACCCATTTAGTCTAGTGGGCTAATAGTGATTTGTGTCAACCTTTCCACCATCGTCAGTTCACTGCCTAATTTTGCAGTCCTACCCACAGCTGACATTTTAATTCCTTACCCAGGCTGGTAATAATTTCATGTTATATAAGGGACATTCATGGAAAGTTTTAATTCAATGTAGTCCCAGGGAATAATTAAAAACAGAAGAATATGTTATGCATATATGTTAATCCATGAAAATGGAATTTTCTAAAATGGTCTCTAGGTAGAAATAAAGTTTGTCTTTTTTTTTTAAGCTAAAATTTCTGGTTTGGTTTGGTTTTTTATAATAAAAAGCAGTCATTGTTATATTTAGAAAATTGAGGGGTTTTTTGCGATATCAGTTCTGATTTTGATAATATCAGAAAAGCTATTGGATGAAATACCAAATAGATTATATGAAAATATAATATTACATTGTATGACAGAATGTAAGAACCAGAATAAAGTAAATGCTGAAGCTGGAAAAATTTCTCTTTATTAAAATGAAACTCCTAACTAATAACAAAGTAAAAGATTTTTACACTCTTGAAACAAAGTGAGAGGGGGGAAAAATTATTTTTACCCTTCAGACATGGCATCAAGAGACATTTTTTCTGCAGTGTTTTGACTGCAGCAAAAAGATATTTCCAAAAGAATATTTATATATTGCTTGTGTGGTGTTTTTTTTCAATTCCCCTCTGGAGAACACACCCTCTGACCAATCTTGTTTGTTATCAAGATCCATTATTTGGGAAGCATTCATATGTAAGATTTCCACAGGTAGGATAGGGACCCTGTTGTATTGAGAACACACAAACTGAAATGGTCCCAAGAATTCATGCAGAAAGGATGCAGAAGTCCAGAGCAGTAAAAATGAAGTCCATATAGCACTTCAGTGGTGCAGTCAGAAGGAAGAGCAATATACTGTACAGGAGACACAATTTTTCCTCCATCCATCACCCTTAGCTTGAATGCAAACTGGTTCTCTTACCCAGGAGCCTTTTTTGATACTTCAGGGAAAAGTGATGGTTTTTTTGCTCTTGCATACTTCACTATGACAGATAAACTTCTAGTTTTCACACTGGTCTAATTGATTTTATAAGCACTGTAGAGGCAGAGCCTGATGCTTGAACAGTCTAGGGCTCTTGACAGGCTTTACACTGTCCTTCCTAGCTAATGCCTACTTTCTCAGATAGCCACCTGCATTACTGTTTCTTCCCTTCATTTTATTACTCTTTTTGATGTTCTAGTTTTTGTTGGCCTCTCTGGTGCTTCCCTGAGGGCTAGTAACATCCTGTACTTCATTTTAGGTCCTTATCATTACTTTCTAATGTCTCTCCATCCTTCTTAAATGTCCCCTAACTACCAGCTCGAGCCTGTGCACTTCAAAGCTTTCTTCTTCTCAGCTCCTCTCCTTCTTCACAGAGTTGTCCCTCTGCTTATCTTTTACCTTTCCTCTGTCTGTATATGTACACATTGTACAAGATGGCTATAAAGAGGTGGAGAGGCTGAGGGGATTCTTGGTGAGTTGGCTAGTATTCAGGAGCCAAGGTTTTGGCAGGCAGAAGCCCATGAGAAAAGACAGGCAGGACAGCCAGCTGGAGAACGTAATTTACTTAAAAACAAACAAACAAAAAAAGCAGTTATAAATGCTTCTACAAAAACTAGATCAAGATAGGGGAACAGGGACAAAAACTACAACACAGAATGAAACCCCCTCACTGTTAAGCCATGTCAAACCATAAGATTTCAAATCAAATTTTAAAAGTACAAGTTAAAATAGTACAAGATGAATAAAACCGTCGAACTATTTTCTGCAGGACAGCACAGACAGACCTTTGGCAAAGGCTGTTTGTGTCTTCTTCCATGATTCCATAAATACCATCCAAAGATCAACAACCATAAGGTCGCACTGGGCAATTGGCTTTCCTCTGCAGGAGTTTAATTCATGTATAAAACAGAAAAAGATATCAAAGCCAGAATAAACAAAAAAGCAATAAATTGAATACAAGAGCTTCCACATAAGAAGAGGTTGGAAAGAGTTACACACAAAACGTAACTGAGAAGAAAGAAAAGACAAAACACAGAAAGGTAATTTGCGCCTAGTAAAACGTGATCACAAGGAATCCCACTTCCACAAGGAAAAGTGAATATCTTATGCTTAAGTCCCATCCTACCACACGACAGATCTCCAGCAGTACATGCTGTGTAGAAATACAGCAATATTTCTCTTGAAACGTGTTTCCCTTTGTCTTGATACAGATGTGCATGCGTTTAGGATAGGGTTTTTGTGAGAAACATAATTGTAGTTTACCTAATATTGCCATCTAGTGGTATAAAAACCACTGTGAAACAATCCTCTGAAGGGAAGGTACCATTGCATAATATTTACACTAATATAAAAAAAAAAAGTTAACCAAAACATAGTGTTAACAACACCACACAAGAAAACAGAGCTCAGTTTGCAGGGCAATGCGTGCCCCAAGTATTCAGTTAACTGCAAGAGTAAGAACACAAGCCAGGAAAACGCTGAAGTATTGAAAAAAGTCACGAGGAGGAAATGCCAATGCTGTGAAAGTCATATGCAAGACACAAACTAACAGCTTGTAGCTGATCGAAAAGAAGGAAAATAATAACCAGCCTATCAATTGCAACATGGTCTCTGACATAATATGAATCACCACCTCCACTAAGCGTGCCACAGAACACACAATGCCTTTCATGGTGAGGAAGCTCCATCAGAAACATCTGTCCCTTAGACAATAACCTGATAAATGGATTAAGCAAGGAAAGCTTAAAAGCAACATAAGTGTTCCTCAGATCTAACTTAGGTGTCTTACAGTTAGTCTGACTTTATTGTCTTCCATTCCCTTTCAGTCATCAAGAGAAAATAAATACTTTCACAGGTGATTTATCCTACACTAAATCAGCAGCCAAGGGAAGTCTGCAGATGCCTATTTGTCTTCAGTGACTATGAAGAGAGCCTAAGGAGATTAGCTTATATTAACACCAGCTTAAGTTGATTGCACTACAGGCAGTCATGGGTCAACAGAGGAAATCTCAAGGGCAAAATTTACTCACACAGATTTCTAAAGTTACTTGGCTGAATTCACAAGCACTGAATTTATTACTTTGTCTTCAATAGTTAACGTCTCTCCCTGGATTTTCTCATCTTCCAAAACTCAAATGCACTTTGTAAATCAAGGGTGACACCAAAACACAGAAGATACCAAAAACCAGCCAGTTATTTACCTGTTGGATAGCCACAGGGCACATGGAGCATGCTATGGGCGTCCTTGTGAAAATGACATCTGGTAGATGTGAAAGCAAACTCTGACTTTTATATGCCATATGTACACAGAAGTTTGGTCATCAGCAAGGAAGACAAAAAAATGGTGATCTTGAATGCTGACACCTCAGTTAACATGACTGAACCACTGAGAGCAGGTCCTCATTTCTCTTCACTGAATACAGAGTACAGTAAGTACACCAGATATGGACATCTGGGCATGTTTCATTCAGTGCCACCTGGACATCCTTGAGTATTCTCATTTGCCTCCAGCTCCCACTCCAGAAACACCAGGCTCTTCTAAACTTCCTGTTGGGACCCACAGGGTCCGACAGTCCAACAGAAATGTCTCATATACCCTAGTGTCCAAAAGGGAACTGGGCAACTAAGTTTAGGCAACTGGTTATGCTGGGAGTTTAAACACCTAGCTCACGTGATGCATTTAGTTTAGAATTTACAGCTGGGATTCAGTTTGGGGTTTTCACACCCAAAGCTAGATGGCTGTGTGGATGTTTATGTGTGATTTGATCTCTAAGCTCCAAACATAGCAACGGGTGATCAGGGACTTGATTCAGTTGCAAACAGCATTTAGAGTCAACTTAGATGTCTGCTGGATCCGAGACAAGTACATGGAGTTAGCAGATGTGACCCAGGAGCAATTGGAGACTTGCTACCTTCTGAACAAGAATCTGAAAGCCAGGTGAGACACCCCAGAGCAGTTCAGATAGTACTAGACTGCAATGAGAGCTACTGAGTCAGATTAAAATAATTAAATCTAATCTCTATCTTAATCTCAGACAGAATCATAGAGTCACAGGATATTCAGGTAGAAAGGGACCTCAGGAGGTCTCTAGACCAATCTCCTGCTTAAAGCAAGGGCAGCTATGAGGTTGCTCAGGGCTTTATCAAGTCAGATATTGAAGACTTCCAAGAATGTAGACAGCACAACTTTCCTGGGCAACCTGTTCCACTGCCTGACTGCCCTCATGGGGGAAAAGTTTCTCATTACACTCAGTCTGAAACTCAGTTTTACCAGTTTATGCCCCCATTGCTTCTCACCCTCCCACCAAGTGCCACTATAAAGACCCTGGCTCTGGCTCTTAGTGACCCTCCCCATAATACCCCCCAATGGGGGCTGCTGTTAGGTCCCCCTGCAGCCATCTCTTCCCCAGGCTGAACAAGCTCTGGTTCCTTAGCTTTTCCTCACAGAACAAGTGCTCCAGCCCTAATCATCCTGGTGACCTTTCCCTGACTTGCCCAAGTTTATCAATGTCTATATTGGGGGGTGTGTGTGTGTGTCCAAAACTGGCTGCACTATTATTGATGCAGACTACTGAGTGTTGAGTGAAGTGGGGGGAAATCCCTTCCCTGAACTTGCTTTCTCTGCTTCTGTTGATTCATCCCTGGCTGTCTTTGCTGCCAGGGCACACTGCTGACTTATATTCAGCTCACTGTCCCCCAGAGCTCCCAGGGCCTTTTCTGCAGAGCTGCTCCTTAAACCGTCAATCCCCAGCTTGCATTGCTGCCAGGAGGTCCTGTTGCACCAGCTTTGATTTGGTTACCTAAGGGTAGGCATCTTGAGCCCTTTGAGATCTCCAAATGAACCTGAGAAATATGACACAGTCTACAGTAAGTCTGCATTCTTCTGGAGCGGCAGGTGGATGGGATACAAGAAAGTGTCTCAAATGGCTCAAGATTTGTGGTTGGGCCAGAAGCACCTAAAGTCTGGAGCTGAATCTTCTCCCTGCTCAAATTTCAAGCACCTCATTGTGTCCCATCCTCACGTCTCATTTATCAGTGAGAGTCAGACAAGCACATTATGAAGAATGGGCTATGTTAAGTGTGCAAAGGAATAAATAATACATTCATGCCGGGAGGGTTATGAAAGACAAATTCAAATGATTGGCTATACATAAGCATTAAATGATAAAACCTTTAGCCACCAGAAAAACTCAGTGGTAAGATAATACACAGAGGGAACTTAGGCCAAAACATGAAGCATAATTAGTGGTTATATTGGAAGATGCGAAGAATGAAGAGTCTGAGGTTAGCTCAGTAAGGAAAAGTGTCTACTGTGGCTTAAATAAGGGGAATGGGGAGAAGCTGTAATATTTAGACACTTTCAAAATCTATCACTTAGTTTTAGGTTATGAGTTCATATGTATTATATAATTTAAAATATCAGCTAATAAGGCTTACTGTAAATTGATTATTAGCCATTATTTTGTATTTCAAGTCTGCTTTCAATCAAAAGCTCTCAGACTTATTTTCAAACCATAATATGATCCTGAAAGATTTTTATCGACCCTGGAAGGAAGGGGTAGGTAGAAAAGGTGCTTGAATTACCACAAACTGTTTGGAATCTGGCAGAAGGATGAATAAAAAATCTTTTATATATACACTTCAAAAGATCACAAGATAAGATAAATGTGATAGTTCCTGCCAAAGGTCCCTCTGAACCAGTATCCTGTCTCCAGAATCTGTACCAGAATCAGAGGAGTTTCTGGAACTTCTGGGAAAAAAAAAATTAGGTGATAAATGCTGAGGAAAAGAGACAAGGAAAAAGACAATGATACTAGAGCAGAAGACATAATGCCGAGGAGGAGCACAGCAGAGTAGGAGAAAGGGTGAAGAATTGCAGCCTGGGCAGGCACTGGGGACAAAGAGTAGCCTAAGCAGGAGCTGGAGCCAAATAGACTGGACAGGAACAAAGCAGAGACTCAGGAGGAGGTATGACTCTAAATGGATTGTGGCTGGTGGAAAAAACCACATTGGAGCAGTCAAGTAAGAAATGAGGAGCAGCAAAAGAAAAGGAACTACACACCAACCCCAATCTCCTGCACCATCCATTGACTCACCAAAGGGACTGAGTGTAACACATAGTAAATGGATTTGAGGCATGAAAAGAGAGAGCAGAGAGGCTCAGAGGGAAATTTGGGTTTGGTTTGTTTTTTTTCTATACCAGAGTAAGTAATTAAAAGTTTTGTTAATTGGCAGTGAATTACATTGACTGAAATTCCCTGACAAAAACCTGTTTTTCTTGCCCATCACGCTCATCTCTTCAGGCTTTAGCTCCATAACCTCACAATCCCTGCCTTTTTTCTGCCTCCTGGGGGCCCCACACATGGGAGCTGAGGTTAGGAAAGGGCTCTAGCACTTGAGGCTTAGAGTGAGCGGATGATAACCTCGGGTTAGGGTGGTTAAGACTTCATTAGGATTTCTGCTTAGGGGTTTGGATACTGGCCAGGACTGGGTATTGACTTCACCTTTGAGACTTAAGATTTGTCTTTTGGAATTAGGGAAAGGCTCCAGGTGAGCATTCTTATTCTGTTTAAGGCTCCTGGTAAGGGGACAGGCTATGGATTAGCTTTTTGTGTTGTACTATTTGTTAGAAAAATTACCTTTCTCAGTCAGTCTTATTTTGGCTATATTATAGAAAATAATTTTCTTTATTTTCTATTTGTCAGAACTTCTAATGAAAGTTTATATCAAACCGTGTTTTGGCTTGACCTTAATTTCATTTAGTATATTTATACTAGATTAATTTGTTTCCCTGTTGCTTTTGATGCTCTTTCTATACTTGTCCTGGGAGTTGAATTATTGAAAAGATTTATTATATCATAAATGAAAGCGGGAGTCAGGACCTATTGCCTGCGAAGCGAATTAAAGCCTGAGGCAGCAAACTGAACTAGGGATCGTGCACACAAATTGTACTTCTGCTTGTTACCAGCAAAGGGAGCTGTTAAGCCCTCCAAACTGCTGCATCCCAACGGCTGAAGGTAACTGGAACTTATACTTGAGTATTTTCATTACAACAAATACATCTAATTGAATTCTTTATTGCCTTGGCTTCTTCTGATGTTTAAGCATAAATATTGCTCTTTTTTTTTCTTTCTTTCTCTGTTTTTTTTGGGGGGAGTTGGGTGGGTTTTGTTAGTTTTTTTGTCCATAATGGTTTATTCCACAAATCTTTGCACACATTATTGATAAAGTTTGTACCTCCTTTCACAACAAGTCTCAGTATTTTGTGAAAATTTTCTTTCAGTTACATAGTAGCAACAACTGCATAAAAGGAAGCTTAGGAACCTTTTCGTGATATCACATTCTGACTAGGTGTCTGTGTCATCCTTTTGTGATACATTTGTATTGTAACTGGTTGATAAGCTGATCTTTTGCTCTGCAGTAATAACGTTTTATTCTGACTGCCTTTTATCTCCCTGAGGTAGCAATGAAACCATTCTGCTTTCAAAAGATAACTACAAAGCCTACACTGTAACAGACCAGTTGCACAAAGGTTAAGGTTGATAGATCATGAAATGTCCTTTTTAGTCTCTTATCAACTCACTTTACACTTTAACATTGTAAAGAGCACAAAGATCCCTTTTAACCTCTCAAAGAAAATCCAAAAAATGGGAAAATAGAAGTGGGTGGCTATTAAAAGTAAAGGTGTTACTTTCCTCTGTTCACTCATCACTTGAACTGTCTGCTTTACCATTGCCAAGATTAAGGAAAAATAAACTTTGCTGTGTAACGTTATCTGCTGGCAGGTATTAATAACCTTCCAGATGATCTAGTGTTTACTCAGTATATGCGCTGAGTAAGTGTAACTGGGCATTATAAAAATACACTGAAAATCTTTGTTCATTCTCTAAAACAGCTACATTTGTACGACAGGCACAAAAATACTCAAAGCAATTTGGAATGATAAACCAGCATAGTTCATGTTATCAAAGGGCAATGGATCTGCAAGAGAAGAACCACATAGTCTGAAACACAGGTGGAATGATAGTAGTTTAAGTAACCTAATCACTGCAAGCTGGATACTAGGGGCTGTAAAGCAAAACAGTGATTACTGTCCCTGGGTTGTTTCATGAAAACATGTGAAAAAGCCCTGGGACAGACACAGAGAAAGAATAGTTCCAGCATGTGGGTTTGTTGAGTGGGTACTGTTTTCCCAGCTGAAGCTATAAAACACAATTTAAGCTAATTTAAAATTTCATTATAAATTAGAAAAAAAAATTAACCACTCTTTCTATTAACAGCTCAGCTCCTGCTTTTGCCCTTCTGTCCTTATTTTGAGCTCACTCCAGCCCTCATCGAACACAGAGAGACAATTCAATTTGCTAAACTTTCAGAAAATTTCACCCCCCCTTCTCATCCCTCTCTCTTGCCCCCTCAAAAAAGTGAACTGTTTTGTGCCAGGAAGTTAGTTCTACCTACTTGAACCAGGACCGTGTGAGTGCCAGAGAGTCCTCAAGAGGCAGAACCATTCTACTAAAACTAGGGTGAGAAAAGAATGATGGTAGTTCACCATGTGGCTTCAATCTCAGCTACTAGCATAAATGCAAACCAGATCATTTATAAGGAACCTGATTCCATAAAAATCCATACAGGATTTTCTTACTTGTAGGATCTGCTGTTAAAAATGGGATTAGATACCATAACAGACACATTCAGAGTCATCATGACTGAACCAGTGTATGCTGCTACTAGACTGAACCTAGTTAGCCTAACTCTTAATTTATCAAATTCTTCTCCTTCATTACTAGTTCATTACTATACTGTTCTCTGCCGTTTCAGCTGCAGCAACCTGAGCTTCTAAGTTTTATATGGTTTGAATGGGTTTATGTGGTTTACTGTTGGACTCAATGGTCTTTTCCAACATAAATGATTCTATGAATGTTACTTTTAAGTATGCCTTTCTCCCTCTTTCTTGTTTCCTCTTTTCTTATGTGTTTATACTCCTATACAACCTGCCTACACATCTCAATATGCCTGTAAAAATATAAATGTCGAAATAACATAAATGAATTTAGAAAACCTATGACTAACCTACTTGTGTCTTGTTCCAGTCATAACCACACTGAAAAGAGAAGGCATGGTCTGCTTTCTGTGTAGTGATGCCTCGGTTAGCCCATGGCTACTCTTCTTGAAAAAAACACAGGCTTATTCATGACACAAATGCTTCAAGAACACTTTTTTTTTCCTTCCTCAAGTTGCTGGATATACGCACCTTTTCTATTTCTCACAATATTTCATCGACAGAAAAGGCACAGTGTGACTCTGGGGCACCACAATCTGAAAAAAACAGGAACCTGGACATCATGAAATCAGAACAGCAGTGGTTGGCAGTACAACTTTCCAAACCCAAACATCCTTTCAATCACAAAATGATCTAGGGGTTAGTGGCCTCTGTTGATATGAAAATCTTCAAGAGGAAGAAACAGCCCTTTTGAGGAGATACAAGTCTTTGGAAAAGGTCCCCCACCCTAAGTAAGCAGATATGGGTTTTATCAGCTTTCCAGAAAATCTCCATGTTCATAAATTAGCCAAGTAAGAATTATATTCACAAATGTGACGGTTTCTGAGCTCCAGTGCAGCAGTAATAATGAAGCGCAAAGTAGTACACAAACACCTTTGATTATCAATTCCAAGCTACATATGTATCATTGAAACCAAGTGAATAAATTTAATCTTCAGTGGAGGTGCACTTCAAAAGCATCTGATAAGACTTTGCCCTCATTTAAATCAACTGCATCAACTGGAGACAATTTTGTTTTCAGTAGAAACAGGTTTTCATGCATACAGCTGAAGGGAATTTTTTAGATTCTCTCTTTCCTTCCCTCACATGAGGGAAAATTAAAGCAGCAAAGGTAATTTACCACAATGAAATATCAGAGCTTATTACTTGACTATGGCCAAGAATGTGATACCTGTATTTTTACTATCCAATTTAAGTAAACAGACAGGTTCAGAGAATGGAGCACCGTGGATTATGAATAAAATTATGCTAAACTCACTTCTGTGACTTGCCAGGTTGTGGAAAAATCTCTCCAGTGAATTCATGGGAGATTTTGAAGCATTAAAGAAGATAATGAAAAATAGTGATGAGAACATGAGGGTGAAAAATATTCCTAGATCATTAAGTCTTTTCCACTCCTACCATGGGAAACAAGACTGTTATTTATTTTCTATAAATGTAGCATCTTTCATCTTCAAGCCACTTGGGTTTCCTCTGTTTTGGGGGGATTTTTTTGGTGACAAATAATATCTTCTCTGCTTGCAGGAAAATTTTCTAATTTCTAGTCCTAATTTACTCACCTATAGTTTATATTCATTTATTGAACTTACATGCTAGGCATGTAAATATTTCTTCCCCCCACCTCACATTTACTATCAGAAATATTACCTCCTCTCAGCTCTCATTTCATTAAGCAAAAAGAACATGACTTGCTGGTCTCTCTCTGCCCAACATGTTCTCTGCCTTCCATTTCTCAACCTAACCACTATATTTGCACTTTCCTCCATATCCCATTTACAAGACTACCATTGCCCCTGAGCTGCAGTGTTTTGTCTTTTTATGTGAAGCACTTCTCTGAGAGTATTTCTAAAAGTAGCAAGTCTGTGGAGGTATAGTTTTTCCTAAAGTATCAATATATTTGGTCAACAACATCATTGTTTTTTTCTGTAGCAGCATGTGTCTTTCCTTCTTTCCAGAACTTTAGATTTATGTAACAATTTTCTGTTCCTGTTCTTATAAAGAAATGGAAATTTTTTCAATATGATTTCAGTTTATGATTTTCTCTTTTTTTTTGTATATGCTTTTTTTTTTTCACTAGAACCCAATTCTGATTTCTATGTCTGTTAAAAAGCACCTTTCCCCCTTGTTTTGTTTAGAAATGCATTACCTTTCTTGAACCTTACCATTCATTACTTGAACTCTGGTGGGTATCAGAGTCTTCATGTTCTGAAATGAACAGTCCTTTGTGGGTGCTACAAGACCTCAAAGAATAGAACTGGGCCAATAGTACTCCCCAGAGCTACACCAATTTACACCGAGTCCTCCAGCCTCAAACATTTTAATATTGTACTTTCATACTAAATATATGAAGCATAAGTATTTTAATTAAACAAAAGCAACAGCTTTAGGCACCAACCAGCCATAGATATGAATTTTTTCCTCTCATTTTGTCCTAGATATCTGGACAAAAAACCACTAGGAATTATGCTTCAATCTGATGTTAAGAGTCAGTTTCCTTATAATTTTTCATATCAATCTGCCTAGATTTGGTGGCAGGAGGATGTGAGAAAGAATTTTTAGGTTTCTTGGGCATTTACTCTTAAAGTAACTTATATTAAGTAACTTTATATTTACTTATATAAGGTAAATTATATTTCTCCTCCACCTGGCTACATTTCTTCCCTTTCTAAAAGGCAATTGCTTGCTCACTAGTGTGTAGAGAAGGAGTTAAGCAATGAAGCTAGGTTTCTGATGATTTAAAAAACAACAACCATAACAAAAGGAAGAACTGAACATGAAACATCCATGCTTGAAAATTCAGCCAGGTCTATTCGGTCTTTTCATCTCCCACATTTATAGCAATTGGAATGCTCATTCTTGAATTTAATATTGAGATAAATATCACTGCCACCATATACTGCATATTTGCAGGTTCTTTCTAACAGCTTTTGCAGTTGGAGAAGGATTTCAGTGCACTTCAGGGGAAGTACAAAGAGTATGCTTGTCCTTTAGAAATATTATCGTTAAAATTTCCAGAATTCACATAAGATGGAGTTTTAGCCTTTGGTGTACTCTAAATCTCACACCCTATTTCCTCTAAAGACATGTTAGAGAAGACAGAAAGCATTTTCATTGTCAGTCATTTCCTTCAGAAATCCAGTAGATTAGCCATATATGGGAAGTTGTGTATACAGCCATTTTTCACTGTTTTAGTTATAACAAAGAAATCTGTTTACAGTAACTCCCTCCTTGCTACCATGTTTGACTATGTTGACTTTCCAACAGGGCTTGCTCCCATCCCTGCAGAAATCAAGGAACAAGAGCAACACGGTCAGATGAATCAGTCTCTAATCTCTCTAATTTTATGTATTAGACCTCCTCCAGACACAGTGTAAACCTAGACTTTAAACTTTACACTTATGCCCTGCAGCATTCAAACTTATATTGTGACAAGATTAATATGACCTGCAAATCTCCAGTGGATTACTTTAGCTTTGTCAATGTATTTTTGTTGCAAAGATCTACATTAGAATAAAGCCTAAATAGAAAGTAGAGAAGGAGATGTCAGATCCTTAACATTATTGATACTCAGGCTATCAAACAAAGTATTTCAAGTGAAAGGATTACGGCAGGAAAACTTTAAATAGATACACAACTCAGTTAGATCCTAAATTAAGCTACTACCTGAACTTTTGACTCAAGACACTTGAAAAGTGGATTGTTCATAAGATTCACTTGCTGTTGTTCCAAGGAGGAAAATTAAATCCACTACCAACAATAAAAATTACAATAATTACAATAAGAAATTAATGTGGTCTTAAAATAACTACCTGAGATTCTTTTCAAACATTTTAGGTGTTTACATTTAGTGTTTACAGACTTTTTCTGTAATCAGAAAACACCATGAGAATGTACTTGGTTCAGAAAATCACTAGACAAATGAACTGACCACACTTAAATGTGTGGATCAAGTTTACAGTGGTATTGGGAACACTCTTACTTTTTTAATTAAAATAGAACTACTCAAAAAAAGAGGAAAAAATGTACCATTTTGATGATATTTTCCCCATTTCTTACTAAGAAATCCAATGAAGTATAGGGGTTTTTTATAGTTTTTTGTAGTTTTTTCTTATATTGTGCCAATTTATATTTGATTTGCCAGCCTGAGAAGGTTTTGGCTGTGGTTTGCAGGCCAGGAAGCTCCAACAAAAGATTATAGAAAACAAGCCAATACCATCACATAAGATATAAAATATGGAACACTTTGTAAAATCCACTTGAGATACAATAGATGACTCAGGTTTAGGACAAGTGGTAACAGAGATAAGGATAGTAATGAATTGTAGAGCATTGTTCAGACCAATCACTCAAGTAGTTACGGGAAGACTCTTCCTAAAATACATAGTAAGTGGGTCAGGGTGCTTCATACTCTTATCAGCTCAAACTTCAACCTAACTCCCAGATTGTATGTTTGTATTAACTCTCAAGAATGCCATTACAATTCATATAACCCTTAAATTATGGTAACTTCAGTACTAAGCATCCTGGCTCTGATGCATACTTCACGTAGGACTATGAGCATGCTGCCCAAATGTCTGCTCTCAAATTCTGGACTGGCAAAATGAGGGTTGTCACATCTTTGTGTCAAGGATCTGCTCTAAGGATAAATGTGCTGCTCTCTGAAGAGCCCATATACTCTTTGGTGCTAAGGGTATGGTCAAAAAAGTTCATTCAGTCATCTCCAATTTAAACTTCATCCAGTATAAAAACAAGGGACCAGGATTACGGAGGATTAGTTAGAGAAGGGAGTTAGGTGATCCCTGCACAGCCGATGGGGATAGCTAACAATATCTGTATGTCCAGTCAGGAGCTTGGCTTGCTTGTAAGAAAAGTTGAGCAAGTAGCTAATTTCTTTGGCAGACCTGCATGAAACATTGTTGGGTTCCCCAGCTATTTCTGTCATCCAAAAATTCCTTTCAGAGCATAGACACCTGAGTGGACAGGTTATATACTTTGAAAATACTCCTGCTGGTTGCAGTAGCAACCACATTTGTACAATAGCACTCATTCACAAAGCAGTTTTAGGAAGACTACGGTCTATAATGGCTTGGGCTAAAAGTTGATCCCAGGTGGCAAGATAAGTTCCTGCCCAAACACTTTCACAGTGACTCATGATTTTTAAGCCAGAGGTGTTGTCCGTGATGTATTTTTCTTTTAGCCATTCAGGAAATCACTTTTGCAACCCTTCCAAACTTTTAGCATCTACAGCATCCTCAGGAAAGGACTGTGAAGAAGACCATGTGACGAACCAGCTCCTATTTTTGTGTTTTAAATCAGACACTTGCTGGTTTCATTTAATACTGTCTATTCTATAGACATAATATAATGGACATAAATAGTGCTAGAGCCATGGAAGAAGGTGCTCATGTTGAAAGTGAAGGAGGCAAGAGAGAGGGTCAGTTTTTATCTGTGTTAACATCAAAAGTTTTTGAGGGCAATAACAAGATATCTGAGTTTACAGCAGACTCACTGTGACACAGATGAGTAATTATGGCTGCCATAGAAAAATTAGCATAGAATAATAAATTAGTAAGCTCTCACTAAATTTTCTTTTTTTTTTCCTCATTTTAAGATCCTTCAATTCTAAAGAAAATAAAGATAGCAGGAGACAATCACAATTTGCAATATTTAAAAATATTGAAAAAACCAGCATCATATGCAAGATTTCATAGTACAAGTAGATGTAGTTCCTAGTAAAGTTATCTCTGCATAGACCCTCAAATTGAAAGATAAACCACCGCCAAACAACTTACAGCTGAAGTAAGATGCTGGAAGTACACAAGATATTTAATACATTTTTTCTATATGTGTTAATTTTAACATTTGCTTCATTTTCCTTAAGCATCCTCCTGTACAGAAAGCTGACAGCACAGTCAGTTACTGCTGTGCTGAAATTTTTCTAAGATTATTTGGCACAATGGCAGCATGGGATAAGCTGCATGGTTTTACTCAGCTGCTTCTTACATACATAATTATCCAGATGTCAAATATAACCATTTTAATATCATAGCTATGAAAAAATGTGAATATATCTGTTCTGGAAAAAAAAAATCTTAATAAAAAAGCAGCTCTGTCACTTCCTAAGAAAGATGTAATTCTCAACATTACAAGAGGGTTGATAAAAAAAGAGGATCCAGTACTGATTAATTTTAAATTAACAACACAGTCTCTGTTCTGCTTCTTCACAAGTTTCTCATGAATTCCCAACAACGTATGGGACATGGAATGTAGGATATTTCCACACAAAGCAAATAGCAATAAGTTTCTGGTTTGGGCCACTCAGTAATTAGATGGTAGCTACAGGCAACTGTAGCTAAACTTAATCTAAGAAAAGAGACATGGACAAAAAATATCTCTTTTGGGTTCTTTCAGTGTGGCTGTATATAAAATGAAAACAGCTTTTTTTTAAAAGAAAAACAGATTAACCAGAAAGTAGATAAAATTATGCTGTGGCCATTCTTACTCAGAAGTTGATAGTGATTGCAGTAGCTACAGAAGTTTAACTCAATATGATAAATAAAGCAGGATAAAGGAACTATATGAAATTACTTGATTTATATATTTTTAATATACTAAAGTTTTTTACTGTGTGAAAATTAACCCAAATTCTGGAATGTGACATATCCTTTAAGCTTTGAAAAAGGATTTACTAAGGATACAGAACAATATGTATACATATATTGCACACTTTTCACTTTGTCTGTGCTGCTTGCAAATACTGTATTAAGGCTGCATGGATACTATATTAAAGGTGAAAGCTGCATGCACAAGTTTCCTATTAACATAGTATTCCTGAACATATTATTTTTAAACACAGAGATACTATCACCAGGCTGAGTATAGGACTGATTCCCACCCACAGTCATCGTGACCCATCTCAGATCCCAGATTCAGCCACTACAGAAAAGCATGTGTTCCCATAAGCTTCACATCATATCTGTCAGCCCTGTGGTGACATCCCCCACACCTTAGGAGATTTCAAATAGCATTTGGTGACTGTGACTCGGCAAGAAAATCAAGCTGTAAGTGTTAGAAGTCTACATCTTAGACTAAGATTCCCTCAGCCATAGCCCATAGAAACAATCCAGCGAGCAGCTGAACTGACTTTGTATAGCACAAGAAAAAGCTTGAGGATTTGTTCTCCTCTTTGTAAGACTTCAAAGACTAGCTCAAAATTACAAGATAACTTCCTTGAACCAACACTAGAGCAGACAGTCATATGTCCCCCATCAGCCCTAATAGCACAAACTCACTCCACTAATATAAGTATAAGCCTTCTAAATGCTCTGCTTAAGTCTCTAGCAAAGAGTACTCCTCTTGCAACTGGCAAACTCACATAGCAAGCAAAAGAGAGTTAAAAAAAGTTCTACTTCTCACTCTTCCCTTCTAATTCATGCTGGCACACAAAGGAACTCTTAGGGTAAGTGAAATCAGGAGTGTTGTTGAAGTCTCAGAGGAACAATTAACAAAATTAAGCAGTCACTAAGAAACAGCTGCAACAATTTGACTGCCAGAAGGTGTAGCCAGAGTACCTTTGACTGAGATAGCCAGTAAGAATAATTCTCTATAACCAATTTTATTGATAAATTTGAACATGATGAGGATTGTTAATGTTTACACAACAGGGTAAATCTCATTACTCAGTTATCTTGTGATATTCTGACAACAATGAAAATAGATTATATTTTGTTAAACCACAGACTAAACAGGACCAAAACAGCACCATAGCTCCAAATTTGTTGCTTTACTTGGTGAATGAGACAGCATACACCTAAATAGTGCAAGGACATCTTACAACAATAATTCTCCCATTTAACAACAAAAAAACCCTGACAAGCTCTGTTAGAAAAGAAAGTCAAAATGCATTGAAATAAGGACTCTCAAGAGAAAGAGAAGTCTTGCTGTGGGCTGCCCAATTAATTTTGGTCAGTAAACTGTGCAAAACCGCTGTTCTCCTGTCTAATTTACCATTGTTTGGTTGTCAGAATAGATCCATTCTAATTAGAATTTGCTACTTTTCCTAAAGTTGTTTGTGATCAGTCATGCTAAAAATATTCCAGGAAGTTGAAGTTTTTTTCAGGAAAAAATCAGAACTGAAAAGTTGCTCTTCTTTATTACTAGACATGAAGATGCATTCGTACAAAACCTTATCAACAACTTGGTACCCTTGTTCTACTTAACACCTCTTGGCCTGAAAGTTTAGGGTAACTTCTTGATTACTAGCTTGTCTTTGAGAACGGTTTCAAACACAATCTTCAGACTTGTTATAATAGAAACTATTTAAATTCCTTTTTTTTTTTTAAATCTGACATGGTCATAAGACTCACAATGTACTTCAGGCAGTTTTCCACACTACTTAAATACTGTTTTGCTTATGTTTATATTGTGTATGGTTGATAACATCACTAGTTTCCTTGCCGATATCTTAACAAAGTGATCAGCCTCAGAACAGCCCAGCATCCTAAAGATCCCATTAGAACATCTCCTTCCCTCAGAGCAGAGAATATGCTTTATAAAAAACTGTCTCATGAATGAAACACCTTCCACTCTGTCAAAGACAATTTATTTTCCTTTTCTAATACAGCAATTAACAAACCTTCAAATTAGTCAAGCTTGTAAAATAGAATTATTTTCTTATTAAGCCACTAGAATTACTTTTGACTAGTCAGGGCATGACATTCCACATACTACATTTCCCTAGTTCCTTCACTGAAATGCATTCAATATCCATGCACAAATACTATTTCCAACTTATATATTCCTTAGAAATTTTCTACCACAGTTATTACCTCCTCTGAATTCATGGTTCTGCACAGCTTGGAAATTTTCTAGATCTGCTCATCCTCAGTGTTTAGAATAAAAGAACAGCAGGCTCTGATATGATTATGCTCATTCATTCATTTAGCAGGTTGGTATAGTAGAAATCTGATATATTAGCCCAAGGTAGGCAAAAACTGAAGAGGAAATAAGAATGCAAGCAGAGTCAATCAGTAAGGTAATCAAGAAGCAGTCATAGAATCATTTAGGTTGGAAAAGATCTTTAAGATCATCCAGTCCAATCATTAACCTAACACTCTGAAGTCTACTACTAAACCATGCCCCTAAGTGCCATGTCAACAAGTCTTTTACATACCTCCACGGATGGTGACTCAACTACTTCCCTGCGCAGCCTGTTCCAATGCTTTGAAAATCAGAAGGCCAGAGGAAAAGGAAAAGAAAAAGAAAAAGCAATAATGGTTGGTTTCAGAATATTTGGAGCCATGCAGGTACTTGGACACCAAGCTCCATTTCCGTTTGGGCTCACTTGTGAGTAAAGGACAAGGTGAACTGCAAATTCAGATACCTATGAAAATCAGATCAGACCAACAAAGAAAGATAGAAGCAGACTGAGCAGAGTAACTTGGTCTTAATCTCAGAAGAGAACATGTTTCTAATTCACAGAACCTATTCTCTGTGCAGGAGAACAGTGATGATTTCCAGTCAGGAGGATGGAGTGGGGAAGAGGGAAATCAGTGTCTCATATGGAGGTTGCCTGGAGTCAGGTGCTGATCAGATATCACTTTTTAAAATAGAATAAATACCTGAGATAAGAATGACGAGATGCACTTACTGATCTTTCTTCACAAGTTCTAGGCATCAACAAATCTCTGTGACAATTTGACTCATAATTCCCTGAACCATAATTACCTAGATAAATTTGATTTACAAGCTGTGGAAATGGTGTTATCATTCACATCTAATCACTCCTAATTTTCTTCCATCATCTGAATCATACTACCATATAATTGCTAGTGGATTTGACACATTAAGCACAAGGCACATTTCACCCAGAGTTATGAATTAAAAGTAAACAATAATTGCACCTAAAATTCAGACTCAAATCCTCAATCAATTTCACATGTTTTTCATTATAATTGAATACATTTTAATAGCGCAGGAGTAACATCTATGGCATTAATCATTCCCAGATACAACCAAAAGGATGAACACTCCAACAGAAGTGTTTCCAAAGGTTTTCAGGATATGGCCAATCTGGAAGAAACAAAAAAAAATGCCTGCTTTATCCAAAGCCTAAAATACTTAAATGAGTTGTAAGTTTAAAAGACTGGTTTGTTTTGCATTGCTCTTTGTATTTTGCTGCTAACATGCAAAATAGATTAAAGTCTACTGTAATATTTTTATTTCTAAGAAATAATTTGAACAGGTGAACTCTAATAAAAGAAATCTAATCTCTGAGAAAATTAATCTACAGAAAATGCTGATTTTTTGGACATCAAAGTGGTTTTATTTTTTCCTTATTAAAACATAGTTACATTACTCCTTAGGCTATGAAAAAAACCTTATCTTTACTAATTAATAACAAGTCACATTGCAAATTACAAAGAACATGTTCAATATTAATGTTTCACAGAAGAGATCTGGTTCGGATCTCCTACTGGTATATATTGGTACAGCTATATTTACTTTTTAGACATATTTCCACTACTATGGCTTGTTATATCACATAAAGATATTCAACAAGTAAAGATATTTTCAAGTGTAGATGTCTAGAAAGAGAAAATGAAAATTAAAGAATACAGTTAGCAACCTGATTTCATAAAATCAACAAAAAACTTTCCATGTCTCATACTTTTTTTCCTACTGATGTGATTTTTTAAAGTCATAAGAAACAGAAAAAAGAAATAGAAATAATTCCATGTAGCCACTGAACAAAATACTGCTGCTTTCAATAGAATAAATTTGTTCGTTATCAAGACCTTTTTTTTGTTTGTTTTAATCAAAATGGATGGATTTAGAATTTTGAAATGAAAAAAAAAGTTATCATAATTTTTCTTTTTCTTCAATGATGAAGATAGGATCACCACAGGTTCACAGATTCACAGGAGAATTGAGGTCGGAAGGGACCTGAGGAAGTCCCTATTCCAACTTCTTGCTTAAAGCAGGGACAGCTCTGAAATCAGACTAGGTTTCTCAGGGCTGTGTCCAGTCAGGTCTTGAAATTTCCAGGGAGAGAGACAGCACAGCCTCCCTGGGCAGCCTGCTCCACTGCCCGACTGTCCTCACAGGGAAAAAGTTTCTCATAACATCCAGCATGTACCTCCCATGTTTCAAGTTATCTCCTCTGCCTTTCATCCTCCCACTGTGCCCAATGTGAAGGGCCTGGCTCCATCACCTCACTTCTCCATAGATACCAGGGCTGCCATTAGATCCCTTCCAGCTCTCTCTTCTCCAGGCTGAACAAGCCTTGATATCTCAGGCTCTTTTCACAGGACAAGCTCTCCAGCCTCCAACATCTGGTGGCCCTCCACAGAACTCAGCTCAGTCTTTCCTGTATTGCAGGGCACCAAACTGGATGCAGAACTAAAGATGTTGTCTTATGAGTGCTGAGTAGAGAGGCCTCTTTAAAGTGTCATCCAAAATCTCAACATGACTATGGAAAGTTCAGATTCATTGAGTAGCCATTTCTGATGGCTATTTTTTGTAACTTTACCTCTAGTTTTCAGATGTGACAGTGCAGGCCTTCCCCACAAATTGCTTCTGTTTGGCTTTCAGCCCTGACTATATACAATGATAAAAGAATGTTAGATTCCCATAGCCAGCTGTGTATCTCTTATCCTCTGCTATTTCCTCTGATGAGCCTTTTAAACCAAGCTAAAGCAGCATTCCACTTGTTTCATGGAAGGTATGTCTACTATCTGTCAACAACAACAAAAAATCCTGACCACAGCTACACGATTTTATGATTTCAGACCAAAAAAAAATAGCCTCACAAACACATTAAAAAATGATAAAAGGAAACCCAAAAAGCCCAGAAAATAAGCCTACAAGACTCCTCTACTAGGACATTAAGTGTGTGGTTTTTTTCAGTGGTAAGGAAAGGCTTCTTCTTTGGATGATAGATTTTATCCCTGTTCTTATCTTGTCAAATTATTGTAAAATAGCTAGTAGGAAATGCTGCTAGGGGAAAACATTACTTATCATCTTAAATTCATTCACTGTCTTTACATGTACATGTACCAGCAACTAGAATTATGTATGCCAGTTGGCTCCATTCACAGGTCTGAGGTCTGCAGAATAATAAAATCCTGAGTAATGTTGATGAGGAGTTTAAGTACTTCATGAGAATTGTTTGATTTTTTTTCTCGTATCTGTCCAGGACATACTTTTTTAACTCCATGTGACAATCTTTCTGTACCCTTGTCATATTTGTCATTCATTTGCAATACTCATAATTTCAGATGCAAAAAAAAAAATCTGATTGACAAATTACCTAATTATCATCTCCTACAAAACACATATTTTTTTACCTTTTCAAACAAATAACTGCTTCCAAAATATATGCCTAGCCATCCAGTTGTCTTATTTAGAAATTTGCAATTGTAATCCGTAACATCAATATGGGGCAGAAATCCACGAAGATTTTTTTCAAAGGCTTGTTTTGCTTTTCATGTGGCTAGTTCAAAACTAGCTTTAGTGTTAATTGTGAACCATTTTGAACCAAGTATAACTGTAGAAAGAGATCAGAACCAAAAGTGTAGTGATACCCCTTTCTGAACTCTAGAAATTACAGCTTCCTGACTAAGTTTAGGGCTAGGGTTTCCTAAACTGTAGGAAACAAAAAAAAGAATTAGCATAGGTTAAACAGATGAAGGTAAACAGCCAATGCTATATACTACTACAGATGCAGTAAACAAGCATACTACGATTTTAGATAGTATATATGAAATCTGATTTGATCTGAGGTCTTCGAATCACCACAAGTATTAAAAAAAAAAAACACACAAAAAAATCCCATAAACCAAAACAAGAAAAGAGAGTGGAGGATGTCTCACAAATAAAGCTATATTGCCAAGGGGAAAAGGGGCAGGGAGGGCCTGCTACTAGTTTTTGAGGTTAAGGATGGACTCTGGTCAGCAAAGGCTAAAGTTCAAAGCTGGAGCTTAGAAGCAGCAGCCTCCTTTGACCACATCTGAAATTCTATGATTTAGAAAAATTGATTATAATACATACAGCAAAATCCCCTAAATGTGTTTGGTTTATAAGAAAAACACTCTTAAGTACAAATTAGCTATACAGCTTACTAAAAGCTACTCAACACAGAACACTGGCCTAGTGGGTACTTTAAGCAGAGTTTAGTGAGGAAGCATTCCTGTACTCTGCAATGCCTTCAGCTCTGAGTAACCAGGTGTTTCACCAGGTCATCCACCGAATGGCAAATTAGTCTTTAGGTCACACAAACACAACCCGCCATGGCAAATATCACACTGGAAATGAAAGGCTGCCTATTCCTCGTCAGCCAAAGATGCTATAGAAAATGATAGAGAAAAAGGGAAATGAATGGAAAATTGCAGAGAAAGACACACACTTTAAAAATGGGGGGAATTGATTGACTTTTTTTTTTCCCCCAGGGAAAAACAACCTATGGTGTAGTTGTAAATTTAAGAGTTTTTGGAGAAAAACAGCTGGCCTTATACATCCACTCAAAATCACTCTACTTAATCCAAGAAAAATCCATTCCAAACTATGTTTTAGTGATGTAACTTCATTTGTTTAGATAATGGATATGCACAACTTGAGTCACTTTTGGCCTTATTTTGGGAAGATTAATTATAAAATATGATTGTGCAAAGCAGGGGCCAAGATCTTTCTCTCATTAACCAAATTAAGTCACTATCAGTGCTCCAACCTCTATACAAGTAGTTAAGCATGCCACTCAGAAAGCCATGGAATAACAGATAAAGTTTCTTTATTGATCTCAAGTGTCTCACACACTGTCTCTCTGTGGATGGACCAGGAAGTAAAGCCATGTATGAGGAAAGACAACATGACAAATCATCATTTAAGTAGCCTGCAATTTTATTAACCCACTTGGGAATACTGGGCAGCATATCAGACAGAATTTATCACTACTCTTTCTTTCTGTAGTTGTTCACCCTTGCTCTACTACATCCCCCTTCCAGCTTGGTTCCTACACTGTTTCTGGTGCCTGGTCACACTTTGCCCCATGATGAGGTTGTGATCTTCTGTGACAGATTTCTATCATCACAGATTGCCATCTTGGTCAAGGTATTGGTAGAAAATGTCACTGTTCAGTAACTAGGTTTCACAGCTGCTGTCTTCCACCACCCTAAAAGTGCTTTCCTTCAACCCATTCCCAGCTCCAGATTGTCGGACAATGAAACTCTATGCACTTGACTACATTATTTGTGACTTCTCAATTGGCAGAACATTAATCTAAGTTTCCTCCCTGCAAAACGGATATTTGACTGGGAAGGGAAAACATCCTTTCTGACTCAGCTAATCTACCACAGAGGCAGAACTCCATCTTGGTCTTAGAGGAAAGGTGACTAACACAAAACCCAAGCAAATCCAATTTCTTTCTAACAGATGACTGGGAGGGTGAAAGCTGCTGGTCAGGGGCCACAGTCATGGAACAGAAATACAACCTCTCCACAATGATCTGTCCTCCTTTTGCCTACTCTTACCACTTCAATTTATCTCCTGACTACATGCTAACCCTCCTACTTCTCCCCATGCACCCTCACTGCTTACAAGACAGACTTTGTTTTCAACTATCTTTGTTTACATCGTCAGACCAGGAATAGAAGTAGACTAACACAACTAAAAATCTCCTCATTTGTCTGATGCTCTGCTCTTTCTGTCTCTGCCATCTCATTATGGTTCCCCATCCTTATCCTCAGAATTCTACTCTAGTTTTACTGTACTTCCCGATTATGAACTATTATACATGCAAAAATCCACGAAAAGCTATGGAAGTAAAGCAAGTTAAGACTATCTGTTCCACCCGTTTTTAACATGAGGTGAAGATGTGCTAGGAAAAAAAAAGCAAACCCGATTACATTTTAAGTTTTAAGCCCTTTAAGCAGCAATCAGCATTTTAATTGGATCTGCTTATGTTCTGCATTATGTCATGTAATGCAGGAATTAAACTTCATTTTTCCTAAAGATATTATATCTTCTAAAATTTCAACATTAGTTTATGCAAAAAGATGAGATAGCAAAGAGAATCTTCCACTGAAATTAAGTGCGTCCCAGTGGTTGTTGAACTGTATTTTCCAGTATTCCTAAAAGCACACTGTGTTTCAAACAGGGTTCTGACATACCTAAAATTCCACCATTGTTTATAACCAGAGGTTTAAATTAACACATATTGCCAAGTGTTCATTTTCCAGAAGCTGGGGACTGCTGAAATTGGAATCAAGTTCCAATAGAACTGGCCTGTCCGATAAAAATTAACCCCTTAGACTGAAATACTTTAACAGTGAGGCCACAACTGGAATATACTGCATCCAGTTCTTGTCTCCCCAGTTCAAGAGAGACAGGGAACTACTGGAGAAAGTCCAGCATAGGGCAACAAAGATGATTGAGGGATTGGAGCATCTCCCTTATGAGGAAAGGCTGAGAGAGCTGGGAGTCCTTAGCCTGGAGAAGAGAA
>JAOXJM010000001.1:164707905-164718486 GCA_026413425.1 Tringa solitaria
AAAACCATCTTCATATAAGATGAAGGTTAATCAACTCATGAAAAGTATTACACAGCATAATAGCACACAACAATAGAATAATGGGATTCATTCCACTGAATTTGTGAACTCTAAACCAGAGCTAATCTCTGAGCTCGTGTATCATAGCCCATAATCAGAAAATCTCCTTGGATCCTCCAAAGAAGGTATATAAACTACAAGATAGGCAATTAATGTGAACTTAAGAGTCTGATCTTGAAAGCTTAGACTCCTTGACATCAGTAAGGACTGATGCACATTTATTTGCAGAATAAGCAAAGAATTAACAGAAGAGTGCTTACATATTGGCAAACATGATATATTCTGCGTTATTTTAAGTCTTATTGTGATATTATATAAAGTGATTTTAAGTGAGAACGGAGAAATTTTATTCCTAGATTTCCTTTCTGACAAGATTGATTTGGATAAGGTTCTTCTCACCAGCTCAAGATTCCTAATACTTAGATTGACCTCCCTGACAATCCATTAGAGGAAAACCTTATGAGAACAATTAATCACATCCTAAAATAAACATCTAAGATAGATCATATGGATCATTTTAAAGTGCTTATTTCCCACATGTATTGAAAAAAAAATAATGTTCATGATGACTAGTCCAAGTTTGAACATCCAATGCCAGAGAAACAAATTCCATCACTTCCAGTTTTCCATCCAGTTTTTGTTAAGAGCTGAATTATAATCTTTTCTTCTGGATGTCTTGCCATGGGCTTTCACATAACTCTTATCTTTAATTTTTTCTTCAGAGAATGCCAAAAATTGTGACTGAATGCAAATGATTTAGTGATGTTTCAAAGGACAAGCCATTTACACAGATTGGGATAGCAATTGAAGCTGAATAAGCTTGAAAAATTGCAGATGCTAGTAATGCTGATCATTCACATTATTTTTTGTGTTTATAGAGAATTTTCAAGCTCCATTTACCCCCAGGGTTAAGTATTATAAATGTATTATTAGGATTTTTTCACCTTGGTGACTTCTAAGAATAGCAGCTGGTTGCCCAAGTAGAAGGAGAACCATTCTCTTCTGGTACATTTATATCTAACAGTTGCTATTCCTCCATTCATGTTTACATTTCAAATGACAGATCAGATTTTAAGTGCAGGAAATAACTTTCCATGCCCGACTGTATCCTCTCTCCACAGCAGGAACAGCAGCAGATTCTAACCAGGACTTGGCTACTTTCACAGACTTTATGTCACTCCTAATTACACTGCTTATCCAACTAGAAGCTCAGGCAAAAACAATGTAAGAGAAAGGAAAGGCAGGAAAAGACAGCTCTCGAAGCAAATAGTGTCCAGTTCCTTTCTTGTTTCAGACTTCCAGAGGTGTTTTTCGTACAGTCTTTAAACAAGCAGATACTGCCTTGGTCTCCACTTCTTTGCAGAAGTCATTCATTGACCTTTATTGCTTCATATGTTGACAGTGTTGACAGTTCATATGTTGACAGTACCACACAGTCTGAAGCACTGGTCCAACCCAGACTCTGTCTCTCTGAAGCAATTCAAATGACTCTTCTGAAAGGCAAATTCTGCTGGAAGAAGAGCATATGAACAAACTTATCAAGTATTGCAAATCCTGTACAATTAAACCAGTGTTCTTAAAAAAATGGCATTATGTTTGTCTTTTCCTGACTTCCTTTTTCTGATGCACCATGTTGACTCATCTGAGTGGGTTTCACTACACTGTGTACAGCACACTTCAATGAGACCAAGGGGTCATATCTGGTTTTCCTGAGGGATCACACAATTCACATGGCCATTAAAACCACTGTGCCAAAGGAAATTCATATTGAGGACTTCAACCGGTACTGCAAGAATATTCTCATTTACTAGACTGTATCTAACATATAAGGAAAAATAAAATAAACAGCCTCCTCAGTCTTTTCTCTCTCCCTTCTGTCTTTCTTTTTCTCACACACGTAAACACAGGCAAGTAGACGTATAATGTTGGTTTTTAGCATGACTCAAGATAAATATATTTAACAGCGGTCTCAAATAGATAAAGAAAATGCTGATTTTTCACCTTTCAAACAAAAATGACTTACAATTCAGACCTTTACATGACTAAAGTCTATTTTCCCCTAAAAAGATAGAATCTATCCAACCATGCTTCCAGTTGTACTTCCTCTGCTAGATGGCATTACAATGTTTAAAAACAAACTGCTGATAGTTTGTAGGTTCTGAGCTCTTTCCTGTATTCCAGTAGCACGTACAATTTCCTCCCTGTCACTAGATGCTCAGGGAAAGGAATCTCAGATTTTATAACACCAATATCCAAGGATGCCAAAGGATACAAAATCCATACATGAAACACTGAAAACCTTTTAGAGGTACCATCAGCCACATTACTGCCTTTACCACTGGAGATGAGCTAATATATATGCATATCACTGCGTTCAGTAGGTATATTTAAGGTGAGCAGCTGCTTGGGTTTAAAGGGTTCTTCCACAATTTTTGGAAAGTTTTCCTTCTTCTTTCTTTCCCTTTCACTTTTCCTTGGTCTTGATTTGTTAAGCCAGATTGGAACTGGGGCAATATTTTGACATTGTCCACATTTTCTGAAAACACATAAGACTATTTCTTTTTAACGTACTTTTCTTACCCCGACTGCTGTCTAAGCTATTTTTACATTTTTATGTACTTGTATAGTAGTAGGGACTTTATTTTGGTTAACTTCTTCTCATCTATATGAAGAACACTGTTTTTAATAACAACACTCTAGTTCTCTCCGTGAGGAGACATACACATGCTTAGAGAATTCTGAACCATGATTTTCCTTTAGTGCTGCTACTACACGGTCAGATTTACGTGGGGACAGACAGGAAGAATGGCAGTAGCCATACTGTGGTTGAGTCACCAGTGGTTGAGTCACCATCCCTGAATGTGTTTAAGAGTCATTTAGATGTGGTGTTGGGGGATATGGTGTAGGGAAGAACTTTGTAGAGTAGGGTAGATGGTTGGACTCTATGATCCCAAGGGTCTTTTCCAGCCTGAATGATTCTATGATTCTGTGATACTTCTGCTGGTAGCAGTATGCAGCAGTGAAACGTGGCAGATGCAATGTCGGGAGCCTCTGACAGAGACATGACTGTTATCACTGCTATTAATGAATTAACATGGAGACTCCACGCTGGAGTTTAGGGTGTGCTGTAGAAATACACAGCAATAACCTTGATATCCCCTGAAGCACCCATAGTCCAAATACTTGATTTTTCAATAATCAGATAATCTAGTTTCTGACAAACTGTGAAATAAATTCCCTGCTATGAGTGACTAGCAACCAAAGCCAGCTTGAGCTCCTCAGGGGGCAAATAAGGTTAGCATGAAAAGCATGTAGGAAATATGTTAATATCATGAAAACAAGGCACTCACAGCATAGGGAATTTAATTTCCAAACAATTTGTTTTCATTAATTTATTTTCAAAACAATTTCCAAGATAATCTGGTTGTAGTACTTTGAAGATAGGTCAGCAGTCAGATTACCTTTCAGAACTTTCTATACTTAGCGCCATTCTGCCTTTCACAACCATCTGTTCCAAAGGATGCCAGTCATTTTACTTACAACACAATCCAGACAGATTCAGTGTATCTTTGAACATTCACTCCTAAAATGAGTCAGCTGAAAGTAATGAATGCACTGTGGCCACAGGAAGAAAGATCTGCATTGTATTAAGGAATCTTAGTCATTTCTTGAACTAACCTTATCTTGGTAAACTTCACTCTGAATTTTTGTCAAAATCCAACCTTCATAAATATTTGGATAGCTAGGATGCTACTATTGAATTCAGACAAAGTGTCTAGTTATAAGCAGTAATAACATTTTAATACTTATGCTCTCAAGCATTTCTAATACTGCTGACCTGTTCAAAAGACATGCCACAAAAGTTGCTTCAAATTGTTTTATAAAGCTAATCTAGTCTTCAACATCACAGTCAAAGTCTGCAGTACACTTGCATTTTAAACTGTTTATATTTGATTGTAGTCCATTATCTCTAAATGAGGTGAGTTCCTCCAGGGTCATGATCTGTGTCTTGTTATTAGTTGGCGTGTTCTACTGTGTATACAAGATAAAGTGTGTTCAATATTCTGTCTTTCTGTTTAAATTTACTGAGGTTGAAAGATAACTGAAAGTGATTTTTCTTCCACTCCAAGGGCTATCACATCGAATATTTTGAGAAATTATTAAGATTCCTTAATGTTTTCTCATCTCAAGGAATACAGATTTTGGATGCCACAGATTTTTGGATTCCTACCGATTCAATGTTTAGCATTTAGAATGCCTGCAGATACAGGCTCTAAGAACAGATGTGCAAAAATAAGATTTTTTTTTTATCTACTGCAGAGACTCATCATCTCTGCTTTATCATCACTCTATCCTCACTGTAGAAGCAAAGGCCTTTATCTAAGGGAATGTGTCTCGTGGAAACCAGCCTTTGCACGCCTTGTCACTCCAGATGTGCACCCCATCCTCTTCTACTGTGCTGGTGCAAATGGTTAAATAAGCATTGGCAACTGGATAAGAAAGCTTGTCTGGCTGAAAACTAAACTGAAGCCAGATCAGGGAGCTATCAAACTGTCCATGAAGTTGCACAGTTGCTGGCATAGAAGAGCGACAATATGTGGCCAGTGTTAAGGGAGAGGCAGTGCTATTCATCATAGCTGCAGTGGAGACATGTATTAACCTAAACTGATTGTGAAATTACACCCTACAGTAAGCCATTTGGAAGCAGCCGGGATATTAACTGTTTAACACTAAAATACCATAGATGTAATACAAGAGGAGATTTAAGGCCTCATTAAGCATGTAATTATTATAATGCAGCTAGTGGCTGCTCTAACACTGTTTTTTTCTGATGAAATGCTAACAATTGCTATCTGCAAGATTGCAGCAACACCTACAACTGACCAAACAAGGCAGTACTTCGAGCTCATACAACAGTGCCTGAAGTCTATGTTCAAAACCACTCTGAAGGGAGTTCTGAGAAGCAGGGCTATAGCGTTCACCACCTTCTAATCACACAGGAGCTGTGCCCCAAACAGGACTGCAGCCCCCGTATTCCAGGCACCTTGTTGCTCAGCACAATCCACAGCTCTAATGTTTGCCTAGGTTACCTATACAACGCTAGGTGATTTTTTTTTGACAGAAGTCAGCAACCTAAGCTGTTATGTTGGCCAGTGATGAATACTGGGATGAAGGGCGAAACTTATATTCTACAACTATTGTTGTTAAATGATGACTTCTATTTGGGATTTTCTGTTGTGAAGGCCTTCTTCAGGCCTCTCTTACACATCTATTCAGCAGTTTAGGAAGCATTTATGTCGTCTGATGAAATTCTCTTTGGGGAGAATTCTCCAATTCTCCCCAAAGCCTAATGTTCACTAGAAGAAATACAAATGAAATTCTCTTTTATGCTTCCTTCCAGTTCTGCTTTCTTGCAGGAAAGCTCTGACCATGGTGTTGTCAGAGAGGCAGGATTAGGTTTTCTCAGTCTCACTTTTGGAACATATTCTACTTTGTAAAAACTGCCTCACTGGAGTAGACACTCTTAAACGGGTGATCTCACTGCCAGTTGAGTTCCCCCATCACTAGGTTCCAGAGTCATTGTTTATTTCTTTGGCCCAATGCACGTTTAATATTGCCATGTAAATAAAAAAAGTTTCAGCAGAAGAGTTAAAGGAGACTCCGTTTCTCTCCTACCCATCAGCACCCAAAAGCCTAATGTTTTTATCCACAAATTTTAGAGATACACTCTCCAGATTGACTCATGCAAAAACCGTAAGGAATAGCACCTTTTACAGCTTAGGTAAATACTCCAGTGAGCCACTTATTGAGTAAAGAGAGAGAAAGAAGACCCAATTGCACAAGCTGGTTTCTGTACTAAGCATGATGTAGAATATGAGCAGCTAGCAATGAGACCTACCCATCAAAGACAGCTGTAGGACGCATACCCTGCGTATGCTGTGGGACTCAAGGATGAGCTGTGTGCCTAGGTGCCTCACCCTCCCAAGACAAAGACACTCCAAGCAGCTCAGAATGGGATATCTATGGGATATTCTATCTGGAGAATGAACTAACAGCTGAGGTGTGGAAATTGAGAATCTTGAAATCTAAATAGCTATAAGGGCTAAATCCTCTTGTAGATCTGGTTTTTTTCACTATAGTGCAATTAGCCTAACAGGTAATAGGGTGTTGGTTTAGGTTTTTTTATTCCAGTTGGAGTAGTTTCCATTTTGGAGGTGCAACTCACCACACTGATACCCTTCACTTCAGGATTTCACTGGAGATTTTCTTTCTGCTTCCATCTCATATCTGTTAAGAAATATCTTTCAGAGGAACCCCAGAGAAACGGATATCTGCTGAATTTTTAACCTTAGTTCCTTTCTGGCAAATGTCTTCCTAACTTCCTTGGGGAACACAATATCCTCACAGATGAACTCCCTGTTCACAAAATGCACTTTAATAAATTATGTGGCCTGATGACCTAATGGCTTATTTGGGAGACAGAGTAGACTTAACAAGAGCCATAAATGACGGACTTACTTAAAAAAAGCAATTGGGTCAGGATGTATAGATAACCTATTGCATGGAACTGGACATTCTTAACACTTAAGAACTGGGCAGTTCCTTCCAATATACTAGCTATTTGGCTTTTCCTACTGCCAGAAGTATCAGCCGCCACCAGTGGAGGGAGAGGTGTGTCTCAAATCCCAACTCTGCTGTCATTTATATCCATTTTATATAGTATACTTTCTCTGACTTCTATGTTAATGGCAGAATAAATGAGGATGGAATAAATTCCAAAACCCCACTTTTACTGAACCTGCAAAAAATACCATGAAAATTCTATGTTGCTTAGTTATAAGGAAATGAATCATTCCCACCATGTAAAGCCTTACAGATTTTTATTTTTTTTTTCAGAAGAAAGTGGGGCTTGTGAAGACATTAGTCTTTTTTCCAGTGTACACCCTGCTCAGGCTTGTAGATATAATGAAAGGGCCAAACAGTTTTCTTTTTTTTTTACTTTTTTATTTTGGGGAAATAATGATCCTTTTATTTTAATGGAAGCTAAAATCACCCAGCAGTATTTTTGCCTTTTCAGAATTGAGACCCCTGGTTAAAATTTCCCCTGCTTCCAAGAGTAGCAAGCAATCATGTCAAAGTAAGCTGCCAACATATAAGTATCAGCTAGTGCAAATGAATCTCATGAATCTTCTAACACAATAGCATGTGTTCCGGCATTCTACAAAATTTAAGTAAAGGCTACAGAAATGGCATGAAGAATTGTTGAAAGAGGAGTTTTCAAAAAAGCATTTTGCCATCAAAAAGGACACAAATATTTATAAAGAAATTAAAATTGAAGTATCTTTTTAATTTACTCAGCTAGTTTGGGCAGCTGAATTGTGAGAACAGTACTTCAGACAGATGTTCAGCGGAGGTTTCCAGCTGCTAGCAGAAATGATGTCAGAGCATTGCATAACTGCCTGTGTTTGTAAATGGTTGGAATAAACAGTCACATCTTTAGGTCAGTTATTAGTATCCAAATTCCTTCCAAAGCTTCTGTGTTATGAACTGAACAGCACTGTGTATCTTAAAGCTCATCTCAGTGACCTTATAAACGTGTGGGTTCTGGATAACTGTTTTATTTAGAACAACTTGTTTTAACAGTGTGTATAGCAGGAGACTGTACAGGTAGCAAATTAACCTATTACATTTGTCTATCTATGATACACCAAAATTATCTTCTTAGAGCCTGATCCTGAAACTCTCACACCAGCCAAAGGCAGAGCTGTAGAATCAGACTTACGGATCTGTTTCTGCACAAAGTTTCATTGTTCAGAAGTTGCTTCCTAAGATAATTTCTGAAGAGCAGAATGGGTGAGCCATTTAACTGTGCAATATTCTCCCATACCCTCCATCCTTCTTGAAATTTAAAGCTGGAAAGCCAAATTGTAGTCTGCGGACAGCATCCCCTACACCTTATATCTCTTCGATAACCCTTCAAAATCTTCTTTATTTCACCATAATCCTAGAAAATACCATTAGATGTGAACACATACGAGAATTGGACAGCTCATCTGCCTTTGAATCGGCCACAAAACGCTTGTCATATTTTATAAATTATAAAGCAAATATATATTATAAAGGAAATGTGTTGACTGGAATGAGGAATCAACAGTACGTGCATTTAATGAGATAACCCCTGGTTTTGATACGGTGAGAGTGGCAAACCCCATTCTAGCCAGGTGGCTCATTCACATTGCTGTGAGTCTAAAAGTAAGGAATCAGAAGACAATACCCACTGCCCCAGCCAGAATTTTCATGCTGTGAAAGGAACTCATCTATTTCAGATTATTTGAAAGTCAATGGGAAGTTGCTGACTCTACTGGCAGAGCACTTAGCTCTCTTAAGAAGTGCAAAGACATTTTTGTTTACTGACCCTCCCTAATCTTCCCACATGGAAACTTATAGAACAAAAGGGCATTGTAAAGGCAAAGATCAGGAGGCTGCATTAATTCATGTGCTTTTTTCCACTTGTAGCTCAGTCACCAGCCTTCATGTAGATGTTAAAATCATGAGAAGGGATTATTTCATCATGGGTTTTAAACATATCTGCACTGAAGTGTAAGTCAGAACAGGATACTGTAGGAAAACAGAACGATATATTATTTTTCCAAGCTGGTAGCAAATAGGAAAAGCAAAATAAGAGAAAAAGGAACAAGGTGGAAAAAGTTTATCTGATCACATATTCAGAAATAGTAATTTAATCATAAAAATGTTAGTACATACGTATGTATTTGTATGCATATTATAGTAATCACTAAGCTTGACTGAATTTTGCAGTGCAAAAGGCAATAATTTCTGAGACTTGAAAGATAAAAGACAAAGGAAATGTTTCTAGTTGCTCACTCACCTAAATAAAATTCCCTTTCCTAGCAATTAATGCACACTGATCAAAGTCTGGATCAAAACTAAAAAGTTGGTCAATTCTATTATACCTTGATTAAATGACACTTGAACATATTCTTCCAATAGAGCATAGACCCTAATAGGCACAGCAGACTTTCTGGTGTATAGTTCACAACAGTCTCAAGGACTTCTCTGCCTGCCAGGTCTGAGAGCAATTCTAAAAGGGATTGGTTCCTGTTAGATGTTTATCCATAGCTTATCCATGAACTGAATTCATTGCAACAAAAGGGAAATGATAACCTATCATCATTCTTCCAGGCCATGATACCGGGGCAGAGACCTCTCCCGTGACTTCTTGTCCTCAGATCAGCTTACAGAATCAATCATTCTTTGAAGACAATGAGGAAGCTTTCTCTGAGGAAGAAGCCACAGACCTCAAACAAGTTGCTGGGTGGATCATGGGAAACAAGTTGTGAAGTTATATTTATCTCTACCTACATTTCAACTGTAGTTTCTCTGTTGACAAGTTTTAAAAGTTTTACAATACATATTGATAAGTATGGGTCAAATGTTAGATGATAAAGGAAACCTGGAGAAGAGAGAGGAAAGACTTGCTAAAATTGAAGGTTGCTAATATCCTTTTTTGATAAGGATTTCAAGCTATTTTGGGAATAGAGTTCTTGATATTCTACTCCTTCAAAAAAACAGCAGCATGAGTCTTCAAGGGCAAAATTATTTTCAAATTGAGACTTCACCATGTGTATCATGTCTTCTCTGAACTCACCCATGAAATCATCCATTTTTGCTAGAGGTTTTCAAATGTATGGATCTGAATTATAGCTCATTTTGAATTTCAACTACAGGGTATATAAAAGGACCAACTTCAAAACTATTTTAATCCATGTCAGAAAATGATGAGTTTTATTATCAAAGAGAGCCATGAAAAAGGGCAGGCAAATTTGTCCTCACTTGAGACAAATGTTGTCTTAATGTGCAGAATGCCCATTCCCATCCATGTTTACTTATAAATAATTTCTAACATTTTGATTTGCATTTGCACCTAATTAAATCAGTTTCATTAGCTTCAGTGTTGCCAGACCAGAAACTTATTGGAGATTACCAAAGAAGTGGATACTGAAGTCAGACGTTTTCTGAAGAGTAGGCACCTGCAGTTCTATTGCAAGGGTCTCTGTAACTACCCATACAGGGGACGGCAATAAATGGGGCAGATGACCTGACATAAGTTTGAGACACCTGAAAAATGAGGTAGGGCAGCATTCAGTTGCAGAGGTAAAAAGCAGACCCAGGCTCATGCCTCTTCAAGGTCTATAAAAGGGGTACTACTTAGGTCATTATGCCAGGGAGAAGATGGAAAAAAAGAATGGACCCCTTAAGGGATTCAGGGCTTCTTATGGAAATCCCTTTTCCTGCTTCTTACTTTACCTATTAAAGCCTATTAAATCCTGTTTTTCCATTATTGTTTTCAATGCACTAAAAATAGGGATATAAATGGCTCCATAATTTCTGACATAAATATTTGGTCTGAAATTTCCTGATTTACCTAAATAGCATTAACTAGCATACCCTATAATGGATTTCTGCTACTGGGTGCAAGTATTTATATTAAAGATGAGC
>JAOXJM010000001.1:164728443-164740112 GCA_026413425.1 Tringa solitaria
AAGAAAAGAAAAGAAAAGAAAAGAAAAGAAAAGAAAAGAAAAGAAAAGAAAAGAGTCCCTTGTTTTGTCATGTATGAGCAAGAACTCCAGGAATAGCTATCATATAACTGGATTTTGTATTTTCTCCAGGAGTGTTGCAACTGGAGAGGCACACCAACAGCTGCAAAGTCTGTCCTGTTCTTAGAGGAGCTTTCAGCAGAATAAATTATGAAGCTGCAGTAAGCTTTGTATGGGGTAATGGTTGATCTTTGACCGTGCTGACAGCCAGAGCTCTTATCATCTTGCTCAGCAACAAGTCAAATTGGGCTTTAATTGCTGTTCAGAGAACAGTGCACAATTAAACATACGCGACACAGAAACTGGTACAGGGCAGAAGGGAACAAGAGATGTCAAGGAGTCAAGAGACAAAACCTTTTTTTTGATACTCTGTTCTAAAGACAATGTGAGCTTTATATCACACTCATAAAGGTTCCCTAACTACCAGGCACTGCCCTGAAAACTTAATGCTTAATAACTGGTTTCTTGTCAGCAGTAGCTTGGAATGTATTTGGATCAAATTTGTACTGAAGAGGCCTGCATCCAAGCACCTTGTCAGGATCTATTTGTTGTCTACACTTCTTTTCATTAATTTTCCTTCTTAGCAGTTGGTCACTGAAAGACTTGCAGATAGGTTCAAATTAGCTAAAGGCACCACGTACTGCACTCAAGTGAGCCAAGTTCTCTTTGTGGAAATTTTTATTTAGATGTAAAAGGCCCACGCTTACTTGTAATTTAATTCTCATTTTAATAAGTGTTAATGTCTAGGCACCCCTATCGTCTCTTGTACAACATTACCCTAAAAAATTTTCTCACTCTCCTCACCTCAGTTCTTTCATATTTGCCTAAAAATCATAGCTACTGTTTAAGCTAATTTTTCTGATGTTTTGGTAACAGCTGTCCAGCAAAGTGTGTTTTCTTAACCAGCCGTAAAAACAGGGGCAGGGTTTGTCTGCATTAATAATACTTATTAGGTACAATTTGTAGGCATGAGTAGCTAAAACACATTCTGCTTATTCAAAAACCAGACACATCCAAACACACTTGATACCTTAAACTTCTGCAAGGCAAGCAGTAAAGGCCGGAAAACTGTAGAACCACAAAAGCCAAATCAATTGCAACCACAGGCCACTGTAAGCATGGGACCAAAGCTGGAATTTCATTTTAAAAGTTGAGACGAAATCATTCTGCCATAACTCCTCTTAAATGGAAAAGAAGGTTTTTTTCCAGGGTAAAGCAAAACATTGTATGACAGCGCAAGTTCACCAAGTTCACCTTTGTAGGCGTAAAGATTTGAATCGAGCTGACAGCCAAGAAATAAGAGCACACAGCCTTTCACCTTCAGCCAGATTCATGAAGCCGTGGACTCTTCACTGTCATCCTGCAGATCTCGTAGTAACCAGAAAGGGGAATATACATAACACCATCCAAGATCTGTCCAGTTATCGAGGCCTCCAGCCTCTTATTTTCAGGCAAAGTCCTTCAAATCCAAGAAACATATATTATTCACATTTTGGGGGGAGGGGTGTGTTTTGTTTTTTAAGCTAATTACATTTGTTAAAATATTAAATGATCCTTAATTAATCCTTTCATTTAAGTACAATTTCAAAGGTTCCTTTGAGAAAGAACAGGTTTTGACATCCAGAAAGTTTTGAGGTTGATAGACTTTTCCCTTCTCTTCTTCTGCATAGTGGTGGAGACATTTAGAAAAATGTATTTTTAAGTCTAAGAAAGATGCAGAAAAAGATGCACCCATCCAAATATAAACCAGGGATTAGGATGTCATTAGTGTTGGTATAAGGCTTTATTCTTACTGACTTGTTGGAGTGGTTTCAACTTAGGTATTTTACCTTGAAATGTATTTCTTAAGATGCAAGCATTTGATTTCTTTTGTTGGTATTTGTCCCCCATGTTTAACTAAGTTTAAAACGTTACTTGTGTCACATAACAGAAGAATCTAAATCTACAGTTTTGTGGTTAGAAAACTTCTCTTTGAAATCTTGCATCAAGGCCTATCAAGTACCTTGAGTAGAATATCATAAACAGCAGGCTACAAGATTACTTTTACTTATTCAAAAAATTCCATCACAAGTAGACATTTTTATCAGTTTCATAAAAAAAAAAAAAGGCTTCTCAAAAAAATAAAAAGTTTTAATTTTGGTAGATTAGCATTTTAAATGGAAAATATTTCTGATCAGTTCTGCTGCTTCTTCCTGTTTCAGTCACATTTTCTTTGTCTGTACTTTTAGATATAAGATAAAGTGCCTGAGACCTAGTCTTCTAACTAATTTTCTTTCTTTTACTTTCACAAACAATTTCCTTTGGAGGAAATAAGTACAGATGAAAGTGATTCTTGTTAGACCATATTTAATTTATATAATAAGTAAAGATACTAATTGCAGAACACTGGATGCCATGATCCAGAACTCTTAAAAACAAAGGAACATGCGTACTTGATGAGACCTGCATAAAACTTCTGATTTATGTTTAAATTCATGTTCTATTTTTTAAAAAATAAGAAGAATTACTTAAAATGTTTACTTGCTTATCTTACACTTTTTTAAAAACAAAACAAATTCATATACTTATCTAGTATATGATTTGGGGCATGACAGCGGTAGTCAGTTCTTTTTTAAGAGATTGTAAATTCTTTATCAGATAAATAAATAGATGGACAAACTAGCACAGGAGGTTAGAGGTGTTTACTTTTGCTTGGAACTGCAATTAAATGTGAACACTCAAGTGTTGAAGCGTCCAGTTTTTCATACAGCTTTACCATACGACTGTAACACATTAGACAATATGCCCAGGCATCCATAACAGGACTCATCTGAGAAGTCAAAGACTGAGTAGGTTTGAGGCCCAAGAGCTCTAGAGGGTATAAAAAGTACATGCAGTGAAAAGGTATAGCCAAAATCTGCTAGGATTTGTTGAAGAAAGTTTTGAAAACTCTTAGGCAAAGTAACAAGTTCATAACCTAGGCTTTGAAAGCTGAATTTACCATCAGATGTCTTTCAAACTTCAGTCTTATTATAAAAAGAAAGCTCTTTTATATGAAAGGTAACAATTAGTGTCAAAAAAATAAAAACTTCGGTGGTTCTACAATGTTTTTTAATCAAGGAGATAAAATAATTTTCCAAGCACTTGATTAAAATTTATGGCATATCAGGGAAGGAAGTTTTGTTAATCTCATTTTACACTTGGGGTCACAAAGACACAAAATGGAACTGACTTCTCTGCAAAGTCAGATTCATGTCCAGATTGTAAACACATCCATGTTGGTATGTTAGTGTAGAACTAGGATTCAAGCATGTAAAAAAATGTGTATGGTGTCTTTTGGGATCGCTTCTGGCTCCTGCTACGGTAAGTAGCATGGTAAGGGCATGGTAAATCTTGTTAATCTTAATGCCTGTGTTTATCTGTGATTTAAAAAGGTACTGCCAGTTTAGGTTGTGCATCTCCACACTGCATTACACCTATGTCCACCAGAATACACCTGAGCAAGCGGTCTAAGTGACTGCTATAGTCCACGGACATCTATTGGTCTGCTTACTTTTCTAAACGTAGGTGTTTACTGCCATTTGAAGTTCCCCAGAGAATCTAAGACACCTTCATGCAGCTAAGAGTTCTGTCAGTGAACCTGCTGGAGGCCTGCACTGCTGATTGGCAGCTGAAGGCCCGTAAATTAATCAAAACCTATTCTGCGCAGTCAGAGCTATCCAACTCATCCTGAAATGGATGGCATCCTGAAAAGAGATGAATGACTCCCCAGTGAAGTCCCCAGACTGTATTGGTTAGATGTCTGTTGCCCACAGAGCCCATCTCGATCAAGTATAATGTCTGCCTTTGTTGACTATAACCTAGACCGCATATAAATATGGGCACTCACACTCAGGCATCTACAATATAGACCTGAATCTTGCTCTCAAGGCTCAAAACAATTCCTTAAATCTAGAGGCCGCTAGTGGCAGCCAAGCTGTGGTTGCATATCCAACTACCACTTCATAAAGGCAAGTCCTGTGTCACATCCATCAGCCGTGTTAACCATGTCTACCATATGTGCACCAAAGTGTTTCAAATAACACTAGATGCTTAGGTTTACGCAAGTGAATCAAGCTCTTGGTTCCAGGGTCGGGAGCAGCAGCCTGTGCTCTTGACTGCTGCTTTTAAGTTGTAAAGTTGCTGCTTTTAAGTTGAGCTCATAGCGACTTTCTCCCTTAAGGCGGGCATGTGACAGCCCTGCACATCTTCATCTCCTCACCATGTATGCAAATAATCACTCCCTTAAACCTTGGTTAGATTGGGTCCTTCAACAGCTGGACAGAAGAAGATCTGTCTGCCAAGATGACATACGAATCTTTTAATGAAGAGAATCGAGTCTAGTACTTCATAAATACATTGCTGAGGCCTAAGTCTAAGAGGGATCACTGGGATTTCAAATGACGTTGACTTTTTCTTTGAGATATAACAATGCTCTTGTTTAAAGTCTGTCAACTTAGCAAGGGTGAAATGTCTTACACAGTCAGCAAAAATATGACATTTGAAAAACAAGATCTGACAACAGAATATACGAAGAAAAAATGATTTTTAGCTGGTTAGCTCTATAACTACACTGAAAATACTGGTTAAAATCTATTGAAATTGCATGGAAAGGTAAGCTTCTGAAAAAAGCTGGTAATGTGAAGCTAACTCTAGGAAGAGCTACATTTGTGCTTTGGGGCAGCTCCACAATATTTATATTCTGCTTTAATAACAGAGAAAAGAGAAAGCATTGTCTTTTACAAATTTTTTGCCACTTGAATGCAATTCTGTATTACAACAGATTTGAAAATGAAGACAACTATGCAGAAATTAATTAAAAACCCCAATTATTAAAGTTATCTTTATCTTGAGAGTAAGACCATGTGAGAAGGGATCTCGTTAAAAACAGTAGGATCGCGTTCTTGCTTGACTAAGGATTAGTCATGTGACTGAGAACAGGTAATTCAATGTTTTACTATTTCCTCATTATTTTTAATGCCAAAAGATAAAAGTGTTAGTGCATTTTGACTTTTTATTTTGACATTTTATTTGACTTTGCCTCAGG
Organism: Tringa solitaria; assembly: GCA_026413425.1. Classification (NCBI taxonomy): domain Eukaryota; kingdom Metazoa; phylum Chordata; class Aves; order Charadriiformes; family Scolopacidae; genus Tringa; species Tringa solitaria. The sequence goes on from JAOXJM010000001.1 coordinate 164,733,566, forward strand.
CTTTGAGACTAATAATAAGCAACAGTGATGATAAATATTTGATGAGGGGTCCCTTATCAAAAATAGAAATAGTAAATAAAAAAATGAATGCAATTCCTTTGATGAAGTCTAATCTACTATTATTAATTAAATACAATTATTTTTAAAAGCCGAATAAAAAATGTGCTTCTGCAAATTTAATTGTAGAACAGGCTTTTCACAGGGGCCTGGTCACAGGACAAGCAAGATCCAGAGAAGGGTTAAGTCAAGCAGTACTGTTTTTTTGATCTAACTGCACTATTCATCCAACAAACATAATAGTTGATGATTGTTAAACACTTACTAAGCAAATCATGGGTATCACATACCAGACCAGTAGTTTGGATGTAAAGAGCAGCCTGCAGCAGACTTTTCAAAAGCATGATCATAGCTTAGATATACATGTATACTTAGGTTGGAAATTCACTTGAATGTTTCAAGCATATGAAGCAACATTCAAAATATGTTCTTTTTTAACTGGGCAAAATTAGTATTATTTTAAAATAAATGAAAATTCAAAGCTATAAAAACTGAAATATTGAAAATTATATGAAATTAGTCCCACCCCCATTTGTGACTTTCCTCACAAATTTTTAATGTCAACCCTTGAATTAAAAGTAAATTTCTACATAAGTACATTCAAAATCTCTAAGTAGTGTAACCTGCAGTAGTTGTCACATGAGTCATACCTTATCTGGATTCCAGTACAGGCCCTTACTATTTTGTATTCTTTTATATTGCGTCAGGGTTGCCAGACTTACTCCAAAAGAAGAAATAAGTTTTCCTTAATGCATGACAACTCCAGAGGTACAAAATATCACAGCAGGAAAAACTGTTATTCATGTTGTGCATGCTATAAACTCTTCCTCCAAAATTAACCTATATTCTGAAAAGTGCATTTGCTGTAGTACTTTATTAGAATAACCTGAAATACTGCAGGAACGGGGTAAGCTATTTGAATCCCCCGATTCAGTGAAAGGATTATTCTACTTTATCTCTCCATGAAATCATTACATGTTTAATCCAATTTAACCTCATGCAGTGTCTTGGCATTGTTATAGCGTGCTGAGAACTGCAAATGTTCAGGCTGGCAAAAGAATTGGGTGTTAATTCATTGCCTGCCAGTTCCCGTGTATTCTCTTTCAATCGCTGTGTTGGTCCCTGGCTTTAAAAGTTTTCTGCAAAATAGATTAATGAGAGAATACAATCTCTTGACATAAGAAGGAATGGAGAATGTTCTTCATATTCAGTTGCTAAATTTGCCATTGCACACCTGAAGGTCACTCAAAAGGAAGAACTGAGAGGGAACCAGGAAGGGAAGGCAGCCTTCCAGCAATGCATAGAACTTGGAGCCAGAAAGCTGACAAATTGCATTTACAATGCTGCGTTGTAACCTTTGCCTTGATTTTGACCTTTATTATACAGATGTTGGTCAAGCAAATTAAGGTTCAGACAGCAATTTTGGCAAAAGTCTTGTACTCCTACTGATGATTCAATAAATTTAGGAATCTATCTATAGTAATGAATTTCAGATAGCTATAAGGCATACTGTGTGTAAATGGAATACCTTTTGGAAGTATGTTGTATCATGTTCAGCGATAATATAATCAATGGTGTAAACATTCACGGTGAACCAGGCAAACAGTGGACAGGCAAATTCAGTATTATTTAAGAGATCAGAGAATAAAGAAGAGAAAAAGAAAAAATGGTTAATAAAAGTCTTCTGGATGGATGGGAAGAGTCTCCTTATCTTCAATACTCTTGACTGTTACTTTCTTCCCATATATTTTCCTTGCAAATTCTGTTCTTTTTACACTCAGATGAATGAAAAATGAATCCAAGGTTTTCTGCCCTTTATCACAGGCACCTGTTTTTTGACCAGATTATAAGTGGGTTAAGTCCTGTCTCATTCTAATAAGATATTTATGAATACCTAATTTACACGTTACACCATTTCTGAGATAGACCTGGATTTTCCATTACATTTAAATTTTCTTCTTTATGTTGAATTTGGTACAAGGTTTAGGGTCTACTGATCACCCACATGAACAACTTTCCCTAAGAAGAGCAGATACATAGTTTGTGGAAATAAAGTTTAGTTTCTATTTGAAGACATTTTATTTTCACAGAAAGAAGCTATTTTCAGAAACCAGAAGGGGACACATTTGTCAGAAATATCCTCTCCCTTTTCTGATATATGACAAGTTCATAAATACTTGTTATTGCATTGGTTTTTTGCCTTATAAATTTATTAATTCATGAAATCTCACAACTTCTGCATAGCTTTATGAAATGCTACTGAATATTAAGCATAGTTTTCCACATGGTTTAATCTTATAAAACACACAGAATTAACAGCACATTGTCTCATTTTGAATCCAACCCACAAGATATATTTCCCACTTAAACATACTTTTGAAGAGGAGATTTGAAGAGTAATAACTTATGAAACACTACCTAAACCAGCATAAAAATACTAAGACAGAGAAATGTGCCTTTATCAGGATAGTACAGAAATTCTATATAGGAATTAATAAAACTGCAATTAGCAGCTAAAGGAAAACAAAGTTACTGGGTTTCGATCAGGTGAGTAACTGTTCCTCCAAGAGTTGATTGTGTTGAGAGGGGAGCTGGAGAGTATTCTAATATTCCCTGAGGAACTTAACATTAATGGATAGGTTAAACAATCAAGTCAAAAGCTGATTATGTCACCTGCTAAAGCCTTTATCCAACAAGATAGATAGTAATGTTTTGATAGGAGTTCATTTTAGAAGAAGCTTAGATTCCCCCAACCCTTAAATTGGAAAGTGATGACAAAATAAAAGCTCACATTACCTCACCTGCACTGCCTGTTTAGATAGTATGGAATAAGGACTGGTTAGTTCATATAGTTGGACCACATACCTTTGCATTCTAGCCATGAAAAATCCAGTAGCCTTAAGAACTAAATCAAGACAATACTAAGAGAGAAGCTTCTGTGGAAGCAATAGTCAGATGCCAGAAATTCAGACTGAAACCCTGTCATAAGTAAGCAAAGAAACACATGTTCTGATTTGGTCTCCTGAAGAGGATTTTGATGAAACATTATGCAGTCAGTGGCTACAAGGGATATCAGAATTTCAGTGCTGGAGTCCATATCAATTCTTCCAAATGATTTAACATTTGCTTATTTTTCAGTTTTTTGCAGATCAAATTGCTTGTGGAACCCATCCTACTCAGTTTAGGTAATATTTAACTGAAATTGCAGGTGCATAGCTTCAGAGAATGACCCAGGTCACCTAACAGAACAGTCCAAATTTCCTATGGTAGTAATTGGAGATTTTGAAGTAAATCTGAAGATTAGCAGAAAGTAAAGTTGTCCTCCCAACAGAGGCATTTCACCCCCTCCATTGAAAACAGGTGCCTCCAGATGATGATAATGCCCCCACTTCAACTAAACCTCTACTTCTGTCAAAGAGAGCAGTCATATTCAATGTAGGTCCCTCTTTCTCACTCTCATTCTCCTCAGATAACAGCAGCCCACTAAAGGAAGGTAACTTCTGCTTTCTGGCACTCTGGTGAATATGGCTGAAACTCTCTCCAGGGACAGGATACAGAGAAAGATTAAGCCTGTACATTGCCAACATTCTAAGCCAGTGCCCAAACTATAAAGGTAAAAAGAGCCATGGATAAGGACATTTTCTGCTCTTCTCTCAGCACTAACCTACCAAACAAACAGGCATGTTTACTGAAGTGACATAACCCAACTTCAAGAAAGGGTCACCTGTTTTACCCTATGGCCTGTTAATCAGAACACTGCCCAGCATTTTGGAGATGGGGATTCTATATCCTGCACAGACTAAATCAAGTCAAAGGTTATCTAATTCCTTTTTTACTGCTCAGACTTTTTATTCATTGCACATTATTTCAAAAAAACCCAAACCCAGTGCTAGCATTTTAGAACGTTTTTAGAGTTCAGGTACCTGTGTACCTAAAACTGGATCACAATCTATTTGTTGGCAGGGTTTAAAGGGCATATTTCCAGAACTTTTAAGCAGTCGTCATTGACTTCCCTTAAGCAGCCCAGAAATATTCCAGCTTTGTAGGGAGGCACTTAAAGAAAGCTGCCATGTAAAGAGTTAAGCAGCATTTGAAAATTGTTGACTATAGCTGTGATAGGTATCAGGCACCTGTGTACTCCAGCTATATTTAAACCAACTAGATACCATCTACAGTTGTTTTGCATTCAAGTGGCTTTCATACTTTGAGGTTGGGGTTTTTTTGTGGTGTTTTTTTTTCCCTGTGAAACATCTGGCCTTTGAATATACATTGTTTTCCCTTGTTGGAAATAAACCATTAAACTATAAAGATAACTTTATCCACAGCAAAAATGCATCCAAACTAGCAACAAACACTACACATCTGTCAAGTCTGTATACTGCTATCCTACACTGTCATGCTAGCTAGTTAAATCTGGTTATGTAAGTATCCTCTGTGATTCCTGGACCTTCCTCAATGGAAGTCAATTAAATTAAAATTTAACAGGTTCTTAAATATTTAAATTTTAAGTAAATGTGTAAATCGTGGTGGCTTATCAGGATCCATCCTTTCATCTCAGGCTTCTGTCATGGTCTTAATAATTGACTCCATATTTGTTTATACAGGTTCTTCTTCCTGTGTTTTGACATCTTCTAGCCCACTACTAAACCTGCTAGTAATTCAGGAAAACATATCAATACAGCTGTCACTTTTTTCTGTGCTGATGCTATCTTGGCATTTCCTTTTCCATAGTCTCTTGCCAGAGTGTTCATTTGGTCTATGGCCTTAATTTGTACCCCTGACCACTACACCTTCATTCAAGTGGTTGCAATGCAAGGACAAACAAGGAGAAGTTGTACAATTCAGATTATTTTTTTCTTAGTGTTGCCTTTGTAGCAGCAAGTGGGAGAAAGAAAAAAAAAGGAATTTGAAACACATATCTCTATATATCCATAGTTCCCATTTTTATCAATTCCTTCAGGCACTAAATAATCTAAGTTCTTAACAAGTAACTTGGCAAAAGTACTATCTGCAAACATTGAAAAAATGAATGACAAAGTAAAACATCTCACAAGTTTAATTCATCATGTAAAAGAACAAAAAATATCATTAATCATATTTCTGGAGCGAGTTTCATTAGTTTCCTCAATTCTGAGGGAATGAGAGCTATAATGAAGTAAATCACTCCAGTCACGTTAAACAGAGATTATAAAAAAGGAAAAATTATTCTAAGTTTTGTTAAAGAATTCACACACATTATTGCCCATAGAGTTAAATGTATTTTGTACAATACTTGGCACAAAAAGTCCACAGTAAGAGCACCAGATTCTCTAGCAAGGACAATAATGATAATAAAAGTTCCTGAAGGAGAGTTTTATCTCTATTCAGAGTGCAAACTCTGAACGAGAAGTGTCAGGACAGAAAACACCATGGACTACACCAGCCAGATGATCTGCATGACATAATTAACTACAGGGTTCACAGCTTTGGCCAGCCCATGGGTCATGGCATGCAAACTGCTTCCACAACCTGAGCTACCAGCTTTCTTTTGAAATGGACTGTCAAGGAGGCCTACCGATGCATTCAGAACCAAAGCAGAAATACGTGCATGGTCATCACATGGCCTAAACATAACCCAAATAATCAGCAGCACTGAAATTTCCACCTGGATTTTTTTTTAACTCCAGACATGTATTGTTTTATGTTTTTCATATATCTCATAACAAAGTAGCAGCACATCTCTTAAGATAGTTGGTTGGCAACACCTTTCTCATAAATGAGACACATATTTCACAGCAAGTTTTTTTCCCGCTATTTCTTAATGACTAATGTTCCAATGAATTCCATAAAGAGAGGTATCAATTTCAAGACATTATTTCAAATTAGAGTAGACACATATTTCATAGCTTTTCATTAAAATACCCACACATTTTGTAGAAGATGAAATCCCAGAGTCATACACTAGTATGTTTCTTTCTTCCGCTAAGATACTTACTATATTTAAATTTCGTATTTCCTCCCTCCTCTTCCTACTAAGTGATTTGTAGGTTTTCTGGATATATTCTTATTGCTTTTCTGCTGAACTGCAGCTAAATACTGACCAGTTTCAAACACAGGTATCTAAATTTAAGAGTATTAGAAGTAATTCACTATGGCAATTATGTGTTTCACACTGAGATGTTAAACTGAGTTTAGGACACAAAAGCTAAATAAAGAACCAGCATTTGGTAAAGATGTACTCTTCCCTTTGTGAGGGCTTCAGTAAGTTTCCCAATTCCATTCTCCCAACAGCTTTAGGAACCTCCTTTATTAGATTCCAGATACAGTCTAGATTTTTTTCTAGATATCCTAATAACAATCCCTGAAATACTTTGTACAGAATGTAGCACTTCATATCATATTGTATTGTGGATGAGGGAAAGGCTGTGGATGTTGTTTACCTGGACTTTAGTAAAGTCTTTGATACAGTCTCCCACAGTATCCTCCTGGAGAAACTGGCTGCCCATGGCTT
>JAOXJM010000001.1:164749461-164763401 GCA_026413425.1 Tringa solitaria
ACCTCCCTTGACCTGCTGGCCACACTTCTTCCTATGCAGCCCAGGACTCCATTGGCCCTCTTGGCTACACCTACACTTCTTAATTTAAGGCAATGTCTCTTCCCAGTAGCTGGGTCAGAATTGCATATTATATTTACACTTCCTTTGAATCTCAAATCTGCTCCATCCAGTTTTTCACAAGCAAAGATTAACCACTTTCATGACCCACATAGTCACTCTTCCTTCAAGGATCCAGACAGCAATTTATCCCTTACTTTTCTATTACAATTGAAATATCATATGCTTAATGCAAAGAAGGCACTATATGATTTCTCAGAATGAGGAGAAGATTTGAAATAGCCAAAGATTTGGGCTGCAATCCTCTTTTGTTTGTAGCTTGTTGATATGCAGTATAAATGCAAATGACAAAGCCTCAAGCTAATGGGACATGTTTCTCATAAAAGCCAACACATGCTACACTTACAGGCAGAACTGTACTATTGGCCAACAATATAAACTTAAGTAGCTCTTTTGTAGTCAGCTGTCCACTAGATATAGTAGAACAAAGTGCCAAAGTTGGTATGGTGGCAATTCAGGGAACAGGAAAGGCAAGACTGATGTATGAATGATGGAAACTGTATGAAGTAATATTTGTTTACAAGAGGAAAGAGGGAAGAAGCTGAATAAAGAGCCCACAATAGAGAGAGTATCTGGAAAATGTGTAGAATATCTGCTAAACATCTGAGTCTGAAAATATTTTTCACAACAAGCTTATCTGACACAAGGGGAAATAAAAATTTATTTCATTACATCTGGCTTTCAACAAAGAATCTGTAACCACATCAGCCCTGGCTTGGGTGGCCAGGCTGCTTTGGTGGTCACTTATTTTCCCATCAGAGACATTCAAGTTTATTTCAGATTAAAGTTCTACCATAATTAAATTTTATGATCTGCAACAGCAATCTATTCTCATTTAGACTGCTGATATATCACCCAGAACATTCTGACAAGACAGAGAAGGTCTTGAAAAACAGGCCAAAAAATGCTGTGTATGTTTATGTACATCATACCATCCAGCTATTGCACAATGCATCGGCCTGGAGATATTTCTATTTATATTTTCATCGAAGATAAGAAGTATTTATTTCTGCCTCCAAGAACTTTTGATTAAATAATATCTGTCATCTAAACTTTAAGTTTGCTTGGTTTTCATGAAACAATCTGACAAGTAGCTTTTTAAATGTTGAATTAGACTTTCTTGTAAGATGCCAGAAAAACTGTAAACTGTTGTTAACTGAAGCCTTATTAAGCACAACTATGCTCAAACTGGCCTTAGAGTTTAAAGTTGGTTTGATTTTAGTTACTAGTGGAGACAGACATCAGAAAAATACAGCTTTTTTGTGTTTCATCTGGAGATATGTGCTCATGTACATAGCTCTCGCTCAAACAAGATATTCAGAGGGAAGACCTGGGCATGCCATCCAGCCAGGGATAATGAGACTTGTCGCAATGTCAGAAATATCCTTGTGGCTCCCAACATACAGACACAGAGGGAGCTGAGTGACCCAAGTGAATACAGCTGAGCATGTAGTCATACCACCTTCTCCTTCTTGCTTTGATTACTTTTCTTACACAGCAAGTATCATTCATGCTTACACATTTCCTGGGTACGTATGGCTCCCACACACCACAAGTTCAGTTTGGCCCCTCACGGAATGACTTTATCCTTGTTTCCAGTCCCCTCTGCTTTGAGAAACATTTCAGTCTTGCACATTCCCAGCTGGAAGATTCATTTCATCCAGCTGCCAGAAGAACAGCCCTCCATATCTGGACAGAGTCCTAGTACTTGATTGTTTCCTAGGGGACCATGCAAGTGTCACACAAAAGCCATACTTCAGATTATGAAAGACTTAATACGTAAATACCTCCTTCTCAATTAGCAGTGACACTGTCACAAAGAAAACACTCCAAATGCAGTGAAGAGAAACATTAATAGGGGAAATTCTGACAGCATTTCTTGATGCGTGCACACTGAAGCTAGCATGAGAAACCCATTGCCTGGAAAAACATACAAGGACTTCATTTTCTAAATAATTGGTGCTTGGCACAATATTTGTGCACACTTATCATCGTGTCAGAGATGCCAAGGCCAACTGAACGTCTAAGGCATTCCTCAGCTGAGATGACAAAGGCCCTCCACTGCTCAATTCATGCTGCTGTGGCTCAGTGAAACCTTTTTTTGTCACACGTCAGACAGACATAACCTCGTGTATCTGTTCTGTGTGACATTGGTGGCATTCCTTCCTGATAGCAATGGACTTTCATTTAGGCTGGATCCGTTAAAGTTATGTGAGCAGGAAGGATATGAAGCCCATACTGAGTGCAGTTTACCATGTGACACACGCACGGTCTTTGCTTTAAAAAGCTTTTAAGTATTTCTTGTATCTGTGGGCTGCTATTCCCCTTCATTGCCGTTTTAGTCTCCAAGGGAGATTTATGCTGTCTTAACATTTGTCCATAATTATCAGGGGAAGACAATTTAATCAATACTAAAGTACCATGAGCATACAACTAAACTGGATTTACGATTTCGTTTCGTATCACCAGGAATTCTATCATAGGCAAGAACAAGCACCCTCTCCTGTTATCTCCAGCCCATCACTAAAGAAGAGAGCACTCCCTCTGGTATGCCGCAATAGCCCCATGCCGTGTCAGATATGCAAAGCAATCATAAATCCACTTTAGCTTGTTAGTTTACTGCTGTTTTCTATCACCAGACAAGCACAAAGCAACTGGAATGTGTCAGTGAATCTGGCCCTAAATCACACTCCTTTTTTTCTTTAAGCCGTATTTTTAAGCTGTGCCAAGTAATAACATTCCAAGACACCCAGGGAAGAGAGTTACACCACACTCACTGGCTTTCTAGCATGTAGATGGCCCAATTCTCTGTGAAGTTCTGTCTCCTTGGTACAGCTTGGGCAAAGCAGTATGTGGTATGTACAAGTATACTAATCCTGATAGAAGTGCACCAGAATTCAAGAATTCAATTACCTTTTTGTTTTATAGATATATTTTTGAGAATTAATTAAATCATAATTTTAGTGGAGGAAAATGTCTCAAATTTTTTCTAGGAGGAATAAGTTTCTTCCTCTTCTTACTTTCCTTTTATTTTGAACTATGGTACATCTACATTTTACTGTTGTTTTATCAAGAGGAAAACCAGAATTGCATAAGCGACAGTCAGGAAGATAAAACTGTGCTGTTAATCCAAAGTTAAAAGTCAGATCTGCAGCAGGGTAAAAAAACAAAATGCATAGAAGATGCAAAGACTGTGGCTGGTGAACCCAGAGAGACAAAATGTCTTCCTTTAGCAAGATATGGAAGCACATAAAAGTCTCTTTAACACTACATTCCTGAGTGACTATGCCTGGTTCCGTAGTCAGACTAAATGCGATGGCAATTGCTCATCCATTACATTTGACAAAGATGCTGCTGTTATTAAAAAAAATCTTACTTCTTTTGTGTGTCATTCTATTCCAAAGAAAACCATAAGAGTATCGATGGTTCATGAGACATCATTATAATATGAGTGCTCCGGTGACTAGGGAACAATTTATAAACATAGGGCTTTTAAAACTATGGGACTCATAGTGTTTTGCTTAATGTGATAGGAAAGAGCAACAATCTAATTCTGTTTTTCTCAAGCCATGGATAACTGTTTTATTTGCTTTAAATAAAGAAGTGGATCAAATTAGCTACATACGTAGAGAAGAAAATTCTCAGGAAAACCAATACAAATACAATATGCCAACGTATAGGCAGCAGCAATTCCAGCAGTCTAGTGCAGGAGAGAGAATATTTACGCTGGGAGCCTATTATCACATTTGTCACTTAACTCTCAAGCCCAGCAGGACTTCAAATACAGCTGGCAATAAAAGCTATTTAGCCAACCAAAGGCTACACAGAGACAAAGAACATAAAGGGACTAGCTGGTCAAAAATTTAGAGAATTACAGATTTCTTTTGTGTATATTCTTTTGCTCTTCTTCCACAGGAGATGTATTTCATGGTGCTAACTCAGCAGTATATGCTTTCCTAGGACAGTCTGAAAAAGAGATAAAAAATTAGCCATGTAGAGGTTAGTATAATTTAACCACCTGATTTCACAAAGGTTCAAGGATGTGGTCACCTTTTTCCCCATAAGCATGCATTTTCCCCTGATTTTTACAAAGATGATGAAGTGCTGTGAAGTATTTCAGCTTGTAAGAAAACCTTTGGTGCTCTGGCTATCGATCTTTAATATGAACATCTTAAAAGCAGCATGGGAATGTGCTTCACTGTCAGAATACCCTATGTTCGTATGGCTACCATGTGGGTCAGGAGTCCACCTATGCATGTCCTTGCCTTGAGCATGCTACATGCAGTGAATGCTTGTGCCCAGGGGCCATAACTATACTAGGTCATAAAAAAGCCAGGAATGGTGCTCAGGTCAAGTGGCACAGTAATGTCCTTTGTCTGTGCTCTTCTGAAGGCTTATCCTAGAAGAAGGTGTAATCTGTGGTGTGTAAAATTCAGCCACTGGGTGTGTCTGCTTGCAAGTTTGAAAATAAAACATCCTATTTGAAAATAGAAATCATACATGATACAGAATCTTAGTTTCCTTTTAGATCAATAGTTGGTCAAATTATCAGAAAACTTTCTGAAATATGTACCTTACCCTATTTCATCTGTAACCATGACGTTGGTATTTGGGAAGTAACCATGGGATAACAGGATCACAGGATAATTCAGGTGGAAAGGGACCACTGCAGGTCTCTAGTCCAAGCTGCTGCTCAGTGCAGAGGTAGCTCCAGGATCAGACCAGATTGCTCAGGGCTGCTTATAATGAGGTTTGAAAACCTGACAGAGATAGCACAACCTCTCTCGTCAACTTACTCCGCTGCTTGACTACCCTCAAGGTATTGGTTTTTGAGTTGGTTTTTTTTTTCTTTCTACCACTTGGTAGCTCTCCCTTTCCCATATATGACTGTTGTCACATGTTCTCCTGCCATGCACCTCCCTAAAGAGCCTGGGTTTGTCTTCTGATGACTGTCTTGTACCAGGGGGCTTCTGTTAGGTCCCCCCAAATCCATCTCCCCTCCAAACTGAACAAGCCTACATCCCTCAGCCTTTTCTCAAAGGGCAAGTGTGCCAGCCAACCAAGCATCCTGGTGGCCCTCCAGTGGACCATACTCAAGATCTGTACAATTGCACTTTCTGCACATGTGACTGAGAACACAGTTTGGGTGGGAAAACTTTTTAAAGTGATTTAATGCAGAGTGTATTTGAAATGCAGTTCTATGATCCAGTATCTACAAGAGTTGTCACTTAAAGCTAACATCACACTGTAGAGCATTCAGATGTTTCTCCTTAGACTTTCACGTTACAAATGAGCATGTCCCCTATGGGATTCCATATTTTATTCCCTCATGCTCTTGGGACTTTCACCTTTCTTCTCCTCTCTCCCTCTTTCTTATTCCTTCCTTCTCTCCATATCCCATCTTCCTTTATACAGAAAAAAAATAATTCCAAATACCTTTTTTTAAATACTTTTGGTGAAAGCACTTTCAGACTCGCAAGGCTGTAAAGCTGTAGCACATCCAAAGGGAAAAGCCACTTAGGTTCAACATTGTTTTCTCTGGTGGGCCTAGGCTTGTTTGGAAGAACAATAAGAGTAATAATAGCTGTAGCACATCTTGAAGCACGACATGGCGATCTGTGAGACAACTTGAACTTAAAAATACAAAGCAAAACAGAACAAAAAGAACCCAATCACATTAACTTCTCACAGGTACAAAACATTTCTTTTCTGTGACCATTTTCAAATTGTTACCCCTGCAGTTAGTTAGCATTTAAAAAGAATTATTACCTTAAGCTGACAGGGTAAGACCATTTCTAACATATCTTAAGTTCATTATTAGAATTCAGAAGATTTCGAAGACCTGTTAAAAACAGAAATATTATATTCATATGAAAGTACTCAGTGTTATTGCAAAGCATATTGGCAGCTGACTGTCTTCTGCTTTTGACAAGGAGTTACAAATCAGCTTTAGGCAGGGAAAATACACTCTGGCATTGGCATGACACTTTTGTATTTTGGTCCTTATTAAAATGAGCTCTATGTCTATATCAACAAAGCAGAGAAAGAATCAAGGCACTTATTGTGCATTAAGTCTCAGTGCATTCAGAATGCTGCTCCTCAGAGTGAAAATCTTTCCTTCTGCTATCTGGACTCTTACAAGAAAAGTGATATATATAAAAATACTTCTACTATGTGTAGCCAAATCTTTAGGTCAGAAAGGAAAAGGATCGCTACAAGTATGGATATTCCTTTGCTTATGTTCCCTGATATGAGGGTCTATCAGGGAACACAGGCAAAGGAATACTCACTTTCCAGATTGCAACTCAATTAGGCTTGGATATTCAGCTCTGTCAAAAACAGAGTAAATTTGGGCTCACGGAGAGAAATTTCTAAGGCACTTGAGTATTTCAAATTATGTGATAACCTTAATGTATTTTTATTTGTATGCGTATCATTTCAGCTTCAACTCTCCATTACTTACATTATTCCTGAGATGTGATCTAGCTCTTATTGTAACCACACCACTTTTTTTCCTCTTTTTCCTTGCTTAGTTTCTCTTTGTGGCAGGTACCTACAAAATAAGGATACAAATGGTCACACAGCACTTGGAAAACAGCTCCTATCTGACCCAGCCTCCCAAAGTCAGGAGTTCTTTTCAAAGTAGTAATTTCAAAGGAGCAAGATAACTGCAGATGAACTGACCTTGTTTGAATATCTTGGAGAAAACAGAATCACTTATGCTGCATGCCAAAGCCCATGCCAAAAAGTGGTTCTATCTTAGGCTTGTGAAATCTTTTCTTATGAAATCTTAATCTATCACAATGCATTTCTCCAAAGGATTTTGGTTTCAACTGCAGTTTTCTAATAAATATCACTTTCCTGAGAAACGCTTATTTGCTTTTGCCACGAGCAGGACCTGAGTCTCTATAAAGTTAATTTATTACAAAGCAGTTGGCTATACCTTCTTGGGAAACACAGCAGACAAAAAATCAGTTCAAATTTAGTTGCATCTAGTGCCAAATTTGTCTATTTTGTACTGTTTTATGAGGGGTCAATAACCAGTAAACTTTGCTCCTTCAGTGCAATAACAAAAGCAATGTGCATGACAGGCTAAAGCAAAAAAACCTTATGCAGTTTGCCTCAGGATTGTCCTGGCAAATTCCTATCAGTTCTTCTTCAAAGCCTTGAAAGAAAGTTGGATAAAAACATCATTGTTTTGTTCTTCAGTCATGACATAGTCTTGACTCTCATTAGACAATTAATCCTTTACAGAAGTCTAGTCCTCTCTTAGTGCCCCTTGAAAGCGAGAGTAGCAGGGGCAGAAAAAAGAGAACATTATACTTCAGCCTCTTAAAAGGAATGATACTAAGAGAAACAAATCAAAACAATTCAAATTTAGAATGATTTATTATTATATTGTCTCTCCTGGAACAAATTACAGCTTGTCACAAAAAATTGCTGTGGTCTTGTTTTAGATTACTGCTATCTTTTGGTGCTTGCTTATTAAAAACAGTAAGTATTATATAATTAAAACCACTAGGACACTCTATTTTATGCTGAGGAGGGACATTTTGGATCAGATTATGACTTGTTCATGTGTTCTTTTGCTTGTCTCATTGTTGTTCTTTGGCTAAGACAGCATCACTTGTTTATATGCTTTGAAATGAGCTCATCAGTATAACGTAACTAAGGACTTAGTCCTGCACACTGTCCTTAGTCAAGGGAAATTCAGACAGGAATCCACTGGAATATCTGTTTAACTGTTTTACTGAGTCAGGAAAAGAGGGATCAATGTATTGATAGATCAAGTCCACCTGCGTAGTGCTTTGATGAGAGAAAAAACTTACATGAAACCTCCGATAATTACATATTTGGAACAAGCAAGCATTTGTTATGTGAAGATAAATGCAAAACTTTCTCTCTTGTATTACTGGAGAGATAGAAGAAGAAATTGTAAAGATTAATCATGGTGAAAGAAAAATTGTCTGAGATCCTGAAGATCCCAAGTCACTTTTGAATGATAAAGAATGGAGCTCATGGCATCCCTAGCACTTTACAAAGAACATGCTCTAACCTGTCCTTCTTGCCTCAGAAATTATCAATATCTAATTATTTTGGTCTCATAATTCTTTTGCTGCTTTCTGCATTTCAGCCACAGTCAGGGCAAAAAAAGACCTGAAACCTTGGTACAAAAGAAGACACAATTGAATCAAATACGTTTATAGGTTTAGAAGTGGAAACAGAAAGAAACATGCTAACGCATAGTCTTGCAAAATTAGTAAACTTACAAAATTTTATACTTAAAAGATCATCAGTAATATGGAGGGAAACCAAGTCCCATAGCCCTATTTAGGCAGATATTGTTCACTTTTAGCATGATTTTAACAGTAAAACAGTAAGGGAATACTGGCATTATTGCTGATGGTAGAAAAGTTTTCCATTAATGTATTAGTAAAAAGCAGTGTGACTCAGTGGGCACAGAAAATGTCTATTAAATCTTCTGATCTTACCACTTGTCACTGTACGACTTTTCCTCTAACAGCAAATTGATTACCACTGCACAGACTCTGCACCATGTGTCAAAAAGGACCTATTCACATCTTACCTCTGCAGTGATGGCATAAATGTATTTTGCCACGATCAGTATAATTGCCACCTATTTTACTCTGCCTACACACCTGCATATATTAAGAGACTAATCCTAATTCTTATTCAGATAATAATTTCGTACTGCTGAATCACCTGAAGTAGCCTTTCATTTTCTACTCTCTCTGTAGGGTAGAAGTCTTTAATGAATATTTATTCTAAGGGCATGGGAAAACTGCATAACCGTATATGATGAGATTGCATCACATGATTTAGGCTTCTCCTTAACTACCTCCAAACATGGCAAGCATTAAATCCATGCTATTCCCCGCATCTCCACTTGTTCCATTGGAACATCAGGAAACACTTTTTTGCTGTGAGGGTGACTGAGCACTGGCACAGGTTGCTCAGGGAGGCTGTGGAGTCTCCATCCTTGGAGATATTCAAAAGCCAACCACAGCAGAACACAGACTGCTTGGACTCCTGCATGATAATCTGGAACAAAACTCCCATCGAACATGAAATACCTGCCACATTTATGTTACACTTCTGCCTTTGTGATTTGGTCCCTATTAAACAGCCTGGAAACATTGCCAAAGCCACTAAGAGCACCCACACAAAGATAACTAAAAAGTGGCCACTCCAGGTCTCTGTACCAGTGAGATTAGCCGTTTCGGGTTCTCTCTTCTTAATCACTTCATTTTCTGATAAAGCCAAATTATCCTTCCTTCTGAGTTGATAGGTGCTTCAAGTGAAAAAGAAAAATCCAAGGAATTCTTCACCTGATCGTATTTAATGCTTCTTTTTAGTCCACGGCTCTCAAGAAGCTCTTTTATGAAGGTATTTCTTTGACTGACTATCAGACAGGATCTTCCCGTGTTCAGTCCTGGATATCTGGGGGGATGTCTGAAGTCTCTATCTGCGCAATCTAAAATACCTTAGATACCTTTTTTTTTAAGCTTCCTAGTTATTTCTTAAGTACTTGTCTTCTGATACCACTCAACAATATCTTCCAAGCCTTCATTCACACATCAGTTCAGAGGTCAGCTGTATTTCATAATCCTGACATGAGTTCATCTCACTGGAGGTCACAGGAGTCTTCTGAGATGGAACCAGAAGATTTCCTTTATTTTCAGCCCTCTTGTAAAGGAAACATATTTCTTGATCTACAAAACACCTTAAGAGCAAACCCTTGTTCTGTGACTTTCTCAAATAGCAGTTTAGTTGATTAGCAGCTGAATCCCACAATTTACAATGAATTCACTTAATATTACTTAGGTTGAATATTTAAAAACATTTGTAACAAAGGTTTGTGGCATTTCTGTCAGGTCACATTGACTTCAGACTTGGGAACTATCTAAGTACTTAATGAAGTGTTTTCATACAGAAAATCATGGGCAAACTTTGGAAAGCTTGGAAATCAACAGATGTCCAAACGATTATTTAAAGGTCATTTGAACTCAATCAAGTTTCACGACAATCTCATGGCTTGAGTGTGTTTCAAATAGTTCCTAGCTTAGACTGTGCCAAAAATACATGAAAATAGCAATTTCTTAAAATATACTGACAGACAGATATCTAATCCTGCAGCAAATAATACCCTGTAATGATTTAAAACCAAAGTTGACCAGATCCAATTGGTCTGATTTTGGAAATTATTTTATTTTAATTCAGTTGGTATTCTGAAAGATGGGTCTAGCTTTGTGTTTCCACTAATCTCACTTATTTTTTACAAAATAAGTTATTTTGTAAAAGTACCAGGAATAATAATGAGCAATTGGCAGTCAGTTATGCTAAAGTAACATGTAACATGTTTACAAAAGATTTTATGGCAACTGCATATTCTCTTTGCATTATAGTTGAACACAACAAAAAGAACTGTTGAAGAAAGAAATGAAGAGAAAAGAACAAGAAAAGAATAAAGATGGAAAGAGAAAAAAGGTCCACATAATTAAAAAAAAATAATTTGGAAGAGCATGATTCAAATGTCTGGCATTACATTAGGAATCAGAAGCTGATTAGTTGCATTAACAGCAAACACCCATGACGGCTTTGTTGAAGTCACTAACACCTCTGCATCAGTTTTTCCATCTTTAATTAGAATATTTATTAGCACAGAAATAATGGTTTAAACTAGATTATCTTTTGTGAGATGAAAATTAATCCCCAGAATCTTACACCTTCAAAAGACTAATTATTAACTAGCTTATCTAATCAAAGGATTTTAAAGTACAAAACATCATGACAAGATTCTTTTAATAGATCACAAACAGCCAATAAAAATGTTTTTTCCTCATATGTGTAGAAATAAATCATTTGTATAAAATAGAAATTGCCTGCTGTGCTTTTTATGAAAATAACAGTAGCACTTCAGACAATGAAGCCGAGGGTGGGACTACTAACAGTTATAAATACAACATTAACAACGTCATTGTATTTCCCTTGACTTCCACACTTGTATCTCTGGGGAAATAAAGGCCCTGTTACTTACTAACTTGAATTCCTGTCATTGTACTTTGGGAATCAGTTGCTTGAGATGAAAACCTACAACGTATGCTGAAGGTTATCATATTTGGGGTCATTCACAAGCACGGAAGTATAGTTTAAAAAAAAAACCTTTTTTTTTTTTTTTTGTGAGAAGTACAGAGAGAGAACTGTAATAAATCAAGATAAACAACAAAGTATGTCATGGCAGAAATTGTAGTGGGAAAGTGAAAAATGTCCTACAGCTTTTGTTTTATTAAGAAATAACCTCACTGTAGTGTGATAATCATTGTATTTTTTTATGTTTTCAGCCAGTCCAATGCAGTGATGTGTCAAGCTTTGCAAAAACACCAATTCATCATTTCCTTCTCAGTGTCTTTCCCTCCCTCCTGCCACTTCTACAGTTAAACTGAACTGATGACAGCAAAATCTTAAGCAAAATGCTTATCCCCTATTCTATCTAATACCAGTGGGTAATTATCTCTCAGCATTCGCTAAAAATCTACCCTGGGTCAGACAGAGCTACTGCTAAACTGCTTCTGTCAAGCTGTAACATTCCTTTCCCTTTGAAAACATCTATTTTTGTTTAGAAAGGACTGCATTAATTTCACTACATGTTAAATCGCATTATACACATATAGACTCTTTGGCTGGTGTGGAATCCTGTTGCTCATGCAAATGGTGACTAAGAGCCCTGGTGGAGCCAAGCATTGTGTGGGTAAGGAAGAGATGGGTCAAGCAGTTTGACAAAATAATGTCACAAAGAGCCAGCCAGACTTCCAAGATTCTACAATCCCAATGCCATCTCAAACATGGTCTCAAGACTCACGTAACAAAAATTCTTGGAAGCATAAAAGAAGAAGCAGTCACATAGGGACAGAAGGACACAAGTGCAATTGTTACAGGCAGCTCTGTGGTGCTTTTCCATTACCTATCTGTGCTCATTGATACTACATACAATCATAGAATCATAGAATCATCGAGGTTGGAAAAGATCTTTAAGATCATTAAGTCCAACCATAAACCTAACACTGCCAAGTCCACCACTAAACCATGTCCCTAAGTGCGACATCTACACATCTTTTAAAATACCTCGAGGGATGGTAACCCAACCACTTCCCTATATTCTACATCAAGAAACTCTGAAGCACTTATGGGAAATAAGGCAACACAGTATCAGCAGTCATTTATTTTGGGTTTAAATATTACATGTCTTGACATCCAGTTCCTTGCTGTTTCCAGACGGTCAAATAATTTGTAGCTGTTCATTTGAAAGGGAATGGCCAAATGCCAGTGTCAGTTAGATAGTGGTAAGGCAGCAGCAGCAGTTTCTTACTGCAATATTACTTGATCTGTATAGTTAAGACAAGTCAAGAAAAAGAGTAGATTCCAATCAGCCACTTTTTTTTTTTTCTTCTCCACACTGATATAACAAGAACATGTTTTAGAAGTAACCTTGTTTTCACAGAACTATCCTCTGAATAGAACAGCTGGGCATGTTTCCCCTCATCTTCATCAATCTAGGACTGATGAAGGATGTCTAAGCTTTCCTTTGTCTACAGAGCTGCTTCAGGAAGGTGCTGAGCAGCCCAAAAGGCACAAGGAGTGAGGTGTGCATGTGAACATATCTCAGTGTGAGACAGTGGCACTCTAGATGTCACTTTTTCAACATTGTAAGGAGCATATCTATTTGGGGTTTCAATATTTTCCTTTGCCCAACTGGAGAACAGATTTCTGTTTGTGTCTTCTTTATGCATGGCCCTGAAAAAGGGCTCTTGGTATGACTTGGGCCCATTGTTTCTCAGATCTGCCCAGACACCAATCTTTCCTAGACATCTCACACTCGGATGCAAAACAAGGATTACATATGCATGCCTGTGCAGACGAGTATGCCAGGGGTCAGAGCTTGTTCATAAATCCAGAAGTATGTATTAATTCTGGAAAAAAATATAGCAGACAATGACTATAAAAAGTGCATCTATGGCTACAGATGAGTGAGAGTGAATGATGTAATCCTGTTTCAAAGAGAGAATAAAAATATTGGGTGCTGCAGCAAGGGAAGGAACCTTTTAGAATGAGAAATAGGGTTTGTGAAGACATCAGAAAAGAGCTGGTTTGTGACACAAGACAAACCTGGGCCCAAATGTGCCATCTTGTATCAAGCATTGCAAAGCCCTATTGTGGCCCTATATTTTCCAATCCACCCAAGATCGGGACATTTTGGAAATTTTGTAACATAAGTCCATCTCCTGAAACTTGCAGCATCCATGGTGAAGTCAGGACAGGCTGAGAGAGTACCCGAAGCTTTGGAATTTACTTATAAGAAAAGCTTTTTGAACACCTGCTTTTGATGGCCTGTTGTTTTACGGTGTACTTCCAAACCTATTGCTCATTGTATCAAATGCAGGCAAATTGTAATGTGAATTTATTATATTGACAAAGCTCCAGTGGACACTAACTCTGAGCCAACAATGTATTTTACTTGGAACCAAGTAGAGGTTTCAGGCCAGTTTTCTGGAGGCTGAACCCATTTTAACAGTAAGCACTTGAAGTACTGACTCTGTTGTTGTCAATTGTCTTTATTTTTCAAACTGAGAACCTAAGTCGGTACAAAGCAGAAAGGACAAAAAAAAAAAAGGGTGAAATAATAAACACTGCAAATTCCTAGCATATAGTTCCCCTACAGAATTTGGAGAACTTGGTCATAAGTAATCCTATTTGAAATGCTTTCATGTGTGTCAGGGAAGGGAAGGGAAGGGAAGGGAAGGGAA
>JAOXJM010000001.1:164778030-164790558 GCA_026413425.1 Tringa solitaria
GGCGGGGAGAGCCGGGGATGGGTCGCGGGGGGTCTCTTTTCGGGGCTCCCCGCCGGCCCCCCGGCAAATAACCCGGCACTGCCGCAGGTGCTGGGGGAGGCGGGGGGAAGCATCCCGTTGCTGGCAGGGAGACATCTTGTGCCAAAAAGCTAACGGAGAGCGGTATTCTGTTCGGTTGTTGTCCCAAATGACATACATCCCCTCTGTGCTCCATCATTCCCAGCCCTCTCAGCCGTCCGAGCAGGGAATGGGGCAGAGGTGTGTGGCTGGAAGTGGGTCAGGCTCTGGAAGTCACCTGGAAACAGGTGCTGTCCCAGGGATAAAGGAAATAAATGCAATAGATAAACGCGCAGTGGATTTGTCTTTTCCCTCGAGGAACGGAGGAGGGGGCACAGAAGACCCTTGTCCTGTGGGTACCACTCAGGCCCTCCTGCTCCACTGGGGCAGATTTAGTCGTACATTTCACATGGGTCTGTACAGCTGCTGGTGGCATGGGGGCTTTTTTCAGGAGGAGGAACCAAACTCATTCAAACTGAGCGATTTGTCTTAGTTTTTATGTGTCGAGTGGTTGTGTGGCGTGATGCTCTCCTGAGCTGCGAACCCTTCCACCAGTGCTGGAGCACGGGCAGCCGAGAGGGAGTGAGCCACACCTGCTGCTCCTGCACCTTCTTTACTCTGCTCTTTGACTTGATAAGACTTGCTACGGAAGGAGCGCAACCTCTGTCTCCTCTGTGCAGCGTGTGCAGTCATTTTGTCCTTAGGAATTCGTTGGGCAGTTGAATCCAGCCTCTAGTTACGGGTCAGCACTCTCCGGAGGGATGCTGATCAAGGCACACCTTCTGCCGCAAGAGTTTACAATCTGGATCCCTGAGCACCCATCAGTTACTGCCTAAAGTGAGAATGAGAGCCTTCATCTATTCCCTCTCCTCACTTCATATGCATGTTTGTAAACTCAGGGGTTTCTTACTTTTAGCTTTGGAAAAGCACGTTGAAGGGACAGGTTTTGAATTTAGCCTTCTGTATCCATAGTGAATACTCCCAGAAGCTGCTGAAATGGGAGAATCCTCTATTTTTATCCTTTCAAAGTATTGAACATCATAACTGTGTTAAATTCATGAGCCAGGTAATTTGTATTACACAAGAATTCTTCGACTTGCAGTTTCAGTATTTTCCATCCTATACGTTCATTGTAGTTCTTGCGAGAGGCATTTACTCTTCTGAGTGAGACTGGTATTTATGAAACAAAAAACTTTAAACTGTTTTTGAACAAAAAGATTTTTTTAATCTGTTCTCATAAAAATCAGATTAAATTAATAACAGCTGCTCAGTACGAGACTTTGCAATATCAATGACACTATTTTAAAATTAAATTAATGATAACATGCTTTAATATACCACAGTCCTTATCTTGATTGAAGTCATCAAGTGTATCATTATGAGTAGGTTGGAATGAGAGAAATAAATGGTCAGAGTGCAAACAGATAAATATTCTACCAGCTGCAAGTCCAAGATCTTTATTGTGCTATTGATAATGCTGGGAGCTGAGCAATAGCGCTCAGCTGCTAAATCTCCCACGCTGCTACTCATCTTAAAGAAGAGCCCATAATAAATTTATACTGTCCCTTACGATAATGAGTGAAATATTTGCTATTTTAAAACAGAACTTTTGAGTGAATTTAAATTTAAAAAAAAACCAACAAAACAAATAACACAAATCTTAGATATAGTATTTGTTTAATCAAAACTAAGAACTGGAATGTGGTTTGAGTTGATGATAATTTTTTATCAACTCTACATCCCATTAACTCTACCCGCAGAGCAACTTAATGAGGGAGGCTCCAGTAATGCAATCAAAAGCTGGCTGTAATCAGCCAGCAGTATGGGAAAAACAAAGGCTAGCAAAGGCTTGGTTTGTAAATAAGTGTACTTAGTAGTTGTAACTTGCAATTTGAATCAATTTTAAACTGGACAAAACAGAGCTTCAGAATTGCTCCCAGATCCTCAGTTAGACATCTGCGTTAAAAAAAAAAAAAAGTGAGAGAATTTTTTCATGTTAATAAAGTGCCAGCAGTTTACTCAATAACACTCGTAGTGGAAAGTGTGAAAGTGTCTGTGAATGCTTTCCAGACAGAACCATAAAAGAGAACTCAGAATTCGCACTAGGAGCAGCATTTTATTATTAAAAGTGATTACTGCAGAAGACGTCCCCTGTGACTATTCAAGTTAAGTGTATATGTAAGTAACTGAAAAAATACACAAGTGAAAATTTGAATGTCTTAAATTGAGAGTCTGTAGAGAAAAGCAGGTATTATCTAGATTGTGAGGCAAATGCAGTCCAATGCATAAGATGCTAATTAGTCCATCGCACCTGATGAATTTGCATATCGATCAATACATTCGGTAGAAAATGGAAAGCATTGGAATCTGTCACACAGTCAGGAAATCGGTATGAAATGAGGGCTTGATGGGCGTTCGGTTCCAGCATGCAGAACCTGGAAGACAGTTTGGGCATTCAGGGTCCTGGTAAACAACCTGGCTTTGGCTGAATCCCCAGAACTGCAGAAGGGGAGCAGAGAACAGTCTGACACAATCCTTCTGCAGCAGGTAAGGTTGTGGCAGCGTAGATAATGTGCAAATATGCTACTAATTGGATGTGAAGGTGGTCCTACGCCTGGTCAACTGCTTCACTACGCAGACTAAGTAAGCGTGTCTTCGTTAATTTGAGGCTGCAAGCAACAATTAAAGGTGTGAACGTATGGAGCAGAAGGACAGAGTATGTGGTCAGTGAGCTTTTTATATCCTTCTATGCATTTTATCTTTGGTAGACAAGACAGTGGCAGCTCGTACACCTGACGATACAAGTCTGCAGTTCTGGAAGGTTTATGCTCAGTTCCCCGAATCTATAAAGTTGGCAACATGTAAGGCAGCAAAACAATGTCAGGATTGGAAATTCCAGACTTTAGATAGCTCTGCCTCTCATGTATATATGTGTAATGGGATGAACATAGGCTTTAAAAAGCTGTAATCAAATAATATAACATACTTTCTCTTCTGATATACAGACAACATCTCTCTCGTTTTTTAATTTCTATTCTCTTACATTAAATTCAATTTATTGTCACGTTCCAATGGATTTTTAACAGGGGAAATGACCTATCCTCTGCACACTCTTGCATGGCTCTGAACTCTTGACTATTAATTTGCTATGACACAAATGACCGAGGAAGCCTATGTCCCTGGAAATACTGTCACAGGTGCCTTTATCTCAGCACAGTGGAAGAGCAGAGAAGAATTTCCAGGGAAGGAACAAAACCTGGTCTTTATCCAAGCCAAAGATCAAAGTCAGCTTTGCAGGCAATGTTTTTTTTTTTCAGCAATGTATTTTAGGGATTATATAAAAAATATAGTTAACGTTATGTAGCATTATCAAGCACTGGAAATACAAGAAAGACCAGATTACGGACTGCATATCCCATGCAGACATATACTGGCCCCTTTGTTAATCCAGCTGTGCTCTAAAAAAAGGCAGGATTTCCAAGGAAATGTCTTTGTGATGACCTTACTAACTCTCATAATGCAAGTACTTATAGGGCAAGCATCATGATAAAGCCAATCTTTTCCTAACTTCCAAAAAAAGTCAAGGTGCTTGTCTTTAGAAAACGTTACTATTCCATATTACAACTCTTGGCCACTGGTCATTCTGATGTCAAAGATAATAGCCCTTTTATTGGGAGAAATGCATTATTTCCTTTCTTTCAACATCTTAACCATTTACTTGAGGTCTTGCAAAGTTCATCTCAGAATTTCTTGCACAAAGTTTATTGATCTCTGACCATATTAAGCTAGAAGTCTGTTTTGCTTCGGAACCCTTTATGGTCAACAAATACACCTTATAGGCACTTAAAGATCTGAATTGTCCAGTAGAGGAACCTGTCTAGACTCTGCAGGCAATGGGGGGTGACTTTATATATGGGAGCAATCTACTCTGAAGTTCAATATATGGGGTAGTGGAAATGTCTGTATGTTGTTGAAAGTACATATAACACAGTTTTCTCAATGGATCTCCAAACTGAAATACTGTAGATGAGGTCAGTATAGATTTGTAAATTTAGAGTACTTTTTCATTATGTATAGACATTTACCATATATACAATGACTCAGAAGATGCATGTGACAAATTCAAAACAAGTTTCCATCTTCTCATTTATCTTTTTTGCTTCTGCCCTGGGTTTATGCTTCCCAATCTGACAGCAGCACGGCTTTCTTCACAGTTAATTTTGATGCAGTCTTTTCCCTGGGATTGTGAGATTGCAGAAGCTTTTGACTTTGAGAAGACATTGTGAGGTGTCTGTATGATATGACTTCATCTTAATTCAGCATGTTTTTAAAAAATGAAGTTTTCTAAGCAGAAGTCACTAATAAAGACACAGGAAAAGAGACTAATTGTGTGTCTCATTAAGACTTACAGTGTTTATTGGATAGATCAGTAAAACATTCTTAATTAGGAAGAGGGAATTGTATTTTCTTGTCTAGAGGGAAGGTCCCCACCCTGACCTCATAATTATTGTTAAATATTAATAAGTTTTTTAATGTTGTCTGACTTATCCCTGACCATAAGCTTAATTTCCTGGGCAAGTTTCCTGTTTTGAAAAATGCTTGCTCCTGTGAAATGCTAAAAAAAACTTTTATCTGCGTGAGCTCCCCATCTCAAAAGTATCAGGTGAAAATCTGCCAGTCATTTCACAGATCTGTTGAAAAGATGGTACTTGTGAATTAGGTGTGCAGTCTGATTTCCCTTGTCACTCTGCAGTTCATAATGATGGAAATCAAGTCCTGTCATTCTGTGAGCTAGTCTTGCTTGCGAGGAGGGAAATACAAATTCCTGCTCTGTCTTCCCGCATGTGTTCATTGCTTGGGACTAGGACATCAGTGTAAACGAGTGCATCCGTTGCTGCTTCTTCATGGTCAACTGCAGAAAGTCAACAGTAGTGGGCTGGAGCCATGGCATCAGCCTTCTGGCTGGTGGCCACGGCAGCTGAGCCACGGAGAGCAAGGTATCGTCCTCGCGTGCTGGTGTGTTCGAGCGGCAAATTACAAACGTCTTTCTACACAACTGAAAGGAAGCAGGGCAGGAATTGCAGCTCACAGGTGTGTCTCTGAGTCACAACATCTCTTGGGGCTACTCTTGGAGCTGTGCAGCTTTCCCATCAGTTTAGGCTCAGATCTGTGCCTGCTCTGAGAAAGTCTTGGCTAGCGGTGCATCAGATGTATTGGTTTGTATTAAGTACGATTTCACTTCATTCTGCACCGTGTTCCCTCTCCTTTCGTGCTGTTTCATTTCATCTTTAGCATGTTGCTGTGGCTTAGCAGTTAAAACTTTGCCCATGTGAAATAAGTGAGTATAAAACATTGGAAAAGGTCATTTGGAATACAGCCAGTGGTAGACTTCTTGGCATTTTATTGCTGAAAACGCAACATTATTTTTCTCTTTGCTGCCACTTGACAGTATCTCATGACTCTAAGTCATTTATCATTTGTAAAATGGCATTCTTTGTACAGACACCCTATTATGAATCATAAAATGTCGTTTTACTCATACAAAATTGCATGAGACTACATCTATACTTCACTAAGAATAATCGTTGCTCTTGTCTACAAATGTGATGCTCGTGAATACTGTACAATGGATTTTCACTGTTCTTCAAGGCAGTGTTTTGAGGTAGTGGCAATATAGAGGACAAACAGAAACACCGAGGACAAGAACAACAAGGAAGCATAGTAGAGCAATTAAAATATTCTACTTTTTCCTTTTACTTGCTTTATGTTTTCAAGCTTCTGCAAAGCATATCATTAACCTCTAGCAATACCATGACAGAGAAACTTATGACTCATGCATTAAAATGCTCAAATTTCACAATACATCAGCTGCAAGAGATAAAAGCCGTGTTTTTCCAATGCAATGCAGGCAGCTGTGTGTCCCCTGATTTAAGCCGGCTGAATGCAAGTAATATTTTGATGTTATGCTAAACCCAAGCTGATGCACCCTTTCTATCAGTGGACCGCGTTCACTCATGTGCAGCCCCATTATAATCCAGCCATATGGCTCCCAGACTGGAGCTGGCTCAAATCCAGTCAGCTCGGAGCACAGGTGTGACTGTCTGCACCTGAGAGATAAGCATTAGTTCAGGGAAATTTCCGATGTACAGCTGAGCGGTTGTGATTTTAGGGAAGAGAGACAGGGAGTGTCTTGCACATACACCAGCTGGTTGTAGCTAAAAGTCTTCGACAGAATCTGCCAACAGAAATTTGATCAAAGTTCTGAATTGTTAGTTCAATGGAGAAAAAAAAAAGATATTTTAATTTTGAAGTGCCTTTTTAATGTGTCTTCTCTGGTTTAATATATACGCATGTACAGTATACAATAGATGCTATAAACAAGTATACGATGTACTTGCTACCCAGTCCTTGATTTCTATAGCAACTAGGTGTAGTAGGCTGGAGGCTCGCAGCCTGATTGATATAAATTAAATTAGTCCAGGTGTCATTTGGTTCTGCAGACTGTACATTTAGAACACCTGTAATTATTCACATTGCAATTTTAATAGTAGTTTGTAACTATCACCCCTTTGCAGCAATTCAAAAGAAGTCTCTCAGGGAGAGGCTTTACTGAAAATACTTTAATTACAGGCTGAGTTAGTTACCCACATCACATAAGCAAAAGATACTGTGTGATTATGACAACCTCATCCTTACTTCCTCTACTTTATTGTTTTCCATAGAATTCTCAAGGAACATAAATCCTTAGAATTTATTTTTCTGCTTCATTTCTGCAGAAGCATTATTATACTCTTTTTGTAAGAGATCAATAAGCATATAATTGAAGAAATAGGTCAAAGCTGGGCCATGTTAGTTTTCCTGCTGCTGTTCTTCTAAAGATTCCATTTCAGCACAGGACTAAAGCAGATTTTTGGAAGGTATTCTGATATTTGAAAATACTGGTGGGCACTTCATAGGGATTTCCAAAAGCACATGGTCATGAAATGTACATAACTTCCTTTGTGTTAAAATATAATGATACTTACATTATATCAGGGCATTTCAAAAACTGTTGTGAACCATGTAACTGTTTATCCTTAGATGTACATGCATGTGTGCTTAAGGACTTTGCTGAACCACAGAGCAGGCAGCTCTGCGGCTGTCTCGAATTGTTTTGGTCCTCAGCAGGATCTATACAATATGATGACCTATTTCTTCTTTTCTTACATCCCTATTAAATGTGATGTCTGAGGAGACCTGAGCCAAGGAAAAGATTTTGCAATATCTTTTGTGTAGTTAGCGTTCTTCTTTCCTCTCCTTTTCCATTTTGTACCCCTCTATCTGCACCAGGTCCAAAAGGCCTCATTTGAAGAAAGCTATGAAAAACAGAGATGTGCTTAGATAATGTAACTAATTACAGAAACTCAGAAAGTTTACTTTTGTGTATAACGATTGCGACTATTTCTTGGCATAATTTCTGTTCTGGAGAGCCTTGTTTTTATGAGGAACTGGATGATTTGGCTGCTGCTGAGGTGTATTTGCGCCATTAGAGCAGCTCACAGCAGAGTACAAAGACTAAATATTTCTAAACTGAAGCTACAGGCAAACAGTTCATAGCATCATCTGTGAGGAAGGTGCTTTCTGTGTCCAGTAACTCTTGTCCCCTAAATCAGCTAAAATGTAACACTGGAGTGACGGAAGATTTCCGTTGGACCGTATGACCCAAAGTGCAATTGAACTAACCTAAAATTCATTGTGCTTTTTTCTTTATTCCAGGGCACTTACAATGCCCACTTTCATTGTCAGGTGGTCAGCTAAAAACAATGGGATACATTGCCTTCCAGCATTGCTTGACTTCTCAGCTGATGGAGCATAGACACCAAGTTCAAATAAACCCTAACCCATCCGTGCACTTTTGCTTTGTCCCTGTTCTAATCAGCCTCAAGTAATTGTCTGTATTTCTAGTAAATAGAGAGTTACTTGGGACATATAAGAAAAGCAATGAATTCTCAAGACAGATAAAGCCAATAAAAGACAAGAGAAGTCCTCACCAGCTCAGTCATTTTTCACCATAAATGCTGGGGCGGTGAAGTTAGAAGTGAAATGAGTGGAGTTTGCAGGGCTTAAGAAGTCATGTCTAAGACTTTATGCATATCCTTGCCCAGGCAGGGAGTGACTGTGAAGCTACTGCCTAGTTTTTAGAATATGCACCTTGGAGACTCCCTTGTGAGAAGGTTCTTCTTGACACATGATGGAAAAAAAAATCAATTAAGAGAAAAGTCCATGTTGGGGGGGGGGGGAATTATTTTTAAAAAATTATTAATTTCTTTTCACAGCTGCTTGCAGAGGACTGGCCTTTTGGTGTCGAAATGTGCAAATTAGTACCCTTCATTCAAAAGGCATCAGTGGGCATCACAGTGTTGAGTTTGTGCGCCCTCAGCATAGATAGGTGAGTCACATTTTTTCATCAAACTCTTTTTCTTTTAATTTCTTTTCAATATGGGCATTGGCTCAAATTTCCTTTTCCGCTCAGCTGATGTAATATGAATAAGCTGAGTTTAAGCCAGTTAAGCCGAGTGGGTTTTCTTAATATTTTTAATCAGCAAATGTGTGCTGTTGCCTCAGGTACCGAGCAGTTGCTTCTTGGAGTCGCATTAAAGGAATTGGAGTGCCAAAGTGGACTGCTGTTGAAATTGTGCTCATCTGGGTTGTATCAGTGATATTGGCTGTTCCAGAAGCTATCGCATTTGACATGATTACGATGGACTACAGGGGAAAGCATCTTAGAATCTGCCTGCTTCACCCCACGCAGAAGACATCCTTTATGATGGTAAGGTGCTGACGTTTATAAAATCACAGCTTTCCAGAACAGTTCCTTGAATCTTCTCAGCCTTTTGTGGATTGTACTGTGCACAAGGGTATGGGAAATGTAGGTGAATATCATGTTCAAATGAAGCACTGACAAATTTACGAAGTATATTGGTCAGAAGAAGAGCGTTCAGAAACTTTTGTCTTTATGTGGGCTTTGGGCATATTACTGTCTTGTTCCATTTTCTCATCTGTAATGTACACCTTAAAGAGATGTTTTTCAGGACAGAGTGACCAATTGGTTATAGCATGCTTCCCCAAAATGCTCAACATTCGACTCCTAACAATGTTTCCCCTTTTGTTTCCCTCCTAGTTTTACAAGCAAGCTAAAGACTGGTGGCTGTTTAGCTTTTACTTCTGTTTGCCACTGGCTATCACAGCATTTTTCTATACTCTCATGACCTGCGAGATGTTGCGAAAGAAAAGTGGGATGCAGATTGCTTTGAATGACCACTTAAAACAGGTAAAAATTTAAGCCTGAGAAATCTTCTGACTGTAGAGAGAATGACAATACTACCTTTACTGACTTCACTGCCACATTATTCTGTTCTTGTATGACAACTTTGTTTACTAAGGAGAAGTTTTCTTAGCAGTGGTGCTGCTGAACTCATATGTGTGTATATGTAGATATATAAAAATATATATATATCAGAAACCTAAAATTTTAACTGACAGTCACAAAACTGTTTTTTCTCATTTGGTGTTAATCCTTCAGGTTTTATAGTTTCTATTTCTTCTTTACAATCATGGGAGATGGATATTTTGTAATGAAAACTGAGGTCGTGCTGTAATATAAAAGCTGGTGCTGTAAAATTGTTAATTATTTTGAATCAATTTCATGCAGAACTGCAGTGAGGTTAGCAGTGTATATATTAGCAGAACAAAACACATTTCAAAATATATTCCAACTTAATAATGCACCAGAGACAAACATCATACGTCACTAGAATTAAAGTACATTTGTACTATAAAGTATATTTGTGTTCCTTTCTTCCTACCTTGATAAAGCTGTAATTGAAATCTCTGGGACATTTAAAATAAGACCTGAGATCAAAGCACAGGAAAATGCAGTTGAAAGCAAGCTGGTATTTGAAAGTGATTGGGGAAATGAGTATGTTCTTCATTTTAATTTAAATGACTGTTTTCATGTCCTTGATTTTTCATATTATTACTCATACTTTTTAAAATTAGAGATACAGAGAATCAGTGCAAGACATCTAAAACAATAGAAAAGATTAAGTATCTATGCCAAGAAAATAAGGTATTCTGATGTTCTAACTCCTATTTTGATAGGGCTTTTATTTTGTTTATTAAACATTTGGATGTTAGAAGACAGCAACAGTCAAAAGAGAGACAGAAACTATAACACAACTCTGTCCAATTTTCTTTTTCAGAGACGTGAGGTGGCCAAAACTGTGTTCTGTCTGGTACTTGTTTTTGCCTTGTGTTGGCTCCCACTTCACTTAAGCAGAATATTGAAACTCACTATTTATGACCAGAAGGACCCCAACAGATGTGAACTTTTAAGGTGAGACTGTAAAAATACCTGTGGGGTGCTGACATTCTCCATAAGCAGAGCTGGATTTCCTAATGGACTAGCTTACTCTGTGTGTCTGAAGGTCTCCCTGCTTCTTTATCCAGGACACTCTGGTTTCCCTCCAGTAGCAGAGTCAGGAAACTGAGGAATCTCCCTGCTTGCCCTGTCTTTCTTCTGATCCCTTTTGGGAGCCTCTTACTGTCTTGTGGCTTTGTGTGGGTGGAGAGGGAATTTCTGTCCCTGTTTTCCTTTTCAACGTAACAGCTAGGATTAAATCTGTGAGGAAAACCTCATGAATATTTCCTCCCACAAGTTAAGGTGGTTGGATTTTCTGAAATTACATTAATGGTCTACTGATGCAAACTTTATTGTTGAGCACAACTCTTGCCTCCATGAGAATCCTGTTGATGTAAGCCCCTTAACTATTACGTTTAATGGTCTTGGTTGAGTGAAGCTGAGTCCATTTGTCATAGCTGTAAACCTCTACTAAACATTTTCAGAGAAAATGAGAAGTCTCTCACTTACTTACTTTAATTTCCACACAGCTTTTTTCTTGTGATGGACTACATTGGAATTAACATGGCTTCACTGAATTCCTGCATCAATCCAATAGCTCTGTATTTAGTGAGCAAAAGATTCCAAAACTGCTTTAAGGTAAGAGGCTGCTGGGAGGTGCTTCTCTGGTTAAAAGATGATGTCAGCGGGGAAATGAATTCAGTAACACACATAAAGTGTTTTAAATGGTCATTACATTTTACTTTAAATTTTAACTGGGTTATGGTAGGTGTTCTGCCCCTCTCCTGCTGAAGCTACATAGAAAGGAGTTAAGGATTTGTGGGCACAAAAAGAGAAAGCAAAAGAGAGGAGCGTGCAATAAAACCCTCTCGGCACCGTGCTAATCAGTGCTGCATCACTTCCCGACTGGACCTGGCCACCAGCCACTTCGAGAGCACTGACAAAGCAAACTCGGAATGTGCTGCAGAGGTTCACGTAGCCATATCCTCTGCAACCAAACGGGGAGAGCACTGATCTCAGGTGGCCCCCATCCTGACGGAGCACCATAGGCGTCCTGACCATAGGCAGTTTTATCTATGGCAGAGTAAAGGTGCAAGTATTGTCCCTTTCCAATGCCGACGTATAAACAGAACCTGTTTATAGTTTTGCCTTGGTTTGAGTGAATAGTCCTGGGCACTAATTCTCCACGCAGGATTTGAGACTCTGGATTGCATGTGGATTGCAGCCCCTAAGTCCTTCAGCCTTCGTGTCTGCTCAGAAAATGTCCAGATTTTGGGCTTTTTTTTGTGGTCCTTTACCATTTTCAGACACTGTATCAGGGTTCTTACATTGCCTACCACAAATTCTTAGATTTTTGTTTTCTTGCCCAGCATCTAAACGTTGGCCACTGCTAGGCTTATTACCTGGCTTTGTAAATTCCTTACCAGCTATATCTTTCCATCAGAAGGCAATCAGCTCTACATCTAGTCGCGTTAGGCTATTTCCCACATAATTGTGACAGCTCAGGCTGCAGATGCTTTAGGGTTGGTCTCACAGAATGGTAGGTGTTGGAAGGGACCTTTGGAGATTACCTAGTTCAACCTTCCAGGCCAAAACAGGGTCACCTAGAGCAGGCTGGACAGGAACCCATCCAGGCAGGTTTTCGAATGTCTCCAGAGAAGGAGACTTCACAACCTCTCTGGACAGCCTGTTTTCTATATTGCCAGCTCCTTGAGAGAGTCACTGGAGCTGAGAGCACTTAAAGAGATCTGTTATATCCTGATAAGGTATGTGCAGGATCCTAGATGGACTTCCAGCATCCAAAGGCCAGTCAGTAGCATTAGCAAAAGGTCAGCAGTACATCTAGTAAACATCTCATCTGTACGTAGGTTTTTCATCATGCTACTTAGTTCTCTTCTCACCTCCCCCGCCCCTCACCCCCAGTCAACTAAATTGCAGTGTCTTGCTTGGAAAGTATGGATTACTGTGCATACATTTTTTCCGATAAAGATTATCAGAGACAGGACAACCTCATTGTCCTCTACAACTACCTGAAAGGAGGTTGTAGAGAGGTGGGGGTTGGCCTCTTCTCC
>JAOXJM010000001.1:164790658-164811420 GCA_026413425.1 Tringa solitaria
GACTCGATGATCTCAGAGGTCCCTTCCAACCATGGAGATTCTGCGATTCTGTGAAGGAGTCTCATTTTATTTTCAGATGCATTTAGAAATGCAGACCAGACTCGAAGCTGTATGCGTGTGGCCATTGTTATATATTAAGTGCCCTCCAGCACTCAGGTTAGTTGCTAAGGGGGCATCCCAGAAGTTAGTGGCTGTTGGAGCAATGCAGAGCTTAACCTCATTTCTTTCCCCATGCTGTAACGCGCACTTGGCGTTTCTCACTGTACAGCATTTCAGTGCCTTTTGCCGCATGTGCGAAACAAAACGATGTAAAATGTTTATCCCTTTTTATTTTAACAGTCATGCTTGTGTTGCTGGTGCCAATCCAAAGATCTGTTGTCCGTGGAGGAAAGGCAGTCCTGTTTAAAGTTCAAAGCTAATGATCACGGATATGACAATTTCCGCTCCAGTAACAAGTACAGCTCTTCATAAAAAAAAATAAAAGGTATATTCTCTTACATTAATGCCGGTGCCTTTTTAAGTACAAGTGGCAATTACTTTTAACGAGATGGTAACATTTAGAAAAATCTAGTTTTGTGTTTGCACAAAAAAAAAAAGAACATTATAAAATAATTGCCCCAAAACTGTGTCAAAATCATGGACATTTATAAAATCGTCATTTACGGAACATGAAGAAAAGCGTAGAAAGAACAAGCACTTGAGTACTTCTGAATCAGCACTTCCAAATGATCCCCACTTCCTGTACATTAAACAATCATTTGTATTCACTATAACAGTTGTAGGAACTGAAGTCACAGTAATTACTAAGCAGTGTAATATAACGTTAATTGGATCAAAGCCATTATTATATGTAACTCAATATATTATCTTTTAAAAAGCAGATTAACCACCATCACTATTGTGGGTTTTTGTTAAAATAAAACATGAAATACTTTGTAATAGAAGTTTAAATGTAAAAAAGTAACATTTTTATCAGAGATGTTGTAGAGGTAGCTAATGAAAATATTAAAGGATACAGTCAAGTCAGAAGTGCATGTCACTCTGATGATTATTTTTACCTGTTATTGCTAGAAGGGACCTCCCAAGGTCTCTATAAATACCATTTTGTAACCACTTTGTGTGTTCAATGCATTTGGCAGCATTTTGGGTATGTGCCTTTCACTGTTTCCACATTATTCATGTTTAATGACAGCAGAGGAGAGAAAAACACAGCAAAAGCAAAAATTAATTCTCCTAGAACTAGACAAACAATGACTAGGATTGGAAACCAGCTATTTTTAACTAAAAACAAATTGTTTGTTTCCCATGTAAACAGTGGGCATTCAAGAACCCGATGGTTCTTTTGCTACAATTTACAGCTGTTTTTGCAATCCAAATACTGTCTTGGGGCAAAATCCTTTAGAAATAGCAGGTGGAAAAAAATGTAACCAAGGAAAACAGAGGGAGAAATTTAACTTCTATTTTCATTTAGATTTAAATCTTCATAAAGAAAATAATTCACGAACTGTACTATGTAGCACACTCATCTTCATACTGTTTTAAAATACTTTCTACTTCTGTAGTTCCATATTTATGGACTTAAGAAGATGTGTGATTAGTTTCTGCTTCTGTAAATAGTTTAGTGAAGCGTAATTAATTATAAAATATTAAAATATGGGCAGGACCCTGTGAGAAAACAGAAAGATAAAGATACCTGTAGTAAACATGATGTGTGTTGCCGGGAGCAGTGCACGTTTTGTACATACATGACAGGTAATTCTTTGACTTTTCATTTCCTATTAATTTGTTACAGATGTCCCCAAAGACTGATTAACATATTTTGTGCACTAAGGCATGAGCTTTTCAAGAAAAAAATGTCATATGACATGCTTTTATAAAAGACATGTTTTCAGTAGGCACGGTATTTTATTATAATAAAAATATTCATCAGAACTCAGGAACTTTTTTTTAATTTCCAAATTTCACATGTAAGGATTTTTACCTTTTTTTTTTTTCCAGTGTTGATTAACTTCAGATTTTTTAATAAAGTGCCTTAAGTATGCTCAGGATGAAAACAGTTTTCACTAAAGTGTTCAACTGACGTTACCTTAGATGGGTTTCATCTTATCTGGACTTTAGGTAGCTACAGCTACCTTGCAGACAGCTAAAAACAGGAGAGGTGAACCCCATTCCTGGTGTTGCCCCATCAAAAGCTAGTAAGCGTATGCTTGTATAATCAAGCTGAGGACCTATGCACATGCATTTGAGCATGGGCACGTGTGTGTTTGTGTGTGTGAGTACGTGTGCAAGCGTGTATGATGTCTACCATTAGGTCGCTGTTACCGTCTTCCTGCAGCATGTGCACCCGACTGCTATAATGCTGAACTTTTATAAATAGAAATCTATTTAATTAAGTTTTGTTCTTTACATTTTTACCTTAACTTTCTTGGTAACTTTCTCACGGTAAGCCATGAATCCCACTTCCCTTCACCCTGCCTGCATCTATTTCTGTGAAATGCGTTTCATCTGTTAAGGATGGATAATCAATTAAGTCCTAAGTTTGATACTGATCAGTGTTATTTTCATCAAGTTATATCATTACAATATTGTAAATGTATATTATTGTTATTTTTATTTAAAATATAGCTGTTGTATTGGCAAATGTGTAAGATATTTTTCATTTCTTCTTGGACTAATTCTTTGTTGAGACGAGTCCTGCTAAGTCAGACATTTAAGTTTTGCAAATAAAAACTATATATACTGCCCACTTTTTGGAGTAAATATATAGGTATTAGTACACGTCTTTTTTGCAATATTTTTCAAAGCAGTATTTTACTGAAGCTCTCATTTCCCGTAATAAATATTTGCAAAACATCTGTTCTCATGCAGTTAAAAAAATACGCAGGAGAGCTCCAGTGCAGCATCTATGTTCTAGCTGAGATTAAATCTCTTAATACTGAAGACAGGCATTTTCTAGCATCCTCAGTACAGGTCCATTCCTCCCTCCAGTGAGATCAACAAATGTTCAGCCATTCAATTTGGTTGGAGCAGAATTAGGGCACAGCAATAGCTCTTTAAAAAACCCAGCAGACATTTGCTACCTTGAGTAAAAGAACCTAAAAGCTAAATAATCTTTTTTTTTTTCCTTTTTTTTTTTACAAAGAAGTTGTTTAGAAAGGTTGGGAAAAGAGTAAAAACTGCTCATGGGGTAAAATAGCCAGTCTGAGGCTCTTTAAGCCTCAACCACAGGCTCGCGGGTAGCACAACGGTAGAGGCACACGCAGCTTTATAGGAGTTCGATGTGCTTGTCCAGTTGTGACAGAGTGAGGGTCATCTGTCCCATCAGCCTGAAGAGATGACACAAAATGGCTTGAGATGAAAAAAACGAAACTTGTAAGAAACTACCATCGCATCTTAGTGTTTTGGCCATCAGGCAGTAGCCAGATTTTACTTCCCCAGTAAGTATTTACTTCCCCCAGCTCTGAATTCTGCCTGCACACAGCTCTCTCAGAGTTGTGAGGGTATTTCAGACTGGGGGGACCGAACTGATACACTGGTACTACACCTCAGAGAATCAAATGCAAAATTTGATGATTTTGGAGCATCTGCTGTGAGCTGTGGCATTTCACTGTCCAAAATGGTTCTTAATCAACGCACGGTTGGCTTAGCAAGAGAATGTTGTATGTACTGAAATAATGTTAAAAGGTTTTTTTTTGCAATTGTTCTGTATAGCTATGTAAAATAATTCTGTATTTCATTTTCTGTGGTCACTTAAAATAGCAACTTCTGTGGTTCAGACAGTGTAAACATACTAAATTACCAATAAAATATTTGTTATTTTGATTCATTACAAAAAGGCGCCTGACCTTTTTTCTTCTAGGAGGTCCCATTTTATTGTTAAGCAGTGACAGTGACGTAAAAAAGAAATGGGCAATTCAGAACTAAAAATCAAGGCTTTTCAGTTGGGTAGTTTTATATAGCTGGAGAGAGTTCAGACTTGCATACGCGTTGCAAAATTGTCTGATGTTTGTTGGAACAACCAGTCATGCCTGTCTTTGCTCTGTTTGTTTTTGCTCAAAATGTCAGTTGCAATCTCTTCTCTACACACCCATATATAGTCACAAATCCTCCTGTGTTAGGGACATCACAAATAAAAGGCATGAAACTTTTAGTTTGTTAATTTAGGAACGTGTGCACTCGACATTGGAATATGCCTCATGAAAACCGTGATCCTTTTGTATGTTGACAGTGTAATTTTGTGCATATTTCAATTTAGGCATTTTTAAAGCAGTGGAAAACAGTGCCAGACTAAATATGCTGTAGCTGGTCAAATACATAACTTTATATGATTCCAGTATCTGTAAATCCCAAAACGTGTTTGCTGCTACTGCAGTTGTACTCCAAACAGTTAGGTTTCCATCTGCTTAGTTGGTGGCCTGATGCATCTATACAGACTTGACTTTTTTCATGGTCCCAGGATCTTAAGCTCATAGTTTCAAGTTTCCTATGCCTGGAACAGAAGTACCTGTAGAGGTGAGGTCTCTTATAAGTAAATATTCTACTCGATATCTCTCATGGCTTCTTCACTTCTTTTCCCTTCATCTTTGGTCCTCAGTAATGCTATGGTCTGAAGTCTTCAACAACCACTCATGTCAAAGAAGCATTTTTTGCCTATTTCTTCTGAGATCCTGCAGCTTTCAACACGTAGGCCATAGCCTTCACAGCCTAGGTAACTTACTTGCTTGCCACAATTCACTTTTCTAACTATTGGTCTCACCCACAGTTTTATCTACTGCAGCCTTGGCTCTTTCATTTAAGGGGTTAACTGCAGCTTGTTGTCAGTTTTCTAAACACACTAGAACTTAGATAGCAACATGGATATACACATAGCTTATGTTCTTCAAACAGTGACTCACTCACCAACTGGCCCCTGTACTGGTCCCTGGCCACTGGTGAGGCCCCACCTCGGGTACTGTGTCCGGTTTTGAGCCCCTCAATACTAGAAAGACATTGAGATTCTGGAGCGAGTCTAGAAAAGGGCACCAAAGCTGGTGAGGGGTCTGGAGAATAAGTCTTAAGAGGAGGGGCTGAGTGAGCTGAGATTGTTTAGTCTGGAGAAAAGGAGGCTGAGGAGAGACCTTATCACTCTCTACAGCTACCTGAGAGGAGGTTGTACCGAGGTGGGGTTGGTCTCTTCTCCCAAGTAATAAGCGATAGAACAAGAGGAAACGACCTCAAGTTGCATGAGGGAGGTTTAGACCAGGTATTAGGAGAAAATTTTGCATTGAAAGGGTTATTAAGCATTGAAACAGGCTGCCCAGGCAAGCAGTGAAATCACCATGCCTGCGGGTATTTAAAAGATGGGTAGACATGGTGCTTCGGGACAGGGTTTAGTGGTAGTTTTGGAAGTGTCAGGTTGATGGTTGGACTCGATGATCTCAAAGGTCCCTTCCAACCTAGACAATTCTATGATTTTATTATTCTAACCACTCATGAAAAGGGTAGATTTGGCACTCTCGTGTTGGTGGAGCAGGATGGTCCAGCTGGCAACCCATGGCTGGATCTGGTCCACAGAGTGGTTCACTATTTACTGCACTTTCCTGCAGCCTGCTGCTCAGACCGTTGTGTTCTTGTAGACTGCTCAAGAAGGTCCAAGAGTTCTCCATGTTCATGCTGTGCAATTCTGTTCAAATTTCTAATCCAAGTTCCTGAATGGGTGTCCACATCAGGAGATCAAGAGACAAAAGTACTTGAAAGGAATCTTCTGTGTTCTGCTGCTCACCTTTCTTCTTAGTCAACAGTGGTAAGATTGCTGTATTACACAGCAACAGCAGTCAGATTGTTTATTGGCTTGCAATTGCTAATTTTAAAGTGTTGTCATTAAAAACCTGGCATCCATTTGGTCTTGTTGGTCGTTCTAAGTACTCTCATTTTGATGTGAAGGAGGTCCCAAAGCTCACCCTCACCACTGAAAAGGTACATCCCCCTCAGTCCTCTTCCCTTCTCTTGAACAAGAAAACTATCACTTAAAAAGGAAATTCTGCTATAATTAAAAGTTAAACCTTCAGAAATTGATATTTTACCTTAGTAATCAGTATCCTAAACCTCCATGAAATCTCTGTGACAAGCCAAAGATGTCCTGATTGTATGAGATGGTAGTACCTGGAAGGAATTTTACTGTAGTGATGTGGCAACTAGTTAGATCATGCATCTCAGCAGGGAGCTATGATATACAGGAAGAAGAATGGTGACAAATCCCCAGGATGCTCCCATCTTCACAAGGACAGGCTCAACACATGCCCCAGCCTTTGCTGGGGGCAGGAGAGAAACATGGCAAGATAATAAAAACAAAACTGATGGATTTGGTAAGTTTTAGTTGGAGCTGCAGAATTCACGCAAACGATTATTTTTTATTATTATTAAACTAAATTGGAAAAAGCATCGTAATTGCTAATGGGAGTTCACAGGACCAGACTGGAGCTTGCCAAAGGTATACACATTTGATCCCATTGGTCTTCTTAACTTGATAACACAGATGTAGTGTGAAAGGTTCACTTCTGCGATATTTGAATGCCTGACACCTGCTGTAATCAGGTGTCTGATGCATATTTATATGTATATCTATATTTATACCTCTCTATACACAAAGATAGTACTTATAATCCAATATAAATTGTGTGATATACAGAATATTTCTCATGAGTTTTGTCTGAAAAAGTTGTTCAATAAAGTCAAGCATTTTTACAAAACCATATCAATCTAAACAAAACCTAGCCCACTGTGTTCTTTAAAAAAAAAAAAAAAAACAAAAGCACTTTTAATGTATTCTATTACTTTGATCTTGTATTTTGAATTCTAAGGGGTTTTTAATGTATTTTGAAACTATTTCACATTAGTTCATGCCATAATATGAGTAATGTAAACTATATATGTCAGACATGTAAACTGTGAATGCCTGCCTAACTATTGGACTAGTCTATGGCATGTTCAAATTTTGTGTTCATAAGTATTAATAATAAAAGCCACTGAGCACTGACAGAAATATTTTTGTTGTTTTCTGACCTGGATATCAGCTCATAATAATAAAAGTTTGAAATACTGACAAATCGTGCACTTCTCACACTGAATGACAAAATTATGAAATGTAATTATAATATAGATAAGTATTTATTAAGTGGTAATCATAAACCTGAAGTTCCAAAGATAAAATGTTATTAAATAGTTTAATAATTTTGTTACTTTAATATTTGGTAATTTAAATATTTATTAACTTTAAATTTTGTAACCTTTATGATCACTATGATAACAGAAAAGCTGTGCTTTTTTTCCCAAAATTTTAGAACTTTATTTTTTGATAGGAAATGTGAAATGAACCATGAAATTGATACTCTGTTTCAACTACCTCTGTATGCTATGAAGATACATCCTGTGGGACTAAATACTAAAATTCTAATGTTAAATTTGTTTACCCAAATTTCATGTTCAAACAAACAAACAAAGAGTATGGTAAACTACTTAATATTTGCAGCTCATTATTGGATATCTTGGAAGTATTTGATCTTCATAAAAGTGTTCCCACCGAAGCTGAGATATTTCACTTACAAACATCTTCATAGGAAAAACAATGTGTCACAAACAGCTGAAGACATTTGATATTTGTTTATATATGTATGTAATTTATGAAGATATTTCAACATAAATTATTTTCAGTTGACTGAAAAAAGAATAAATTTATATTTGTAAATGCAAGTCAAATGCATTTCAAACACTCTGTTTATAAACACATTTATGCATATATGTGTTTTTATCTGCATGTGTACATACAGAAATACACATAAA
The DNA here is from genome assembly GCA_026413425.1 of Tringa solitaria. NCBI lineage: Eukaryota > Metazoa > Chordata > Aves > Charadriiformes > Scolopacidae > Tringa > Tringa solitaria. Next base: position 164,798,477 of record JAOXJM010000001.1, read on the forward strand.
TTACAGAAGCCAAAATGTTGGTCACAGTAAAAGAAGCAGGAAAACTAGAGGAAGTACAGTTGAAAGTAAAAATACCAGAAATTTATAGTATATATGATTTGCTGAGACTTCTGCTGTGCTTTTGCCTACTCAAGAACTTGCAGCTTTCCTAGAACTAACCCAAGTTTTTCAACTGCTCAAGGTCTGACCGTGATTACTCCAGTCTTTCTGATGAGTTGTAAAACCCGGAGTACAAGCACGTTTCATGGCACCTGTACAAAAGAGCAGGATTGCCAACTGTGGGCTCTTGGCCAAATTCCAATTTAAATAATTGCAATCTCTCTTCCCATCAACTGCAGTGGGGATTAGAAGAGCATACTGCCCCAGTCTGCAGTTTCACACTTTGCACAGAGACATCTGCTCTGTCTCACGCTGGAGGTGACTGCATTTTAGTGCTAGAAAATATGAGCCTTCCAAATCCTTTGTCAGTTTGTAGAGTAGTTGGGGGTGTTTCAGAATGAAAAGCAAAAGAATTTACGTGTAAAATCAGTATCTTAACACTCAAAGTTTCTTTAAGTATACATCAACTCAATGTTAAGTGGATCTAAATCACTCCTTTTTTTACTGACTCTGCTAAGGAGTTCTGTAAACATACATTTTAAAAGGCTTTTTAAATCTTTGTGTATCTTTTATTTGTATAGTTAGAAGGATTTATTATGATCTGGAATGCATTAAATAGTACTCAAGTACTTTGAATAGGCATTAGGCCTGTCTACAAGGTTGAGTGTAGAAAGCCAGGAGCTGCAGAGCTCAGTGTGCACCAAGCACAGGCTAAGGTGGTTGCATTGCTTCCAGAGCTGACCAGGCTAACTTCCATTCAGTACTGGTCTTAAGGTATTTCATTACTTAAATGAGCTTTTGGGGCATCTGACAGATAAGGAGAGGTTGAAAGAGCTGGGACTGCTTAGCCTGGAGAGAAGGCTCAGGGAGGACCTCATCGATGTGCATAAATACTTGATGGGGAGGAGTAAAGCGAACAGAGACAACTCTCTGTGGTGTCTGGTGAATAGACAAGAGGCAGTGGGCACAAATTGAAACACAGGAAATTTCATTTATAAGAAAAACATTCTTTAGTGAAAAATTGCAACATGTTTCCCAGAGAGGCTGTGGAGCCTCCATCCTTGGAGATACCTAAAACCTGATGGTGCACAGCCCTGAGCACCCTCCTCTCTATGTGACCCTGCTTGGAGTTGGGTGTTGGAGTAGATGACATCCAAAGTTCTCTGCCAACTTCAACAATTCTGTGATTCAAATGTAACCTATTCTATCAAGCATGTACTTCCTATCTGAGCCTAGAAAAGCTGCCACTGTCAGAGAATGGGCACATGATCAGACAGTCAGGTTACTGCATCAGAAAAAAGCAGAGATCCCATTTTTGCCCTTACCTGTTTCTGTTTCAGTGCTGGTCAAGTCTTTTCATTAGTCCCTTTTCTTATGCTAAAAAGAGACTGGGAGATTACAGATGAAGAACTGAAGTTTTGATATGTAGCACTGAGTAAGAATTAAATACTTAGAAAAACAACAGTCAGTGGACAATTTTGGAAAGCTTGTCTTACAGTGTACCAAAACTGACTTCCTGTGGGATAGTTGGACAATTGAAGTCAATGGAAGTTTGCCAGGCAAAGATGTGTTGATGTGTAAGAGAACTGACAGGATTTTCTTAGAAAAGGCCCTTCAGGGCTGTAATTTTTTTTTTTTTAAGAGTGCCATGGGAGAGCTATGCTGTAGTTGAAATGTTGATTTTATGAGAGATGAACGAGTTGAATTCCACCGAGTAATTCATTTCATTTCATTTTGGGCAAATGCATGCCAGGTATACTACTAATAATACTGGGTAGGTATGTTTACCTTTCAGTTTAAAATAAATATTCAAAGTCTGCATGTCTTCTTTCTGTAGACTAGCATATCTGGGGTTTGTCTATCCTTTTATATCCTTCAGAGGAATTATGTCCCTCATTGCATTAATTCATTGCATAGTAAATATGAAGCCATGATCGCTCAAGATTTTCTTTTTCTGTATACATTTTTTCTATAACTTGATTAAATAATATGAACCTAGTGCATCTTTTGGAGGGTAAGAACCAAAAGAACTCCTTATTTGTAAGGTGACACTAGTGGTAGTGTATACACTTTCCTCCATTTTGTCCCATTAACAATTGTATGCATTTAGAGTGACCTTGAAGTAATAATTCTGTTGTTCAGAAACATTTGATTTTGCTTGGCTTCTTGAAAAGCAGGAAGGAAGTTGTGAAGCACACATCATATATATATATACAGACATCAAGTACAGTTAATGAAGATAAGCAGATGCATTCCTTAATAGTAATTAAACATGTTGAGGGAACACATTATCCACTTCGATTAAGAATTTTCTCTTCAAGCCTCCCTACCTGACAAGACATGTCTGTTCCTTCACCTCATTTATACTAATACACTTCTGAAATTATTCTTTAAAATATACACTGCATTAACAACAACACCAGACTTCTATGTAGTACAGGATTATAGATTTGCAGCTGAAGGTTGTGCCTTATTTTGCTGTAGTGGGTGCACAATAGACACTGACAAACTACTACACAATATTTGAAAGATATTAAAATAAAAGTTAACTCACATTAGAACTCTATAAAATATTTATCATACATATGACTGTCCTTTCAATGTGTCCCAGAATGAGATTTTTCTCTTTTTACAGTGCTAAAAATGTTAAATAATCTTTGTACATTGATCTATCAGCACCCACTGCTCTTTCGTCCCTGTAGCAGTGTACACTAGCCTTTACAAGGTTTCATGCTGTTGACTGCAGACCACCTTAATGGTCTCTGATTCATCCAGACAGTTTTGAATTCTAATGCCATCTTCCAGTGTGCTTCCATATTCTGTTTCACATGCAATTCATTAAGTGTACACTATCTATAATCAGTCCAGGTCAGTTGTAAAAGTATCGAACAGAACCATCTCCGCAAATGATCCTTGCGAGGTCTTACTTGAAATGATCTACCTGCTTGACAGAGATAGCTCCATTTCAGGATGGTTTTAAAACCATGTGAGTTTAGAACAGCCTTATAGTGATCAGGTTTTAGATAAATCTTCTTCAGAGTACTCACGAGGACATCACAGAATCATAGAATCACCAAGGTTGGAAGGGACCTTTAAAATCATTAAGTCCAACCATCAGTGTGACACTGACAAAACCACCACTAAACCATGTCCCCTAGCACCATGTCTACCCATCCTTTAAATATCTCTAGGCATGGCAATTCCACTGCTTTCCTGGACAGCCTGTTCCAATGTTTGATAACCCTTTATGTAACGAACTTTTTCCTTATATCTGTCCTAAACCTCCCCTGGCACAGGTCAAAAGTCTTGGAAAAGTCGAAGTCTAACCTCTAAGCTAGTCAGTCCTTATTTCTGTCTCGTGTAAATCAAAACCACCATTGCCCCAGCCGCCATTGCATATACAAGGTCTCTTGAACAGACCCTTCTTTCTGTTCCTGTTCATGCTGTTTCTAAGTGCAACTGTGGTGCCTTCTTCCCAAAATACCTTCTCAATCTTGAGTTTGGACAACATCAATTGTGAGACATAATAGGGGAGGAATGGAAACTTAATTCTATGGCTGTAGTGGCTATCCCCATGTAGTTGGCCTCTGGGATCTCCCTTTCTCTGAAGCAGAAAACAAGGAGAATCCGTGTCCTTGTCATGGCTCTGCTTTGAGCACAGTCGACTGGAGGCTCTAGGCCTGAAGAAATAGCTTCTGGGTTGTGTATGAGGGACAAGATACACAATGCTGAACAGAGTAGCATCCAAAGGAGTTGTGTTCAGGGAAGGGACTTTGGACATTTCTTCTCAGGGCTGCTACATGGGCAGCTCATTCAGTTGCTGAAACTACAACAGAAAGACTTTCTTGAACAACAACAAAAAAAAAAAACAACAAAAAAACAACCAGGAAGGAACAGTTTCTGATACAGCCAGTTCCTATGTAGATTATATCCTGTAGCTCATGATCCTCAGGTTTTAAAAGGCACAGCAGCCTTTGCAGTCATAGCATGTAGCCCTTAATATAGCACAAAACCCACTTTGAGGTGTCACAGGATTTCTCAGTGGCATTCTACTTCCACATGTCTGTTGGATAAGCTTTGGGCACTATGTGATGATGTGGACTTCATAGATTCACACAGTAATATAACCGTCTGACACTGCGGGACACTTCAAATGGAGATGAATTTAATCTACTTTGAAACCATTGAAATTGCTCTAAGAACCAAATCAAATTCTAGCAATTGAAGAAAGTCAAGGGGTTTATTTCAAAACTCACCCTACTACTCTGAAACAAACTGCTCTAGACAGAGGCAGAAACACTTACTTTTGGAAGACTGAATCATGAGGCACCTAAAATTTAGATACAGATTACTTCCTTAGCTTACCTTGATTTAACCCACATATGTTTTCACTGTATTTATACTCACCCTCAGCCTTCTCTCCTCTCTGCTTTTTGTGTAATTCCTTTTTTTTTTTCTGATTGTTAAAGTGTTTCTGCAGCTGCATTTAGGGAGAAAGCTGTGATTTTAATTCTGAGTTTTCATTGCATATTTATTTACTGGGTTTTTTTATTTGGGGAAAGATACTTTAAAGTTCCAAGTGACTATAATATCTAGGAAATCCTTGTTTAAGGCAGAATATATGATTATACCCCTAGCCCATACAGGTATCATGGAATCAAAAAATGTGTCTGGAAAATTCCAGGGATGAGATCTAGTAATGCAAATAATTACTTGCATGTTGCAAATATTTATTTGAAGTAAATTAAGAGTGAGAGATGTTCTAGTGCAATGACTCACCTACTGACTGAGATGATAAACAACTGCAAACAACTGTGGAAAGTTGATCCATCAGATTTTTGTTATTTCACAGATTTTCACGGAAGAGTTATCCATTTTCTTGTCATCTATTTCCTCTTCTCAGTATAAATAATGTTACAATAAACTCTCTGTTCAATGTTTCTCATTAAATGATACAAGTAGGAACATCACAATCATCAGAGCCAAAAAAAAAGCTAAGAAAACCAGGAATAGTGTGTCATAGTGTGGCCAACATGTTAAGGGAACCAGACACCCTGTAATGTCTCAGCTATCACTGGTGTCCGGATACATAAAACAGTTTAAAATACCACAAGGCAACTTACAGTAATGACTTTACCTTCATTAAAGAGAGAAGCACTTTATTGCAACCATTTTTTTACTACGCGAAAACGTACTTGCTTAGAGTCTATGTTGAACTGTACATACATCAAACAGCTGCACAACCCTGGTATGTGTTGCGCCAGCTCCACAAAGGGAAGCAGCATAGTCACATTACCACAGATGATTGACTGGCCCTTGTGCAGGACACGCTTAATTAGCCTGAGCTCATCTCCAGAACAACAGGACTGCACTGCTTATCAGATCTAAGGTAGCATCATTCCTATGTCATGCCATATAGATACAGATACCAGCTCTCTCAGAGCACAGTGAAGAATGGACAAACCCATACAGTCATAGATAAAGGGCCAAAGGGCTCAAATATCATTATCCAGTCTGATCCTATAAATGAGAGTCCACAGATTTTAAAAAGGTTATTTCTGCTTCAGGATAAGTAGTCCCCCTGAAAATTAAAACTTGTCTTTACAGGAATGTCAAATCTAGATTTAAAAACTGCCAGTGATGCCACACTTCTTCAGAGAGTGAGTTTAGCCACTAATTTCATGGACTGCTAAGAAAAAAAAGTGTTTGAATTTTTTAGAGTTGTTTGAATTTTTAGCTTCACCTTTTTGACAGAGGAGCTTGTCAGACCTCTGAATGCTGGACAAAACAGCCCTTTGCTATTTGCCCTGCTTTTGTGTACTGTGACCAGTTATCCTTGAGTCATCATGTTGATAAGTGAAGTAGATTGAACTCCTGGAGACTTTCCAGGTCTTTAATATTCCCATGGCTTTTCTTTGACCCTTCTCCAAATTATTCACATCCATCATGAGTTCTGAGCACTAAAACTGGACACGCTATTCCAGTAGCAATTGCTTGTCTGCCAAATGCAGCAATGACTTAACCTTCCACTCCTGTCCAGTGGATACACCTAAGGATAACATTTGCCCTTTTTTTGTCCCTGTGGTCTCAATAAAGAGTTATAACATGCCCTATTCAGAATCATTACTTCACAGGAAAGTCCTCTCTCCTGTTTTCATGGCTTACATTTTTGTTCTTGTACGTTAGGCCCTCTATTTGGCTGTATAGAAATGTCATTTGTTTGTCTATTCTTGCTTACCCAGTGTCCCTGGACACTCTTTATCACTTATCCGTCTCTTCTTAATTTTTAACTCCTGCTATCTGTGTGTTGTCACCAAATTATGTCAGACAAAACGTTATGTTCCTTTCCCCAGTCATTGGTAAAAATGCTCAATGACACAGAACCAAAATACTCAACAACACAGACCAAAAATCATCCCTCTGGCATCTCGTGGAAAACATAGTTAATCAAACAAGACGCAGATATGTTCTTATTTACAATTACATATGGAGATAAACAGTTTTTCATTAACATAATGTATGCTACATTGACCTGCTATTCTCTGGTGTGTTAATGAAGATGCCACAGTGACAACTCAAACCTCTATCAGAAGTTTCTCAGTTCTCCAACCAATGTTTGGTCTTCATTCAAAAAATTCAGTAACTTTGCAAAGATCTATTTATCTTTAGTTCATTGATTTAAATTAATTATATTAACCTTTGTTAATATTTATTAATCAGTGCATGCAAACTCACCCATTATTTGGCATAACACTGTGATCTGATTGCCAAGGCCTGCATTATCCAGGTCTGCTTTTTATCCTAATAATCCTTTATTATTTTAAAGTAATGGCACAGTGTTTCCTTTTCTCCAGTCTTGTGGAAATTCAAAGGCTCCTTGAAAATCAACACCAGAGGCTCTTTATACTAATCTCAACACTAATCTTGACAAGGGTTTGCTTGCAAGGTTGTTGGAACTGCTAACTTAAAATCATGCGATGTCTTGCACCTGCTAGCCATCCTTAGTACCACTGAAGGATATTAAATCATCATCACCCAGCAGGAAGACATCATTCATTTTTCTCCACGGTCTATAACACAGAACTGAAACATTTATGGAATGCCTTTGCCTTTTCTGTGTCAGCCATTGCAACTCTGTTAGGGTCATCTAGCTTTTATTATTGTTAGTATTGGTTTTGTTTGGATCTACTCAGAGAATACTTCATCTTTAATGCAGATGGTTACAGGCTTCCTCTTCCATTCCTTAATCCTCTTTCATTAATTTTCTTTATAGGCTGGCTTCTGTGCTATTCACTGATATCACTCATAAATATGTCTTATTTATGATTTGTTCTGCCCTGACTTCTCTTACAACCAGACTGCTTCTTTTCTTAGGTACAATGCTCTGCCTTCTTTGGAGAACTGTAGCTTTTTCAACATCTAGTAAAACATTTCTAGGCAGGTCCTGGTTATCCTTCGTATTTCTTTTCACAATATTTCTTCTAATTATCTATGCATATCATATTGGATGATAAGTTACAGTACCGTGCACGCAACTCGGGGACACAGAGTGAATGGCAAAGGCTCTCAGATGAATCAGGCATCCTGCCTCTCCAACCACCTGGGAACGGACCAGCACAGGCTTATTGGGAGCAAAGAAACTCAAAAGGTTCTACTTACCATTGCTTTGTACAGAAAGCAGTGAAAGAATCCCTGTCGCCACACAGTAGTACCACCACCACGTAAGGGGCCAAAGACATATAGGGATGTTGTGCTAAGGCTGACGAATTAAACTCACAAATCCATGGCATTCAACATCTACATTTTCATAACAGCATGCACAAGACCAGTGTCAGACATGAAAACAATATGTATTTCTGTTAAAAGGTAGTTGTGGTCCTTGGTAGTCTTTTTAATAAAATTTACTTTTTGTGCATGCTTAAAATAATCTTTCACCTCTGTAAGAAAAAAATGGCAATGTTGTCATTTAGATTTATTGCCTGCTTTGAGGCAATGAGAGGAAGCAACAAAAAAACTAAGAAAAAAACTCTCTCATACAGTATTGGGTTTGTTTTTATTCGGTTTGTGGTAAGAAGATGTTTTTAGTGTGCATGTTTGGACACATACCTGGAGGCTACAAATTACCTTGCTGTCTGATCCCAGGAAAGGGCTCGGTATCATTCTGTTCTTTTTCTTGGCTCCATATATCTAGGCTGCCAGCACGTACGTTTCCTGTAGCACCTCTGAAATTGTAATTTCAAGGGTTACAAATCTAAGTTGCCTTTTTGATGTGTGTGAGACTAGCACTCTTCCAGTCAGCCTTTCATGCCAACTTGTTTTCTCAGCGCTGGCTTTGTGGCAGGCTGGCATGGTGATCAACGCCAGATGCACCGCGTGGAATTCACCTCTGCTAACTTTAGATGTCTGCAGTACAGAGACCTACATTTTGGATAGTCATGCCAGGTTTGCTTTTTAGTTAGTGGAGGAAAAAGAGGTACCCTCAGATTGAGGTCCATTTTACCTATTTTGGGGATCCGTACTAGAACACCAGAGGAGGCCTACTATTCTCCAGCAGTAAAGTATATACTTTAGCAGAGAAGGGAGTTTAAGGGGAATAGCTCAGATGTAGGCGCTCATATCACTGATGCAGTCTAGGAAGATGAATTATTTGCTTAATAGCGACAGAGCTCTCATTCCATCAGTGTGTCAACATCTTACCTAACCCTGCACCTGAGCTTTTGTGTGGAGCTTGAACTTCATATTGAAGAGGAACACAAAATACAATAGTCTTATTTATACAGACAAAACATGTTGGGTTTCTTTTTTTTTTTTTTTATATGGGTGCAAACTTAAAATCATACAACAATGACAAAATTAAAATCAGACTGTACTACGATTTTAGAATCTTGTCATATTTTCTGAAACATAATCTGTATTTTCCTTCTCACACTTCCAGCTATAGTGAGGTATGCCTTGAATTTGCAGCTTCAGCAGTTAAAGCTAAAACCACAGGTTTAATTAAACCTGGAATGTTTTATTTTGAAATAAAGGATGCACGTATACAGAAACATTGAGATCCTTATAACAGAATACATAGAGTGATAACTGTTACTAACTACTAGGATGATTTGGCAATTAGCTGACAAGAAAAACAGAGAATAAACTGAAATATAAGCACTTACTCATCTCCAAATAATAAATTTAGCAAACTAAAACCCGTTATCTTTTCTGATACATGAAACCTGTTAATAAATAGTTTTGTGTATTTAAAAAAAGCAGTAATAGGTTTTAGAAAAGTTATGTGATATATATGGCGCTCATATCACTGATGCAGTCTAGGAAGATGAATTATTTGCTTAATAGCGACAGAGCTCTCATTCCATCAGTGTGTCAACATCTTACCTAACCCTGCACCTGAGCTTTTGTGTGGAGCTTGAACTTCATATTGAAGTCTTGTATATGTCCAGTTTTCTGAAGTGGTCTCTAATTCCAGCACACTCTATCATGGGTAACATTTCTCCCCCTCACACTCTGCCAGAGATTTGGGAATCCTGCAAGCAGACCTTGACAGTAAGAACCAAGGCAGAACAGACACTGAGTCAATCTGTCTTTTCTATTTCCTTCATCATCAAAGCATCCATCCCATTCAGCAGCAGATCTGCCTTTTCATTGTTCTTCTTTTTGCTCCCAATGTACTTATAGAAGTTCTTCTTGTTGACTTTCCTATCACTCATCAGTTTAAACTCCAGCTAGGCTTTGGCTTTCCTGCATTCATCCTTTCAAGCTCAAGCAATGCTTTCCATACACCTCCTCGGTCCATCCCTGCGTCCACTTTCTGTATATTTCCATTTTGTGTGAGCTCTGTCAGGAGCTCCCTGTTGAGCCAAGCTGGCCGCCTGCCACACCTGCTGTTTCCTGCACATCCGGATGGCCCTCTTGTGCGCTGAGGAGTTGTCCCTGGAGATCACTGCCCTGCCCTGTGCCTTTGAGTGAGGTCTTGCTCCGGAAGACACTGTGAAGATTTTAGCATTTCTACAATTCTGCTAGAAGAACAGTTTATATTAGCGTTTCCTAACCCACTCCAGACAAAGTAAACCAGGTAAACTGCTTAAACTAAAGAAATCAGTGCAAGTAATTTTTCCTGAGATGAGTTAGGGGGTACTCACAAATCACTTTACCGGCTGGATATAGAGCAGGAAATGGTATAAAGATGGTAACAAACAGCTGGAGGGAAACAGACCACTGAAACTCAGTAAATTTATGAACTTCAGCCCAAGCTCAAATTTGCCATACTTCAAGCAAAGTTAGGGAAGGCTAATCTGGCATGAACCAAAGTGAACATTTTTCAAGTTGTGTCCCAGAACCACCACCTGCAACACACAAATTTATATACGTATGTATATGTGTAATAGTTGGACAAATAATTTTAAATCTGTTTTGATATTTTAAATACTTTATATAATTCTAGACACTTATGGTGTTCTGATTCTTTCTTTCAATGTCTCTTCTTGATATTTTTTCATTTTCTACTAAATACTTCAATAGTAATCCACCTGGGAGAGCAATATGTTATGAGAATAATTCCAAACATAGTTTTTAGGCCAGATGAGTGGTAGGATCATCTCAGACAAGGCTAATATATTGAAGTTACAGATTCCTAATCTGGATTATAGGATAAAATCTCAATTTTCAGAAAAAAAAAAAAAAGTAGAATCACAGGATAAAGCCCTGAAAACATCTGCAAACTAAAAATGACTCACAGTTACCAACTGGTCTTGAACTAGTAGTGTCCCCTCCTTGTCGTCCTACTGGATATCCATACTCCTGGAGCTAAGAGCACAACTACTCCAGCAGTGATAGTGGCAACTTGTTTGTCATCACCCTGCCAGCAGGCTCAGACAGTTTGAAGAAAAGTAGAGCTGAAAGAAACTCTCTGCACGATGGCAGGTGGACCTTGTCACTGCGCAAAATCACAGTTCCTGGACTTTAATGTGCCATCACCCTATCGCTAAAAATGCATCACAAAGCAGTGTGTCCTGTTGACCATCACTACCAATTTTGTGGTTGAGATCCACTTGGGAAATGGCTTCTTCCATACTCTTACCAGACATGACATAGAGTCTTTATCAAACCCTTGTTGGTGCACTTTCTCCATGAGTGGTCTGGGTCTCAGTTTATCAGGACTGTGAGGGCTGTCATGGTAGGCAAATGTTGGAGGAGACTTATTCATTGATCGCCCTGGGTTTGGTTCTGTGGTATACCAGAGACCACTTCAGCACATGGGGCCTGTGAGATACCTCTGCCAAAATCTCATGAGATGGCAATGGTCCCGATCTATCTGTTACCAATTAAACAACAGCCAACCAGCTTTTGTATTTGCAAATATAAGTTAAATTTCCAGTTAATTTCAATCACATTTCTGACAAAAACCCAAACTGAGAGGGGACAATATAATTCAGTACAAGCCCTATATTTATTGTAACAGCTTTTATAAAATTCAGTCACACATAAATTATAAATATCTGCTTTGGAAAACAGTAAATGCAGAAAGTTTTCTCTTCATTTCAAATGCATACACGTTTTTCAGTTATTCCCTGGCTAAAAATTCTGGTGTTCTCTCCACTGTTAGTTTTTTTCATAATGATTAAGTCTCCTCCCCTTTACTGGAAATAACATTTCATTTTTCCCTCTCTTCAAACATCCTACTCTGCAGATGAGCAGGATACAGAAAAAGGCACACCTACTTACTGAATCTAAACATGCCTGAGTTATCATGACATCTTCAAAGTGCTCCTCTTCCTTCCACTCTGCCCCCCACCCTTGCTGCCACATACATATTACAATTGCTTTTGATGTCAATGTGTCTGGGTTCCTGGTTCTAGTGTCAACCATCATCTAGGATACTTAAAAGAAAAATTGAAAGAGGAAGAACAAGTCGGACTAGGCCTATGTTTTGTTGTAGGAAGCCTTAAGAACATGAATCATTTTAGACATGGGAATAATTGGATTAAAATCAGGACTTTTTAAACCATTTGTTTTAGGAAACTGTGAAAATACCTTACAAGACCAAGGACTAAGACCCAAATCTAGATCCATGGTATGTATACATACAAACATTATGTTTGTATACATAACATAACTTGGTACTTCGAGCTATGTTAGAAATCAGGAACGAAACAGATACATTAATGGGTACTTTAATCAGATATCAGACATGCTAAAGCCCAAGTGCTGGTTTTCAATTGCCTAAACACAGGTGACTAGAATAATTTGAAGTGTCCTACACTCTGCCAGTTCACCCCAGTATCCCTTTTTGTGTGCCATAGTTGATGTGCTTGGTGTGGTGGGTGGTGAGAAACATCCCTGAGGTCTCTGGGTCATCTCTGCCACATCCTCCCCAAACCACTTTGATTTGGGTTTGATTGACCAACCTAACCAGTCTATGTTCGTAGTGACATTTTGGATACAGTCCCACATCTGTACCAGTGACTCTCCTGTGATAGTCTGCTTCTAAGCATGCAGAAGATCGCTACCATTTCGGCACAGCTGAGCAGTCCAGCATATATCTCATGTTTATACATAAATGGGATTTTAAATTATGCCTGTTTTCCAAGAAGGAGGTAGGTAGACTCTCCGCACACATAACACAATTCTAAGGCATAAACTCCACAAAGAATACAGCAGTCTTGACCATCTCCCTTCTAAAATTCAAAACCAGAGTAATTGCTATGGAAAAAAAAAAAGGTGTTTACTATTCATAAAAATGGTTATTCACTGTCTTTTTCCCTTCCAGCCTTTTATAGTGTAGCTCAACAGATACAATGCCTTCCAAAAAGCAGAGAGGGAGCTGGGGGGGGGGGGTGGCG